>JAOQGH010000069.1:34885055-35054999 GCA_025769975.1 Gallinago jamesoni
AACTGGAATAAAAGGCTACTTAAGCTGTTGGCTGCCCCCCCCCCCCCCATCTTTCAAAATAGCCTTTTTATTGCCCTGCAATATTTAAACTTCAGCTAAAAACTGTCAAACTGCTAAGAAAATGAGAAGAATCTCATTGCTTGAGCTTTAATGAGTCTCTTGGTTTGTCGTTTCTTTTTTTTTCTTTCCCTAAGGCAGGTACTCCAGCTTGCAGCAGCCAAAAGCAGAGCTTGAAATTCAGAAGAATTCCAGAATCACAGAATGATAGCAGTTGGAAGGGACCTCTGGAGATCTAGTCCAACCCCCCTGCCAGAGCAGGTCCGCCTAGAGCAGGTTGCACAGGAAGGTGTCCAGGCACATTTCAAATGTCTCCAGAGATGGAGACTCCACCACCTCTCTGGGCAGCCTGTTCCAGGACTCTGCCACCCTCAAAGTGAAGAACTTCTTCCTCATGTTTAGGTGGAACTTCCTAGGTTCAAGTTTGTGCCCGTTACCTCTTGTTCTATCCCTGGGCACCACTGAAAAAAGACTGGCCCCTTCTTCTTGACAACCACACCTTAAGTATTTATAAGATGCCTGCTCAGTCTTCTCTTTTCCAACCTAGGAAAACCAAGTCCCTCAGCTCTTACTTATAAGAGAGATGTTTTAGTTCCCTAATCTCCTCTGTAGCCCTAATTGCTATTGTCCAAATGCTCCTATTTCCCCCAGGCAGAGGGTGGTGGGGTGCTGGGCACAGCCGCCTATTTCCAAAACCCCATTGTTGTAGGGACTTCTGTCCCCCTGGACACCTGAAGTCTTTCACAACGTCCTCTGACCAAGCGTGTGCAATTGCATTGGATGAGGTAGCAGCATTTGGATGCTCTATGTGCTAGTGGCTGGCTGGGCTCCAGGATAACACACTCTCTGCTGCACTGGGGATATTTTCTAAGCTGATGAAAGTGGGGCAGTGGAGCCAGCCAGGAGCTCCCAGCCTTTTGAAAAAGCCATTCCCAAAGGTCAGAGCCAGGGGGAGAAGAGGCGGAAACCCCACCCCATCCGGGCTGTTTTCCTTCATTGTCTCTGGTTTTATGTCTAGCGGTGCAGCTTATCTCAGAGGAAAGGGTGGAGGTTTTCCAAACAGTTGATTCACTTCTGATTTTTCTCACTACTGGGAAGATGCCATGCTGCTTCCTTGCAGCTCTGACTGCTCCAGGTATTTCCTAATTCCTCGTGAGAAAGTCTACAGGAGGCCGACCAGGAGGGAGCAAGGCTTCCAGGCAGACAGGGGGATCTACCCCCCACCCCCCCACCTTACTCCCAGAGAGACAAAGCCCAGAATGTATTTGTTGGCTATTATTAAAAAAAAAAATCAAGTAAGAGGAAAAGAGAGGTTGTTTAGGAAAGCAAAAAAAATCTGCTGAGGTGGGAAGGGAGAGCATTAAAAAAAAATCTGTTATAAATCATGTCACAGGGTGTAATGCAATCTGGCTAATTAATCAGATGTGTTAATTTGAGAGAGTTAATGGGTAAGATTGGGAGGAGGGTGCAAGTGTATCCCTCTGCCCCAATCCCTCTGTGTCTATGGCCAGTGGCTATCAAGCAGGTGTGGGATGGAGAGCATGGTGCTTAGCACCCAGCATCTTGACATGGGACAGGGATGGCCAATTCAGAAATAACGAGGGATAGCTTCCTGGATGCCTGTGAGGAGAACACCACTAGCACAAAAATCTTTGCTTTTCCTAAATGATTTTGCTGCCAGCAACTTTGCCCCTGGCTTGTTGGGAAGTTTTGTGCTTTGGAGGTTGGGGCCGGGGGAAGGCGATCAGCTGCTGGCAGGCTGAGCGGTGTGACAACGTGTGACTTTGGGAGCCAGTTCTCTACCCACGCAGCGCCAGCTGCCGCCTTCTCTCCGCAGCAACCACACCATGAGCCAGGTCTTGAGCTGGCTGCCTGCCAGCCCCCAAATGTGTCACTAAACCTAGGGATGAGGGGGGGGTCCCCACCACATGCCAGTGGGTTTGGAAGGATGCTCTGCTTTGGAAAGATGCTGCCTTAGCAAGGATGATTTGTCCTCCATCACAAAGGAGGAGTGAGATACACACCATGACAGCTTCCAAAAAGATGGCTAACTTCACACACTGAGTGCTTCACCCTTGGGAAGGTCAAGTGAGCAGTATGTCCTTGCAGCCACTTATGTCTTTGGGTTTTGACAGGTTCTCAATACCAAAAATGCAGCACAGCCATGTCCGTGGGGAGGGTGTGATTGCCCAGTTTTAGGGATTGAGGATGTTGGTCCAAAAGAGGACTTGGCGTTGATGGGGCTGTCAGTGCTGACGAATTTGTTTTGGAGCTGTCTCAGCCACACAGCTTCTTGGGGGACACCATTGCTTCTACCCCAGATAGACCCTTACATCTGCATGGCTATGATATCCATCCCTTATTGAAAACTTAACCAGCAAATATCAGTCAGTTTTGAATAATGTCAGACTGGATCCAGAATCCTCAGCCAGGCTGCTGGCCCTCAGGGAGGCTTCTCTGGGCTGTTTCCCAATATACAAAATTACATTAACAATACTTCCTTCTCAAGATGCTGCAAACGTTCATTTTTGTTTGAAAGGTGCTCTGGGCCCATTAGATGAAATTCACAGTTCAGCTACAATAGCCTTCTTTGAGTTATTATGTCATTCCATTTTATGTTATTATGGTATTTGCAGCTCTTTGTATAGTAAGATTCTTCCTTGGGCCCTACTGAAGAATAGGTGCATCTGTGATAAAAGAATTTCCAGTGGTTATTTATCTGACCCTCTGAATTTTCATGGTTTATGTATGGGTGGGGATTATTTCTCTGCCTTCTTTTGCCCTAGGCTCCAAAGATGGGAACTGTCTATTTTCCAGGGTTTTGCTAAAAATTAGTCTCAGGTCCTACTTCAGTCCTTGAGGTACAGCATAGCAGGTTACTGCAATATGTAGTTATTTTATGAATAGTTTACAAAAAAAGACTGTAGATTTGTTTCACATTTGAATTTAACATTTCACTAAAGCAATCAAAATAGTCTTTAAAATGACCTTAGATTTGCAAGACTGAAAGGGGCCTTCCAAGTCATTAAATCAGACGTGGTATTTCATAAAGCCATTCATCCGTTTATCAAACTCTATTTTTTTGTTCATTGGATTAGTGGCTTTTCTGTGTGTGAGGTATACTCTTTTTTTTTTTTTTTAACCCGCCTCGTTACCTGGGTTTCATTTAGGAGGTTGTCTAGTGAGGGTCCAAGACCTGACAACTGTTTCCACTTCCACAGCCAGCACCGCTCTAGCTCTGCACCACACAGGCGCTCAATGGGGCAGGGAGGTGTGAAACAGGAGACGTACCTTCTCTTCCTGGAGCTCTTTAGAAAAGCAGCACAAATTTATACTAATAATGGTGTGGCGTTTTAAATCCTACGCAATTTGTAAATGTACATTTCCATGGAAACACGTAGGTAGTGAAGTAATCCTCAATTCATCATCTTCCATGAAATTCCAGCAACTATTCCTAAACATTCATCCTTTTCTAATCCCAGAGCTGTTGCTATGGAAATGATCAGATAAGATACAGGCCTTTAGGCAGATGGGTCTGTAAAGGATGCTAAATCTTGGCCCATTGAAATCTACAGACCTTTTTAGTATTTCTTTTTATTTAAAAGCAACATAGCTGGCAGTGATTTTTCTTTTCATTGTTTCAAGATTAATTAAATTAACTCCACTTTGCAAAAGGCTTCTTTTTGAGTGACCCCTGGAAACGAAAAGTGTCTCCGGTCACAGATGCGTCACTTGGGTCTCTCCTTCCCTGGTGAGCCCTTGTGTGCTGCTCCTCTTCACAGTGTTTCTGCTCCTCTCTCCACATGTATAACTCGAATTCTCACCGGCATTGCTCGTGGTCTGGGTTTTAGGCTTGCTTTTCAGATATCTTGTTCTGCAAAGGAGCTTATTTTTAGTTTTTACCATTTGTTGGAGCAAAGGGCAGCATCCAGGAGATTACATCCAACACCCAGAGGATCTCTGCTTTCCAGTGCATTAAATTTTCAATTCCAAAAGCTGTGCAGGATGAGAGGTTTATATGTGCAGAGGCACCTTCTGAGGACTTTTCCAAGCTGGGCCTGGAACTGACATGACTGTTACAATGGGATTTGGTTTCTATGTCTGTAAGTTGAATGTTCCTAAGTCTCAAAGGCGTGTTGAAAGGGTTATGTTTTCTGTCTTCACCAACAAATTGTGATGCAGGAGGAGCCATTCATTTTTGCCTTCTCCTGAAATCAAAAGGAGAGTGTTTCAAAGACACAAACCACCAATTTTGCTGACTTTTAATAAGGGCTGGGGATCCAATTCCCTTATATACCTTAGGCATTTTTCTGCAATGTTTCTTTATTTCTCCACACACAAAAATACTGGTAAATTAATCTGAACATAGAACACTTGAATGCAAAGTTGGGTTTGGGTTGGGTTTTTTTTTTGTTTTTTTTTTTGTATTAGCTTTTGGGGACAAGGGTCTGATGGTAAGAGGCACCCCACATAGACAACTGCTATGTATGTAATAGTGTTGGTTGAAGAGGCCTCTCTCAAATTGCCTGCTTGTTATCAGTGGTTTTGGTGGAGGTTATCACCTTGTGAAAGGTTGTGAGCTTGAATGGTGAAAAGGTACCTGGTGTTGTGTGTGAGCTGGTAAAGAAATGTGAGTGCTCCTCATCTGCTCTAGAGCAAAGTCCACCAATGTAGGTTCAGTTGTTAAGGAACGTCAAGTGGATGTTGTCTGTCCTGAAGGACTAATGAGAAGTGGAGACAGGACGTATGTACAGAGTGAGAAAGGGGATGGCTGTAAGCATTGTGCCAACGGGGATGGTTTAACTTGAGGACAGGAAGACAGTGAGAAAGCAGGAAAAAAGGAGAGAGTACTGGGACTGGAAAGCAGGCAGGAGAGGAGGAAAGGCTCTGCCAGAAGCCGTTCAGCACATGAAACTCCAGGGACATGGGCAGAAAATATTACCAACATCCATCAGTGTCTGCACAGTCTGTTCCTGCATCCCCTCTGTAGGCTTCACTTTGCTCTTCACAGCATGGTGCCAGTTTTGTTTTCATTATAAGGGTGAAAATTGTAGAAATTATAGCCCCAGAGCCAATGCTTTGTCCCTACCAATGCTGCTGGTAGAGGCAGTCCAGAGCACGGGTCCCCAAAAGAGCCTCTGCAATTCAAAAGCTTCACTATTTACATTCCTGCAGAGCAGTATTTTGAAGATTCCCCATGGATGACCTGGATTGTCCTAGTAATGCCCATTAAAAAAACTCCATGCAGTTATTTACAGAGCTTAAAAAATCAATACCAGCAGCTCTGCCTAGGTTTTAATCATTCACTGGCACTGTTTATTGCCTAATAATAATACTGCATGGATTGCAGCTCCTGTGTGAAGTGCACCACAGATTGGGAGGGAAAAGGGGGGAAATAAATTCAATAAGATGTCATAGAATGGCAAATTTGGCAGCTGAGAAAGGCAGACAGTGGCTTCCACCAGGAAATTTGGCCAGTCTGATTTTTCCTCACAGAACAGGTTAATGGCAATCATACTCTGCTTTTATATGGTGCCTTGAATCAAAGGGACACAAGTTCCTTATTTATTTTTTTCCAGCTTTAGCTTATAGATGGGAAAAGAGTGTCAGGAAGAGGCTGAGTCACAAAAACTCACAAGCACTTGCAGGAATCAGACCTAGGTGTTCCAGGCTCCAGTCTGCAGCTGTAATTCAGGATATGATGATTATCTAGAGCCAACCAAGAGAGTTTGAGAAGGGGAGGGCTGATGAAGACAGAGGAGGGCAGAAACCAAGGAAAGGCAGAGGATGATAAGCGCGGTGGGAAAGAAAGAGAAAAAGGCAACAGAGGAGTATGCGAAATTAGAAGGAAAATTTTTGATGTCCCTAAGTTAGGAGGAGTCAGAGGAATAAAGGAGCTTGGACTGACAAAGGAAGAGAGAGAGACTAGAAGACAGAGAAGAAATGTTGAGATGTTGCTCAGCTATGGTGCTGTACAGAGGACATGGCAGAGGCTTCATTGGCTACTCATTGCAGTATCCAATGGAGAACTACACTCCCTGTATGTCCGTATCTGCTCCTAGAGCTCTCCAAGATGAGAGCTGGGCACCATCAGAGCCTCCCACGTTACTGCAGGAACACTGAATCTCCTGCAGGGAAGGGAGACATCCATCTCCAGGGAGACAGTTTGGCTAAAGCCTCAGACACCATCGCAGTCTCTGCCGTTATACTTTAAGTAGCAAACTGCTGTGATTTCAGCAAGACTTAATAAGTTCCCTAAAATATCCCCTTGACTAGGCCTGGCCATAATTGCCTTGATTTTCATATTTGCAAAAAATAGATGAAAAGACAAGTGTGAAATAGGTGCTCTCATGCAAATGAAAGGATGGGAAAGTAGTGAAATTTTTGTCTGGCTTCTGTTCCTCCCTTTCCCTTTAAAGACACTTATCTGTTTGCAGCAGTACTGCCCAAACGTTGCTGATGACCTTCTAGGACTTTCAAAATGGCTGGAGCTGCAGTAGACTGAAATAGGCTTTTGTCCCTGCACTGCTTGACCCCTTTCTTTCCCAGGGCTCGGAGAAAAGGGCAACGTTTCTGATTTCCACCTTTCTCTAACCTGCAGGAGCTGAAGTTTATCATCAGCTTTCAGAAAGGCTTGTGGCTTTGTCTCTAACTGTTGCTAGTGAGCATCTGTTGCCCTCTCCCTCCTTCTCTGCATGTTTCAGGGTCGAGGAGGAAGAGCTGCTGCTCCCTTAAAACCTCTAACACAAAGAGACGGAGGCGTCACGTCATGTTGAATTAAGATTTGGAATTAAATTAAGGACAAGATGAAAAAGCGTTGACCTGTAAATGCCAGCACTGCCCATAGACTGACAGGTACTTGCCTCCCACCAGCGACCAAGACATTCAGTTCTTCCACCATATATTTGATGCCAAACTTCATTCAGAAGTGAGGATGCTTAGTCAGATAAACATTAATGAGGGTTGGTAACTCCCCACAAACCATGAGGACCTCCCCAGAGGGTCCTGATTTCCCTCCTAACCTATGAGACAGAGGAAATGTTGCAAGTGCAGCCATTCCCATGGAAAACAGAAGACCTCATCACTACAGACTCAGTTCCTGCTGGAAGGATATTGAAGTAGTTATGATTTTGCAGTTCTTTTTCCTCCGGGCTCGGTGCTACTGAGAGTAATGAAGAAATCCCTGGAAATATAGCCCTAGTTGTAACAGAAGCGTACGTGTCTCATAGGTGCCGCTTTATGGGCAGTGATGGCAGCTTCACCACTCCACCTCCCTCCTATAGCAAGGCCTCATCCTGACAGAAATACCTGCACTGGGAGGGAAGTCTCCCTCCTTCATCTGTTACAGCAGTGCTATTATCAAAGGCCAGGGGAGCTTTGCAGGGCATTTGTCACTTGGAGATTTCCAGATCACTTGGTTTGAGGGACACAGGATCCCTTACAGGGTCAAAGATGCAAAAGAACTTTTCTACAGAAGGGGTTTTGTGAAATATTTTGCAAGGTATTTTATTTTCCAATCATCATCCAAAAGTAAGGTAGACCAGGAGCCTCTGATATTCCTGGTAGCACAAAGGCTGGTTGGGAATACAGCAGCAGCTGGCATCACCACCAGGGTCTGAACACAGAACCTTTGGCACCATCTCTCCTGCCTGAGCTCAGGGAGCAGCATCTCATCTGATAGCTGCTGGAAATTGTTATTTTCTACATTTAAAAACTAACAAAAAAGTCCCACTTTCTCTGGAAGTAAAACACTTTGAGAGTTTGATAGCAGAGGCTCATCACATTATCTCTGTTTTAAAGCAGATGCATCTGTGTGTGCTCACAGTCAAATACATGATGAGCTGCCCAGAGTATTTCAAAAGCTGGGTCTGCGAGCTGAAAACTCTGGAACAAGTAGCTTATCACTTAAGCTGCTTCAAGGATTTAGGGTGGTTTAAATTACTTAAAGTGCTTCAGGGACCCGATCCTGCACCCATTGAAAAGACTGGCGATTTTGTTGGAGACTTACAAGGGACCAGGATTTGGCACTAAAGGCTTAGAGGGCTGAAGTGGATAAAACCTCTATAGCCCTTTAGAGATGGATAAACCATTCCAAAGCCTTAGACCTGTCTACAGCCCGCAGAGGTTGGCCACTGATGGAAATGCCATAGGAGTCCGCCAAAAGTCTTGCTGCTGTTTATGTCGAGAAACTCTTCCAGCCCCTGTAATTGCAGCAACTCATCTCTTTTTCAACTCTATTTGGCATTGACAGCGATGGTCTTACCCTGCTCGTAGCAGAGTCGGCAGCAGAACTGGACTCAGTAACACAAAATGAAATGAGGTGCCTTGTACAGTGTATTGCAGAATCACTTTCCGGGAGTTTGGCTGGTGATAACTAGGCAGGAGCAGGACAGGGACCTGAGATGGCAGTTCAAGTGTTTCCTGCTTTTGGTTTTTGCATAAGGACTCTTCTTTAGTCATTTTGATACATTACATTAAAGTACTGTAATTTTCTAAGTTCCTGTCTTCCTTCCACATACCTCTTGGATTATTTAAAACCATATTTAATACTGATCTTTCTCTTCTCATCTAAGAAAGTAGCAGCATGAATCCTAGCTTTTAAGTTATTAATTGAAGTACCAGACTTTTTTTTTTTTTTTCTGTGAGGTTGCACATGCAGGGGGGGGAGGGGAGGAGAAGTGAAACCCTTCCATTTTTTTCAGAATAAAAAAAGTCAAGAAGAAAAATGAAGAAGGGGTGTTTATACCCAATGCAGACCTTGGAAGAATATTGCTCTCCAGAGGGCCAACCTTCCATTAATGCACAGGCCTATTCTGCTTTTCGTGCAGAAGTGGAATATGATCCCAACTACTGTGACAGGCAGCGGCGTGTTAAGGGACCTCAGGCAATGTCGGCATGGCCTTGCAGGCACAGGAAAATTATCATCTGCTAAAAAGACATAAGATTGAGGGCCTGAGCCCGACCTCCTCAACATCACCACACACAGCACCCAGGGACCCTCAGCAATGCTCCAAAACCATGTCATCCAAAAGGATGTTTTTCCCTGTCTTTCTAGCTTTCTCCCATATCCTGCCCTTATGGGCAATAAAAGAGGAAAAATCATAATTCTTATGAGAAATCTTAGGGGAAATTCAGCCATCCACAAGACGATATACTAGGGGATGAGTTCTTGTACAAAATACAAGACGATCTGGTGTTGTAGATAATAGCATGGAGATAAGAAAGTTTTAACAAACCTCCTCGCTTATGCAGCCTTTACCTGCTAAGCTGCTCCTCCTTTTCTAGATGCCCTCACCATCTCAGCAATCCCTTGGGATTTGGACTTTCATGTCAAAAAAAGAGAGAAGAGCTGCAGCAGAACCAGGAGGAGAGGATTCTGCTCCCAGGGGACTTCAGCGAATTTTATCTCAGCAGCTTCTGGAACATACTGAAATCCTCTCAGAGCAGTAAAAGCCAAAAGGGCTGGAGAAGCATCTCAGAACCATCATACCGATAGAAATGCTCTTGTGATATTAAAAAGAATAAGTAGTTTAAACATTTTTCTGCTCAGTAGAAGTTCCTTTAGAAAACACAGTAATCGGGACAGACTGACTAGAAATGTAAGTCAAAGAGACTTAATCTATTTTCATATATATACCAATCTAGATGTATATATTTTAGATTTATAGTGGATAGCTCAACAGTGTCCCCTGAAGGAGGTATTGTAAATAAGAAAGGTTAAGAAAGAGGTAAAAGATGACCACGCACAACCTCCCCCCCACACACACACCCCCAAAAAAAAAGGAAAAGAAAGAAGAATAGGGAGAAATTTGTGAAAATCCTTGGGATAAATACTTCCAGCTGCTTTTCTTGTGATGACGATGCAGTTCTGCACTTTTACAGGAGATCAATTAGTTGCTGCACTGATGTCCAATTAGCTGGACTTCATACTGGACTTCTGCTAGTTGTGTCCAAGACACCTCTTCACATTTCCAGAGGGCACTGCTGTAACAGAAAGATGAGTCTGATGCAGCCCTGTCTTCAGCTGATTAAGGAAGCAGTGTGTCTTTGTGAGCTCATTAAAAAAAGACCACTCCTCTGCAGAGAGGTTTCACTTGGTGACTAAGTCACAGATGATAGGACAAGAGGTAATGGCTTCAAGTTGCGCCAGGGGAGGTTCAGGTTAGATATTAGGAAATATTTCTTCACTGAAAGGGTTGTCAGGCATTGGAATGGGCTGCTCAGGGAAGTGGTTGAGGCACCATCCCTGGAGATATTCAAGAGACGAGTTGACATGGTGGTCGGGGATATGGATTACTGTTGGGTTGGTATTGTTTTGGGTGTGGTGTGTGGTTTGTGTGGGTCTTTTTGTTTGTTGGGGGGTTGGGGTTTTGGGGGTTTGTTTTTTTGTTTGTTTGTTTTTGTTTGGTTTTGGGTTTTTTTTTGTTTTTTTTTCCATTGGTTGGACTAGATGATCTTAAAAGGTCCCTTCCAACCTAGGTGATTCTGTGACTACACAGTGGATGTCAGGATGTCAAAAATTTTGCCATACTGATGCTGAAGTCATCCAGGCAGACCAAAACAAGCCAGGCATCAAGAGCCGCACCAGCCTCCCCAGCAATGTCCCTTGCTACCACCAAGCACATCTCGGTCTGTGGGCTCATTGGGGAACAGATGTTTCTGCAGCATCCTCCCTCGAGCACCAGGATGTCTATGCAGAGCCAGGATTGCTCTCATGCAGCCATGTTCAGCTCGAGGCTGTGATCCTTCAGCGAGCTCTCTGTGCACGCTGCGAATTCATTGTGGGAAGGCAGCTATCAATAACAGCCGCAGCAGGATTAGGGAGTTCCTTATATTCATTTAGCATCATTGTGGTTTTTTAAACAACATTAATGAGGCTTTCATTTTTTTGTTGCAAAGGAGAAACAATCTGACCACGATGGGTTCAACTCCGGTAGAGTTTTCTGTAGGGAACCCATTTGCTGAGCCACTGAGTCCACTGGTACTTTGCAGTAATGCCAGCCCTTGGTAAATATTGGCCAATGTGCCTCTAAGTACTATTAATGAAGTTAATTAGCAACAAAAGTTTTCAAATGTGAAAAAGCTACAGGCATAGACATGGTTCATTAATCTTCCCAGAAGATTCAAATGAATCTTAACTGCATTTCTCGGGGAAAAAAAAAAAAAACAAAACCACAACTAACTTTTGAACTAGTTGAAACATTTTAGCAGCTCTGCTCTACTTTATGAAAACAATATCTAATATTGGATCCTTCTGCAGGCAAACGGAAGCAGACAAGGAAAAATGAAAATAGAAAAAGAAAAATGTTTTTGTCCAGGACATTGTGGGTTGAACGTGAGTTTAAACATAGTTTCCCTCTCCTTTCAGATCTCCCACATCTAGGAGGATCCAGAGATGCCAGAAATAGTTTTGGATGATTCCTGATGATTTACCCTCTCTAGTCAGCTTTGGGACTGGCGTGGTAGCAAACCTCCATTGGGTCTTATCTCATGGGAGCCTCCACCAGCTGACAGAGATGACAGCACTACTGAACGTGGGCAAACACAGAGGATTTTTCTTGAACACCAAATCTCTCCATGTTCACCAGGCTCCCAGGAGCTTTCTTGCTCCGCTGGCAGAAGTCTAACACCAGCTGAGACATGGAGGAGATAACATGCAGCCAAGGTGAGGTTGCCATCACTGATTCTTTTTCTCTCAACCACCAGCTTTCTGGCTTGTACGAGCAGAATTACCCACACTCCTGAAGAGCTCCTTTATGCCAGTGTTTGTCTCCTCTGTCTCTGATACTCTTCATCTCTCCATTACAAAGCAAAAGGATTTACTGCTGGAGAGCCATCAGGAAAAGACAAACCAAAAGTAGATGCTTGGGACTGTTCAGCAAGGCATCTCCTGACCCACATCTTCTCTTGCAAAAAACAGTGGTAGGAGCGTCTGCCCCTCACCTTACAAAACAGATGTGGTTTAAGAATATAAAGCATTTCTCAGTTAAAAGGGAATGCCTTTTGCTTTTTTTTATACCTGTGGGTATAAGGAAGCTTGGTCCTGCCTTTCTGACATGGCCAGCAGTAGAGGAAAGCCTGCAGACTGTCCTGAGGGAATACTCACCTGCAGGTGACCTCAGTGATGTACCCTCTTTCCATTCAGATGGAGCTGATGGAGCATTTAAGAGGTATTTAGGAAGGAAAAGAAAGGAGCATAACCTTTTTAATAAGCAGTTTGCCTATGACAGTGCTGGTCAGTCCAGCATATCCCTCTCACATAATTAATCAAGACCAAGCACTCGATTTGCTATCATCCTATTTAATAGCATTGTGGCAATCCAAGATTTAAGCCAGTGCCTTAATGTCCCTTCCTTGTTTAATACCATTACTGCATTATAAATTTAAGGTAGTACTTAGGTGGTAAATTTTCAAAGTAATGTCTGGGATTTAATGTCAACAGAAGTTCCACTGCTATATTTTCTGCTCTGCTTTGAAAATGTTCCTCTTAACCTCTCGTCTGCTGTTTAACATCTGAGCTAAAAGGGATACATTTAAAATGCTCCTTATGTCAATTTAGTCCCTGGGGAATCACAGACAGATTTCACCCTGATGGAGACATTCTCATGGTGCAGATCTGGGGCGACAACTGATAAGCGAGGACAGTACGCTTACCTCTTAAACTTCACTTTCATTTGAATTAAATGGTTTTAATCTTGCCCAGCAGACAACAGGGTTTGTGACAGGCTGTAGAAAATGGGAGAGAGGGAATACCAGATACCTCCTTTCTCCTTCCCCATCCAGGAGATGCTGTTGCTGCTTTTTCATGCCAATGCTTGAAGAGTGTCTGACGCAGGCAGGGAGATCACACCGACAGCCACAGCACAACATGTTTTCTCCTTACCGCTTCCCAGTTGAAACCAAAATGAGATTTCCTTTGCCATGCCCTGTGAGTCTGGTTTCCTCCACTTTTAAGTCTGAGCTGTATGTAGCAATTATTCCTTTAAAATCCATTGTACCACTAGCAGCTGTTTAGCTGAAATGTTACCTGAACCTCTCCTCAGCTGATAAGCTCGTATCACAATCTCTAATTAGGAGTGAGACTCAATTTCCCAAAGAATATCCCTCCTTAAATAGAAACCTAATCAAATGCATTCAGCATCCTCATTGGTTCCCGAAGCCTATTTTCCAATAATTTATCTTTCTGTGCCAGAATATTAAGTCCAGTAAACTGCAAAAAGAAATCGTGTAGGAAATTAAAGTTAGTTCCTTGTGGCAGCCATCACTTTTTAGCTCAGCCAGCTGCATCACTCCTCGTCACTGTGAAAATTATTTTGGAAGTGAAACTCTATTATTGCACCCTGATATTTCCCCAACAGTTCCCTGAAATATCTGAGAGTTCAGAGATGTGACATGGATGGCAAGGTCACACTAAAGGGCGCCCAGGAAAATTTAATATGAGCAGAAGCTGTGCCATTTCATGGTCTATGTCCCTGGAGCTCTACACACACATTGAGCCTCCCAGCAAGTAGATTTTGACAGAGCTGGAAATATTTGCACCTGAAAGTCAAAAATTATACGTTATTCTTAGCCAATCGGGGGACAAAGCCATTATCATGTTGTCTGCATATTTGGTAAGATTCAACCCCTGCTAATCTCCTTGCAGATGAAACACAAATAGTTTTCTCACATATAACAAGAACAACACGAAACCTTCACCAGAATTATCTACTGAATTACCTTCCATGACCAGTCATCAAAGGAGAAAGAAATGTAGTAATGAATTGAGAAAGAAGTGATGGGAAGCTAACAAACTATTCACGAGGTTTTATTCCTTTGGGCAAAACTCTTATTCCACCAAAATCAATGAGAATAGAATAGGATGAGTTATGATTTATTGCTACAGTCAGATCTCATTGAGGGGCATTAAAGAGGTCGTGATGATTACAGGTTTTCTCTCAAAATGCTACAAACACAGCGATGTATTTAGAAAGCATCAGATGTCAAACACCAAACTGTTTCCAAGGGAACTTATAAAAAGTCACATCAAAAAGCTAAATCAAAATAGTGCTTTTCCCAGTTTTTATCTTGTTTCCTTTTGGCAAGCACTAATTTCTCAACACACGCTCATCCAAATTCTTCCTTGATGTAGAGCCATTGTAGTCAGTTCTGAGGACAATGTAGTCACACTAGCCTGAATTTGGCAGCGTGTGTTACATTTGGAGCATAAATCGACTTGGCTTTGCTTGTTTCCTTCCTTGATCATGCACCAGATAATCAGTGATGACTCAGAGTTTCTCAAAGAGTAGATATTGCTAGTTCATTTTGTTATCCTCAATGTTGTCTTGTCTGTGTTTGCACTAATCACGCTCCAGGGTAGCTGGATTTAATGACGGTGTCATCAGAAAGCGATAGTGTCTTTTTTGAATTCTTTGTGACAATATAAGCCATCTGATGTATTGTTCGTGATATTTTTCTGCTTATATCCTTAGCATGGAGGGTACAAAGATGAAAGCAACGCTGTCAAGCCTTTTTGACTACAGCTAAAATTCCTATTTGCTATCAGAAGAGATTATGTTAAACTAGCCCTACTTGGGCCAGAGGTACCTTAAAGACATACTGCAATGACAAAAAGCATTACCAACATGAAGATGCAATTGCCTTTCATGGGAGCTTAGCTTCCAGGTCTGACTGATTGTTTTAGGGCAGCAGCACTGACAGGCTGGGCCAATTTTATGAGTTGAAAATTTCCCTCTATCTTTATATGATTTATTTGTTTTGGAAAACATTCTCAAATTGCCGGTGTAGGGGTTTTGTATATTAGGCATTTTTCTTTGCTAGAAGGAATGCGTCAGGACATTGAAGTCCATCTGATGGTAAGAATTAGGCAGTGACTTTCACAGGGAGAAGGAAGGTTGCAGCTCAGAGGATCTGGGCACTGCTCTGGCACGAGTTTTTCCTTCTCACCAGAAAGCGAGTGAGTCTGCAGGGTGCTCACAGTGAGGGGACCCAGGGGACTTTCTGCTGAGCCTCCTTCAGGCTGGGAAGCTCAAACCCTCACTGCTGTTGGTCACCTGTGGCATCTGCAGGGACTTGGGCTGGTCTCCCAGACCTGCCTCTAGAGCGTTTCAGCTCAGGCTGGCTCCTGCTGTCCAGGGATGCTCTAGTACCTCTGGAGAAGAAATCTGAGCACAGCAGCAGCAGAGATGGAAAACGGTCAGGAGCTGATAGCTAGCAGAAGTACTGGAATTGGATGCGGAGCTTGCTGTAAGATCAGTTGTGGTTTGTGAATGCTGTGGTGCAGTTGGGAGGGGCTTTCCAGCACCAGCAGAAATGTGTCTCCTCTTAAATGGGAACTGATGATGCTTGAAAAGATTCTGCGAGGCAAAATAAGTGCATAAGCTTGTATAAAGGTTCAACTGAAAATAAATTAATAAGCAATTTTATTCCCTTATATAACTATTTTATTTGAAGGGCTGAGTTCCCTTTTTTTTTTTTTTCTTTAAACTATTTACAGGGTCTTCTCAAGCATCTTAATCATCTGAAGTTCACCCAGTAATATCTGAGGGAGATTCGTGGTTTGTATGTGGCTGGATACAACGATACAAGGAACACAATACAAGGGTCTTGCAGAGCAATGGGCTGGCCAGTGGCTTGCCAATAGATATAGGCAGCTTCCTTCATTTGGTCTCTTCAGAGTTTGCTACAAATCAATGGGCAAAATTCACGTGGTGCCTTGTAAGGAAATGAGGGTTTGAGTAGCCCTTGACAGAGAAGTACCCAAACCCCACAGGCACACTGTTATCATCACTAGGGCTCTGGAGAGAAGTTGAACATGGAGTATTTCTCCCATTACCAGAGGAAATACTTCCAGCTCTGGGCTATGACTCTGTGCAGATTGGACACGGTCCTGAGGATGCCATCCCAGCAACATTCACAGCTGCTTGCTGGTACTGAGGCTATTTCCCTGTGGATTCACCATCTTTAAAATTAAGGCAGCATCTGTTCCTAGGGTGTAAAGAGGATTTCTAAATAGAGAAGCAGCGAGGTTATGTTTTATGGTCATGGGACAATTTCCCTGATGTTACGTGCAGGTGTTCAGGCTGTGTTCCTCAAAGCAAGAGCTAATCTGCCCAAAGCACTGGGCATGGACTCACTGGTCATCCTCTTCAGATCCAGTTATGCAGCATCTCCTTTACGTGGCTGAGCATTTTTCACCATTGTTAGGGAATATCTACAGGTATTTTAAAGGACAGATCTCCTTTGTTATCTTTGTGAAAGACCAAATATTCAGTTGACTTAACTTCGTGCTTCCTAAGTGAGGAAAATAGATAATCCTTGAACAACAGGATGCAAGAAAAGTTCAGAGACCTGCAGCCGCATGAGGAAAGAATAGAGGCTGAGTGATGAGAATTTTACTCATGCATTTAATTATCTGAGTCAGCCTAAACAAATTGGTCATCCCAGAAGACTGCTGGGATCCAGGATCACAACCATCTTCAGAGGTTCAACAGCAAACATTTGTCATCTCCCAATTAGCACTGCTCTGCTGGCGTAGAGTCTCTCTCTTGGCCTGAAAAAAAGGTCCTCCCTGGAGGTCTAGTGAAATATTGCAAAGAGGGTTATATATGATAGAAAAAAAAACCATACTCTTGCTACAGTAAGAACACTGTATGTCTGTGCAGTAATGATATAATGATGGCTTGTATCTAATGCTTCCTAAAGATACCACAGCATTTTATCTGGAGAATAATGATACTCTTGTTACAGGTCAAATTAGAAGTGATGTTCATGGTGAAGCTGCTGAATGCTTTTCCTCATAAGACCCACTTCAGATCAGATCTTGGGGGGGATGGGAAATGTGGTTTTTACTTATTCAAAATTAATATGCGTGAGGGGACCGAGTTAAGATTGGTTAAGCAAACTGAACTCAGGGCATATCTTACACACGGAGCACTTGACTATATCATCTTAATGTCCTCTTAATGCTGCTGGGTTTTTAAGACAATTTCACAGATGAAGGATGAGGATGAAGATGAAGAGCTGTGTTCGTGGAAGAGCACAGAACAAGGAAGAAAGCAAAGGAGACAGCCAGAGGCAAACTTTCTTAGTGAGAGAAGTCTCGGGTTAAAGCCTGATGCGGCTCAGCTGCAAAAGATATGCCCCACTGTACTTTCATCTGGGAAGAGAGGATAAACTTTTATAAAAAATGAGCTGTTTCTACTCTGTATTGAGCTTCATCTATTAAACACAATGCCAAGCTGAGGTCAGACTATGGAGAAATACCCTTACGTCCTTTTTAAAAAAATCTTGCTTTTTAGATGCAGATTAATTTTGAGAAGTAAAAGAAAGACACTGGTGCAACATTTTAAGGAAAGAGATGGAGTTTGCTTTTCCTGAAAGCAGTATCTTCCCAAGTCCTTCCTTTTTCCATTAGGAGTAACAATCAAGAAGGCTGATGATTACCTGTGGTTTGTAGTTCTCAAACACCAGACAGCAAGGAAAGATTGACTTTGCTGCAGGATGATAGTTCTGAGAGCTGGTTACATGTCAGTGAATTATAGATTTGATTCTAAATTAAATGAACCATTACATGTTCAATATTGTGCACTTAGAGAGCTGTAAAACTCTGAAATAAAATTACCAATAAAAAAGAGAAATTATCTAATGAATATGGGAACTTAACAGGGGTGCCGAATGTCCCTGTACTTGCTGGTTTGTTTCATGAGTAATTACTTTCTTCTGCTTTCTACTGTGCTTAGTTTCCTTAGGCTCTGATGACAGTGTGATTGTCGTGTTACAGCCTTCAGCAAACCCATGCAGAGTCCCATATAAGAATTCAGATGACGATAGCCAGCTGAGTTTCCTGCTGCTGTCATTACAATCAACTAAACAGAAACTACTGGGAGATGATGGCTCATGCTGGGCTGTCATGTAGACGTAGTCTCTGTGCAAGGTATCTTCTGCTGGTGAGATGTTTTGGATCAATGTGATGTCAAAACCCGACTTAGCAATTAGAGATCAAATACATCAGTTTAGCTCAAGATTAACACTGGCTACCTACAGACTTCTGGATGGAAATTGGCATTTTGGCTTACCCCGTTAGCAGCAGACTAACAACAAATGAGGACTTGCCAGTGGCCAATGTACTAATCCATGGCTTGGCGATTACAACTCTCCGTGACTCTGTGTATGAACATGTGTGAGACTAGGGGTGTATCATTTAATTTCTCTGTATCTTAGGTCTCCATCACTATGGAACAGTTAAAGTTCCCTTTGGTACTCTGATAGAAATGCTATTCATTTTTAGGCTGACATCCTATAGGCACCCATACCTTCACTTTAGAATTATATGTGTCTAAAGGCACCATCACTTCGTGCAAGTTCTTCTGCGGAGGAAAGCTCTTAAGAAAAAAAAAAAAAAATCACTTAGCTTGTCTCTTTTTGTCTTTTTTTTTTTTTTACAGACACTTCCAACAATGGAAAGTTTCACAAGAGGTACACCCACAGAGGAGCGAGAAGGAAGGAGAATGCTCTAAATACATCTTTTGGCAGCAAAAAGGAGAATGAAGTAAGTATATCTAAAAAAACTTATATTGCAAGTTTTCTTCTTGATCACACTGTAAAAATCTTTCTCGTTTCAATGGAATTACCCAAGTGTAACTTCAAGGAGAATTTGGCTGACGTGGGATCAGAGCAGGAGGCTCAGGAGTGACAGGCAGGATGCCAGTGGTGCTTCATTCCCTGTGGCTCCTTTTTCTGGGAAGGAGACTGAAAAGGAGAAAACCCCACAGCACATGTACTCAAAACATTTCATCAAACAGATAACTCATCCAAACCATAGTCTATTCTCTAGCTCCTGTGATAAAATACACAGAGCTCTGACCTAACAGATACTCTCTGCATTGGAAATCTGGGACATCGCTTTTATGTGGAACAAAATTAAGTCTACTAGACAGAGACAAGAAGTGACATTTCAAGGAGCGGGATTTTTGTTTGAATACTGGGGGGGGTCACTGTGCTGCCTAATGACACATGAAGCATCAAACCAGTGCCACTCTCCAGCTCCCAGTGCAAACCACAGCCTGAGCTGCTGAACCAGCTCTGCTCAAGCGTGGCCACAATAAACTCCTGATCTCCATACTGTGTATCAACCAGTGGATTAAATATTCACCACCAGCACCTAATCTATAGCTAGAGGTTATTATGGCTTGTTTACACATCTGGTTGGCTAAATCTCTCAGGTGGTTTTGTCCAAAACTCCCACTGACAACAGCCAGACAGAGTCTGAGTGTGGGGTCATCTGAACCCCCCAGAGGGTGACAGATTACTGCAACCCAAAGGATTAAAGCTAAACCAGCGGTGCTTACGGCACTGGCTGCATGGAAAGATTTATGAAGGGTTGGCAAGTGAAGCCTGCCAGGGAAAATACATGTTTTAACAGTGCAGTGACTAAAACTAATGTTGTATTTCTGCTAGCTGCTGCCTGTGCGTTTGCTGATGTATTTAGTTTCTAGGTTCAGGGCTAGAAGACCTTACTCATCACAGCTCTTAATGCTCTTATCCTACTGCAAAGCCTGGCACCTGACTTGATGAATAGTCACTGGTATTAATCATTGGAGGGGACCAGTTTCTTCTTTGTACATTTGTCTGAAAAATTGCACTCTTTGTGGAAGCTTTTAATGGATTTCTCAAGTCTTTCTCAACCATGACACGTAATGCCTGAAATTCAATGGCAGCGACAAATGAAAGGGACAAAACCCAAGATGGAAGCATAATTACTGTGTATCAAAATATAGTGCTTTTGGTAACTGAAACTCGCAGGTGATGTAGCAAGAGTTTAACACTGCTGGGCACTGGGGTTGACAGTCCCCTTCCTCGCTGCCATCCCACTCTCCCTTCTGAACTTAATTGCCTTGCAATTATTGCTTAGGAAAAAAAAATGGTAGTGATTAATTGCATCTCTCTGAAATGCTTGTCCCTGGAACTGACAGGGGGAATGGTCTCAGTGCTTCTGTCTGTACCATCATCTAGCAGTGAAAATACAGTGACTTTTTTTTTTTTTTTGGAAATGTCAGGGGGAAGTCGCCAGCTCTTCTCTCCAGGTTGGATGGATACTGGGGCACCCTGAGAGCTTTGCTATTTCCATTACAATGCAGCACAAATCATCCAGCTTTCACAGGCAGCAATGAGAAACGATCTCTGGGCCTGCAAGAGATGCTATACTGCACATAGCCCCTGTGGAGAAGCAGGAGCAGATCTTATCTTGCTGGAAGCAAGGGAGAAATGATGCAGAGCATTGACCTGGACTGAGACTTCTGCCTTTTTTTGGCGAAGGCTGAGATGGGATCTTACTGAAGCTGTCTTAGATCTCCTTCCTTCTGGCTTTTATACCCTGGACTCCACCAAAATCCAAATGACGTCATGACTCACAGATCCACCCTTCTGTTCAAAACCTGCTTTGGTTCAAATTAAGATTTCAAGCTCTCTCTGACCTCCCTCCTCAATGACAGGTTGTCACCACAAGCTCAGTTTGGCAAGAGAAAACTTTGAGTCTTTCCCAGCCACCTTATAGAATACCTTAGACAACATCACAATTTCATCTGTCATTCAGAAATATGGGGCACACGCTTCCTTTCAGCTCATCATACCCAGGTTAGTTCTGATTGCAGCATCGAGAAACAGACCATATCTCTATTCTGTATTTCCACACCACACTCAATACAAGGTGTATTTTCATTTTCACACCTTACAAGCTCTTCTGTCTTGCTGTATGTGGAGCAGTATCCAGCATATTCTCAGCAATAATCAAGCAATTAGTATTACAACAAATGATGCAGGGAAATCCTGTGCCTGATTCTGAAATCTTGAGTGATTGTGGAAAATCTTTACAAAGAATTTTACCAACCACATGCACAAGGATCACATTACGGGATTTATGGAAGCACAGCCACCACGTCAGTGCAGTACCATAATTTAGAGGCTGAAATTCTCGTTCTGGGGTATGTGCCATAATTTTTAATAAAAACAATTCTAAAATAGAGCTGCTGCCAAGCAAAGCATTACCAGGGCTGCCAGAAGGCTTTCTGAGGTGCCAGCCCAGCAGAAAACCAGCAGGGTTTAAACATGGCTGTTAAGGAAGGTTTCTTCAGATATTTGGTGGACTTGCAGAGGAATTCCAGCAAATCGGGGTGCTTCCTTTTGATTGAATTGGGAAATTTCTGATGGAGGAAAAAAAAGGCCATGTGAAAATTGTGAGCCTGCACTACTGTGCTTTACACAGCAACTGAGAACAGCTTTTCCAGATGGCTTGAGGTGGGAAAGGAAAAGTACATTTGCCATATGACACTGGAAAGTTCACAGAGCCAGATGATAGTGATGAACCTGGTTTGGGGACAGGACTCAGCAACGACACATGGAAATCGTGGCTTTTCCCACAGCACTTTCTTGTTTCTATTCTAATAGTGTCTCACTGACACTCCTGAGGCAGTAAAAATTTCCTATGGGATCCTCTTGTACTAGAAGATATCCAGACAATTAAAAGCAGTCTACTACAGCACAAACAATAAGCATTTTTTAAAAATGCAATAAATGCGCTGTAAAGTGCTTAAATCCTGCAGCTTTTGTTCGTGCCAAGTCCTCAAGTAATGGCAACTGGATGCCGAACTGACCAAAGCAAAGTCTTGCCAAAAAATCTTTTGTCTGGTACACTTGCTGCTTCCATTAAACACAAAGTCTCTTCTGGAGAAAGTCAAGCAGAGTTGGTGGCAACAGATCCTGGCATCAGCTTCTGCGATATTCGTGGCCTCTCTGGTTGCCTTGTGCACTGGGGTTTTGTCTCATTTGCCAGAGCATCCCTGAAGCTGTGTTGTCAAATGACTGATCAAGTCCGAAACACATATGTGATGAGCTGCTGGGCCCCTTTTCTGTCTTGATCGTTTATGTTACATGACATTATTTTTCTTTCTGCTCTGCATCTTGAAAAATAAGATCAATGTTGTGGAGAATTTTAAATTAGCTTACACTGCAGAGTAGATTTCATTACCTACATATCAATCCTGGAGGTACATAGTAATTCTCTGACTCGCATTACTGGAATTTTTTGCATCTTTTCTAGGAACTAGGTATTGATCCCTGGAAAATGAACAACAATTAAAATAAAATATAGACAGCTGCAATCCCAGTGGTCCCATTAAAGGATGAGATGCTTCATTAACACCTAATAAAAACATTCAGAACAGGAGTGGAGGGCAACTTTCCTCCTTTATCACTGGTGCATGGTATCCAGAAAGGAATGTCCTTTAAACTTCCCAGGATTAGCCTATATACAAATTAGTCTAGTGTAAATAACACAGCTATAAGTTGAAATGCTCTTTCCTACCACCTCAAGACATTTTTTCTTCTCTGAAATTGTTTTATCGTATTCCAGCCTAAATCATTTACTCAGCAATTTAATCTGAAATGAAGTAAAGGAAGTGTAAACTGTCACAGAAACCATAATTAGTTTGATAAAACTAGGTCACACAGTGTAAATTAAACCAACGCAACTTCATACATCCGAGTGCCCTTAAACTTTTTGACTGTGAAGAACCTGTATCAGATTGTTGGACATGAGCTTCTTCAGAACTTCAGCTTTGAGGTTTTGACTGGAAAAAAAACCTTTTCCATCTAGCAGAAGTCAAAAATCTGACTGACATTTGAGAATTGCAGAAATGCTGAGTCTCTACCCGTGACTACATAGTTTTCTTATATTTATATAAGAAACTACGGGAAGAGAAAACTGAGCAATATGCTATGCTCCTACTGATTTCCATGGGGCAAAGGTACCTCTGAAAATTAAGCCCCTGAGTGTTATGTGAGGCATAGGTTGCACATTCAGTGGTGCCTGCACGGAGTGACTGGAAACGCAACAAACAGTGTTATGTTTAAGTTAGTGTGATTCAGGAAAGAGTAATTGGTTGCCAGTGAGGAACCCAAGAGAATAAGCCTCCAGTACTCTTCTGGATGCAAAAAGCCCCACCCTGTTATCAAGCCCAGAAGGTAACCGTTCAGTAGGGAGACAGGATCTAAGTTACAGTCTCCCATGTTGTCTCCCGTGACTGCTGTAGAGGCTGTCCTAACTGCTTCTTATCCACCCACACAGGGTGTAAATGATGCTTGAATCACATCTGTCCTCCTAAATGAGAGAACGCCCTGCTCAGGAACTCTGTCTCAGCCCAGAGAGACTGGAAATGGATCCAGCTATGGATCTGGCTTCCCAATGCCCTGAAAAATCTTATTCTGCGTTTTTTGCCAATTTGTTATTGACTAATTCATTCAGCTAGAGACCGATGACACCTGAGACATCAATGGTGTTATGTAAATATCTGTCCTATAGAATCAGGGTTATCCACCTAAGGCTTCTGAGGTTTCTAGTTTAGGTCTGAGAGGTCCATGAAGAGTAACTGTGACTAATGCTCCTTGTCAGTTGGCTTGAATTCCTCAGCTGGGAAATGCTTAGGGAGGCTGCAAATCCAAAAAGGTTGAAAAGCGAGGCAGTCAATAGACAGATAATGTCAGTCAGTCAGATACCGTTACTGTCTGACAGCAGAAATATCAATAGCTGGCATGATTGATAGGGAATGAAGGAAATACCACCCACAAACAAAAAAAGTAAGGAAACAGGATTTGAAAGCTCCATGTTGCATTCATTTTGAGACTTCTTATTTTCCCCCTTTTTTTAAGCTGATTTGATTTCACTCCTCGGTGTAATCCTCTGATCCAGGCAGCCTTTATAATAAATAAATATGAAGTGGCCCCTACGGCAGCACCATCAATGAGGGTGTCGTATCAGTCACTGTGCCCACCTGAATGGAGCTTTTGTGAACGGCCATGGAGGGGAATGGAGATGATACACCTTCCTACATTGAGCAACCTCTGTGTAATCAAGGGTGTGTTGCTTAATGCCTCGTAACCATGTAAGGGGAAAAGATGGAAAGGAAAACATGAATTTTATTTATTTTTTTAAACTGGAGCACAGAAGGAAATTATGGGTAATTTACTTGTTTTTTACCAAAAAAAATAAAAGAACAGTCATTTTTGTACATATTCATCTCCTGGTGTTTGAGATTCTGAAGTGTTAAGCCACTTGAAATGATAGATAACACAGACTTTTTGGCTGGGATCTGGGACTTTGAGTTCTGCCAGGCTATAAATAAACATAGATTGATTTACATATTTATTAAATTCATTTTTACTCGGTTGCAAACATTTCAGGTCTTTCACATACTGTGGTCAAAATGCCAGCAAGGTCATTCTAAGAAATACTGAAATTCACAAAGATGTTTCCCTGTGTCAGAAATGCATAAGTTTAGGAGCAAAGAAAAAAAAAAGGAGCACTTGGGGTCTGTTGTGAGTACAGGTGGGAAGGATCTGAAGGATCTTCATGGATGTGTTACATCATTAATAGGTAAGATATTGATGGATGTCTCTCCATTTCTGTCATTGGAACAGTGTGACCTAGATTAGCTTGTGGAATAGCAGAGCAGATTATAATGAAGAGCGTGCCTACTGCCTCAAGGAAGCATAAAGAAACTTAAGGTGGAGAAGAAAAGAAAGAAAAGAATGTGAGTCCAGACATACACAACTGCTGTTTAAAATGTGCCCCTTCAGACACCTTTAAGAAAATAAACCCACCTGAACCAGGAGCTCAGCTCTTGACACCAGCTATGTATTAGTTGCCGAAAATCGAGCATTTCAGCAGGAGGTTTTTTTAAGCAGGAATTCGAGGTGCTGTTTCCAAAGCGGCTGAAGTATAAAAAGGCACCTTATGGCTTTTTTACAAGGCCCAATCTCTCTCCTCGTGTGGAAAGAAGTGTTCTGATTTTTCCAAAAACCCAACTAGAGACTACCTGTACCTTCCACCCGACAAGGATTTAGAGGACTGTAAGACACGTCCATTGCAGCTGGGGCTTCAGCTCACCTTTGAGCAGATCTTTGGCGTTAACCATGCTCTCTCCTTGGTGCCTGCTGCCCGGCTCAAGGCTGGAGCAAACCAGCTGGGCGGTTGCGTGAAGACACTCAGGTATCACGGGAGGAGAAGACAACTGGCCTACCCTGGGCAGCACAGCTGCGAGCAGATCAGGCCACACAGCGCGACAAGCCCAAGTGCTCTCCGGCGTGTTTAACAAGGACAATACAAGCAGTGCCAACACAAGTTATGGTGGGAACAAGTGATGCAACTTCTTGTTGCTACTTTTCTTTCACACCTTCAAGCCTTTTGACCAAGCCGTACCACGAAAATGCGAGAAACATGTCATTCGCTGGAGGGGTGAGGAAAAACTGCTATTCTGAGCAGGAAAGGACAAAGTCAGTCACCGAGCCAACGTGTAGATCACTGAGGAGTTTACATATTGTCATCAAGTAGGGGTGCCAGAATCTGATGTCTTTGATGGCACATCAGCAGCCTGATTAGCAACATGAATGGAAATTATTTGTCACACTCTGAAAGACTGACATTTGACATCTGGTTTGACAGGTTATGACGCATCACAAAAACACCCTCATAAATGAAGAAATTCAGTTCATCCATTGGAGTCTACAAATGATCCCACTGTGATCTGAGAGGAACTGGGATTCCCAGGATGGAACCTGAGGGCTCTGCTGCTGCAGCAAAGGTGAATTGCAGGGATCATTCCCCAAGGCCAGCCAGCATATTGCCAGCCCAACCTTCAAGTAAAGAAAAAAAATTTCTAATTTCTTCTCAGCTCTCACCTCTGAGAAGACCCTGAAGCCAAAGGATCAAAGGGCATGAGGAAATAGAAGAGCAGATAGAAAATTGACCAAAACGTACTGTGATTATGCTACCAAACACAATGGTAACGTGTTCCTACAGTGGCACATAAGTCAGTCAGTCATTAGTATTACATTCACTGCAGGACACTTTTAAATACTAACCCCCTGCAGAAGCAAATGCCCTTCCAGGACTATTCCTGGTGCAACTCTCAGTTTCTCAGGGATGAAGGGAGTGACACATAGTTTAGTATCTGGTGCTCCTGAGAAAAACAGTAACATGCAAAGCAGGGAAGCACCTTACAACAGTTGTAAAAAGATAAGGCACTCTGCTTAGCAGCAATAAGGTCATGCCAGCAAGCACCAGTTCACCCTAATTGGACTACCTATTTCTTTGAAAGAATGAAGCACTCATGCTAGTCTCCTGGTTGTGTGTGTAGGTGTGCACAGCACTGCAAAAAAAGCTCCATCCTCAAGGTTCACTGCTGATTTTGCTCCCAGCGATGTTCAGAAGAGTTTTGGTGGGGCAAAGACCTCAGAATTTTGCCTCAAATCACTTGCCCTGATAAGAACTTGCACAAATGGATGCATGGGATGAGAGTAGAGGTCTGTCTAATCCTGCGTACCCTTCCTCAACACAGCCAAAATCAGAAGATGTGCTGGACGCCATGTGATAGCCTTCCAGAAACAGAGAAGCTCAAGTACATTTGCTTTGCACTTATGCATCAACAGACTCAGATTCTGGAAAAATAACAGGGAACATGTATTAAAAGCTGGGGGCTTTCCAGTAATAACTCCCATAAACCAATCACACCCATTGAAATCAACCAGGCATGCCATTTATTTGGTGTTTTGATAAATTATAGCTCAGGGGTGCATCGAGGGCCAGATTTTTAAAGCTCTTCAGCTGTTTAACTCTCATTGATTTCAGCGTAATTGATTTCAGTGGGAGTTAGGTGCCTGTATCGCTTCACACTTTGGGCCAGTCCCTTCTGTGGTAACTGTACCAATTAGGCAGGAGAGCTATTTATCAGGAGCCCCATTAAATGGAATCAGTGGTGCCCAATTACATCTAAATTACCAGTTCAGCCACCCTGATGGCTGAAGGGGAGGGGTGGCTGTTGCTGTAACACCATTGACAGGGAGAATCTCTTCCATTGTATCCCACTTACAGTAGCACTCATCCAGGAAAAACACCCTGCTTCCTCCACCAACCCATGAGAGGTTTTTTTTTACCCTCCCACCAGGTCATGGAAACAGACTGATGGTGTAATGGATACCAGGAAGAAAAGCAGGCTGAATCCAAACCTAAATGAGCGGGGCTTACATAATTAGAGGGTGAGAGAAAGAGAAACTAGAATCAGAGACAGGGTCTTTTCAAGGTTTCCAAGGCAGCAAGTGGCTGCTTCTCACACAGCATGCACCACAATCGTGTTTTCAGTTCTACAGCATCAGTTCCCCCTATGATGAGGAGGGAAAAAAAATCCCCACTCTTTTGAAATGTGAATGCTTTTGAAATAATAGAGAGAAGGTCTGGGACATTATGCTCCACATGAGTAGTTGTGGTGATATCTTCATTTTTTTGATATCATCTTCTGACATTTCATTCCATTTGTGGGCAAGTCATTTGTAATGTTACGTACAAAGGATTCTGGTGTCCTGATCTTTAACGTGTGCCCTGCATCTAATACTGAAGATCATTCAACCATGAGGAAACCAGCTGGAGGAAATTCCTCTCCTGCAAGACATGAAGGCCAATGATGGTATGAAAGATGTGGGGCTGCTTTGTCATTTATTGCTCCATATTCCATATGTTTGTCTGATTGGTGTAGGGAAAGGTCCATTTATTAATACAACAGTTCATGTGAATTGCAGACAGCTGAAAGGAAAAATCAAAAAGGAAGAATAAAGCAGCCAGGAAGGCAATGCAAGGACTGAGGACAGCAGCCTCCCTCAGACAGGGAACTCTTGGGTTACTGCTGAAAACCACATGAGGAGGGTACGTCTGGATGGCTAAGCCATCCTGGCACCACGCTTTGGGCAACAATCTTGGGAGAAAGGAGTTCCAGCAGGGGTGAAAAAAAGAAAGCTCCTTATGGCAAAAACACAGATAATTTCTGCAAAGCTGTCAGGACACCAACAAGTAAAGCTTGTGAAGAAGCTGACTCTAGGAAGCATAGCAATATTTCCCTGGACAGATGGATCTTTCTATATAGGTCAAAATTTTATTTTCTGCCAGCCTTCTTTCTCACTCCTAGGATGACACCAGCTGCACCACACTGTACTGCTGGTTCCTCATTCTTGAAAGAAATTCTCTCCAGGTGCCAAATCCAATCAGAACAATGTAGGTAGCTCAGGTGAGGACAGGGAAACAGAGCCAATGTGCTGAGAGGAGTAAAATGCTCAGACAACATTCCTATTATCTGCACCACTAGGAGACAGACCTCCTGGCCTGCCTGTACCACCAGGTTTTCCAGAACATCCCTCCCAGCTCAAGCAAGATTCATGTCTTGCCTGAAAAAGGTAAATGTTGACTAAAACTGCTTTTTTTTCAGATTAGTCTTGAATGAAAGCTTCTTGTTACCTGCAGCCTTGCTTCAGTATGATTGAGCCAGTGAATGCACTGATCACTGCATCATTGTATTACAATTCAGTATTTCATGCTTGCTACTGTTAAGGGGAAAACCAGGAATAACTCATTTATCTAGATTTCACTTCCTTACTCTCTGCAAGGTCTACAAAATAATTCCTCAGTGTTCCATTTGTTCCAGCACTTAACCTAATCTTTTCAGCTGCATCAGTGATCATTTCCCCGTTCCTGCCCTATTCTGCAAGAAAATAGCTCCACAATACCTTGTCTTTTGTGGCCTACCCTCAGCAGAACTCTCACACAGCTGTGCCAGACAGGTCAGAAAAAAACTTCACACGTTTGTGTGGAATTTGTAATACCACAATGGTTGGTTTTTATCAGGAAAAAAAAATAATCTTTGTTCTTCACACACAGGACCAAGGGCAAGTAGCACCACTATGGGGTTTCCCTCAGCAGGTGTCCAAGCACTTGCCTAGCTTTACCTGAGGCCAGGGAAAATAATAAATGTGACTCGTTTCTGTTAAAAGAAAGAGAGAAAATAAAGAAACTATTAATTTGCTTTCCTCCACCATTCTACCCCAATCTTTTTCTTCTCTGTTCTTTACACAACTAAGTTGTTCATTCACTATTGATTCCAACTAGCCCTTTTTATAACGTGCTGGTCTTGATAGGTGTGGGAAGGAGGGCATGGAGACTAATGAAGTAATTATTCCCAGTCTGTTATTTGTAGTATCTGGCACTGGGGAAAAGCTTCAATGGTATTTTTTCTTGTGATGAGGAAAAGAAGAGGGGAAAAAAAAAAAAAAGTGGTGTGGCTTGGCCAAAAGCTTAGTGACTGAGGAAATCAGCTCCAAATATCCATACCTCAGGGTGAAAGCTGGCTTTCTCCTTCCTGGTTAGCTAATGTTTTCACACATTAGGCTGTAAAATTGCTAAGTGGAGTATTAGAACTTCTGGTTTCTCACTGTGAATGACACATAAGGGCACCTTCTTGCCATGGTAACAAGCAAAAGACACTGTTATAGCTAGAAAATGTACAAAAGTAAAGTTACAGGAGAAGCAGTCAAGGCAGATAGGAAATGGTTTGCTCATCAGTATATGTTATTGAGATACTGGGCAGAGGGAATGGGAAAAAAAGACATCATCATCAATATTGCCTGTACTCACTGAAGAAAAACATATCAGGATCTGGTGTTTCCATAGATATTGGAGTAGAAACAAAATAAGGCTGGGATTGCCAGTGTGCTGAGTTCTCCACTGAGGTTGTCTCAACCAGGGATCTTGCAGTCTTCTTTTTTCAGATTTTTTTTAATATATTGTCCTTTACAGTTGTAAATCCTCCCATATATTATCCTTCTTTACTTACTGAATTTCTCCATTTCTAAAGAAGTTGTTTCTAACCCATCCTCCTTAAGATAACACTCTCTTGAGCCATAAATATCCGTGTTTCATAATTTCTGAGAACAAACTCCCATTGCACTTCAGGAGCACTTGGCCCAAACCAGGAATGACGCCAGGTCCAGGAGCCTTCAGCTAACCTTCAGTCCAGGTTAGCGTTTTTATTTTTACTATTAAGTATGACTAATCTCCAATTCCTCCAACAGAGAAATGAGTGTCCCGGCCAAGAGTTTTAATACTTCCCAAAGGCCTTTTCCAGTTGATCCAGACTGGCTAATAAGCCTAGAGCTTGTGCACCAGCTTTTAAACATCTGCTCCGAGTGCACCATTTTAGCCCTTTGAGTTTGGCCTTACACGTGCTATTTTTGGCTTGTGCTAGTGACTGACATGTTGTCCTGCTGACTGTGTTATTTCACATCCTGGAAACACTGCAGGCTGCGAGCTACAGGACTCTCGGTTTGGGAAAAACACACGTGTCTTCTGGAAATCTCCCTAGTCTGAGTGTGTCCCAGCAAGAGTCACCTCGCAATGACAAGAGGGGCGAGAATTGAAATGGGTGCTGAAAAGCATTAGTACACAATAAATAAAACAGTGGCATAACAGACAGAATTTGATCAGCTGGAATCTCAAATATTGGTGTAGAAGAGGAGTATTTATAGATATGGGTTGCTGCAGCCCTGTTTAAAAATACTGGCAGAAGTTGGAGGGAGAACTTAGATTACTGCGTAGGGTGGAAATGGCCAACCTACAGTGTAACATTTGCAATTCTCTGGAAGTCTTTGGGATTTCGAGCAGCTTGGGGCAAAGCATGCTTCACACACATGGTGCCTGCCATGTGTTCAGCCCTCCCTGCTCAGGAGGCCAACTGCCAGGGTTTGTGTGGCTTGTGTGACTGGGTGTTTGGATAAAGCATTACTGGAAAGGGAACTTATGCAAACTTCTCTTTGCTGAGGTCACCTGAAAAATTTCCACACGTAACTCTAACACTGTAGGTGGTTTAGAACTCAAGCCCAGACAGTGCCACTATAGAATTTTTAACCTTTGTGACTGTTCCTTCGTTTCCACAGAGAGGGGGTTGTTTCTTTCCTGTACTTTACTAGCTCAAAATCTATGCATCAACAAGTACCTATTGCATCTATTTCAGGTGCCCATGTAGATGATTGCAACCTAGAGCATACAACACCTGAAGCAATGGTGTACAGGTTGTGCATCAGTAGGTTGTCCCTAAATAAGGGTTCTTCACCCAGTGTGCAAAAACTGATCAATGCTCTGAGTCGGGATATTTAGTTTGATTCTGCACAATCAGGTGCCAGGCATTTAACAACAGTCAGCACCCCACACATTTCTGACAGTCCAATATTCATAGTGATAGATACAGCTGATTGGTGAGCTAATTGGTTCCTTTACCATCCCTCATCATACATATGCATTCCAGTTAATGTTTTAAACGTTTTGGGACATCTCCCTAAGTAGGGTACTTGTTATTTACAAGAAAGTGTGCATTTTAGTATTATAATCTCCTACGGCTTGCTCCTCTCAGACGTGCTCTTATCTAGACTCCAATCTAGAGACTATACGTCTTCTCATCCTATACTTAGATCAGACACCGGGAGTGTACTCCCTGCCTGGGCCTTGTTCTCCTTCAGTAAGCTCTTGATATGGTAATCCTTCAACAATTCAATTTCTTTGATCTAAGTTTCGGTTAATTGTTCCTACATCTAGTCCAGGTGGACATACAAGGACATGATTAAGTTTAATTGTTTCTACATCTAGTCCAGGTGCAAAAGGTCTGATTAAGTTTTAATTTCAGGAGTTCAGCTAAAGTTCAATCAAAGTTCTATTGCAATTTATTACAAAGCGCTCATGTAACTTTTTAAACATATTATTTTGACAACAAGTATTTATCACTAAATGGTTCCCATTTCCTCAGGCGCATGCAGCAATGAAGTGCTCAGAGTATTGGAAGGACAGTTGAGTTTGACACAGGTTTCATTGATTCAGTGGATAATAATCCTTCCTTTGGAATGCAAACAGTCTTGGCAGTGCCCAAAATGTCTCTGTGAGTGCTGAGGAGGTGCCAGCTGCTGACATGGTGGGAGATTGAATTCACCCCGGGGAAGGGGGGAGGATCCTTTCTGTTTGTGGCTGTGAAACAATGAGGGGTGAAAGGAGAAGGTCAGGAGCATCCCTTCTGTTATGTGGATTTTCCCTGAGATGACCCCTATGGATGCATTTATTTTGATTTCTCTGAATTTAGTATTTGTTTGCTGGCTTTTTTTTGACTGTTTGCTTCTTGCTGGGCTTCTTAAGGTCTATGAGATCATCCTGTCTATGTACCCTATGTCTACCTGTCTGCTTCTAACCGGCCCCCAAACTATTGAACCTGTGGGTCAAATTCTGCCAGCTTTCAGCTGAAGCCAAACTTTGGCTGAGGGAAAGGCTAAACCATGGTCTTAATCTTTATTAGACTACTAGGCAATTTGCTCAGAAAAGAGACACCAATAGATCGGACCAAGGCTCAAACCTCTCAAAATACTACAAAATCCAATCGCTAAGCACACCATTATAGAAAGCCAGGCTTCACTTTGTCATGCTTGGCTTTATTTAAAAATGCAAATGGCTGCACCCCCTCCCCATCAATCTGAGCTGCCAGTGAAGAAGAGTTTGACGAGGTATAGCAGACAGCACACAACAGTGCCTTCGTTACATCTCGTTAAATCTGTGCTTCAGCAGAAAACTTCAAAATGAAGGCTGAAGATTTGATGTATTGATGAACACTGATTTTTGCCTTTCACTGAAGGTACAGAAGAAGCCATAAACAATTCTGTAAACTCAGAGGAGAGTCCTTGGACAGTTATGTTTGCAGACACTGTCTCCCAAGATGATTAACAAACAGCAGTAATGGGTCTGTATTTGAGCATAACGCTGCTGGGGTTAATATCCAGATCCTTCCCTGTTTGGGAAAGGCATTTTATAGGTATTTGAAAATGGGTTGGTTAATCATCAAAACTGAAGTCATCCAAGTGAGAGGTACTTCAGAGATGAGCCAGCAAAAGAAAAAAGGCTGCTATGTTTCCTAAAGGTGACAGATCTGACAACATCTTGTTTCTTCTGGAAGACAGAGAAGCTTCATCTGCATTGACATCAAAGAGTATGGTCAGGGTCTGGGATAATGTAGACTATATTTTAATGATATTTCAAAAGTGATGATTTTTTTAACACATTTTGTTAAGACACTATCTATGGAGAATAAGAAGCATGGCATGAGAAACAGCAGCCCATCTCTTTAAATACTAACCACAGGTCGTGCACCAATAGTGTGAGTGAAGATGATCTTTATCTCTCATAACTAGCTTGGATCTTCCACACTTGATTTGGCTTTCAGCCAGTGAGAGCATTGTGCCAACACCTTTTCCTTTCAACCTTTTGTACTAAAGCTACAAGGAACAAATTTATGTCAAAGAGCATTGACTTGCTGGAAAGTTGAAGTTAGTTAACATTTGTGAAACGCTGAGAAGGTGCAGAATCCTTCAGAAATGCTGCTTGATGGGAATGGTGATCAGAGCAGACGGGGGATACACATCCCTGCTGCCTGGGGAGGAGGACAGGGCTATTTGGGTTACCTGTGAGACAGCAAGCAGTGCTGAGGGTATGGTGAGTTGATGTGAAGAGCTCAAGGGCAGCACGGTTAGACATTTGGGAGAGCAGAATTGCTGTCAGCCCCCACTCTAGATCTGAATGCATTCATTACAGCCGTGAAGCTAACACCTCTTTTGTGCTAAAGTTGGTTTATTGCAGTGCATATCCTTCCCCTCTCCTTCCCCAGTGTCTGCTGAGGTCACATCTTCTCCTCTGCTCCCCCAGCCTCCATGTTTTGGGGACAAACACATGTTCCTCACCCATACATCACCCAGCCTCTCCTCCGGGACTGGATTACACAGCTTTGCTGTAATGGAGAGGGACTTGCACAGGAAACACCACCAGTTTTGGCACAGAAAGATGCCTAAAGGAGTGTCCACGCTGTGCGTGCAGAGAAGCTTAAGTTTTGCCCATGCAGTAAGGCCAGCTGAGGAAACTGCAGCCCTGAGCTGTTCTGGCCTGGGGAGGGACACCCTGTTTGCTTGGGTGCTGCAGCGCGTTAACGTGGCTCTCCTGCCACTGGAACCATCCCAGTATCTCCATAAGGGGATGGAGACGTGGGATCAAGAGCTTCCCACAGTTGCTGGGTGACATTTTATTTTGTCTTCCAAATTCAGAAGGAAGGAACAGAAATTAAGTGAGAGCCAAGAGATGCTGTGTGTCCAATATAACACTTAATTATTAGTACTTTTTCTCTGCTGCGGGTTCTGGTCTGGTGGAGACTGGGACCTGCTGCCTCATTTCAGATGTCAAGTATATGCCATTCAAAGTCCTTCCAGCACCTGCTCTGGCACCCAAGCTACAAGTTTTCTCTGTTGGTGTAGGCATTTCAGCTTTAGTTTGCTGATAACAGTGAAATTTCTGTCCTGCACTTCATTGCCTGGCTTGTACTTGTCATGGTCTATATGTACCACCTACAGACAGGGTTGGACAGTTGACATGTTAGTGAATCCTGCTCTAAGAGCAAAGATTCAAAGACAGCAGGTGAGAACTCCTACCCAGAAAACACTCACTGGATAAAAACTAGATTAAATCCTCCTCGGTCCTTCCTAAGAGCTGAGCAGACCTTACTGAAGCTCTTCTTTTTTCAGCTTAACTCTTAAGATGTTTTACATATTCTCTACCCAGGGAATATCTACTAATAAGGTCTGAGCACACTCCTGCAATTTCTTTTAACGCTAACTAACACTAACCTATCCCTAAAGGGTTGCTTTCGCCTCAGGACTCCACCTTAATTACCATAACTTTACCCATACTCTTGACTTGCATATTACTGGCCTGTCTTCCAGCTTGACTCTTTATTTGCAGATATGACAGGATCTGGGGGAGTGGAGATCATCCCTGAGAGAGGGGGAGAAGAGAAAGAGCAATTGAGCAGACTTAGGCTAACAGGGAAGGCTGGAAAAAGTGAGGGGAGCAGGTTTTATGACCTAACTTTCATATTGGCGTTTTTAAAGCAAAATATCTCACCTCAGGTGTGCCAGTTGCAGGGGTATGTTTTGAAGCTAAAGAGATTTGCTTCTTCATGCTGAGACAGGAATTTTTACTGAAAAATTGACCTAGAACTGAAAGGAGAAAAGTTTATAATGGTAAATAATCCAATGCTGAAGAAAACTTTTTTTTTCTTTAAATATCCATTTTTACTTGCCCTAATCTGATTTTCTTCAGTGCTTTTATTTTCTATTTCTGCCATTAAATCCAAAAGTCAGGTTTTGACTGTGCTTCAGCCCTTCAGGCTGTGCCATTCTGACTCCTCAGCACTCCAGGGGCGTTTGCAGGAATTAAGTGCATCTCACAAAAGGACACATTTCTAGGGTGAAGGTTTAATTTGATTTTGGACTGTGTGACTGTGAGCAGATGAAAAAGCAAACAAGAACTTCCTCGTGCCTCTATATCAGTTCTGCTAATCGGAGCTCTTAAGAGTAAACGAGTTGATTCGGTCGGTTGCGGGTGGGAAATGAACTGAAGCAATCCTCCACCCACCAAATGTCCAGCCAAAAGTAACTTAGCCAGCTAGGAAATAAGGGAAAGAGTGATGTCCTGCTGGTCTGTGCCAGCCGTAAGTTATCGTCCTCCCCAGGTAGGAAGGCAATGTCATGAAAGTTCAGACACAGCACCACGGACTCCACAGCACCATACTTTTGTTAGAAGAGCTTAGAAGTGACCACAAAGAGTGGTTCTGGGTTTAGACAGAAGGGTTGGTCATGGCTTTCTGGTGTAGCATATTCAATTTATGGCCTGTTGAACATATACACAGCTGTAGTGAGCTACGTTGGCAACTCGAATATCCTACAGCCTCTCCCTTTCCCTTCTTCTGGGACATCCTTCAGGGATCCTTCCACACATGACTTGTCCAGTGGTAGCCCCACAGTTTCTTTTCTTGGACCACAGCTGCCTGTGCTGGCAGCTCTGCACTCCGGTGTATAGGTAAGGGGACACCCCGAGGCAATCTTTTCCCAAAAATGCGGAGACAGTGTTGCCATCCCAACCGGATCCCTTATTATACCCATCTGAAGTAGGTTAATAATTGATTTTTTATTTTTTTTTTTTAATACAGATGCATGAACTGGGTTGAGGTGGTCATCTCCAGGGCACAGCCAGAGCGGGGATGTCCCGCTGCACAGAATGCATGGCAACTTCAGAGCAGAGGTGTGACTCCCAAAGTCCTGCAGTCACATCAGTGTATTCCATGCCCCAGCCCACCTCGAGGAACCAGCTCAGTCAGCACTTCCTCAGGGATTCCCACCACCTTCTGGCACACGCGTGCCCCTCGAGTGCAAGCAGCACAGCCAGAAGCACTGCCCAAATTCCCTGGTATCTTCTAGTCCCATCAGCCCAACTGTACTTCTGTCCTGGGAATACCCCAGCGATGCACAGACTCAGCTGATGAGCTAGGATTAAAAGGACTTTATATAAGGCCTGTTTGATTAAGTGGCTATTACCAACTAAAAACTTGGTGCTTCCCATTAAGTATTCACAAGTGTGTGTCCTCATTTTACTTATTCTGTGCTTGCCTTATGCTTTGGAAGAGGCAGCTTGGCCTTTTCCTTTCACCCAGGCCCACTTTGCCAACACTAATAAGATGCTCTGTCTTGCTGAATCTTAGTGTAAGAAATGCAATACCCTGATGGAGCTTTTTCGTTTGGGGTGCTTCTGGAAAATCACCACATCACCCTGTATTTTACCATGTAAATTAGCCCAGCCCCGGTGAACTTTCTGCTTCCAACCAGATCCTCCAGTGCCTCTCCCCAGGGCAGCTCTCTTCTTCCAGCAGATCAAAGCCTGTAGCACTCACAAAGCCTAAAACAATAGCACTCTTACCTTTTGTCTTTGTTTCTATTACTGTGCCAGTGCAGTTTGATTTGCAGTCTTTTGCAGCATCTGTCCTTAGGCTTCAGTGATTTCCCATAATAGCCCAATATACTTTTCGTGATCCATGTTCAATTTATACACACACCCCACTTTAATCATTCTGTCCAGATCAGTTACTTCATACTTTTGTACATCAAATTGCATTCACCATCTGTTGGCCCACTTGCCCTACATAAGCCAAACCCTCTGAAGGTATAATTGCAATATTGTTCATTATTTGCTTGCTCCCTCTCCTCCCAATATACATAATGACAGCAAAATGGAAGAAATAATTTAAATCTAATTTAAATTCCCTTCAGGTTTTTACACTGCGCTGATCAAAATAGTAGCTAGGGTCTTCAAAAGAAGAATCCATCCATCTCAGAAGAGCCTTGATGCCCTCAGATAGCTATCTGTGAAAATGAGTGAATTTTTGTAGGACTGGAGCGTGGTGCCCAGCATTAACTAAGCTGATGGTAAATGCTATCAGCACATAAGCCTGCTGTTAAATCGTTGCAGAGAAGAATTCCAATCTGGTTAATCAGGATCTGATTTTATACCACCACTTCCATGGAATAAATGTACACAAGCCTTTTTTTTTTTTCTTCTTGTCCTATCTATTCTGATCCCTGTTTCAGCCAAAGCTCGTTGTTCTGGGACTGTGCACTATACATCGCACTCAGGCAGTTTTTCAAGCATCTACAGGGAAAGCTTGTAAGCACCAGCCCTCTTCCCTAGGGATAACTACTCCTTGAGCTTTGATTTAATTTTTCCTGCAGTCAGGAGGCCACCCACAGATCTCACGTTCTGCCTGACCTGCTTCATTTCTGCCTCAGCATTAATAGCAAGAGGGGGAGAAGCAGGGGAGGGGGCAGGGAGTAAGTCTCTGGTGAGACTCATAGGTTAGTCCAGGCCTGGGTTTGCATTTACCTTTAGGACTTACAGTGGGGTGGAAACTGCTGCAGAGCCACTGGGAAGTACCTCCAGCAAACATCAGAGGCATATGTTCCAAAGCAATACATTTCACCGGTTTGCACCTCCTGGAGGAGCAACTTTGGTGGAGATAAATAAGACATGTAATTTCTTGTCAGGCCATTGCATTTCCCACCGCTCGTTTTAACAATTACACTCTGTGGCTTTTTTTATTAAACAACTGAAAAGAGTAGATTCTTGTAACCTAGGAAGAAAAATTGCCTGGAGAGATGAAACATACCCAGACTTAATTTTCTCTCTTGCTCTTTTTGAGGTGTTCGCAAGGAGTGTGTTTCAGTGCAGCAGCCAATAACAAGATCTGTGGTTTTGGCACTTCTTTGCCATGTTCACCTTTTCAGCAGCCAATTTCCTTACAACCAAACCCAGGCGGAATAAAAGGGCCCATCCAAGCTGGGGCTTTGATTTTTGATGTTTTCTCCCCTTGAAGTCAGTGGAAACACTGCTGTATATTACAACAAGAATCATTAGAGTCCCATAATTATTTCATATGCAGCTTTCTCTAAATCTTATTTTTAAAGCGATTAATGAAAGAAGTGATTGCCCTTTAGTGAGCGGTGTCCCAATGTGAATTGTAATCAATGCTTCTTCCAAGTGCTTCTTTGCACTGATATCTCTACCAATTAGAGGCTTCTTCTATAGAAAGGTTATGCAATCACAGTTTTATTTCTTCTTATTATTTTATTTCTCTGTTTTTATGTTATTATTATTTTTCAGATGAGGCCGAGTTTTAAGAGCATGTCTAGACTTACAACTTCAGTATTGGTGTTGCTCTTGTAAGTAAGAGGCTGCCTTTAAGACTGACCTGGAAAATATATATTCAAGGAACAGACATGCTAAATGCTTCAGCACTTCTTTTTGCTTTCAAGACCAGAAGGTTGTACATTAAACACACTCCAGTATTCATGAGTACAACTTCAATGCTTTTTCAAACAGTGATGCTTCTGAACTCAAGATCAACCTGTTGTAAATAGATAATAAGATCAATCTGAAATCCTATTTGTTTGCTCAACCGAGACACCTTTGAAACCAAAATAAAATGTAGAAGAAAAAGATCGAACTGTCTTTGAAGACCAAATAGAGAAGGATACAACTGAAAAATAAATACTGAGACAGACATCAACCTGCCCTCTAAAAACTTGTATGCTGAATGGCAATTCAATGAGGTAGGTGTAACATGGTATCACGGTAACAGAGACTATTAAAATTACCAGTAATAGATTTGTTTGTTGTATTGCTGAGCACTTGTCAAAAATGGGGAAGGCTGGGAAGGGAGAAAGGACAGGAGGAATACAGGCTTTTGTTCCACACGACATGCATGTAAGTCATTAAAAATGCATCTAGCTATACCTGGAATATTTCTTTTCTGAGGGATAGAAATACAATCCCCTTGAATCAGCTATAACCGTTTTGTTGGGGATATTTTTTCCAGGCAGAGCAACCCGAATCTTCCCCAGTACAGCTATTTCTGCTGGAGTCGGTGCCTGGGCAGACCAGGTCCCTCACAGCAGGGGTAGGACGGCCGAGGACTGTGGAGGAGAGTGGTGTCCATTGATAAACTCAAAGAAAGACTTGCAGTAGTAAGTGCTCAGCGTTGCCACTGCTACTGAGCTTCTGGGTGATTTTTTTTAAGGCAACATCTAGGTTATGAGCATGATAATATGGCACTCCAGACTCCCTGCCATCTGAACGTGGCCGACGGTGAATGCTCATTTCTAACATTTCTCACCAGGGTGAGTATTGATTTCATTTCTCACACTACACTAGTCACTCGACTAAGCTGCAATCCGATGTTTAATGTGCTAGTCATACTGGCTTGTGGGGACTTGTGGTCTGTAGTCTATCATACAGTGACCTTTATGACTGGCATAGTCTTAATCATGACAGAAAAGACTGATATAAAGGTACTCACATCATTATTTTTAGCGCTAGGCAATGGGATAGTTGAAGGAGTAGTAAGGTATGAGTAGAGTGGCATTTACTGTCTCCTGTGGATGAATTTAATGATTTGTTGTACAGTTTAATTTATTATTTTTTTTAAAGACAAGGACAAAAAGTTGGCTGGGTAGGCAGCTGAGCAGAGGTAAATGCTCCACTTTAGGTGAAGGAGTGCTCAGATTAGAGGCATCAAGGCTGAAATTCCTGACATTAACTGCTCATATATCTTTTCCCAGCATCCTCATTCCCCTCCAAAAGCACTGAGCAGAGAGGTTGTACCTCAAAACCAGGGAAGAGTCAGTGACATCCTGAAGTCTCATAAAAGCTTTGTGTTTGTTAAGCTAGACACGGAAGATGCTCAAATACTCAAGCAGCATGCAGCTGTTAAAAGCAACCAGGAGAGTCCAGCCCACAGGCCACTGGCAATACAAGATGCTGACCTACAAGCTGGAAGGTCTCTGCTCCCATGAGGAGCCCTAATAGCACAAACTGTGTTTTTCACTGAGATCGATCTCCCCGCTCAATGTCCTCCCAACCCCCCATGAGAAAGAAATGAAAGGGATAAATATTTCTTCATTCTAATTTTGCCATTTGCTAGCTTTCCTTGCAATTTTTGACCTCTTTCCACCTTCTGAATTATACCTCCTTTCTAGAAACATTATCACCTGTCCAAAATGTTTTCCATTTATTACATGAGTTGTACCAACATCCCCTGCAACAGTAAGAAACAGTGATTTATGGTGAGATCATCTCCACTCTGAAGGGTTAACCTCAACCTTATGTGGTACTTGAGCTCCCAGGCTGACCCTCAGTGAAAGTTAATAGCTTGTATCTGTTTAATATTCTTTTCCAGTACTTGTCAAATCGTTTCATCTGTGTTTAAATGGATCAGTGGTTTTCATCTTCAGTGTTTCCTCATTCCTTTTTTGATTTTACTAGTCCTGTGCTGTTTGCAGGTGTTTTCAAAATCATAGAAGAAAGTTCTTTTGTTCATTGCTTTTATTTTAATTTCATAAGATTCTTATAAAATTGGAGGTAAGGTTATGCACCACATTAATGGATCTGTGTTGTCTTGCTCCAGCTAAAAAGTGGATCACATCTGTACATTTTATGAGTTATGTTACAGATGTGGTACTGTCATGATTTGCAGCTGATCAAAACATGCCACTTGGGCACAGATTTCCTAAACACATGTATCAGTGTTTTTTGTCATGCAAGGCATTAATTTAAAACTGATGCATCTGTTACAATCATTGGTGCTCGAGATGGAAAGGATCCATAGAGAGGCTTTCAGCTTTCCATTTAGTATTCAAGCGGAACTGAACTCTATCAGATGTATTATTATTGTCATTATTATTTAATATCCCCCTCTGCCTCCCCTGCAAGCTAGCCACTTAACAGAAAACATGAGTACAGACCTTGTCTCAAATTGCTCACCATCTGAGCAATGGACTAGATGTCCAAGTGACCATAAAGCAAATATTACAAAGACAAAGGGCCAGGATCCTCTTGGCATGGTTGTAATGGTGCCTAGGAGAGGGGGCGCAGCTTGCTGGTGGACATAGAGGGATTTGGGGTTTGGTTTTGCTCTCAAAGTGTAAATATAACAGTACAGCCATGACTTTTTAAGAATGGCATATGGGTGAATGAATTCAAAGAGTGTATTTGAGCACTGATAGTATATTAGCATGGACACCAAAGTACAATGCAATATATTGCATTGCTAAATAACAGAGAGATGATAGACTGACCAAGCTGCTGCTGTAAATTCCCTCTTTTGGCTGGGTTCAGATGCTCTGCAAACATTGGGCAGTATCTAAGTTTCACAGGCCCTCAGGCTTGTATTAGCCATCCTTCCAAACTCAGGGATTTCTTTATTTCAGTGGTGCTCATGACATCTCCAGCTTGAAGTCTGTCCCTGTGGTCTGTAGGTCTCGTGTGCCTGACTTCCAAACACATGGGGCCTCTGTATCTTTAGGAATGTACTTTCTTCCTCGTGCTTTGCCGGTTACAGAACTGCAGAGATACTGAGTTTCTAAAAAACCCTTACGTACGTTAACCTTGGGCAAAGGCAGGAGACATTCTTTGTGCTTTCAGGTGACCCCTGGAGCCCAGTGATGGTCACATTCATCACCCAGCCGAGCTTTCCTCAGAAAAGCATATTTGAACTTGTTCAGATCTTAATGAGTCATCTACAAACTATCAAATATTTCACATTCTATATGGAGCATCTAAGTTTCTTAAATTACACTATCAGCTGGGGTGACTGCAAACATCGTAAATAATCTCCTCAGTTTAATGAGTTACCATATGAGGAAGGCTCGTCTATCAGGTAATGAGTCACAGCTTCACTTTCTTGTAGATCAGCTGAGACACTTGATTTGCTGTGAGGGCTACCTCTATTAAAACTCATCAGAGGCTATCGAGGAAACCCAAACAGATCCAACCCACCACAAGTTAATCTCCCCACAAATAAAATGTACTCATAAATCAGGGCAAGAATATAAATGTGCCCCTCTAATGCTTTTATTAGGAAAAGTAAAACCACAAAAAGCTCAGTAGGATGTGAAAACGCTGGTAATGTCAGCAGTATCAGACTAATTCATAAAACACAAGGAGCTGTAAGATACTTTCTGCCCTTACAGCTGGCTAATTAGTCAAGGCAGAGAAAACAATTTGGCAAAAATGTTGATGTCTCAGTTTCCGTTTTGAAACTTAAACTGGACATATTTTTACATTTTTTTATGGAACTTCCCAGATAGACCCAGAGAAAAAAAATAGACAAAAGGTTTTAAAAACATTATCATAGTTTTTACTTCCTGAAAGAAGAATTCTGATAGAAAATCAAGTGAACAAAATATACCACTTTTAGTAAAAATTTATGCAAAAAGCTGAATTTTGCAGAAATATGTATATGTGAAAATATGGGGAAAGCAGTTCACTTACTAAAAACAATGGTAAGGAAAATATGATAGAAATACTTTGATCAGATCTGGTAATGAGCTATTCTCAAGCAAAGGAGAGCATTAGTTCATTGATGAGCTATTCGGCTTAGTCAAGAAGAGGCATGTTGATGCAGCTGAATGACTGCAGTGAAAATCACCCTCTTGAATGATCGTTCTCCTATCATGTTGTCCAGGTGGTAAATGAATATCCATGTACAGGAGAGTGGAGACTCGGACTTTGTACTCGGGAGAGCAGTACCCCTAGAACTTCAGCCCACACCGGACCGTAAATCCAGCACTGCTGCAACTTATGTAAGTCAATGAAGTTGAATATTATCAAAGCCATTTTTTTTTTTTTTTAAAGACCTTGTTTCTCATTCCCTTAGCAGATGTACAACTTCACTGTTCTGTTCCAGAACCGCATTTTTTCTTTGGTGCTAACAAAGGAAAGAATCAAGTTCCTTCTCCTTGTCAAAAGATTAATGATATATGTCCACATGGAGGAAGTTATGCAAGTTTTGTATAAGTACACGGGTTGTCTTAAGATGTCGTACTCCATTTTGCTTCAATGTGATATGCACAGACTATTAATAATAGTAAATGATTGCATTTAGGACAAAAATTCAAGGAAATAATTTATAACAAAATCTGCATTCAAAGCCATCTCTCAGTTTCCACATACTGGTCATAAATCACTGAAGAGACATTTATGATTGATTTACAAGGAGATTTTTATATTGCCATAGATATATAAAAATAACAGTCGTCTTGTGAACAACTGTCCTTCATCCTAATTATGCGGCAAAGCCATATCCTTGGTAATGGGTAGTTAGGATGTTTTCAGAAAAGAGACTTTGAAGGTCAGAAAGGAAGCAAAGGTCGATACTGGATGACATTTACGAGTAGTTGTCGTTACTCGCATATCTCCTGGGCAGACCAGAAGAAGAAATTATGTTGCAGGACAGTAGGAGAGCAAGAGTAGGCAATGGGACCTATTTCCCATCCTTGCGGTGACGATGTTGGTTGCGCGGCTTTATAGCCTCAAAGCCCACTGAGCTCAGGAGAATCTCTCTAACAATGTCTCAAGGTAATTTCTGTCATTGGGTTAGGTGCTGCCTGTAACTTTCTCGTGTAAGTAACCGTATATGGTCTCCTCTCAGAAAATGGAGAATTTTAGTAGGGGAGTGAATCCCATCACTTAATGTCCCACGATACGTATAAGAAGCTGGGACCACTTTCCTAATCTAGAGGGGAGGGAAATTTTAATGAATTGTGAAAGATTAGTTATCTTTTAATCTGTTTGAACTAGCCATGCTGTTCTCTGCCATGAAATAACAAATAACGATTAACATCCAGACCTTCACTGTTGCACCCTCAGCATTAGCAGAATGTCACTCTTGGCTTGTGGACAACTCTTCACACTTTGAAAATGTAGGAGGTGGAAACTGTGGCTCTTTCTCAATGAAAAATAACTGCTGAGTGCTCGCCTGCGGGTCACTACCTAAACAGCAAACATTCATGTGAGGGCTTTCAGGATATTTCCTGTAACCCAATTATTTTCTTTTTAAAAATAGCAATGAAAAGTGGAGCAGGAATATAGCTTTGATAAGAGCCTGTCAGGCTTTTCCTCTCCTTTGCTCCATTTTCTCCATGCTCAATAAATGCTCTAGAATTAGTGTCAGATGAGGCCGTGTTTGAAAAGCATCAAGATAACAAGCTCATAAAAGTCCTTTAATAACACCTTCCTCTCCCACACCTGCCTTTTCTAGTGGGGATTCATGGGAGAGTTGTTCTGTTAGAGCAACCAAAAATGTGGGCTCTGTTAGTTTGACAGTAAGTAAAAGAATTTTGGCATTTTTTTCCCTGATGGCCTTGCTTATTTCACGGTCAAGTAGAGTAACTCTTTGCTGCTTTATTAAGGCACTATCAAACGACTTGTTTTTATTCTTTGACCTTTTATTGCATTGCCCTGTTTTCATATTGGAGGTCAGTCCAAGAGCGAATAAATAATCTTTATCTTCCAGTGACTTATCTGAGTTCCAGTGAGGTCAACAACTCCCCTCTCCCTGCATTCCTCCGTCCTGCATTTTTATCATTACTTCAGAGATATTAGACTCCTTCACACCAAATGCTGCAAGGATCCCTCACAGAAGGAAGTTCCTAACGCTGAGATCTTAAGGATGAAAAAGATGCAGCAAGACTCAGGGGCTTTTTGGATACAGCTTGTCTACAGATCCTGCAGCAAGGTCTTCAGCCAGTCTATTGGAGTGACTTCAGTAAAGGTTCACACTTGATCTGTTTACACCAATTAGCATTGGATGCCATTAGCACACTCAGACAATTATTTACAACAGTCTTATTTATTTACAATAGGCTATTATCAGTTTCACATGTTTTCGTGGACCCAGAGTAATTTAGGGATCCTGTTAATTCTAAAAGCTGAACCAATAAAGCACAGTAAGGGTCAATCAGTGTTCTCCAGAATAAGTTAAAAAAATCCATCTCCTTTCTTGGGGTTCCTACCTCCTTCCTTTAGCCTATGTGCAAACCTTTTGAGGACCAAAGGCTGTCAAGATTGCTGAAAGTCAATTACTACAGGCTCTCAGAGTACAAGACAGAAGAAAAACATCCAATTTTGTCAAAAAACGCTCACTCTAGACTCATATTGCTGCAGGTTTTCAAAGGCACAGTGTTGCTTATTAATAAGAACCCAAAGGATTACTATTCATCTTGGGGATATGTCTCCAGTCAAAAAAGGTTGTGACTGACCTTGGGGTACCTGAAGGCATTGGTATAGCTAAGGTGACAAAAGGGTGTTCTTTTACAACAAGAGAGCTCCTGAAATTACATAAGTATATAAGGTAACTTATATACTTAGCAGCTGTTACCTGCTGCTAAGAAGCAGCTCTTGAACTGATATCATGCATCAGTTGAAGGGGTGAGAGAATTTGGTTCTGGCCAAAAAGCGGCAATACAAAGGCTGGTTCATGGGAACTGGGTTTGTTTTGAGAAGCTATCGCGCAACATCACAACGCTGTCAATGCAGTCCCTCCCTTTTCTGTCTGGACCAGTCCTACTCTGTGTTTGCTAATTGTCTTGATTCTTCCATTGATATCACAGCACACTATTTTCATTGTCATCTGCTCGATGTTTAGCTTCAAATTGTCCTATGAACAGCTTTGCCTTAGCTCGACAAAAGTAACATCCTCCACAGGGGCATATGGCAGGTCTTTCATCTGCAACTACAGAGTGTTACAGAGACTCTAGTACTACAAATTCACCACAAAATCACACAGGACAGTAACTTCCATTGGGAAGATCCAGCTAATCCAGCAAAGCCCTAAACCAGGTTTTTACCAGCTCAGAGATGTTAATAAAATTTATTCTGCCATGAGATACACAAGTAATTTCAATAAACTCAGGAAATAGTATCGTGAGACAGATACATGCTGCACACAACGTCTAGAGGAAAAAATATGACTGTGTTGAAGAAAGCCAGCACAAATGGCAGATTGAAAGCATTCACGCAAAAGTGCAAAATCCGCAGAGAATACAGTCACGGGCAGTAAATAAAAGGCTCGAGGGGAAGTCAGTCTGCACGCACACGGCTAGATATCGAGATGCCATTGAGTATCTCTGTAAACAATTTCTTTATTATGGAGACAGTTTGCTTTACAAGTATCAGGGCTGTCACATTATCTATCTAGCAAGAAGCATAAGGACACAACTGTTGAGCGTCTGGCTGGAACTCTCTCGCTTACGAAGCAAGTGCTCACAGCCCCCTTGGTCCAAAGCCCTTTACAGACTTTCATACAAAAGCTCTGCTGCATTTTGCTATTAAAGGAAGTTACTTGGAAGGTGGAAGCACATAGAAGGAAATAAATTGTTTCCAGCTAACACAATAAATCAAAGTAAGGCCTCAAAATTAAGTCACAGGAATGAACTTTAGGCTGACCCAGTAAGACCAATGCTCAGAGTTGGGGAGAAGTGTCCATGTCTCACCGGCAGCGGTGGCTGTCTGAGAGCTTGCTGTGACTTCCTACACAAAAAGCGTCCTACACATCACTCCTTGTACTACCCCACCACCTGGAAGATGAATTCTTACTGACTCCAGGGAACATTGCCTTCTGCTGCATCATCAGCCACGGATGAGCCTGGCCAAGAATATTTTCCAGAGTGTGACAGTGGCAGGAAAGCAGAACATTTGTAATATGGTTCTCTTACCACAGGTATCTTAGTTGTTTCATAAATCCACATCAATTTGTAAAATACAAACAGATGACATTCCCTTTTTTACTTTTTGATTGACCAAATAAATAGAATTATCTTCTAGAATTAGAGCTTCAAGGTCTCATCCTTACAACAAAGAAATTAAATATTTTTATTGTATATTGACTTATAGTTTGGACAATCATTGCTTTATGAAATGCTGATTAACAGTCAGGAATGTGGTAGTCTATTGTCTAGTAATTTGCTTTTCATTTTCTTATTCTACAAATTAACTTTCCTACTAAATGAGGCGTTAGGCTGACGTCAATATTTGCAGGTACTCCACAATTATACTGTGTTTGCTAAATCACATTGCTTTAATTCAAAAGTCGTTCTGATTTCCATTTAGACCATGATGCTGCTGGGTGCTTAGCTCTCCTGTAAAAGTGTCGCATGCCCTCAGGTCTCATGGAGTCAATGGCATTCAAGATTACTCAGCTGCCTTCAGATCTTAGTCTCATTCATTTGGGAAAACCATAATTAGAGGTTAGGAGCCAGGTTTGTGCAATGTAGGTTGTAGACAAGTCATCCCATTCTTGCATTTAAGAGTCTCCTCTCTTTTTCAACTGTTTTCATAGTGGGAGATTTCAAGGTGAACCTGCAACTCCTGTTAAACTAATGTGCCTTAATTTTCTGCAGTTTTTAGCTTCAGTGAGGTGTTCTCCAGCCTTTCATCATCTGGGGGAAGGAACAGCTATCTAATCAGCTTGTCTGAAGGAAATGCCTTTTTAATGAGTCCAAGTCTCCAGCAGGACTCAAAATAGCAAAGCAGTAAAGTCAGAAGTGTTTATAGAAAGAAATTGCATTAAAACTGTTAGCATTGTGGTATCTCGGAAGTGACAGCTGCTGATATATCCACAAGCTGTCCCAATCTCAACCCTCCTTACTGCTCTACGCCCGTGGCTGATGTGCATACTTATACCCTTATTCCACACCGGTAAATCATTAAAACCCTTTCCTGTCACCTCCCTCCTGTACCAGCTGATCCATGGGGTTTTGCAACCAGAGAATCACAAAACAGAATTTCAAAGCCATCCTAAGCAAAAGCCTCTTGGCTACAGTCCTGGGATTTCTTATTTATTTATGTGTTTTTCCTTGCTCTTTGAACATACCTGAAGTTATTCCTCATTTTCTCAATATGTAAGCCTTCCCTCAGACAAATGCACCAAGTAGGACCAGCCAGGGGTGCAGATCTGGTGCCGAGGGGATGTGATTGATGCTCCATGTAAATCCATTTTGGCAGCACATGAGCTTTCCTTTCATCCAAATGGCTTAAAGCAAATGAAAACTGGCCTCAGCATGGCTGCACCGTCCTGGAAAGAAACCCAAAAGGGTGTAGTCAGAGGGTGATATCTGAGACAGCTGTGCCTGGTTTTTAACTTCACTGGAGTAATTTTGAATGCAAAACCTCACAGGAATGTTATTTTCCAGCACCTAATGCAGCCGCTGTGACATCCTCGCAGCCACATCAAGGGGCAGAACAAGCGTCAAGCCAGCAGATGGATGCAAGCATACCCCGAAGGCGGCTCTCAAGGTGATGTTCCTCAGTCACAATTACACCAGATTAGCAGTGATTTGCAGGGCCACCAGGCAGGAGAGGAACCCTAAGGCTGCACTGCACAAACCCTTGGGGGAGGGTGAGGATGCAGACACTTGGGTGAGTATCAAACTCCAAAAGTGGCTCCTGACCTACAGCAGTGTAAACAAGAGCAATGAAATACACAATTGCCCTGTAGAAAATATCCAGAGCAGTTTTGGTGGGAGAAGATCATAGTCATGGTTACAGCACTGCTTTTGATTTTATTTTTTTTAATATACACCACGGGACCAATGTGTGTCCTGTGAGACCATTGTCTTCTCTTAGCACTCGCCCTTGTTATTCTCTGCTGCATCCTCAGCAAGAATAGGTAACTGGGTGCCCACCATTGCTTCAGTGAGGCTGTACTGGAAGAGGCACACATTAGCCCCCTGGACTGTAAAATATGTCCGGAAGGTTTGGGAATAGGATTCCAATGGCAACTGTAGAGATGCCTAACGATACAGATCAGCTGCTTGCCTTGGCATGTTTCACAGGAGAGGTTTCCATCAGCTCTGCTTAAGGAAAATCATCCTCTCTTGTTCCTCCTCCTGTTACCAATGGTTCAGCTTAGATTTTCTTTTTAAGTTTGCACTTTGGCCCCTTGAGGTGTATGGTACCAGTCGAGGGCTTCACTAAGGTTTTCACCCTTCAGAGCTCTCCCTCAGTTCTTCTTCTATGCTAGCCAGAAACCCACCCCATATGCCACAGGCACTGATTCTAGACAGGGATGAGGGAAGCTATGCCTGTCTAGTATCAAAAGACATGACCACGCGGCTAATTTTCAATTGGATTAACCACAAACAGGAAGAAAAAAATGAACTAAAGCAAAAATTGTTTTAGGATGGTGACAGATGAAGAAAATTCCAGCTGCTAAGGTTACCCAAAGGTGAATGTTGACACAAGCCCACAGGTTCTTAGCAAGATGTCCAGCAGACAAGATGTAATAAGACTGTCTCAGAGGAGCCGACTCGTTAGAGATTGTAGAGTCCAACCTTATCTATGGCAGCACGTTGCCTCCCAGCTATGAATGTTCAAGTGTTTATAAAAACCTGTCAAGGTATCCACAAGAAATTTATTGCAAATTACTGTGTGGGGGAAAGTTGCTAATGATTGCTTTGGTTGAGGAAATAGCTGAGAATTGCGTTGGCAAAACTACTGAGCCCTGAGGAAAAGGGACCGTTTCATTCTAGTCCCTTTTCATTCTAGGCTAATGATAATCCAAGAACATTAGTATTCCACATTAGTAGTTAAAGCTGGGTCAATTTAGACCAGAAAAACCGTTCAGGTATAACAATAATTAACTATTAAAGCCAAGCAGGTCACTTGTCCATCCCTGAAGCACTCTGCTGAGATCTCTCAGGAATGTGCTATGTCGGAAGGTGGCAGAAAGCAAACTCAGGTCTACTGACATACTTGAGTGGAGATGCAAGACCACTTTCTTTCAGCAGAGAGAGCCAGGAGGAATTTTCCTAGAGGAAGTAAGTGCAAGTACACATAAAGTAGAGAAAAAAAAAATCCAGACATTCTGTCTCTTCTGGACAGAAATTTAACTGATACTTGTATTCTGCTGCAATAAACTAACCAACCAGATGTTTCAGTTAATTGGTATTAGAGTCAAATTTTTCTAGCAGCTGTTTTCCTTGTGACAGACAACCAATATATCTGCTTCCACAGTCTGGACAAATGCTTCCAATGGGATGTCCAAGATGTGATCAAGGGATGTGATTCCATTTGCATATATTATATACATATTCAAGAGCTTTAAAGCATCAACTTGAATATTGGTAACTGGGGGAGCATATGCAGAAGTTTGGTTGGGTCTTCTGATACCCACATGGTGACTTATATGAATTTTCAGAGCTTTGCTGCCTTCAGCACCCAACCCAGAGCAGGCAAGGGCTGGCTGGAAGGACCAGCATGCCCTCAAAATGATGATTTTTTCAGGGAATTGTAACACTTTCCCTGCCATAATTCTACATGCTCAAGTGTTTTAAGAGACACCCCTCTATTTTCACTTATTGAAAAGTCTGTTAGATTGTCCATCCTGTTTATAACACACCACAGCGTCCATCTGGAGCAAAGCATCTGTCTAGCCACGCTAATTGAATTAGTCTGAGAATCCACCCATCTAGAGACAGAGACCTCTCTAGCTTTCTAACTTCAGAATTTTTACATCAGAGGCCCCTAAATAAACACGTTAGGAAGGAGATGAGCACTTTTGGAGTCTAAAGAAATTTCAAGAGAATTAGCTTTTTGTTTTGATTTGTTTTCTTTTGGTGGAAGAACCAGTTTTCCTGAATAGAAAACAAATATCTTATGAACCAGCAGAACCCTGTACAGATGAGCCAGTTTTTCATGATCTCATGCAAAAACCTTGGCATTTGAGGCCTCTGGTAGCTTCTAACATGCATCTTGTGAGGCACACAATGTCTGAACGCCTGATACGTGTCTCATTAAAGTGGAGACGACTCAGCTACAAGCAGCAGACTGTTCTCCCCACTAATTGTTTGATAATGCTGCCTCAGGCCATCAGTGTTGGAGACCATGTCCATGGGGGAGAGGTGACTATTGACACCTGTTGATATGGCCCAGGCCTGCTGGAAAAGCTGTGGTGAGCCAAAGTTCAGCATGGGAAAGAGCTGTTGGCAGCTGATGAGCAAAGGGCAACAGCTGAGCATGCCAGGTCTTTCACATCTCCTTCCGTCTGCAGATCTGCTGGGACAACGTGCATCAGGTGGGCTTGGTAAAGACTCATCAACCTGTGTGGAGACTCTGCTCCAGAGTGATTTTCAGCATCGCATTTGTTAAAGGTACTCATGTAAAAGAAGGCCAAAATAATAATAAAAAAAAGCAAACAGTGATGATGTTTGGGAGAAGAAACTCAAAAAGGGTGCTGGGAGAAAAAGGGGCTCATTTAAAATGTTGTTTCTCTTGACAGCCTGGTGTGACTGGTGATGACTGGCTTATGCCTTGAAAAATCACAGTGTTCTTAAGTTCCATTTTCAAAGGCGCCTTCCTAGGAGTTTTGAAACCGCTTTTGAGAAGGAAATTTACGATCCATATCATGCCTGTTGTTATTTTTGAAAAAAATGTTACCTCCGTCTCCACAGAAAGCTGTTCTTCTCAAAGGCCACAGGCATCGCAGTGCTAAACGGATCACACAGCTAAGCTTCCATTCAATTTGGAAGTTTAATAACGGGGAGTAACGCAGCAGCCCCCGGTGTGGACCCAGGAATGAACCGGGGGAGCTCGCCCGAGGAGCGAAGCAGCTCAGGTTTTACCGTTCTGCCAAGAAGGAATGTGAGCTGTAAGAGTAGAAGTGACCATTAGCGGTTTTTAAAAGAAGATCTCTCTTGAAATTAGAACTCCAGGTGGGGGTGACAACAGGAGGCAAGGTCGGAAGGGCACGAGAGCCAAACCTGGCCCCTGTGGCAACGCGTGGCACCTATTTTATTTGAACTTGGGATTTTTGTACGGTCTTTGCTCCACGGAAAGGAGTGTTTACAGGAGTATGAAATCAGGGCACCCAGCCGGGGGATGCCAGGGAAGGGATGGGGGGGAGATGCCAGGGAGGGGATCGGGAGGAGCAGGCTGATTTGGGGACCACTCGCCCAGCGTGACGAACTTCCAGCCGGCTCCCGCTGTCGGGCTTCGCTTTCCCCGCACCGGGCCCGGTGGGGAGTGTGTTGAGGGAGGTGTGTGTGTGTATGGGGGGGGGGGGGAGGGTTGCGGTTCTCACCCCCTCCCGCGGCCATAGGAGCCGCCCGCGCGTATCCCGGGACGGGGCCGCCCCCCCCCCCTCTCCCCGCCCGCCGCGGAGCCTCCGCCGGCGCCAGCCCCGCGCTTTCCTCCGCCCCTCGCCGGCGGGGGCGCGGATCCGGCCTGCGCGGGGCCGGCGGAGAGAGGGAGCGCGGCAGGGCGAGGGGAGGAGAGACGGCAGGAGGAGAGACGGCAGGAGGAGGAGGAGGAGGCAGCGAGCTGGCCATGGCAGCAGCAGCAGCCCGCGGGCGGAGAGGCAGCCGCCGCGGGCTGCCGCTGTGATTGGCACCCCCAGGAGGAGGAGGAGGAGGAGGAGGAAGGCGCGGAGCAGCCGCGGGGCCCGCCATCCCGCAGCGGCGGCGGTGCCCGGGAGGATGCCGGGGAAGCGGGGATCGGCGGGCGGCGGTGGCGGCGGGGAGCTGCCGGGGGCCGGCGCGCAGCGGAGGCGGCGGAGGAAGGTCTCCTGCTTCTCCAGCATCCAGCTCTTCCTGGTGTCCGAGTGCGCCCTGATGCTGGCCCAGGGCACGGTGGGAGCCTACCTGGTGAGTGGGGGGGGGGACGGGGATGGGAGGTGGCGGCCGGTCGAACCCCCTCCCCATCCCCCGTGGTACCTGCCGGGGCGGGGGGCGCGGAGCGGGGCGGGGGATGCGCCGGCAGAAGTGGAGGGGAAGTTTTCCTGCCCGCCGGGGGCAGCCCCCCGACCTCCCCGGGTGGGTTTGACACCAGCCTCGGTGTTTCACGGCTTAAATGACTCAGCAGCGCCGAGGGGGGGTGGGGTGGTGGGGGTATTTTTTTATTATTATTATTATTTTTTTTTAACCCTTCTGCCTGTCCCTCGCCCCTCTGCGGCGACAACTCCCGCCGCCGGTCCCCGGTGCGCAGCGGTGCCGGCGGGATTGGCTGCTAGTTTCCCAGCCTGGCCACTGCCGCGGGTCAAATGCCAGCCTTTTCCAGTTTAGACTGAAGAAACAGCAAGAAAATCTGGTGGGGCATTTACTTCGTGCCTCCCGCCTTACTAATTTTTTCCTTCTCCTCTTCAAGTGATGCAGCGGCGTTGGGCGCACCAGCCCCCCCCCCCCCTCCCCCCCCCCCCCCCCCCGAGTCTTGGCGATAGGTAGAGAACAGGCAAAAAAATGAGACTTTGCACTGAATCTGCATAGTGAGATGTGGTGTCAGCGGCAGAACTGTAGTAGAAGAGTTGGAAGGATGTCCATACGGCGCTGCTTGTGCCTTTTGAGTGTGCACCAAGAGAGGCAGCCTGTGGAAAATGAAGTGTTCTTCTTCCAGCAGCTGTAAGTGTAGAGTTGATTTAAATTTCTCAAAATAGCTTGCTGGATTTGAGAATTATAGTTTCCATGGAAAGAAATGTATTCATAATCTCTGAGGCTTTTTTGAGGCCATACACGTAATATGCTGTACAGTAAGTGTAAGATCCCTGCATTCTGTACTTGTATTCAGTATTTAGCTGCTCCTCTCTCACATGCTCAAACTACTTATGCAGATTTGTACTGAAGATGATGTATAATTTTTCAAGGTATGTGGCCAAATGAACCATTGTTAATATTCCTGATTAATATGAAATGCAAATTATCAGTCATCTCCGTATAATAAACCACGTAAGTTTAGTTTGGAACCAGTTTGTAATTCCAAAGGAAACTACATCACATTTGTTGAGATAAATTCAGTAATTCTATATGCTGTGTGAGTATAAGTGGATATCACTTAATTTGTAGGAGCCAGACAGGGACATGCCTCTCCTATGTGAGTAACACCTAACTAGTAAGTAAATATATTGTTTCCGATGAGCTACTCGTAAAATGAGCTGCCAGCATGAATGAGCGTGGGATAATCCTTCATCACAGTAGTGGCCGAGGAGGAGCCCACTGAGGTGATGTCACCCCGTGGGCACCAGTATGCTGAAAAGGTACAGACCTGTTAAAGGAGGTGTATATGTATGTATATGGTATCTTGGCACACAGCTAGTCCCTGAGCATATAGGATCAGCACGAGTAGCCCCTAGTGTGGCATTTTCTGCAGACTCCTTTGCGTTGCTCTCCCCTCACCGGTTTAGCCTTTCTTTTCCTGTTTTCCCCAACTCTTGTGGTGTGCCGAGACCTGTGCTTGCTCTCTCTCACACCCCCGGCATGAAAACACCCCAGTTCCTGCAGTCCCTCCTCCCAGGGGGTTCACTCAGCAGAGGTCCTGCTTGTCCCTACCCTCTGCCATTCTCCAGGGCTGTCCCCTGACCAGCGTGACATCGTGCCCCTACGGCCAGCCAGATCCACAAACAGTAACAAGACAACTGGTCAGTAGCTGGGGGGGAGAGGGGGGGCGGAGAGAAAACTAAACTCAAAACAATCCCCAGCATGCATAAACGGTGGCCCAGCTGCACTGGGCAAGTGTTCCTCCCTTCCCTGTATAATTTATCTCTGTCGCTGCGAATGCCACGCAGCTCCTCGTACGCTGAGCAGATGCAAAGACTTTGGAGGGTAAATCAGTGTTTAAAGGGGGATCTGGGGGAGCGCCCCGTTTACAGGTGTCGTGGGGGAGCGGTGCCTGGTGGGAAGTGTGCGGGACCTAAATCATTTTTGCAGAGCGGGTGTCCCGTGGGGGCCCGGTGCTGTTCTCAGGTGCCGCCTCGGGGGTGACACGAGTGGAGGCACCGCGGAGTTGCCCAGGTGGAACTGCAGGTGGATGTTCATTTACTGGGGCTCCTGGGACGAGCTGGGCTCAGCGGTGGCGTGCCAGGCTGCTCCCCAAGGGACAAATTAGCAGGCGAGACAAAGCGGAGAGCAAACAGAAAGACAGACAAATAGGGAGATGCTGCGGAGGACAGACACGGCGTGTAGTTCTGGGCAGTTGGATAAACTGCTAATTTTAGCCTGCCAGCAGTGAGCGAGTGTTGTATTCATCCTTCTGCTTTGCTTGGCCACATGTGTGACTTTCCCTGGTTATTTGTAACTCAGGAAGAGAAACCTTTTTTTTCGCCTTATACGGTGACAAGCTGGTTTCCTCGGTTTTTGGCTGCCGTGCTCTGCACGGGGAGACCACGAGGGCAAAAACTCAGCTTGTTAAGAAAACAAGGCAGGGGCTCGGCCTCTTAGGGGTGATTGAAGAGCTCAGTTTTGATTTGGCTCGGCTTTCATCTCGGTACATTTAGGAGTGGATATTGTTATTTCTTTTTAGAGATTTGAAACCTTTCTTTTTTTTTTTTTCCATGTTCTCTGCATAATAAACTAGCAGCGCCCACTTGAATGTATGTACAAAGTAGACATTCATTCATTATGTGGTTCTGAAGCAAAGATCATTCACTTTTATTTGTTCATAAAACATCATGCTTGCCAACAGGGCTTTATAAATAATAAATGCCGATAAAAATCTATAAAGTCCAATTCTTTTCCCACAGAACTCAGCAGTGAAAATACCCCAGGATGCCAACAGTGGATGTCTGTGGTTAATTAGGACGGTGTCACTGAGGTTCTTCATGTGAAGTTTTTAGGGAGTGTTTGATCAATGTCACGTTCCAAAATATTTGTCAATTACTGCGCTCGCTGCTTGCGGAATGCACATGTTCCAAAACGACTCGGTGCCATACCCTGCATAGTTTATGCAAATACAAGCCTGTGCTGCTGCCTTAATTTCTGGGGCCGCTGAATACACCCTGTTATTTGCATATTCTTGTAAGGTTTTGTGTACGCGTTTATTTGGCTTCATCTAATTGCTCCTGCCTGCTTTGGGAAGCTCGAATTTCCCAGCGACTGCAGCGGGGAGAAGGCTGGAGAACGCTGCCTGCCCGTCTGCAGGCGCGCGTCCCTGCTGCAGAAGAAGTTACTCCAGGGTTTTCGCAGCAACTTTGAAAAGCCCAGCTGATTTCCAGCCTCCCCCCCGCCCCCATCCTCCCTGGGTTTCTCTCCTGCAGTGCCTGCGAATTGAGGAGCCCAGCGTTCCTGGTGCGGATGGCACCGGCAGGGAAAGGCTGGAACCTCCTTTTTCTTGGAGCCTTGTGCCTCTGGGGCGAATGCAGCGGTGTGATCAGTCACGCTGGCCGTGCGGCGATGAGGATTTCGATAAGGCTGATTCACATACCTTGGCAACGCTTCCCACCCCACCCCCACCTCCCCCCAAATTCCGACGTGCGTTATATTTTGGAAGATTTTAACTGGTAATAACCCTCCGAGCGCTCCTGAGGGTGTAGCGCCGAGGCGTTTCATCGCCCTGCCACTCAAATCTTTTTTGCCTGGCCGGTGGCGAAATCACCTCTTTAGCAGATAGGCGAAGAGCTCTCGGGCTCGACAGCCACAGTTTTGTGGCGACAGAGCACGATTTAATTTTCTCTCCCTAGCCTTTAGCCTCGGCTCGCTCCGGTTCGAAGTGACCTAGTTGCGAGCATCCGACATCTGCCAAAGTCAGGGGCTCCTTTAGATGGAGGGCACGGCTACGGGAAGCGGCTCCGTGGTGTGCTCCAGGCTGGCTGTTTTCGCAGAGCTTTACTGAGATGTCTCCTTGTTCTGCTGCAGCTTTGGAGGCAGCGATTCACGCGCTTTATCGAGGGGCTGAGGACGACCGGCCCCAACGTGAGGTGGGAAGGGAAATAACTGGTCCCTCCCAAGGAGGGCGCATTGGTGTTTGCGTGGGAATGAATGCCAAATTGTTTCTTGTTCTGCTGAATGAAAACTTTTGAGCCTTGAAGCTTAACTTCTCCGGCGAGAGCCCTGCCCGTGCAGCAGCGTCTGTCTGCAGCCTGCAAAAGCCCCCTCGACCTGTCTGCAGTAAAAATGTGAGTCCAGGTGAGGCTGCAAGTCCGTGTGTGGCTGCTGAGACAGGCTCTTTCTCTTCTGTTCTATTACTCCTGGAGTTTGGGTTGTTAAAGTGAATCTTAAAATTCCATATCCAGGGGAAAAAATAAATATCAAAGCTAAATACAGAAGTTAAACATCAGAGGTCCCTGCTGGAACAGAGAGAAATAAGGGTCCTATGAGGTGGACATCAGGGGATTGAGGGTTTAAGAGCAGAATTTGGATCTTGGATTTTTAAGTTCCTTTGGCACGCAACCTCTTCTCCTCCCATGTTAAATGAAGCACAGAGAATCGTGTTTTCCTGTGACAGTACAGAAGGCAGTTGTCTCTCCTGTCCTAGAGACCTGGTCCAACCCTCCTTGCAGTCAGTGAGGAGTTCTGCATGGCGGATGATGTTAAAGCCAATTTTAATACAGCGGGGCAATGGCTCAAAGCCTTCCGTCGTGCCTGGTGCTGCACAACAGTGTTTGCCCCTGAGCCTTTGCTCAGGTGTGAATAGACTGGGTGGGAGAGGTGCTGCAGGTGGGGAAACTGAGGCAGAGATTCAGAGCCTGATGCTGTTGCTGAAGCTTTGATAAAGCTTTTGCTTGGTTAACAGTGGCAGAGCCCGAGTAGCTTAGGCATGGGCAGAGGAAGAGTCTGGCAGAGCAAGGAATCCCAGTTTCAAGTGCTTCAGTCCAGTGACTTAACTGCAAGAGCAGTTTTTCCCACTGAATTTATTATTGTTTTTATTAAAGTATTTATTTTCCTAGAATAAGAGTCGGCTTTGAAATATCACTGTCTCTTTATTTTTTTCTTTTCCATCCTCAGCGGTGCTGAGTAATAAATTAGCTGTTAATGCTCATAATTTATTTGTCACTGGGGTATTTAAGGGGAAAAAAAAAACCCATGGAGTGAAAATAAATGTTTTAGCAGAGATGAAGATTGCCAAGCATTGGCTGGTTATTGCTTACAGTTCATTTTCCCTTAATATATCTTTGCTGGCAATGTTATTTCTGGAAAGTTGTTTATAGTATGCCTTTCACATTAGAGAATATTGTCTGTTTTGCAGCTGAGTTGCGCAGAAAGTTGTTCTAAACTAGCTCTTTTGACTGCATTCATATTTCTTCTCTAAGAAGCATTTTGATGTTTTTCAGGTCTCTGACTGCAGAGTGGAGGAGAAACCAGATCCAGCTCTGGGTTCTGATACTTAAAGGCTCCTGTCCGGGGGCTTGGGTCCGGAGTGTGGCATTGAGTCATTAACACAAAAACTTTATATAAATTAGTAGAAACAATTTCTGATTCAGGTGTAGGTTGATTTTTGAGCAGCAGGAAGGCTTGTGAGTAACTGGTGTTTATACTTTGGTTCAAAGTTGTCTTTTATTTACTACTAATAGATGAAATGTAGAGAAAATGACATGTTTATCTCTTCCATTATATACTGTGTGCCATTTGCAGAGTGAATCCAAACTCACAATCTGATGCCTTCTTGGTTAAATGCATTTAAAGGCAAAATGCACTTGATGTGTGAGAGTGTGGACTAATTGATTTTAGTGTTTAATTTTTTTATTACTTTTAGCGGAAAGTTTGGCAGGTCTCCCTTTCCTCTGTGAGGGCCAAGCGATATTTGTAAGCCCTGAAAGAAAGAGCAGCCTGTTAGAAATGTTACGGTCGGTCGTAAAACCAATGTCTCGTTTCTTTTGGCCAGCCTTTGCTTCCTAAATCTCTGGCATTTGCTGTGTGCCTGTGTGACAACCAGCGCTCCCAGTTTTAATGGCCCGCGGCGTTAATGCAGCTGAGATTTAGAGGGGTCTTGAATTAGATGGGAGGATACGTTGGTCTGAAGGTCTGTGTTATTCTTGCTCAGTAACTCTCTGCAGTGTGACTCTAAATCGTAACGTGCCCTCTCTCCCGGGGAGGGCTGGGTTGAACTGAGATGTCTCTCCTTCCCTGCAAGGGACAGCAGATATTCCCTGGTTCCCAGAAAGGGAATGGGTTACGTGGGCTTTTTCTCTTCCCTTGCTTTCAGGATATTGTAAAAGACTGAAAGCTAGCTTCTGTTCTGCTACAGCAGGGTAAATTTATTGCTTCAGAAGAGTTATTCTGCAATTCATCAAGAAGAATTTGTCCTCTGTGTATAATAATCTAAAATGTTTCCTTACTTGTACTCTCCTTGGTCTCCAGTTATTCCTTCACGGTAGCAAGATTAAACAATGGCATACTATGTACTGGGTGAGGTTGCAGCTTGGATGCATTAGTGTAGCTTTGTCTTCTGATCAACACCAGATGAAGCTGCAAAGTGGTATATTCCAAGCATCGTCCAAGGAAGTTTCAATAAACACACTTTTAATATACTTTGTGTAGTAACTCCTTTAAGTGCTCCAGTGAAGTCCGGAAGAATTAATTTTTCCTATTGCATAGAAAAATGGGCCACTGATTTCGATTTACAAGGTTTCATTATAACTCTGCTGCGAAACCAGGACTAGAACCCCAAGAGTCCCGTGTCCAGGTCACCTTGGAGCAACCACTAGACTCCCCGTCTCTTTGGAGATACATATTGCAATGCAAATCAAGCTTTCACACTGCCACGTTTTGTAGGCTATCGATACAATCGATGGGGTAGCAAGCTGTTCCTGGAGTTCCTGGAGTCTCTGGCACTTCTTCCCACCAGCACTGGGATGACTCTGCCCTGTTATGGGAAGCATTCTGTAATGTTTATAGAGAGGTGCTCCCTGCATCCAGTCTGTGTCAGTTTGAGTAGCTGGATCAAATCATGGAGAAAAGGAACCATTCCCTTTTCCCAGATTTTAGATAGGGATGCAGTTGTCATCATGTAGGGATGAAGACCGACAGACAGCACAGGTATGGCTGGATCTGCCTCTCCTCGCTTAGCAAATCCAGGAAGGACCTCGGAACTAAAATTGGATTTCTTAAGCTCTCCAGGTAGCAACTTTCTCTTTCCCAGCCTTATTCTGAGTGTGGTTTGTTTCTGCATTTTGACACCTAAATATTCCCATCTGAAGGCAGGGGGGAGGCTGCCTCCTCCCGCTGTTGCACAGTGCCCCTTGGATTGAAGTTGTGCATCTTCTACCGGGGCTCATGCCGCAGCAGCACCTGAACACACCCCATGATTTTAGGGGACTGCTTGCAGCACGGAAGTAAAACCTTTTATTTCAAGTTTGTTTGGATATTTGTCATCACTGTTGTTTATTTCCTATGGCTCAAGAAGAAGAGGAGCAATTTGCTGTGGTTTGGTTTTTGTTTTTCCTCTCTGTGGCCTCTCCCGTCGTAGTATCCTTTCTCCTCACCGAGCAGCCAGATGATTTCCCCGTTTGTTTTTTTTTAATATCTTTATCTTTTTGGTGTCTGCAGCTGTCGCATGGATGATTTCTGCATGTTTGCAGGCCCAGTGACTTTTAGATAAGTGGCCGAGGGCAGGTGTGGGAGCATAGAAGTTGTTTTTCCGTGCTACATAATGATCTGTTTTCTGGGCAAGGATTGCTGGAATTGTCATATTTTTAATATTTAAATGTCCTTTTAAAACACTTACCGTGCTGTTCACCTGTATAATTCATAATACCTTAGTTTACTGGAAGTGGGAAAAGACTTAAAATTCAGTTTTATGGTGATCCATAAAATGACAGTGAAGTTTTTGAAGGAACCTGGATAATTCAGTTGTATTGAGGTCTTCGTGAGTCACCCAGCATTATGGTTTCTGAAGCAACTGTGTCAGATTTGCTTTCAAGTTTGTTTTTTTTTTGGTGCTTTGATGTTTGCAGTTGAATCCAACATTTTGTCTAGGTTTTTGTCTGGTTGTTTGTTTGTTTTTTTTCTCCTAATAAAAAGGCAACAGAAATCTTTCAGAAATGTTTCACTTTTCATTTCTAAAAACATATAATGGTATTTTATTTTTTTTTCCCCACTAAAAGATAAATTTTTGTTTGAATTTAAATCAGCATTGGTGTGGGGTCAATATATAAGAAACAGCCTTGACGTTTACGTTGTGTCTTTCTTAAGGTGTCTTAACAGCTTAATGCCTTAAGAATCAAATGAAATGACGTGGAAATGTTTTGCAGCCGAGGTGCCAGGTTGTGGTGCCCTCCATGTTCCTAAAACAGGTGAATTATTCCCTACTTATATGTAAGGTGAAAAGTAAGCATTTTTCCTGGAGTCTGCTTGGAACCTGGAGCGGATGGAGCTTTGCATGCTCTCAGCTGGCCAGGAGCACCACACTCAAACGCAGGGTGGCCAGAGGGTAGCAGTGATGGGTACGTCTGCCATACCAGGGCAGAATTCTGGATTTTCTGTATTTTCAGATGTGTTTCGTCCCTTTAATTCCCCAAAAGGATAACGGGGGGTGAGAAGACACAGTAACTTCACAGGATTGCAACCTGTGGTGTTAAACAATGAGTGGCCTTTTGTTTTCTCCGGTAGAACTTCAACAGGAAGAGTTGCAGAAAGGTTGGTTTGGGGTTCTTTTTTTTTTTATTTCTGAAAAGGAGGATGTGAAATAGCTGCTACCTCTTTCCACTTTTCTCCTCAGCTTTGTGCAAACCTAGTTTGGCACATCATTAACTGGAGACCAGAGAGTTGCTTGGGAGCGTTATGATGCTGGGGTGTGCTCCAAACCTCACTTCTTGGCTTGAAGGGAGCGTCTGAAAGGCTCCAGGAGGACCGATGTGTGCCTTGCTTGGGGCAGTAGGAAGACAAGTCCCTTGCACCTCAGAATAATGCCAGACCTGTGTGTACACACGCACATGTCTGTACTGAGGTCACGGGAAGCATTTGGAGCTTCCAAAAGAGAAGCTAAAAATACTGACTAAAAGAAAATTATTTTGACAAATATGAAGGAGAAATGCCCCCACTGGTGTCCTGCTGCTTGTTGTGCCGTGCTAATGGCTTTCATGTGCTGGAAAGATGCTTGCTTCTCATCCTGCAACGGTTTAGTGTTGCATGATGTATTGAGGTGCCAAATTAGGGGTTGATCCTTTCTTTCCCTGTAACTGGGAAACAACAGAAAAATAACAATACGTAACTAGGGCTTGATTTTTAAAGAGGAAAAACTTGAGTTTAGATTTCCATTTTTTCAGTCCTGTGGTTTGCTTCTCGTTGTTCCTCTGAGCTGCAGAAAAAGCTGTAATTGTCGTGGTTTAGTAAAGCTATTTTCGCCAAGTTGTTCTTAAAGCTTTAACTTCTCTCTTTTGAAGAGTATCCACCTTGTTTGGTGAGGTTTTGTGATGGGTTATCCTTGGACTGCAGCCAGATGCCCACCCAGCCGCGCTCTCGCTCCCATTCTCAACAGGACAGGGGTGGAAAATGAGGTGAAAAAGCTCGTGGGTTGAGACGAAGGCTAGCAATTACTCTCGGGGGCAAAGCAGGCTTGACCTGAGGAAAATTTTTATTGCCAGTTAAAATAGATTTGGATGTTTAAAACAAAGGCAAATATTAAAACACCACCGTGCCCCCATCCCACCCCTTTCTTCCAGGCTCTCTGGGAGCATGTCTCCATCAGGTGCTCTCTGAGTTCTGCTGGGAAAGCATCGACCCTCTACCCATGAGCTAAAGTAAACAAATAAGCCATTAATCATGTTTGAGCACCGACATGCTCTTTGCAGAAATGTTGGCTGGCATTGGGTAGATGTTTTTTCCCTGTGCTTGGGTCCCATCTGCACTTGGTGGTAAAGTCACCGTTTTTTGTGGTGTGCCACTGGGCAGCAAGAAGGTTCAGCCCAAGGAGAAACACGTGTCTGTGCATTTAAAACACATTGATATTCTTTCTGTCCTGCGGGCATTGTCTGTAAAATTTGATTATTGTGGGAATTAACCTTCCCCGTAGCCTGTGCCCAGTTCTTTGGTTGTGAGATGGGCAGAGAAGAAGCGTTGGGCGTACAGGCCCTTTATGAGAAACAGCGGGCAGCAATTCTAGGGCTTACCAGCAAAAGAAAACTGGTTTTTGTTTTTGTCTTGTTCAACGTACAGGGCCGAGAGCGGCTAATTACAATGGGCCTTTCAGCCTCTGGATGAGATGCACACTTTGTTTCCTGCTGCCTATGGCTAGTTATAATGCAGGTCCTTATGTCTGAAGTCAGCGCAGCTGCTGGCTGAGGGACAGGAGCTTTAGCTGAAGCGATGCCTTGTCTGGGGGTGCTTGTTTGTGAAGGGCAGCGATGTTAGTTTTGTAATATCAGCTGGTTTGGGTCATCCTATAGTCGGTCTCATCCGAGGTGCTCAGTGCAGTGCGCGCCCACTGAGCTCAACTGTGTTCCTGCAGGATCCTGCCGCATCTTCTGTTCTCCAGCTTCAGTCCAAGGAGGGGTGCTTTGGCCCTGGGTTCGTACTTTTGTCATTAAAAGGTGGTATCAAAAACCACATGGGTAGCCCGAGCCCTTGGGTCACAGTGTTACAGTGCTGGTCAAGGTTGGGTTTTGTTTAGTGTTTCTTCTTCTGCTATAATCTGTGATGTTTATTACTATTTAAAAAAAATTGTATATCAAGGGAGCTGGCTTGGGGTTACTGAAAAGCTTTCCCATAGTCCTTTGGATACCAACCTACCAGCTTTAAAGAACTTAAGAGCAAGGACTGAAAAGGGAAGATTTCAAGTATTCCATGGAGCTGGATAAAGCGTTCGCTTCCAAGGGTTTGTTTGCTCAATTGAGGCCACTTCTGCATTGACAAAGCTCTCTGTGAATGAACAGATTCCAAAACCAGCTTGGGAGTTGTTCGATGGCTATTGAAGTTAAGCCGCGCTAGCAGACCATGTGCTGGAGGCACAGCTTTGTGGGTTTGCTGTGTCATTTGGCGGGACTGCACAAGCTTTCTCAAATGCTGGCCCCGTACAGAAGTCCAGTGTTTTCTGTGGATTAGGATGCATGAAGGCTGCTGTGTTGCTCTTAATCTCAGCATTTGCTCTTACCAAGGAGGCAGAAGTTTTGAATTTCTTCTCGCCGTGTCCTGTGGAAGCATTTGGGGCTTATGGTGTAGCTTCTCTTAGCTGAGATGGCATTTATTGATTTGAATCATTCAGCTTAATTCAATGCTAGACAAAGATTTTTTTTTTTCCAGAATTTTTATTTTGCCTTCTTATTTAAATAGATCCCTAATGAATTACTGTAGAATGACTCTTGGGAAATATTGGATGCAGCCTCTGGAATCAGTTCTGTGCTGTTTTTAAATTGCAAACTCTTGAAGTATCTCTCTGAACAGTTCTCAGGGACCTTTGCCATTATCTGAGTTTTCAAGATGTTCCTGCATTAATAAGCTGTATCTTTGCTGTTCTGTGGGCAGGTATCCAGTGTGCAATTGGTTAGGGGGGTAGCAACTTGGAGGTAAATCTGGATGCAGAGTTCTCTCAGCTTTCACTGCATTGCTGGGACCAGAGGGTCACTGGCAGGAGAAACTGGCTTGTTTTCATCCAGGGCACAAGATTTTTATTTCTTGAGGGTCAGGGCTTGAAACCAGTTGAGGACTCTGCATAGTTGGGATTTTGAGTCAGGAGAGGGAGGATGGGAGATAGGAAGGCAGAATTCAGCTTCTCAGAGAGTTTTTTTCCCAGGCTCTCCTGTAATGTCCCAGCTCAATGCTTCTCTGTTCCCATCTCCAAAACTGCTTGCTCTGAGATGGCATTACTGTCTGGGGTGGGGGGTGGTTGGCCAAAATGAACAAAAATGTTCTGCAAGTGACCTGTGGCAAAGTGGAGTCTTCTGGTTTGGTTAATTGTGCCATTTGGCATGAATGGAGTGTGTCTGGTTACTCCAATGTTGTATTTGGTTACTCCAGTGTCCAATTTGACCAAAACTTTATGGATTTCTATTAGGCATGTTGCTGAGGCTTCAAGGTATGGGGTCTCTAAGACATGCATAGAACCTTGTTACACTGGAAATGAAAATTGAAACTAAAATGACCTTTGCTTTCCCTTTTATTTGCCCCCTGTGGTGCCTAGTGTAGAGGTTCAGACACTTTCAATTTGATTCTCAGCATCCTGATTACGCTCAGATCTCTTGGTATCCAGACAGTGTCACAAAAAATTAAGTTCATGGAGTGTTTCCAGGAGTCTGTGTCACTGTGTATTTCCCTGCCCTCTTCCTCGGCCCCCGCTGCTCACGCAAGTGAGAGATTAAATGATGGAGGAACAGCAACTTGTGTCCTCTGAGCCAATACTGGCTAGGCAGATTCTGTTGATGGTGGCTTCTTGGCAGGGACAGAGGAACATTCCTGCCACACGTGGGTAATGTTTTCAAGCCAGGCTCCTACTTTGCAGCTGGCTGTCCAGAGCTGTCATGTCCAAGATGACTCCCTTCATCAGTCAAGACTAATATTCATGCCCAGAGAAATCTGTTTTCATTCACATTTGGACAAAGTGACATGTGGCAGACTTGGGAGAGGACAGCTTTGCCCATGGGGTAATGCTTGTTGGCTGAGGGACAACTACCATTTGTATTTTCTGGTGAAGATGCAGATCAGGGGCATTTGGACTTATTTCCTGGTTTTGTCATGGACTTCCCCAGGTCTTCTCTGGGCTTTTTCTCTCCATCAGCAAATGTGCTAGCTATGGTATTGACTGGCTTTATGGGCATTTTGTGGACTGGGATGATGGGTACTCAGCTGCTACAATGATGGTAACTGGAATGAAAGAGGCACCCTGTCTTGGACCCTGAACCAGGTGTCTATCCAGCTACCGTAATAATTTGAATTAAATGAACTAATGGGATGGTAATTTTGTGTTATCCTACCTGCAGATGGTCTGTGAGGCTTCTCCCTTTACCCCGGGCTATGATGCAGCCTTGTTGCCAGCTGAGTGGTGTCCCTCCTTCTTTCTCACCTGTCTAAAGCCACAAGGCTGAAGCATCTAGCCCTTTGCTTTTTGAGCCTTCACAGGAAGAAGTCCGCTTGGGGCTTTACTTGTTCTTTGGTAGTGATGGATTTTAAAAGAGCCTGAGGGTGTTGTTTTTCAAAGAAGCTCTCTGAGCCATCCTCTCATTTGACAAGTGAGTTGTGCCTTTGAAAATGGGACTCTTGTTCCAAAGCCACTTAAGTGCTTTTGAAAAATCTCCTTCCCTGTTACTGACAGCAGTGGACTGCTTCAGTGGTGTCTGGCTTCATTTAAAGCAGGCCAAATTCAGAGTCTAAATGTTATGTGCCTGGCTAATAAACTGTATTGTAATTAGTACCTTGGGGAGTCAGGAACCAGGGAAAAGCTGAATATAAAGAGGATGAACTTCACGTAGAAGCTGTCTGCAAGGAACGAGTGAAGAACTGTGGAAGGACATGAAAACATGAGATTTGGAATTACTGCAGAGGAAATGTGTGATGGGAAGAAAATGGGCTTGGAGCTGTGAGGAAGTTTGGGTTAAAGAAAAAAGATGTAGCAATAGCAGGTAGTGAGAATGGATGAAGAACAAGCCTTCCACCAGACGCTCTCAGTTTGTGAAGCCTGGAGACAGGCTAATGCAGTGCCAGTTTTCCAGCTTCCTCCATGAAAGCTGGATTGGATTCATCACTGTTCTCCATCACAGGTCCACTAATATCATCCCCCAGTTTGAGAAAGCCATGCTCAGGGGCTGCGTGGGACGCTTTGCTGAGATACCAGGGACTTTGTGTTCCTTAGTTTCATGCATGTGGCTTTCATTTCCCTTTGCTTGCTGTGTATCTCCCAGAGAAGTTCAGCATGGCTTTGAGCAGTGCACCCAGAAGTGACATGTGACAGATTCCTGCTGGCGGTGGTAATCCTGCAGTCACTTGTGCAGCTCTTGCCCCGGCTGGTCCGTCATGTACCTGCAAAATCAGGGTTAAGAGAAACCAGAGGTTGGGAAAGTACAAGGAGAAGAGAGAGAGTGCTCATGGTGGCTGCAGCAGCCAGTTGGTTAGTGAACATCTCTTGGCATTGAACATTGAATGCAAAACCGTTCCCGCTCTACAGTGCCTGAATTCTGGATTCCTCCCAGAATTTGGTGTGCTGCTGCTTTAGAAGCAATGGTCCTCCATGGGAACCTCTCTCATGTTGTGGTTTTGCTCTTGTCAGATTCCAGTAAATAAGTAGAAGAGGTGACGACTTCTGTTTTTCTTGCATGTGCGCATTGAATTTTTGCAGGGTCTGGTGATTCTACAGTGAGGGGACCCCATCAGCTGCTGTTTGGTGCCTGTCTCTGACATGGGTTATTGTTAATCCTGCAGACACAGGGGTGAAATTCAGCCATCTGTGTGTACAGCCTCAGCAGATGCGTTTGTTCATTGGCTTTTTGATAGCTTGCTTCATAGTGAGTCCCAAGCAGCAGAGCTCCCATCATCTGGTGAGACATCTCATTGCCTTTATCTCCATTTTGCAGGGAACACGTTGAGACAAGTGAGATTATGACAAGCGTGCAAGTTCTAGCTACATCTCCCATTTAATTTGTCTTTAACCACTAGATTTTTTTTATTCCCTGTGGGTTATTTTGTATGTGTTATTTTAAAAGACACTTGTAAATCGCCTTCTGTTCAGGAGGAAAGGGGCTTGCTACCTTTGAGAAGTGGCAAATTGGAGTGGAGATGATGTGATGGTATGGGATATAAAGTTGTGTGCGCTCAGGACTACCAAACTTAAACGTGCAAATGTCACAAGTCTGCCCTTTACAACTTCCACCCCTCACTCTTCACACAACAAATGTTCAGATAATAACCAGGTTCCCAGGTGGCAATAGACTGAAGATCACCTTCAAGCCCTGACTTGTCTACACCACGAACCCCCTGCGCTCGCCTCCCGACCTGCCCCGTTCTTCAGCGGGAAGTTTGGCAGCAGCTCCCGATCGTACCCTCGGCTCTGCGTGGAGACAACGTGGAAGGAGAAATGAGTTGTTTGTGAACAGCTTCGTAGGAGGGTGTTACTTAGCAAATAAGCAGGATGACACGGACAGCTCTTGCGTGGGCTGCGGGCTGGGAGATGGGAACAAGCAAACAGCTCGTGTGGCTTTGGGGCAAGCTTGGGGAGTTGCTAGTTGGGTGCTAGAGAGACCCTCATTCCACCTTCAGATGGTTACGGTAATTTGGTGGGTTTTTTTCTGAGCCGTTAGGAAGTGCTGTGGATTAGCAATACAACGTGGCCATTTTGTTGGTTCCCCTTTTAGTGGCTTCCTCCCAAGGACTACTAAATTAAAGCATTTCATGTACCGGTTATGAGAAATGCCTTCTAACTTCTCCCTAAGCTGAGTTCCCATTTGCTGTAACCAGGCATCCTTGCTGCTGGGTAGGGAATGGAGCAGGAGAGATATCAGCAAAGCCAGAGCAGATGAGGAGAAAAGTAGTAGGACTTGTCAGAAAACCTCCTCTCTCAGTATATAGCCTTTATATAATCACCGTTGTCCTCCAACCGTGAAAACTGAATTTGGCTTCCATCAAAGCTTTTATTAATGCTGCTTCAGAGTGTCCTGCCCGTGTGGCTTCTGCCTGGGTTCGTGCCTGGCAGCTGGGAACGCTTCTGCAACCAGCTCCTGGGTCTGCACCATGGCATAACGCGGATGCAACCCTTAGCCCCCAGTTCAGGTCTTGATGGTACACTGAGATAACACGAGGTCCTTTGTATGCAAGGTTTTCTTGTCAGGCTTGCATTCCGGTTTCTGCTGTGGTAAGTAGCCCTGTTTATAGTAGAAAGCCGCCTCTGCTGGCGTGGAAGTGATGTGTTAGGAAGTGTTTTATTAGGTAAACATGCAAGCTTGCATTGGTTTGGGGAGGTGGAGAAGTGAGGGTGTTGCAGCATGACAGCTGGGGATCCTACCCCTCTTGTGCTTTGATCGTGCATAGGAAGAGGCTTTTTTCTTGTTAAGAGTCTTCCAGAGACGTGAGTTTCATCTCCTCTTCTCCACTGGAGGTGAACTCAGGGCAACGGTGCCCTGTTTGCAGAGTCCCGGGCCCATGTCTGAATCTTGTTGCCAGTCCTGTATATGGCCAAGAGTGCCTTTGGTGCCATGGGAACCCGCGTTCAAGTTGTGCACCTACTTGCCAGCCACGGGAAGAAAACGGAGCTCCATCTCGGAACGTGTCAAAGATGCTCCGGCTGCTTTCCCTCAGCTGTTTGCTTTGACAGAACTGAGCGGCTGCTCCTGCTCGCCAGCTCCTGCTGCTGCGTGCTTATTCCACATGAAATTCTTCATCCTCTGGGTTTGAAATGTGCCGGCAGCTCTGTACCCTGTGCTACGGTTTTTAAAGTACACAAAAACGCAGTTACGGAGTTGAGGTCTGTGCTTCTTTGCATGCTTGTGATGTGTTATTTTGCTGCCAGTGAAAAAAAAAAAAAAGGATTCAAATATCCACTACGAATGGATTCTGGCACTGGATGTGCCTTGTCAGAGACTAAAATATCACCTGCCTTCACACACTGAGATGAGTCTTGAGCAGCAGGCTTGGAGGTAGGAAACTTGCATGGCCACTCAGGCTGTGGTTGTGATATAACCACCATAGATTGGGATTTCAGAGGGTTAAAAAAAAGAATGCAGATCTGTCTCAGAGCAATAGAAGAAGTCTTTCAAGTTTTGGTCACCTGATGCTCTGTACCTGGGTCTGTTTTGAGCCTCAAGTGACTCATTCTAACTCTGTGCCAGGGGGTGGGCTGCAAACACCACCCCTGATCATCTTCTTGTTCCCACCTCTCCAGATGGGGCAGGGCTCCTTCTCCGCGGAGGTGGGAAAGGGGGTTAGTGCCTTCTGTCCCATTGTGGGATCTTTAGGAAGCAAGTGATGAAGATGAGGACAGCCCAGCTGCATCGCTCTTTGCTGGGACAGTCGCCTGGAGCAGAGGTTAAGTTTTTATGTTGCATTTTTGATCGGTGTGGATCCCAGTTTCACTAGAGAAGCGGAAAAGAAACTTGTTTAACTTCAAGAGGCTTGCGACCTTTTTTTTTTTTTTTTTTTCCTGTTTGAAGCTCTTTGGAAACAAACTGTGGCTTTGCAGTAGTGTATCAGCTCCTGACCAAACAGGATATCTTCTGTGGGTGCCGACCGCTCTTTGCTCGCGGCGGGCAGCGTTTGTGGCAGGGCTGCGTCACCCAGCAAAGGATGGGGAGGAGATGCACAGAGGGGGATGAGAGATGGCAGAAAAGTTTTTTTCTGCCTGGTGCCAGACAAGGAGAGGGGGGGGTTGTCAAAACTGCCATCTTGCCTTGACCAGGAATGTGGGGTGTGTGGTTTCTCTGGCTGCCTTTCTATTCGGGCCACCAAAAGTCCTGACCTTGAATGTGTGCTCACTTGGGACCGAGCCAGTAATCTCAGAGCTGGTCACCAGAATATAGAATTAATTTTTCACACCAGCGAGGCATAGATCCGAGCTGCAGCCAAGCTCCTCGTGGCACCAGTACTGTAACTTGCAGATTTTCTAGTGCTGGCCTAGAAACAGCATACGCACACGCAGCAACAGCCAAGCTAATAACACCCTGCTTCTCAGCAGTGGTTCAGCTGCGGCGTCTATTATCCCTGTCATGTGAATGCAAATTTCTGTGCAGAGATGATTTCCAGACCTTGAGCAGAGCCAGCCTGGGTGTGTTCGTGTCGCCACCCATTTTTCTTTTTTTTTTCTCTTTTTGCTTTCCCTTCTGTTCACACGGGTGTCGGCATCTGCGATGAGAACATCTATTTAGGTTTCCACTGACTTTGTTGGACGGGGAACAATGTTGACAGAAGTGATCAGCAGCCTGAGATGGGAGGTCCCGATGGATGCCCTCACTGTTTCAGTGGGCTGGGGAGCAGAAAGGAATGCTGATTCCTGGGGCTGGGCACAGAGTATTATTAAGCTTGTTGCCTTCCTCCCAGCCATCCGACAGGGAAGGAGTGGGCAAGATGCCAAGGGAATTGTCAGTGTTTTACAGAACGGGGCTCAACCACAGGTGATCATCTCAACGCTGGAATTGTGGAGCAGAAAAACCTCAGAGCAGAGTTTCAGCATCGTTCTGTTGGGCCTGAAGGCTGAGCCCGGTGGCAGTGGTGTCGCTGGGAGGGCAAGTTGAGTCCATGGGTACGAGCTCTACGGGGAGGAGAGCTTGCCTCCAACTCAGGGATGCCCTTTGCTCCATCCCACGTGGCTGTGGGGAGAGAGGACAAGGTGGCATCTGAAGAAGCAGTGGCTTTGTTTCTGGGATGATGGCTTTGGCCCTTCGAGGAATCTTGTGTTTCCCAGCTCTGTAATGGAGACTGTGGGAGACCGTTCGCGTTTGTTTTCCTTTGGGAATATAGTTGCCAGGCAATTATTTTACACCCTGTAGCACTGGAGACATGTCTCTTCAAGCCCAATCTTTTACCACATAACTAAGAAAATGTATTTTACATTTAAAAGGAGCCTTTTAAAAAGGCCCTTCAGGCATAAAGTCAGTGTGTTTTCTATATATAACCCTGTATTATTAATACAATGAACTTATCTGTAGACTCTGTGGGTGAATATGACTTGATCATCGGAGATACGAACAATATGATATTCATTTTCAGTGCACTGTGTCTCTGACTCCATAATGGTGCCCCCAGCCTTCAGTTCATTTCTTAATGATAAAGTGGGTCAATAGTGTGAAGCAGGTCTATGGATTGCGTTTTTGCTGAGCATTAATATCAAATAAAAAGTCTATAGAGAGAACAAATTTACCTTGGTTCAGAAATGCCAAGATCTGTAGGTTTGGGGCAGACAGGAATGATGAATGCGAGTGTGTATTATTGAAATAAGTCCAGAATGGCATTGCAAAAGCTTCCCTGGGTTTAGTTACGGGGCTTGCAATATAAGTTGCTTTGGCTGGAAAATTTCAAGGTGGTGATTGATTTCTTTTCTTTTCATTTGATGTGGGTCATTTATCACTGTGTGCATTATGGGAGATCATTTTCCTTTTTCAATCATTGAAGAGTGTTTCAGGGTGGACTTAAGAGACCCCTTTAGCCCAGGTCTTTGTGAGTGTTAGTCTTTGAAATCACCAAATGCGTGTGTGCAGAATTCCACGCCTCTGTAAGAAGAGGAGATAGTGCAAGCATAGTTTTAATTACATTTTCTTATTGTATGTTAGGCGGTGTGTTCACAAAAAGGCAGAAGGCTGGGTTATATGGTCTTTCAGGATCCCCACGCTTGCTTTCTGCATGAGCAGATCCCCAGCCTGATATAGTTTTGGTGGTCCAGGTGAGTGATCTGGTGTAGGCTTAGTCTGGAGGAGCATGAACTTGTAGAGAAACACCACACCCGCCACACGGTCCCATTGATCTCTGTAATGCCACAGCTAAATCATAGTGGAGCTGCTCTTAATTGTGTGGGAGATGTCTGGAGTGGGTGAAATGGGAATCCCTCTGGAGGCAGAAGATGCAGTTAGAGATAGAAAGGCAGTATCTATCAAAGGGGTGTGTGGGGGGTGTGTGGAAAAAGGCAATGGGACTGGCGTGCTTGAGGGCTGTGTTCAAAGCTGCAGCTGAAGTACTTTGCTGGTCAGAGCTTCGATGACCTGCAGAAAACTGGCCTGCAGGACAGACTGGAGGACATAAGAGCGGCAGGTAAGGCAGAGCTGTCTTTAGCACAGGTGCAAACCCATACAAAGCTGTAGCTGCCGTGCTGTTCCCAATGTCGTGGCCACTGGCATTTGCCACAAATCCAACACTTTCTCTGCCTCTGTCTTCTCATGACTTCTCCAGACTGGTCTGGTCCGGGGAGTGGTTAGACACCACTAACTTTTCGGGGTCAAACCGCATGAATGTCTGATTCCTAGCCACTTGGCCCATGCACCTTGTTGGCGTGAATTTACTGTTTTGTTGTACCAGCTTCCTGCTAATCTGGTCTAATCCTTCCTCCTAATCTGGTCTTTCCCTCCCTGGCAAAACAGCCGTGTAAATTGACAGGAGCTGGGAAACAGCAGCTTCGCAGCAAATAACGTGAGCTCCTGGTGTTTCCCTGCTGTGTTTTAGCGGGAGGTTGTCCATCTGACGCCACTGTGCTGTCACACCGCTCCGTCCCCCGCGTCCCTGCTCTTAAACCAACATCCACATGGGCTGCACTCCTCAACGCCCAACCTGGCCTCGGCACGCAGGGACTCTTTATAATCCTTGCAGCCTTTTCGCGCGACGTCGGTATTTTACTGGCGTGTCTTTTGCAACGTTTTATGTAACTCTCAATAAATGGAGTCAGCCAACATTAGCACCTATGCAGGAAGCCCCGTAAAGGTGAGGTATGGAGGCAGGTGGGGGAATGAGTCTGGCTGTGGGCAGAGGTTTGCTTTGAATAAATGCAGGTGACATCTGTGCTGTGCCAATGTCGCTTTTCTTGCCGGCCTGTGTATTTAAGGTCACGGCCAATGTCAAAGCAAGAATTTGGGCTGTGCTGTCTGGGCTGCAGCCACCCTGGATGTAACACAGTTGTGTGTTCTCTGGGTAAAAATCTGCATGTTGACAATTTATTTCTCAGCCCCGTTTTTATTCTGGGATATTTTATTTCCCCCCACCCCCCCTTCCATGACTGTCAGTGTTTCAGAGGCTACTCTGCTGACACTGGTGTCAGCATTTTGTACTCAGATGCTGTTTTCCTCTGGATGCTCAAGGCTGATGTGATAGTTTTGCTCTTTCACTGTGCCTCCCCCTGCACCCCCACTTCATAAAGATAGAGCGGGTGTCACTGAGTGGCAGTGCTACAGCCAGAAGGAGCAGGCTGGGAAATGCAGTGTGGTCCAGCCGGAGGATTAAGAACTCCTGCCTGCTTTTATCAGGAGGGTGGGAGTTTGCTTTCTGCCCTCTTCCTCCTTTTGCTTCAGTCTCTTCACCAAAGCAAAGCAAGGAACTGTTAGGGGATGATGGGACTCTGCTTCCCTGTTGTGAGTGGTTTAGCTTTTTAGAAAAACAACAACAAAAGTCCCACCGAAATAAGAGCAGAATGAGAATTGAGTCTTCAGGTTTAATTCCCGGGTTTGTCATTAATTTACTGTCCCTGTGAGTTGCACTTAGAAATGGTGCAGTTTTTTTTTATTTGAAGTCCAGCTCTCCAAAATCTGACCTTTTGTAAGGTGTCATACCCAACTGCTTCGAAATGCCATTCTGCTTTCTAGCCACTTCCAGATACATATGGTAAAAGCCTAAAATTTGGCAGCCAGGTTGAAATGTGGGAGAGACTTCCAAAGCTAGTTAATACCAGTTGGCCTTGGGAAATCACTTCTGTTGGCTTTCGTCTTCCAGCCTAAATTATTCCATCAGAAATTAATTTTGTTGACTGTACTTTTCTCATTAATATTTGGGTCTCTCTGCCTCAGTTTACACAGCTGTAAGGAATAATTATGAGTTTCCTGTCTAGGTACAGCTTGGAAATGAGCACCATGGACATGATTTTGCAAGCTCAGAGTTATATTCTCATCTTGGAGGGATTCCCCATTCTGCCTAGATTGGTGGTCATGGGACATCAGCTATAGCCATGTTCCTTGGGGACATGCTGGAGGTGGTAGCATGAAGGAGGGCTCCCACAGCAAGGGCTTTCCATCGCTTGGAGTTTGTTGGTGTTTGTTGTGTGGTCCGTGTCCCTCCACCTTGGTGTATCTTGCTCTGAAAATGCCAACATGGTGCCTTCTAGCGCCAACAGTGTCTGTCCCCATCTGCTCAGCCCTGTGGCCCCTGGTAACAGTGACATTTAGATATGTGCTTGAGCACTGCTCACTGAGCAGTGTGGCTGAAGTCGCTGGAGCAGGGACAGGCTGTGCTGTGCCCTTGCACAAGAGGCCATTGTTTCCCCTCATGAATCACAGAGCCCTTTCATCCCAACGGGTACCCACACCTGGTGTTTCAGAGAAGGTGATCATCCCCTCTCACTCTGACATGAACATCTTCACTTGGCTTTGGTGTGGGGAGGAATTATTGCTTTTGTTGTCTTCAGTCACAGGGTGTGATATTTAGGGTTGTTTGGGATTTTTTGCCCTGCTTGGTTCTTGGCTCTTTAGTGGGGGAGGATGACAGCAGCGGTATAAAATGATAACTGCCTGTATGGGATGAAGACTGAATTTTCAAAAACTATGAAAGCAATTCAGTTTTGGAGATCTGACTTGGACGCTTGTCAGGGTCAGGTTTGGGAGATTTTGCTTATGCAAAGCAGCAGAAGTGGGTTGTTTCCATTTTTCCATTTTGTTGCCGATGGGGCTGTCTTTGTCCAACTGTGCCCTGGCGTACCCTAACAGAGGCTCACAGCCCCCGGAGAAGAGATGCTGTCAGAATACTTTAAAGTCGGTCAGATTGGGTCCTGCTTCGTGAGGTTTATCAGCAAAGATTTTCAGTGCCTCCAGTGGGAGGCTATTTTTATTCTATCCAGGGGCTACCTTCTGCTCTGAGGTCTTTATTGCATTTTTTTCTGAGTAGAGAAACCTGCCTGTTTCAGGACAACCTTAAATATCTTCATCTCTTGCAATCTGAAAAAGAAGATAGTCTTTTATCCAAGGTAAAAGTTTTTGGCATTTCTGTGACATGGTTGGGATTTCTTTTGTTATTTTTTTTTCCTGTGTAAGGGGGTGTAAATGCACTGAGTTTTCTCCCCTGAGCAGGGATGACAGCAAGCGAGGTACCTAATGATTCATCTTCCTACTCTGATTGGTGCTATGACTGTAGAAGAAAATCCATGTTGTGTTTCATTGCACCATGTAATCAAGACTGGAAGAGCTCTCAAGAGATCATTTGGTTCATTTTCCTGCCCTATGGCAAGATCAGTCATACCTGTGTCTTTCCTGACCGATGCTGGTCTATGCTTTTTTGAAGACCTCTGCAGCCTCTCCAGGCAGCATGTTTCAGTGCTTCACAAGCATAAGTTACCAGTAAGAGTCTGGTTTCTCCCCACCTTATTTAACCTGAACCACCTCTGCTGCAGTTTAAACCTGTGGCTTCATGTCCTGCCCATTTTGAATACAAAGAACAGGTCTTTTTGCAGCAATATTAAATATTTGAAGGCTATTCACGTGCTTCCCTCTTTATGGTAAATAACCCCTGTTTGTTAAATCTTTCCTTCTTCGTGGTGGATTTAAATCTTCTATGTAAACTTTAATTGGCCTGTCTTCTCAAAGCTATTCTGTAAGCGACGATCCCAGTCATTAACTAATCCACAAACAGTTTAAACCCTTTGATCAGCATTTTATTTGTGTACTTTAATAGAAGCCGCCTATGCTGGCCAAATTGCCTATTTGTGCATCACTGTCTCTGACTGACTTGATGGCCTTGTGCTGATGTACGAGCCAAGTATCTGCAAGGTTTTCTGCTGCTTGCTAGCTGCCATTCATTCCAAGAGGAAGACTGGGTGCCCCAACATGATGCGGGGCTTGGTGTGATCTGATTTTTGTGGGGTGGTCTTTGCCGTGTGAAGGCTGTGCATTCAGATAGAAAGGGAGCGCAAAGAGAGGATAACCGGTCATGGAGTCCTGGGTCTCTGCAAGCACCCAAAATATACATCGATGTATGCAGGAATTTGGAAATGAACATGTGCTCGGACAGGTGGTAGGCTGTGAAATGTCACTTGGTATTAGGGCCTTCTGATGTGGCTGTATTTGAATAGTCAGATCATGCTTGGAGGTCAACCACTACAATACTGTGATTTGGATGACCTTGATGCGTAGGTTTGTGGCTCCAAGGGAATGTCAAGGAAACTTATGCTTTAGCAGGATATATAGGGAGGATAGAAGGGGGGTCGTATGCCCTTTCAGTAATTTTCTCTGGATTTCTTTGTTGCAGGTGAGTGTTTTAACCACCTTGGAGCGGCGATTCAACCTCCAGAGTGCTGATGTGGGTGTCATTGCCAGCAGCTTCGAGATTGGCAACCTGGCCCTCATCCTCTTCGTGAGCTACTTCGGAGCCCGAGGACACCGGCCACGCTTGATAGGATGTGGAGGGATAGTCATGGCCTTGGGTGCCCTCCTTTCCGCGTTGCCTGAATTTCTGACCCACCAGTATGAATATGAATCAGGAGAAATACGCTGGGGGGCTGAAGGGAGGGATGTGTGTGCTGCCAACGGGTCCACCAGCGATGAGGGACCAGACCCGGACCTTATCTGCAGGAATAGGACTGCTACCAACATGATGTACTTGCTGCTCATTGGAGCACAGGTTCTCCTGGGCATCGGTGCTACCCCTGTCCAGCCCCTGGGAGTTTCCTACATTGATGACCACGTGAGGCGGAAAGATTCCTCCCTGTACATAGGTAAGGCTCTCTGAACTTCTGAACTGAAGGTTTTCCTTGTGGGCCACATCTCCCTCTTGTCTTATCTGTTTGATGCCAGTGGGAGAAATGCCTTGAGGCCTCTTCTCCATGTGCTGCTGTGCTCATCAAGGTAACTTGGCAGGGGTCTCTACACCAAGCTGTTGTAAGCAGCAGGGAAACACTGTGATATTGGCTTTTATTGCAGCAACGGTAAAGGTTGACAGCTATGGTGATTATTTCGGATGATTAGGAAGATGCTCATTCCTTCTATTATGTTTGCCCAGATTGCTTTATGTTCTGATATTGGTTGCTTGTGGTTGACTTTGAGCTGAAGAGTTTCCAAGTGGTATATGTGATGATGGTGATTTCTTTTTTTTTCCCCAAGATGCCCTAGTTCCCTTCCTGTTCCTGAAGCATTTCTCTGTATCTGAGTGATCATGGCAGTATAAACAGACTGAGAGGAAACGCATGTCTTGTCACTAACACCATCACATTTTAGCAAGGAAGTACTTGTTACAAGGTAACTGCTGTGACCCCACATGCTGAGGCAGGACCCCAGATAATGTGATCCCTGTAACGGAATGGGATGCGGAAGCTGGTGAGGTCTATTTTGAGATATGGTGAGCCTGAAGTAGAACTCATGATTCTGGTGATCATGTTGCAAAATTCTTCCAGATAGTTAAGATGAGAAATTTGGCTTCCATTACCCCATGGAACGTCTCTTACTGGGGTAAAGCGCTCATGGGTTTCAGCAGTAGTGTCCTCTCCAGCAGGTTGAAAGAGGATGTTGCGGGTGAAGTTGTCTTCTGAAAAAAACTGACCAGCTTGACTCGTTCTTCTTTCTGCTGGACTTGTCATTAGATAAATGGTCCAATGCAATAAATCAATGAAGTGTGTGTTGCCATTGAAGTGGTCGTGCTGCACTTGCTAGTGTAGTTTCTAGAAACTACAGGCCTGTCGTCCCTGTTTTGGCTTGACTGTCAACTGAATGGATGATCCCATTAGCGGTTATTGTTTTGTGAAGACATTTTTTATCAAGTTTCCAAGCATAACTGCATGTAGCTGGTGTATGGCCATAGACAGCAAAGCTGAACAGTCCTCCTGACTTTTTGAGTGGTGTTCAGTGTCTTGGGATAGTGCAGAGGCCTGTGGGAAAGACTAATTATATAACATGCTATAGCATTCCAGGATGTATTGCTAATTTAACTGACGAGCTGCTTCTGCATATTCAAAGTGTGTCCATGTTTTCCTGTAACGGGCTCTAAAATCATAGTGTTTCACCTTTTAGCTTTGTCACTGGGTCATTATTCATCTTTACATGGTTCTGTAAGTGCTTGTGAGGGATCCAGTGGATAAAACAAGATGATATATAAAATACAAGATACTGTACTACCTGAAGGTGAGTAATGAGACTAAATTCACTGCAGCAACTTTGCCAACACCATAAATGATGAGCTGGAATTAAGAGTGATTCTAAGATTATCTATTATAAATAACTATATAGAGAAGCAGCAACTTCTTTCAGTCTGTTCCATGAATATTTTTTAAGCAACACTTCATGTCTGAGAACAGGATTGAGGAGGGTGCATGAGAGGAGGACTAGGAAGAGTGATTCTTTTTGTTCCTGAGATACATTTATCTTGTATGCTAAAATAACTTATTTAAAGTTGGCAGTTCAACTGTAGCTGAAAAAATACTGCCAGAAAATGATTTCTGCTTACTATATGCTGCTTCAGACATATGCTTCTAACCATGTTCCTTTCTCCATGTAGAGTCTAAAAAAGCACAAGTATTTGGGGGTTGTTTGCTTTACTGGCAAATCATAATCTGAATTTCTGCATATGAATTATGGGTTGCAGAAGAGTGCATGTGTATGCACTCTCAACCAATCAGTCGTACCAACAATGAAGTTTAATATCTGGCCTGTCCCAGCCAAGCCAGTTTTCAGATATGGGATGATTAATTCTTACATCAACTTGAAGTCAATTTGGCTAGTAAAAATGAAAGCTAACAGGAGAAAATTACAGGAGAAAAAAAGTATTCTGTGAGTGAATATAAATGGAGAAGAAACTGGTGGAAATGTACGTGTCTTCTCAGGTTTGTGAATATTTGAGAGGAGGTCAGACTTCTCGATTTGAAATGTTGTTTGAGAATTATTTGCTCAGATTGGTCTTTAGCTGATTATTTTTGTTGATGTCACCAATGCAATTTTAATTTTCAGTGGCCGTAGCAGAAAGCTGGCTGAGCAGCTTACTCACTTCGTTCTCCTCTGTTTCACAGAGGAAATAACTGCAGAGTGTATATTGTCACTGTGCTATATTTATATCAGTTTGCTTTCTCATAATAGCATGCTCACTCAGTAGGGGCTATGCTGTGTGTGACCGGATAAAACAGTTTTTGGGTAAGTTCCCTCAGTTTTAAATTAGGAGCAAATCTGGCATAGGTTGCTCCCTCAGGATAGAAACTAATTAATAACAGCGGTAATAGTCTGGCTGAACTTTCCATCATGGCTGGCTGTGGCTGAGAAATGATCAGGTTGACCAGTCTGTGCTGTCTTCAGAGTATTGCTAACGTTGAGTACGTATATGCTGCATTTGGGCTGTTTTGTAGCTGGGGGGAAGAAGCAGTCTCTCACCTGACAGCTAAGTACTAGTAATTGTTCACCTGCTGCAATAAAAACCTTCTTGCGTCCCAAGGGCAGTGAATTAGAAATCACATTGTGCAGTGAGAGGCTTTCTTCCTCCTGAGTTGCACAAGAGTTCGGTGGAGTAAATTCATATAATATCTAATACAGCCTCTTTGCAGTGAAGTGACAATACAGGGAGATTCCTCCAACCACAACCCACCTCCAAACCTTCTTTTGAAAAAAAAAAAAACATTAATAGTACTAATACGTGTCTGCAGAAGACCGCAGATGTGATACCGTATATGAATTGAAAGTGAAACTTTGGCTTTAACTTCTAGCGCAAGTAGTAGCATCTGTGGAATCTAACACACTTCTGGCCATGAAGTCCATCAAACCTGGCTCGTTGTGGTCTCTCTGCCATGCCAGGCCCACGGGAGATGGTGGGCAGAGCACTTCTGTCGTGCATCCTTTGAAGGCAGAGGTTGCTCAGGCTTGTGCTCTGCCAAGGATGTGGGGATTCACAGTTTCATAATTAGAGAGACAAGGGTGAGATATTACGGGAAGATATCTCTGTGGCATGGGCTGCTGACACGTAGTTTCATGTTTCTTGAGCTAATAGCATATTTTTTGATGCCTGCAATGTGTTGCTACCAAACTCAAACAGCTTCTGTTGCTGTAGTAACCAGCCCTAGGAAAAGGGCTGTGTTGTGGTAACCGAGGGCAAATCAAATAAAAAAGATGCGTGTGTGGAGGTACGCACCAAAGGATGTTCAAAAGAAAACACGTCTATGCTGAAAAAGAGTTAGATAGTGGGACCGTGCCTGCTCCTGCTAATGATGGGAAAGGCATTCTCCTCCCATTTCAGCATCTAGCCCCTGCTCAGCACAAAGGCCATAACATTGGGAATAGCAACCAAAAGATGACCAAAAGATGAAAAATTAAAAAAGGAATTTTCTTAGCTGTAAGAAGTTGGGAAAAATCTTTTGGTTTGGTGCTGGTTTGCTTCCTCCTCTCTGTTTGGGTCTGCTCTTTATTTAAGATCTGAACTCCCATCTAGGGATTTCCAAAGAAGCAGGTTAATTTTGCCAGTGTATTTATTGGCATTTGGCGTAAGTAACCCCTTTGAGTTGAGGAATTCCTCACTCCTGCAGATTGTGTAGCAGTAATCGTTTATTTTGAAGGAGGAAAACTGTGTTGAAGACTCCTTACTACACAGTTCCTTTCGCTACCCGCTAATGACTCACTTGACATTTCCCTCATTTCTTTAGTTCATTTTCTGCTAGGTCTTGCTGAGTTCTGTTGAAATCAATGGAGACTTTGTCATTAGCAGGGGGAGGAGAGGTGTTGTGGAGTTGATACAGCGGGGGAAAAAAACAATGATCTGACAGTGGTTGTATGGATTTGCTGCCTCTCAGACAAGCAAGAGCTTGCAAGTGGTTTCTGGTCACTGGAGTACCCACGTTACCCTCGTGGTTTGAGTGTTCAGTGAGAGCCTGAGCAGTGATGTGGTAGATTAATGTCATTAACAGTCTCTATACGCGCCTTCTGGTCTTTCTGTAGCATTTAACATTTGCTGATAGAAGTTGTTGCATCTTGTCTGGAACATGATTACCTATAGAGCAGAATTTATAGCCTCTGGGAGCCGGTATTTGATCTGGGACAATTAAGGGCTGCATTATATAGAGGAAGTTGCTATTATTCTGTCTCCTGTTGATGGAGGAAATTGATACTGATGTTAGAGGGAGCACTGCCAGATTCTGCGGCCCATTCAGAAGAATGCTTTGTTGATCTTTAATGCGTTGGAGATTCTCTTTTGCTGAAGCTGTCTCAGTGTTTAACTTCATGGACACACACACATGTTCAGAAGCCACCACTTCAGACTCCTCGCTGACATGCGGATACTGCTCTAATGGGAAGAAGAATTTGAAGGAAGTCCCAGAGGGGGCAAGTCTTGCGTCAGGGAGTAAGTGATGAGAAGTGATGAGTGCTCCTGAGTTATTAGTGGTGCAAGGGTGTGCCTGAGTGTGGTGTGCCCAGGGGAACAGAGCTGTTCTTGGCCTGCTTCATGGCAGGGTGGAGGAACAGAGAGATAGAAAACTCAGCACTGCTGGATGTGTCTGTTGAGTGTCTGTCTTCTGTCTCCTCTTCTAGCTTCTATCTGCCCTTCTCGGTGTGTATTTTGGTTTATCATAAGGTTGTTCCAGCTGTTACCCTTCTTATAAAAGGAGAGCTCGACAGGATGGCATTCTCTGCCCACATCTGCCCTGATGGGACTAACCCAGTAAGGGGGAAGGAACCCCGTGTTGTCACTGCTGACTCCGACCTTGGCAGCAGTGTTATTTTACATGGAATGTGCGGAAGCACTTTTTGTTTTGCGATGACAGTCGTAGAGAAATGCTCACTCTCGCTGCTGGTGCTTTTTTGCTTGCTTTAAGCACCAACTCAAGATTTGCTGCAGAGGAAGACAAACATTGCCCTAGTTGGAATCTTGCTGTCTCCAGGGATAAATTTGTCCATTTGAAAAAATCACTTATGGTAGCTTACGTCAGTCAAAATGACAGCAGCCATTGTGTTTTGGAGAAGCAGAAGCATTTTCTCGACTGACAAGAATTAAATCTGAGTGTTAGTATCTATGGCGGTGAGCTAATAGCAAGTTATCAGCGTAAGATGCTGAAATCATCAGAGTTTGAATCAATGTTTGGTATATGGTGATATAAAGAAATAATAACTTGGATTTCTATTAGGAAGCTCATGTTGGTAAGCTAAGCAGTTGCTGTGAGTTTTGAAATTGTTCATTTACTGTTTATCTGATATTACATATCTGAAGGTTCATCAATAAATAATAATAAAAAAAAAAAAAATTGAAAAAGGAAAGGAGCTTCCTGACTATAAACAAAAGTGAAAAAGCATTCAGTGCCGCTAAAGAAAAAGCCATGGAAATTGGAGAGTTGGAAACCCCAACCTTCTGTAGGATGTACCCCCATTGTCTAACCAGTATTCTTCTAACTTACTGTATTTGAAGAATTGTAGAAAGTGCAGTCAGTGACAGCACCTTTCATAATAGCAAATGTTTTCCTTTTTTTGAAGCTTTCAGAATTTTGTTTCCTTGGGGACACTGTGTGATTCTGAGAAAAAAAAAAAAGAATATTTTGAAGCTGGAAAAGCAGACTTCGCAGATGTTTGGCTTTCAGACTGGAATTCTGTTATCTTCTTTACATAGCTCGGTATCTACAGCATGATAGGTTCCGTGTAAAGATGGTGTGGACCCTGGGTACCCACAGAAATGTGTTGAGATGGACGTTGTTTCTTTCCCTTCCCAATTTTGTAGAATACTTTTTCATTCTGTGTTGTTTTGAGGTTATTTTTGGGTTTTTTTTTTTATTCCCTTTTAAGAATTTTACTCAGCTTTCCAGTGACTGCTTGCTACTTTTGTCTCTGACTGCTGAAATGTCTCTGGCGTGGAGGATGAAATGTATTCTTCTCAGTTTTGTGCTTTCCAAATTTCTTGAAGTGTATATTTGAACCTATTGTTTCTATACCATAGCAAGTAGAGTAATTTCTTTTTATAGCATACAGGTCATGTCACCAACTTCTTGAGGCTCTCCATTTATGTGTATTGATTGGAATGTCTTTAGGATTCTCTTGAGAGGTCTGTACAGCTCTGCCCGTGCTGGCTGCTTGGCCCTTTTGCTTCTAACAGCCCTTTCCCCTTGGCCGTACTCCTTGTGTGCTCCCTCGAGGTCTGCAGACAGCTTGGGTGGTTTATTCATTTATTCCAGCCCTTCTTGCTGGAACATGCTTCTCTGAGCTCACCCACCTAAGGCTCTGCCAGCCTTGTGCTTTCCTTAAGCCTTTTCCTTTTAAAGCCTGCTTCTACTAGGGTGTTTATAGTGGATCTTGGCTGATTTCCTATCTGTTGTTATCTCCTCTGTGTGCCTGTTACCCGTGAGCTGCTCGGTGAGCTTGTCCACCTCCATGTGGGCACGTGTGGGGTGTGAGCACTTGGTCAACAGAATCACGTTTCTCCTTGCTGGTATGTGCAGTTTTATAGGTATGTAATATTTTTAGCCTGAAGACTTGACAGAATTTTGTAATAGTTTTGTTCCATAAATGCATCCTCCTACGGGTGATTTGGAGAGCCTTTCCTTGCTTCCAGGGTCTCCAAGGGGTTGAGAAAGACACGGTATTAGCCCTGAACTGAAAGGAGTGCTGTTGCCAGCGTGAGCTCTGCGATGCCTGTTCATTACTGAAAGGTGTCTTTGCATCAGAGTCACTAGATTGTCTTCCCTGTGGACTAACTTTGATCAGATTAAATCGCGTGGCTCCATGCGGATGTACCGGTATTAACTGTGCTGGCCTAACCCACTGATCCATCGATAACCTGCAGCCTTTTGTAATTACTCCCCTTTGGGGAGAGGTCTGTGTTCTCATTTGCCGTGTGTCACCAGGGCTGGCTCGGTTACACATGTCCCCTTTTACACTGCCAGGGGTAATATCCTGGAAAATTAAATGGAAACATAAACAAGTGTGTAGGGTTTATTAAAGCAGTAACAATAATCAATTAATGGGAATGGCCTTCCCCACTGCAGGCAGGAAGGCTGAGTTGTGAAAGGCGGTAGCTAAATGGATGTATTTATTCAATTAAATGTATATATGCACAAAGTCGTAACTGCTATGGGCTCCATTATTTTACAGCAGTTGCTCCAGTTACCTTAACCTTCTGCTAATAGCTTTTTTTTGTTATGAGCTGAGTAAATAAAGCTTGAGTCCGACACAAATGACTGTGTGAGAGAACATATTGAGGGTGGGAGCTGTTTCCATGTTACTCTGTGCTCTCTGTGTACTCTGCAGCTGATTTTTGGCTTAATTGGGATTTACTGACCCTGGTGTCTTGTAAAAATCATTTCACTTTATGAGCATGTTGGTTTCTCTCTGTAGTATTTTTCGAACAATCACCAGCTGGCAGAGCTGAGTGAGGTACATCACTCCTGGGGCAGCCTCCTTAAAGTCACGTCCTTGTCATTTAAATGGCAGACATACAAAGGACAGTACGTATTAGTACTGAGGTTCATAAAATTAATTACATAGATTGGAAGGTGCTGAGTTGACCATGTCAAGAGGTGAAGGCTGTATTGTACCTCCTTGATGGCGCAAGCGAGAGCAAACTGGTTTGTGCTGTCAATCTTGGCCTTTCTCCTGGGAATTTGACTGACACCCCCCAACTCCTTGCACATAAGGAGCCTCCATATGTTTTGGTCCCAATTATCACACTGGCACTGATGACTCTTGGAGGTGTGTTTGGCATATGCCTTCGTATGGCAGGACAAGGCACAGGATCTTGCCCCTTAGCCATCACGAGTCAGGGCACTGGTCTCAAAGCAGTGGTGAAAGTCTTCTTGCCCGAAACGTAGGTTTGTGTTGTTTGGTGTGGAGGATATTTTCGGCCTTGTCAGAAATGATTATCCTGCTCATCCTCAGCCAAGTGAGCGTCTCGTGAATTTTGCTGTGTGTCTGTAACCTTGCAACAAAGGGCAGTGACCTGAAGTAGTGTTGAAAGATAATCGCTGCCTTATAGTTTCAAATAGTTATTGCTTGATTGTGTGTCCTGACACACACTTGGTGCCCAGCGCCAGCAGCTCTTCAGACCCCCCCTTGCTGCTGCTCTTGGTGATGTCTGCCATGTTGTGAGACGCTGGGAGGGCTTTACCCCTCCCGCCCTTTGGAGAGGCTGCTCCAGGTTTGAGTTGGGTGCTGGGCCCAACAACGTTCACACTCTTTGGGGGCCAGATAGGTACTATCGGAGTAACCTCCTGAAAGTGTTTTTGCCGAGTCCCAAGCAGTGCTGCGACACAAAGGCACGGGTCAGGCCATGGGCCTGTTGGCCCCCGGGGCCTAGCGGCACTCAGCTGCCAGAGCAGCCACGGAACTGTGTTTTCACCATGGCCACTTTGCCGTGCATTGATGGATCTGCACAGGTCGCTCCCCAAGACAGCAGCCGAAAGAGCAGAGCTCCTTTGGGGCTGTGGGGAATGGGGCAGAATGAGCTTTGGCCCAGCGGCTGCGGGGACATCAAGGAGTGATGGCAGATCAGGCCCTGGGTGAGCCTTTCTTCCAGGCTGGCTGCATAACTGGCGTGAGATGTCCCACAAGTGCCTGACCAGTGTGACAGGTTCAGTGTGTGAATCTCAGTAATTAAAAAATAATGCTGTTAACACCAGAGGAACAGCTGTGATGTCAGTCAAAGGTGTGAGGTGGCCCAATAGTACCTGTTTTGTGAGACTTGGGGCAGAGCTGCTGTGGAGGCATCAGGGCAGCCTCAGTAACTTGTGTGTCTCACAACAATAACTCTCGTGTCTCAAGTGTTATTGTGTCTCAACACTTGTGTGTCTGATGGACGAGCCTGGAGGAGAAAGTGTGGCCATGAGTCATTGGGCACCTTGCAAAACAAACATTAAATTCCTTGATGTGTTGCTTCGTCACCTTTGTAAGCCATTAGAAGAGTGTGTGGAGTGGGAGCCCTTCCTTGGTGTGGTGTGTGTGCACGGGATCAGCAGCAAACTGAAACCTCTCATCTGTCAGCCTTGCCACCAGGGGCCTGTGTTGGGATTTAACCCACCAAAGATGTGCCTGCTTAGTCTGGAGCCCTGTCCCCCCTGCTGCTGGGAAAGCCACCACCGTGCTGGTGCCAAGGTGTTTCCCCACTGATGAACCTGTCCCTTCACAGCTGCCACACCACTGAATCTTCCAAACCAGCTCTGCTGCCACAAGAAAAATGCTGGATAAAGGACCTGAACTGAGCTTGAGGAAGGTGAAATTTGCCATCGTCTGCATCTCGGAAGCCCCAGCTGAAAATGGTACAGAGCAAAAAAAATATATGTTTTTATTTCATGCATAGGGTTTGGTTTGGTTCACCCTGGGAGTAAACTTGAGGCTTTTTGATCTCTTGTTTTCTTGAGTGGGCAGCACATAGGCAATCTGCAGGGCTGTGGACTCCGTGGTGGTATGTTCTTTTTTCACTGCTGGAGTGGCTCTGGCAGCTAAGTGCATCCAGAGCGTGGCCAGGGAGCAGCACAGGCTGTGGACGTGGTGGTCCAGAGTGAGGAAGGGGAAGCTGGGAGCACCCATGCTGCAGGAGATGGGCTGCAGAAGGACCTCTGCTTGGGTCTGGGGTTCTTCAGCTGGGAGCTTTCCCTGTGGTTTTGGACAAATCATTTTGGCTGAGCCTTCTCAAAGTTTGGGGTTTGGTCCCTAAATTGCTCCTTTGAACTTTGCTCTTTTGAAAGCACTTGGAAACTCTTTTTGCCGATTTCTTCTTGCCAAAGTACAGCCATTTCATTAACTGTGCTGCTAATGAGGTATTTGGCTTTTCCTTAGAGGGAGGCCCACTCTCGCTAAGTCCCCTTTTGATTTCGATAATAAGGATTTTTGTCTGGAGAAGGCTATCCAAATTTGGCCCTTTATTAACCAATTAAAATGTGAGGATTTAAATACTTTCTCGGATGGATGTTAACAACAGGTCACATTGCTCTTTGACTTAATACCTCAGAGTACTCACTGCAGCTAAACAAGCCTGCGTCTGTTACAAGGTGCAGGGTCTGGCCAAAGGCAGCAGATCAAAGCAATAGCAGAAATTCAAGGGTTCAAGCAGGTAGAAGAGCAAGATGCACAGTGCACTGATTCTTTCCTCCCTGTCTTCCTCTGCTTACCTTGCTTTTTCCCTGTGGTTTTCTGTACATTCCTATCCTCAGTGTTGGACAAGCCATTCCTGCTGTTTGTACGAGACAGTTGTATTGCTTATTGCAGTTGGAAAGAAATAATATTAGGGGTGAAAAGAAGACAACTGGGACAACTTTGCTATATTAGTCATTGCTGCAGAAACCAATTACCCTTGTGAAGAAAGAGCACCCGTATTTTGTTAGCCATCAGCTAACAACATATGGATGTCCTAGTTCAGTCAGACTGATCATCAAAAGAATAATACTCATTAGAGAAAGCTTTCCCTCTGCACACTTCTAAACTCTGCGCTGGGGAGAATGGAAGAAGCAGTGGCATGTGAGAAGTCACCTACAATGCCAAGCTGTCTTGAGCATCAGTTAGTGCTTTACTGTCTTTGTCTGTGGGTTACTGCTTAGCTCTCTTTTTGTTTTGGGGGGTACATTTTACATAAAAACTCACTGCAGTGCAAGCGTAAGGATGTTTTACTGCATGGTTGTTTTATGGTGATGCTTGCCTTCGTGTATGTCTGCTCTAAAACTATTCTCTTCTGGTATTGGTGGTAGACAAGTACAAGGCATTGTAGACCATGCAAGAGGCAGCACAGCAGGAAACTAATCTATTATAGTTCTGTGTAGGCTGTGAAGGGTTTCCCACAGGTGCCAGAGGGTAAGAGGTTTGGTAGGGAGAGGTAACACCTTCCATTTGATCAGTTGAGGCAGCTGGAAAACACACGTGTTCATGCTTAGTGGATCTTGTTCTGATCAATGTGAGGACTCACTTTTTGTTTCCCAGCTGTCACCTGATCTGGTAAAATACACTTCTTGCCTCTCCAAACCTTGCTTCCCTTCCTGTGTTGCTGAGAATTATGTATCAAAAGGAAATGCAGGGGTTTCTGTACACGGATACCAGAACTCATTAGTTGTTTAGCATCCTGGAGGTACTTCATTTACAAGTAGTAGCAAAACTCAAGCTAGGCAGGGGTTAAACCGCTATGTCTCCAGGGTTATAAAACAAGGTAGTGGGAGGGTGAATAGACCCCAGGAATTCTGACTCCAGTGCCCTGCAATTACTCTGAGACCTAAAACATTTCACTGCATTCCTGCAGAGCAGTGTGGTTTCCGTGGGTGCAGACAGCCCTTCCTTCTCACTGTCAGGGGTTAATGGCTCTGGCTTCTTCTCTGCTAGCACTACCCTTCTTCAACTCTTAAAACTATATTTAATATGTCTCCAAGAGATGGATGTTTAAATTAAGACCAACACTTTGCATAATGGTCAGTGAGGTGCAAGAAGCAGGTTGAGGACAGTCAGACTCCATGCTGCTCCATAACCCACTTCCAGGAGCCCCCAGAACAGGGACGTGCACTCCGGGCTTGTCCCGTCATTTTGAAGCTCACTTGTACTTTAGCCTGCACAACAGAAATGGCCATGAATTCCACAGTTCCCAGTGGCTTTTGTCATCTCCTGGTTACGTTTTGCATGTTCCTGTGCAATCTGTTTTAGGTGGACCTGCTCTGGCAGGGGGGTTGGACTAGATGATCTCCAGAGGTCCCTTCCCACCCCGTATCATTCTGTGCTTTGTCTTCCCAAGTCAGTTACTTTCTTGCCTGGATGCTTAGGATTTTGCCTTTGAGGCTACAAAGGTGGTGAAGTGGGCACAAAACTGTTCTCCTGGAATGAAGGTATTTTAGAAGCTGCCTGTCCAAAATCATGTTGCTGGCAGAGTTGGCAGTTGTGCCATCACCCTGGCCTTGCCACATCCCACCACTGATAGAAGTGCTCCGGTAATTCCTTTAACTGGTTAGAAAGTGCCCATGGCGGGGGGGGGGTGGCGGGTAGGATAAGGGACAGGCTGGTGCAGCTGGCAAAGATCAGGGCAGGCCATCCCATCCCATCAGGTGAAAAATGTACTCTTAAATGGGTTTTGCCGATGCATAGACAACCTGTTGAAGTGAAAATTTCAGATAAACAAGGGGAGTGAAGAGGAAGCTGTGCTGCTCTCTACCATTACTGGATAAAATACTCCCATGTGTAGCTCCATGAGTTCATCTCACATTCTGCACCCCCTCCCAAACTGTAGTAACGTGGAGACTAGAGCAGCTCGAGCAAATCTTTCTGAATAAATTAGTCTCGCTGTCCTGTGGTGTTCCACGTCTAAGTAAACAGATGAGACTCACTCTGTGCCTTAAAATCAGCAAGTTTGGGCTTTATTAGCCTCGGAGGAGCAGTAAATTCTAGAGCTGAGCCGGAGGAGTGGAGGGAGGAGGTGGCAAGCGGGGAAGGGGGTGTAGTGCTGGATAAGGATGTGCTCGAGAAAATCTGTGCTGCTCACTGCAGCCCAGGAGGGCAATTTGAAATTGGATCTACAGTGCACGAGGGAGCTGTTAGAGGTGACTTAGGATGGGGTAAGGATTTGGGAAATTTGCGTAAGCAAAGGCTGCATTCAGCACAGACAAGAATAAGGATGTTGGCAAAAGTAAGGTGAAGTGGGGAGGTAGAGTGTAGAGGGCCATCTCCGTTAAGTCTACAGAAGCCTAGATCCTCACATCAAAAGGCTCTTTAATTTCTATTAAAATTCAGGCTCTTTAATGTAATCAATAACTGTGGGAATTAGGTGTCTAAATAGAATGGAGGCTAAATATTGCCTTTCTGGGTGATTATGTTCGGTGATTCTCCAGGGCATTGCTGTGTCCCTCCCTCTAGACCATGGGATGCATGTGGTCTCAGTTTTCTTGCAAAGCAAGCTTGTTTTTTGACTAAACAGTGTGTTTTGATGGTGGGTGTGGGTGGTGTCAGGAGGGGAAGCGATTGTGCTAGGAGCCTTGTTCCCAAAGAGATTCTAGTGTTTACTGAAGATGCTAATTTTTGCCTCCAACCCATCATTTTTTCTCTCCTACCCCTAGCACACTGATCAAAGGTGCTGATAACATCTGTACTGAGTAAAAAGCTTTTAAGGAAAAAGGGCACTCTTGAATTTCAGGAGCACCACTGACTGCTGTTTTACTTTTTGGCTGGCATTTTTTGGAGGGATTTTTGAGACTGGAGGTGGCAAAGGAAGGAAATGCTTTTGGTTTTTGATTTTGTTTTTTAATGCCCCATATGGCCGTTTTATTAACTGGAAGACCTCCAACTGTGAATTGGATGATGTTGTAGAGCTACAGAGCAAAACTCATGCCCAGCCGTGTGGCTGAGAGTACTTGTGCCTCTGAGTGTGGGCTGCAGCTCTCCCATCTAGGGTTAGGGAGTGAAATAAAAGCTGCATTTACCCTGATTTGCTGACCCCAGGAAAACACTGTTGCTTTTCATGCTGGGGATGGTGAGCTTTTCAAACAAAATGCAAACTTTGAACAAATTAGCTGTCAGCAGCTCGTCAAAAAGCACACCTGTTTGAGTTGAGGTTATGGGAGTGACACGTATAGCAAACCCACAAGTTTGGACGTTTTAACACTTTGCAGTGAGTTTACCCACCACAACGTTGGTAGTAGAATGGCTATACTTTTACATTCTTCCCTGCTTGGACAAGTGGGATTTTCTCTCATAGTATGAAAGACACCACATTGCAAACCAGGCTTTTGTACCAGTGATGTGCACTTTGTGTTATCCAGGCGCTTTCCAGACACTGGCTCTTTGGTTCCTGCCCAAGGAGCATTTCTTTGCATTGTCTACCAGATTTCTCTCCCATCTCCCATGCTGAGACAGAGAAATGACTTGCTGTGTGTGGCATCTCAGTTGGCAAATGAGACTGAGAATTTAGAAATAGCTTTTAGTCATGTCCTCACAGTCTTCTGCAAGTGTATGTATTTAAATTACTACTTCATTGTCTTGCTTCATTGTCAGCTGTGAGTGTGGAAATGGGATTTGATGCTTAGGGGTGGACCTTTCCCATTCCACATCCCCGACGCTGTGCCTCTACTCCTGTTCCTCAGCCTTCAGTGCTGGATCTAGCTGCTGCACAGTGGAAGTCCACACTAGTGTTGTCAGGAGTTAAAGTTCATCAGATGATTCATTGTTTTTCCTGCCAGCTTCTCTCTGGAGCAGTGCTAGGTAGCACAGAACTGCTGTCTGCTTGCCAAAGGTGATGTTTAGGGTGGAACGGGCTGGTAGAAGTTGCTCCATGAACTCCCCATACCTGCTAGCAGTGCCTCGGGGCTGTTACTCCCTTTCTCTGGAAGGTGCCTCTGGATGGGAAACAACCTGCCAGAGATGAAGCATATCAATGAGCTGGGCTCTGGTTATGGCAGGTGGGTGGTGTATCAGCAGGGTCCTTGCAACAGCAGGAAGGGTCTGCTGCCAGCTGGGCCAGAAGCGGAGATAACCTTTTGCTGTGCTGAAGCTGCAGGAGCGCTGTCACGGCTGTGTCACTCCGCATGCCACCCGCTGTGCCTCTTGGGGACGGTGAGCGTGCTTGGCAGGCACTGCTGGGGTGAAGCTGACTTGCTGCTGTGAGGTGAGAAAGTGGCACAAAGCAGGCACAGGCCCAGTTTGGCAGGTGATAATGTCTGGACCTCCACAGGAAGGTGGTGGAAGAGGAGCAGAAGCAGCCAGTATTGACCGTCAGACTTACAGCCTCCAACCCAAGTTAAAGACTTACTAGTCACAACCTGGCTATGTAGCACAAAGTGGCTTCTGTTTCCTGAAGGGTCGTCTTTTCTGCTGGTTGCAGACATATGTTCTGGTAGAGACCACGACTTGTGACCCCACTGATGCCCCAGACTATGTTGCTGCAAGTGAATCTATGTCCTTTTTCAGCCAGCTGTGTTCACAACTGTCATTATGGGTGAAGGAAAGGGATATTTGAAGGTGGCACTTAGATTATTGTCATTCAGTTGGCACCTCTGTGCAGCAAGAGGATGAGCCTCTTTCTGTACAGAGTTTCCTCACTCCTGGAGGGGGAGTATAAATCAAACTTGAGGTGTCTGCAGCAAGGGTCAGCGTGGCAGAGTCTTTCTTCCCTCTGCAAGACGCTTTGTCCTGAACCATAAAGTGTTTTTATGCACCTGGTTTAGCACCAAGTTTGTGTTCTTGTTTCCAGTTCTGCTCTTCTTTAGAGAGGCGTTTGGGGTTTAATTAAAGTTACTACCTGACTTCAAGTCCCTGGTGTTTTTGGGTTCACAGTACTCAAGGGAGAGACAGGCTCCTCTGCAGGAGTTGAGCTGAGGGACTTGGACTCATCTCGGGAGATGCTGCTCTCCAGGAACTGCTGCTGCATCTAAGGATGCTGTCATTTACCCAAGTCATCTAACTTTGATGTTTAGGGTAGGGTGGTTAGAGTATCAGCCTTATACACACACTTCAAACACAGATTGTGCAGGATTACGGCTGGAAAACAGCCAAATCCCAGGCAGTGGAGACTGTTTAATCACACTCCTCTGTCTCTACTGGATTAACGTAATTAACGTAAGCCCTTTTGGATGGGCGACCTGTTATTTGCCTGGCACAGCTCCTCATTTGTGCAGTGCTGTGCATACACCCATGATGCTCTAAAAATGACGGTGAGGATCTAATCCCACTTACATACAACTGGTGACCAAGGAAATCACCATTTACAGACAACTAGTTTACTGCTCCCTTCAGGGGAAGTTGCAGACTATTAAAAAAAAAATAACCTTGGGCAGTCTTAATTTTTTATTTTAAGTCAGAAGGATCATTTGCCAAGTTACTTCAAGGGAAATTAAAATGGAAGTTTTTTATTTTAATGTCAATTCTCTAGGGAGTGAAGAAAGTTATTAATAAAGTCAAGGTTCATCAGTGCCTTAAGGTCCTGGCCCATCTCAAGGGTGATGTAAAGCTTAATATGCAGTGGAGCTGTGCCTTTATCTTCTGCCCTTTGGCATCTGGATTTGTGGCAAGGGGGCAAAAAGTGTTTCCCAGACCTGTGGCATCCCATGGGCCTGTAATCCCATTGCCAGAGTTCCTCCCTCTGCTTTTCTTATGCAGCTGGACATGATCTAACCCTCAGCAGGAAACGCCACCTCCCTTTTTTTTCCACTGTTTCAGGGGTTTCTAACAGCAAACTGGAGAGAGTTAAGAAAGAAAAAGAAAAAAACCCAAACCAGTAAAACAGCCCTTGCAAAAAATAAATGTAACAGGTCAAATGCTTAACTTGAATATTAATTTCTGAATAGTCATGCCTGTAATATGTTTTTGTGCACAGCAAAAGTACTGGCAATATTCTAAATATTTTTATGAAAGCCAACTTCTGCTTTAATTTTTCCAAGTTTTAGCTGTAACCTTTTATATTTAACAAAATCACAGATACAATCATTTCATAAGGAGTAAAATCAATTTTCATCAGTTCTGGTGGATTGTTTTCTAGATCTTGGCTGTACCCATCTGCGCAGAAGACTGAGGCTTTCTGGAGCATTCTCTGAAAAACAAATGCTTGTGTCCAAGCTTGAAAATTAGCATGAAAGTGACATTTTATATTTGGCCAGCAGCTAAAAAGCCTGTTATTTTCAGTGAGGTTACAAGCATCCTCAGTTGGGCAGCTCCGGCCTCCAGGGTTGCAGCTTGCCCAGGTCTTTAAAGCAGAGCTGCAGCAGGCAGCGGTCTCACCAGCCGTGGGAACTGGCAGTGCTCCTGCTGGGAGCTCTGCAATAGGCAGCACGTCCTGGGCTGCCCTTCTCCTGTCCTGCTCCCTCCACGTGCCCTTCAGAGAAGCAAGAAGCCTTTTCCAGGGGGTGCACAGGGTGAACAGACTTGCTGAAAACATGAGCTGATCATTTAGCAGGCAATATGGGGTTGTATGTTGCCTCTGATTTGTATTCAGCGCTAGTAAAATGCACTCAGCACCCAGTCTGCCCTCACAAGCCTTATTATGGCTAATGAAAAGGCATTTTCCTATCATTTTTCTCCCTGGAGCCCCATGATATTAGGACTTTTGTTTGCTGTGCAAATTCCAAATGCCCTGTGAGGGACCACAGGCTGGGGTGAGTGGAAGAAGTCAGGAGCATCAATATACCTAGACCCTCAGTGTGTGTATAAGATGGGTGTCTGTTTTTCAGCTGCAAGAAGCCTAGTATTCAAGATTCATGTGAAGTGTCATTTGCAACAGAATAAATATCTTCATGTCACGTTTTACACCACAGAAATGTTTCTGACTTTACAGCCCTTGGTATCTGTAACTCACTTGAAAGAATTGCTGACGTCTGCCCAAATGCCAATATCTTCTCAGCCGTATGAACCTTAATATCATGGCTTAAGCTCTAGTCTTCAAACTGTGCAGCACAGCTAAAAGCAAGCTGTGTTTCCAGCACTGAGGGAGATCCTGACTTTTAACCCACTGGCTTTTTATTTATTTTTCCTTCTGTGCTTGCTATTGAATTGCAAAGTCAACTTAATTCCAGGGCTTCTAAATGGCATATGATTTCTACACGATGATGACAAATCTCCTTTGGGCTGTTTATACCATCTGATACTGGTGACCTAAGCAGGGGTAGGTCAGGACAGCAGAAAGCAGGGCACTGGTGTTATCTTTCCTTGCTACCCTTTTTTTACCCATAGTAAAAAGGCGGGTCACAACATGGCTTTATCTCCACCTTCTTCTTAATTTTTACATTCTTTAGGCTTGGTCTTCTTTCCTTTGAAACTCCCTGCTGCCAGACTCTCTCCTTTTCTACCCCAAGTAGGTTTGCATTCAGTCTCAGGAGCCTTTTGGTGGCTTTATCATTGCCTTCTTGGATGGATGCTCCTGTATAAGGGTCTCGCTCCGTTTCTCTTCTGGCTGTGGGTAACTAATGGGGGATGTCCCATCCCACTGGGACTCCCAGCAGAGCTGCTTGTGACACCACAACCTGTTCAGTCAAAAAGATCCAAGTTCAGAAAATCAGTTGTTTAAAAGGATTAAAGCTGGCGTGGATTGTTTTGGCAGAACCGGTTTGGGGGTGGTTGTACTCCTAGTACTGACTTTGCTAGGTGACCTCTGGTGAGGAGGAGCAGCTGGGACTCCTTCATAGAGCAGAACCACCCCTTTGTAGCACCTAGCTGCAATGAGAATGGTGCCCATTAACCTTGGGGTCTGCCCAAGTATCTTGTCACCACAGCACTGCCATCTTCTCTGTGCTGCACCCCTTAGTGGAGGCTGTACATGGGGGAATTTGGGCTCCTGATCTCTAAGTTCTTCTCTTAGGTCCGAGCTTCAGGTAAAAGGGAGGCTCAGCCTCAGCTCAGGCCGTTGACTTTGGCTGCTCTGATGGAGTTGACCCTGGGACCAGCTGGATCTGTCATAATGAGCATCAGTTGTGTCTTCAGAGGTTTATCAAACTTTGTTTTGGGGGTTCATACAGTCCTCTGAATGCTGGAACCGTTGCAATGAGAACTGTAGGGGGGTGTATGGCAGCCAGCTTTGCCTCTCCCCCCCGCCCCATCTCCAGCAGTGATGCAGCTGATGGGACCCGACCCTTGACACTGGGAATATGATGGAAATGGTGACTTTTCCTAATGAGAGGAGAAGGAGCTGACACCATTCACTGCAATTTTCCCCATGTCTTCCCTCCTTTGTGGGCATAGTTTGAATCTTGAGGATTTAAGCACCTTTATACCCAGTAATTCACCTTGTTAAACTCCTAAGGGTTTGTAAGACTTCCTGGAAGTCTTCTGCAAACATGCTCACATGTTGTGAATGTCACTTATGCAAGGGCACTGACTGTGATTTATTAAGTATTAAAGATCATGTGCTAGAACGGGAGTTTGGGGTTTGGTGCTAACCAGTATGGACAAACTCACTCCAGAACCCTTTGCAAGCCCTGGAGGAGAGGACAGAAATGGTCTGTGGGGCTTGGTCCTAGTGCCTAAGGTATAATTCCCTTAGGGTCGTGCAAGGAATTGCTGCTGCTGTTCCCTCTCTTCCCACCCACTTCGTTCAGTGTCAAAAGTAAGATCTCAGAAAATGAAATTAATTTCATCTTGGTACAGCTATTAATGTTACACACTGCGGGAGAGCTCTTTAAGGAGGCCAATGACCTCCATCCATGTGGAATAAGTGCTGAATAATGGAGAGCTTTCATGTTTCCACAAAAAGAAAGTGGCTTTTTAAATCAACTGGAGATGTTTCAGACATGGAGGAGGGAAAAAAACCAAACTGCATTAGGAAATGATGGGCAGAGTGTGCATGGAAACAGCGGCAGCTTCTGCCTTCTGGCAGGTGCTGCTGTTTGCAGAGGCCTGTCCTGAGCATGTGAAACTGCACCGACGCCTCTCACCTGCTGTTATTGGTGGTACCTGGAGACCTTTGCAAGTGTGGTCCCTTCCCAGTGCGTTCAGCTTTTCTTCTCTCCAGACCAGTGACCTGACCTGCTTGGTTTCTGCATCGCCAGCCCCTTCCCCCAGGTTTCTCTCTCTTTTTTCCTTGAACTGATTCTCATTACATGCTTCTCTGATGGCCTCTGGCAACGTGATGCACTTCAGCCATTCATTTATGCAAAGAAATGCATCTTGAACAAGTTATATATAGCATGTCCTCTGTCTCCCTACCTTCAAGTTCTTGCTTTGAGGAAGCATCATGTCCTGGGAGCAAAGTTCTCGTTCCCCAGTGATCTCTTTCCTCACCTCCTCCACCCCATTCCCAGACCAGACCTCACTTTGAATGAGGCTGTTGAGAGTGGCCCACTCATAAAAAGGACCCTTCTTTTTCCCCCTTTTTGTTTTGTGGGGGTGTGGGTGAGCTCTGCCACCCTGTTGATGAACAGGGTGCTCAAAGCTGGAGCTGCTCAGGAAGAATTTGGAGGATTCATTTCCTGCCTGACGCATCATCAGCTAAATAATCAGAAAGATCCATTTGTGCCTGCCTCTGTATCCCCCAGACACATAGATATGAGGTGGAACTGGTCATCTTAAAGTGACTGCACAGAGCAACCAAAAGCCACTCAGAAAGGATGGAAATGGAAACTCCCACCCATCCCTTTTGATGCTGGGTTACTGACTATGAGACAAGTTTGATTTGGGATCCTTGGATTCAAACTTGGTGGCACCAGTTTGGCCTAAGCCTCTTCCCTATGTATATTGCAGTTGCTTTTTCTTTTCTTTTTTTTTTTTTTTTTAAGCTGTATTTTGGGTGGTGGGACTTGCCTTTAATGTAGGAAAAAATATAAAAGTCAACAAACAAAATGCAGTTGTACTGCTTCTGTGTGGCTTTTTTTGTACTATTTGTATGCTTCTGGCAGCGTGACGAGAACAAACAGTTTCATTAGCACGTGGTTATGTTGAAAGAGGTCTGAGAATATAACAGGCTTCCTTGAAAAGAGTCGAGTGAAGGTACAAAAATGGGTTCTCACCACATGAGAAGAGATGGAGTTGATGTTTGGGCCTTGGATGACAGAAGCCATTAAAATTTTGGCTTCCGGACACAGTAGCAACAGCTACTCTGACTTTGCAGTACTTGACAAATAAGTATTATAGATCTCAGTGTTTTGGAGAACCACTTGTTACTGTATTGTCTTGCCTGGCACTGGGGGATCTGCTGTTCCCAGCACAGGGGGATGAGGATGTGGGACTGGGAGGGACTAGATGATCTCTGGAGGTCCCTTCCAACCCCATGTGATTCTATGTGGAGTGGAGCAGGTGATCCCTGTTGTGGGCAAGGATATCAGAGGTTAGAAGAAGACAGTGTGCTACGCCTGTTCTGGGTAGACGGAGACATATTTTGCGCCACCGAGAAGGTGGGTAGGAGCTGTTCCTTTCACTCTGCTCATTTGCAGCAGCAGAAAACCTGCTCTTGGCTCACGTCCCAGAAGTCACTGAACTTCTCTTTGCATCTGTTTCCACAATGTGCAAAAAGGAAAGGCAATAAATATTTATTATTCCGTAGCCTGGGCGCAGGTTTTATTCCTCTTACTATTCTTCCGCTGCTCCTGTGGCAGCTTATGATGTGGCTTTGGAGTGTCCCCGGCACAGGGAATACTTAAGGAAGGGTTTGCAGGGGGATCTCGAAGGGGCCCACTGCCACCCCAAGAAATGCTGTTCAACAAATCTTTCTAAAGCTTGTCTCCTGGAAGCCTTGCCTCTGCCTTTCCGCTTTGCTTGTAATTACAGCAGGCAAAAGCCAGCTCTCCTCCAGCCCGTCAGATGCTGAGCTGCCAGTTATCATTGCACGGCTGCCCAAAGTGCCTGGAAGAGGTTTCCAAGATGCTGCACCCAGCGGTGCCCATCCAGCTGTACCCCCCACGTCCTCCACTCCTAAAAATCCCTGTTCTTGGACAGCTTAAAGAGGCGGGGAGGGGGAGGGCATAATGTTTTATGACTTAGATAATGAGTCATTCTTATGAAATTCATGGCACATTAGTAACATCAGCGTTCTCAGGAGGGAAAGCCAAGAGAAGTGAGACTTGTTATGCAGTATTGACCTTCTGCCTTTGTTTTTCCTGGGGTTAAAATACAGTTTCTTTACAGCATGTAGAAAATTAGAAACTGAAAGTCAAAAGCTTTCATTTTAAAAAAGAAGGGGCATTTTCTTTTGTTTGAGAGTCAATATGAGCTACTGTACACTGGTATTTTGTGGAAAAGCAATCTCAGACTCATGGTCCATCTTGCTTTTCCCTCTGGAAAACATCACCAGCAGGGAAGTAATTAGATGGTGATTTTTTTTTTATTTATTTCTTCCTTCAGACTGGGGGGAGTTTGTGTCCATCTTTCTGTGGTGCTGCTGAATTGCCCTTCCTTTCACATACACATCCGTGCCGTTTGTACTGGCAACAGTTCAGGGATTTCTATGCCAGATGAAACTTGGGAACAGCTGTAGCCCGAGTCTCTCGTGCCCTGCACCCTGTCTCGCATAGTAACCGGTAACAAATGTTCAAGTGTGGAAGAAGCAAGACGAGGTGGGGATGATCCTCTCCTGGGTATTTGCAACCAGCTTCTGACTGATTGTTCGGTGGTTTGGTTCGGAGGCTGCGTCTGGACAACGGCTGCTGTGTTTAGTGAGCCTGTGCTTAATGAATTTATCTCATCTCACTTCAAACTGTTTTATATTTTAGGCCTTGCAACATCTTGCAGCAGCGAGTTCCACAAATTAAATTCTTCTTTTCACATCACTTTTACATCTTCTGCCTGGGTACTCACAAGACCAGAGAGAATAGCTGGGGTTTTTTTTCACCTTTTCCATGTAATTCAGTCATCTCTTGTCTTCATCTTAAATTCCCAATCCAGTGTCTCTCTCCTTCTGTTCCATTTTCCTAATTTCCTTGTCTATTCTTGTCTCTTCCCTATTCTTTTCCCATTTCTCCGTATTTCCATATCTCCCTCTCCTGTTCTTTTCCCATTTCCTTAGCTGGATGGCCAGATGTTCACATTTTATATAGGATACAGGTTTGCTTTGGAGTTAAACTGTGATATCGTGGTGTCTTCTTCCCTTGTCAATTCCCTTCCCAGTTCTGCAGAATACACTCTGAGAGGCTTTTTTGATATCAGGATGGAGTTGTTTGGATTTTTTTTCCCACAACAGTATAAGTTACAGCCTGAATGTGGTCTAGCTTTAAAATAACTCGGCACTGAGCTATTAAAGCAGTGTACTTGTCCAGGGATCTTGACAGCCCCACGGTTGCATCACAGGGTGGAGCTGGGTGACTTAATTCCAGAGATGTTTCTCCTTTTTGCTTGGACTCAAGACCTTCTATAGCATGACTCATTTCTCACCGAGGTCATGATAAATAAATACGTAAGAGTTGCTAAACTGGAATGCAATTTTCTCGGGAAGTCTGCATCAAGTAGCTGAGAGCAGGATTTGCGAGCGATTGGGTTGGAATCCTTTGGGGTTTTGAACAAAGGAAGAGAGCGAGACAGAACACTGTAGGCACAGGTGCCTGTGGAGGTGTGTCTCTGAATGATGGTATTAAAGCATTGTACAGTATGAAATTTGTTATTATTTTGAAATCAATGCACTGAAAAAGCAGAGTCTCAAAGCATAGCCTTACACCTGTGTTCCTGTAGCAGTAAATATTTTTGTAAAAATCAATGGAGGCAGCCTACTCAGCAGTGTAAATTCTGTGTAATTATTGAGCAGAGAATTATAGTTGTCATGTATTGATTCCCCCCTGCTTTGTTAGAGCTTCCTCCTTTCCACAGAGCTCAACTGCAGTCACCATGTCAGCATTAAAGGACTGAAGAGAAGACAGAGTGTGCCTGCTGTTAGTCAATACATGGGTAAGGGCATGCATGTAAAACCACACGTGTGTACATAGCTTGCTCCAAGAGCATCTGACTCGCGTAAGCAGAACTGCTGAAGGACTGAAATTTCCTCCTCTGACCTCAGAAAGCTCAGCTGCTCCAGTGGTTCGTGTGAGCTAATCTTCAGCTATTGCCTTGGGGACAGCCCTGGAGATGAGGGCTTGTGCAGTTCTCTCTTGCCTACCCCATTGAACACATTATAGCGATGTTTTGTTCTCAAAGTCATACTGGGATGCTTCCATGGGATGTTAATCTGCTGCTCCCTTGCACTGTACCGATGGTTGCAACGCAGAAGTGAGTAAAACAGAGGATGACAAGACCTGAAGGAGAATGTCCCCTGTGTGGTTCAGTTTGTTTTTGTTTTAAAGCCAAAGGATTATATGTGTGTCATCTTGGGAGGGGTTGTTAACATCACAGAATCCCAACGTTTCCAGTGATCCATCCTGAGGAGCTACACAGGATTATTCTGCTTTAAAACAAGCAACCGCAGCTGCTCAGGGGAGCATTTTCCTTCGGCTGCATTATATGCCACAGCAATTTAAGTCCACTAAACCAAAATACTGGATAGGGGTTTGTGACAGAGTAGCCAAGTCATCCTTATTTTCAAATTCTCAGGAAAGACAAGTAATACTTTCTCAGAGAACGCACCATCCTGAGATTGAGTTCACATCTTGGTTTAACACCGCTCCTTCCAAATACCTTGGTAACACTGGTGGAGTTTCAAACTGGTGGGAACAGGGTGGTCGGGAATAAGGAAGGCCTGTGGCTGGGGATGTGTGTGGGACGGGCCACTCTTACTGAGTAGAAAGTAAATAATTCAAGGGTTAAATAAAAAGAAGGGAGAGGGAAAAATCTTCAAAAGAAAATATGTCAAAGTTTTAGTTGATTTGGACGTTCTACGGTATTTGCAGCAAGGGCTTTTCCGGGGGTGGTTTCAAAATTAAATATAGTGAGAAAAGGTACAATCTCTCAGTTCATTGCACAGCAAGAAAGGTTGGGGTGTCTTTTGTCAGAGGGATGGAGGGGCTGCCTTGCGGCTGCCATTCCTTACACCTCCCTCAGCCTTTGCACTGATAGAAACATAACTGTCTCCCAACCCTGTGGCTCTTGGGCTGGGGCCTGGGGAGGCTTTTCCTCCCAAAGCCCCCCTGCTTGGCTTAGTGCTTCCTCTTAATCCGATAGCATGGGTCTGTTGTGGCTGAGGAGATGGGGACCATGAAGTCCTACTGATCCCTAGGGTCCCAAGCAGGTGTTGAGGTGGCTGCTCTAACCTTGTCCTACTGGGATGTACAGCCAGTGTGGGATCAGGGTAGGGAAGGGGATGGTGCAGGAACTTTCTTGTATGCCACAGCTTAAAAAAAAAAGGAAAAAGTTATCATCTGGCCTTAGATTTTTACCTACTGAAGAAATTCTTAAGTAGCTGCTGTCTCTATGGCGTTGAAGCAGGACTGGTTTGTAATTAATAAGATACGCAACTATTTTAGGGAAGCATTCCTCATACAGCCTGCCAGCACAGGGTGGGCTGCGGGCTCTACTGCCAGGATAAATGCAGAAAATGCTCCGGACTGTGTTTCAAAAGAAAACCAGCTCCTGCCCACAGCGTCTCATCCTGGAGTGTAGGATGAAGTAGCTTCTGTCTGTGAAAAGTGGCCGGGGAAGCAGAACTCTTCTGTTGGGAATGAACGATGGCAGCAAACTTCCTAGGGTTCATTTCTGATTCATGTGCGTTTTTCTGAACTGGCTGAGAAAAGGAGAATCCTGCTTTATAGCATTGACTGCAGCTCTTAACTTTTCCATTATTTTTTTTTAATACAATTCTTGGATGTGTGGAGGATGTGTTTTTTTAAAAAAGAAGTTACTTAGTTTCTTCTTTATTCCTGAGGGAGTGAAAGCAACCTTCTACAGGACTCAATATTACTGTTTGAATACTGTGAGGTGTTTTGGGAAAGGAAGAAAGAGAAGCTTTCCTATGACTGCAGGAAACAAATTTTTGCATGTGTACAGAAAAGCACAGATAACTTCTTCCCTTCCTTCCTCGGATTTTGCCAAGGAAAAAATTGTATCAGTTGTCTCCCAGTTTCTCTTTTGCCTATGTGTTTGGGTGTAAGCCGACTGCAATAGAGAAAGCCAGGTCAAGGATAAAAATCCCATGCTAATCCACTGTCTATTTAATTTCAGCTAAACCCTCCCGTCTTTCTGCCTTTTTTACCTCTGCGGGGTCAGCAGGGAGGCTGCTGCTTTACTCCATGGCATGCTTGGAGGCAACTGTCTTGTTCTTGTTTTTTTAACCTGATAAGTTACCCTGCATTTCTGTGACAATCTGGCCACAGCATCTCCCTGTAACCCTTGTTGCTGCTGGGCTCCTTCTGTCGGGTCGCTCCAGGTAACCGCAGTGCTGGTGCACAGGCAAATCAAAGCAACGTCTCCTGGGTGTTTTGGCTTTGGCTCCACATTTGAGTCCCTTTCTCCTTCTGTCCCCTCTCCTCAGCCCCGAGTCTGCTTTGCACACCTATTGTGTATGGGTTTACCTGTGGCAAGACAATCGCTAATTCCTTACGTTTGTTTATTTGCCATTCCTTTTTCTTCTTCCTTAAATGTTATTTAGAGCTCTGCGTTCCAATTTTTGAAAATACAGCCCCTGCATAAGGTCCCACAGTTTCCAGTCTTGTCCTCTGCATTTGGTACAGGCTGGTGGGACTTAGCACCTAAAAATCATTTATGCCCTATGCCCCATTAATGCACCTTTTACTGACTACTGGAAAATATTATTTTAACGGTGTCTAAGTCCCAAAACCTCTGCTGTTACTTGATCAGAAGACAGAAATAAAATGAGAGGTTTTTGTTTAACGTTACAGTATGCAAAGCAGGCTACTTATATGTCATTGAGCATTAAGAGTTACTGCAAGAAGTGTCTTTTTTGGGGTATGATACTTAAATGTGAATTAATTTAGCTTTCTGCTCTCAGAGCAGAACAAACTGAAACAGAGCTTTGCCACCAGGTAATATCTGAGGCTATATCCAAAGTGTTCAGCCAGAAAAGTTGAAACATGCTGACATGTGTATGACTTCCCTGGAAAACGTAAAGAAAAGTCTGCTAATAACACATTTTGTACTCATTTACCAAGCACTCCTTCCCACGCAGACAGTCAGAATGAGCTGAAACAATAGGATCAGGTGAGTAGGAACAGGCTGGTAGGGAACAAGTTGATTCTCTATGGGCAGCAAGAAATAGGGAGGAAAAAATAAATAGCTGGGTTAGTGAGTTTGGAGGACAGAAATTCCAATTCAGTAGAGGGAGAGGCAGGGAGTTGGGGAATGCAGGCTCTATCCCTGCCTCGGAGCTGCTTTCTAGATTTCAGGCTTCTGTAGCCACGGGGATCAGGAGAAACTTTGCTTCAGGTCTGTTAATTCTTGTATTTGACAGGGCTTTTACAACTGCATAGGGATGGTGTGCAACCACAGGGCAGGTTTTCCTCCCTGCAGCCCGCCCTCCCTCGTCCCTCTTCCCGGGGAGGTTAACAGAACAGATCCAAGTCTTTCTTGCTTACACAGCAACAGGCAAAGGTTTCTCATTGGGATGCATCAGCTTTTGTAGTGACCGCAGGGAGGCTTTTCTCCTGCAGAGATCATGAAGTGCACGCTGCTTTCTCTCACCCCGAGGTTCTCATCCCTGCTTGCAGCAAGTAAACTGAGTCACGGAGATGCTGGGGGCTAGGCACGTGAAAATGCTCTCTGCATGTTAGCTGTTTAAAAGTGGCTGTTGCCTGAGCAACAGCTGAGATTTATGAAAATCTAGGTCTTACTCCATGTGCTTCTGACAGCAAGTCTGTGTTTGTTACTTTGCATCTTGACTCTCAAGATAAGCGTCATTGTCACCCATTTAATATATCTAATCTGTTTATATTTCAGCAGTAAAAGCGTGTAAGGGACTAGATTCTTGCTTAGTATAAATCAAGCAAGAATTATTTTACTCTTCTCCTCCCTGTCCCCACAATTAAAAACTCTGGCCTAACTCAGGTGCCTCTTGTACTTGAAATGAAAATGTGGATTTATTTGTTTTTCTGTGTTGAAAATGCTCAGCTTTTGGCTGTTTACCTGTGATTTCTCTGCAGCTCCCTGCCATAGATCACACCAGTGCCCTTGTGCTATAATGCAAAGTCATACTGGGTAATCACGCATCAGCCTAGGAAACACGACTTGGCCCATGATCAAACCTGTTTCACAGTTCAGTATACTCTGTACAAAAGGGTTTTGGCTCCTATAAATTAGCCTGTGCAGCTCCTGATGCACCGTTCCTTTTGGGTTTTTATCTTTCCAGACATTAATGACTTTTGGACATGTCCCTTTTTCCTTTCTTTTTTGGAGGTCGTAAAAAAAAAAAAAGTATTCTTGCTTGCTCATGTTTGTGCTTTTTAATAACGAATCCATTTTTCTAGCAGATGTGATGTTTATTAGGATTTATAAGAGCAAGCTCAGCCCATATACTTAAGTGCCCTTGACAAATGTATTCAAAACAAACCAGACGTGAAAACAGATCTAGTGACAACTTCTACTGTGAACAGTAATAGCGGAGTGACCTCCCCGGCACTGGGGAAGAAGTGACCACTGTCTGTCCTGAAGAGCACTGCTGGGTGAGAATCACACCTCCCGTCCCAGCCGTAATTGGTGTTTCAACAGATTTGACCTTATGGATTTAAGGGATGAATTGGGGTGGTGCTTGTTAGAATAATATTCAGTATCTTCTAGAAGAAAGATCCTGGGATCCATCTCTTGCTCCTCTCTCTGAGCAGCTTCTTACCTATTGCACCACTATCAGATGCAAGCAGAATATACCTGTCTGTCATGAAGATGAGTACCAGCAATGGTTGGAGTGTTAATATTGAGCAGAAAACCTTGTCACCCTCTGGATGAAGGTGTGCATAACCTGCTCCTGCAGAAACCCGAATATCTAACCATACTTGCAAGTAATATAATAGTTTGGAGGAAGAGATCTCTATTACGTTTTTAGATGATGCCCTCAACCTGACACTGCCCTCCCTAGGTAGTCTCTCATAAAGCATTTCAAATCCTTAAAGAGTTTCTGTGAGCAATGAAACTAATGAAGCCTATTTCCCTCAGATCCATTGACTTTGTGTGCAGACTTAACATGTCCACTTGAATCCTTTCCTGTTGGGATGCTTTTATAAGGTTCCCAGTGTTTGGTAAAATAGGGTTCCTACTTTAATTTTTCTCTCTTGGAGTGAGAAGTTGAGCCTTTCCGCCTTGCCTGTGAAATGTGTAGGAACTTACTTGTATTTAGACTTCCACCTCTGTGTTGCGTTTGGTTAAAATTTCTGCGTTGAGATCCATATGGGCTTGAGCTCTGGACAGAATTTGAGGTATGATTCCTCTGCCTTTGCAGCCTGTGTGTCCTTGAGCAGGGTAGCTGAGGCTGCTGAGGTACCCATGAGCTGTGCTTCCAATTTGACCAGATTTGCATGTGCACAAAAGCATGTTTGTGTGGGTGTGTGTCTCCAACTTGGCTTTTCGCTCAAGCAGAAACGTGGGTTCATCCTGTTCACCTGCTTATTTGGAAATATTGGCTTCAACTTCTTCTGTGTATGTTAGCTTTCTCATCCATGAGATGGAAATGATAATACTCATTTGCTTACCTTGCAAATTTATTGAGAGGATTAATTGATGTTTGTACAGAGTTTTGAAACCTTATGCAAATATTAAGGTTATTGTTAATAGGCCCTTTGGAATAACAGAACTCTCAAATCAAAGAAGCAACAGTTTGAACTACCTTCATGTTTTGCTGCAGCCTGGGCTTCCAAGCTTGCACCAGGTGGGTGCATGGAGGTGGGATTTGTAGGGCTTCCTGTGTCCCTGCTCAAAGGTGCACACTATGGAAGAAGACTCCTCTCCCTTCAGATACCCTTCCCAGCCTGGTTCTCATGTCTGTTGCCCAGCTCGTCAGCTTGCAAACAGCTGAGCTTTAGGCATTTTAAGAAGCTTCGGAAGTGTTTTGAAAATCCTGTTACAAGATTGTCTTCAGTTTTCCTAAATGAAATCTCAGACTGTACTTTTTAGGGAATTTTCTTTCCAAATATAGGTTCGTGGGGGTGAGTTGCCATTTCAGAATGCAAGTTTGTTTGAAACATCATGGACTTCTTTTTTTTTTCTTAGCTGTGGTAATTTCGATATGCCAACCTTGAACTACTGACAACGTACATCATTTTCTGTGTGATCTTTCTCAAACCCAAGTTGTGTTTATCAGCTTCCATGTCTGCATCTTGGTGTTGTCCTTTCCACATGGGGGTTGTTCATCCTTTAGGAAGGGAACAAGTTAAGCAAATGATATCTCTTCTGAAAATTAGTTTCTTGTCTTGCAAAGTTTTAAGAACTAATCTGAAGACACGCTTCAAGTCCCCGAAATCAGGCAGAGAACACATATGCTATATTTCTTCTACTTCCAAACATGCAGGGGGATTAATTTTTTCTAGTTTTCTGTCTGTCTCACTACTCTCGGCCTATTAAAATAGAAATTACTTCCACCCACCATGTTCTGGAAAAAGCTGTTTGCTGTTCTAGCCATAAGGCTCTCATTAGAGTCAATGGGAGGTATATGACTAACCCTTAGTGTGCGCCACTTTAGGAAAAAAAATGTAATTGCTAACATGGCTTTTGTGTGGAAAATTTTTTTGGTGTAAAAAGAGGACTCGGTTTTCTCCTTGATCTATAACATATTTATGGGGGAGTGTGCGTGTTTCAGTATGCTTTGTATATCCTGGAAGGGATATACCCAGATCTCCTCTTAAAATAGTGATGGAGTTCAGCCAAAGTGTGATGGCTCTGGAGCCTCCTGTTCAGTATGTTCAAAACAGAGCTCCCTCTGGGCAATACCTAGCACCTAAGGTGATTGGATTTTGGTTGCTTCCATGTCCTGCTTGAGCTTTCTCTGCTCTTCACTTGCTTTTTCCATTGGGGTTGTATTTACTGTCTCTGTGAGGTACATTCTCTCCAACTGCTGGGACAGAGGTGTCATCTCCTTTCTCTGCTGCTGTGTGTATTGGACCACTGTGGCTTTGTGTGCCTGATGCTTTCACATTTTCAGCCCTTAAGTCCCCATGGGGCAGCTTCCTTTCCTACCTACTCAAGACAGAGTAAAAACTTCCAAGCCAAAGCTGTTGCCTTGCACATAACTAATCTTGCCACATGGCTGAATCGGAGTAGCCTAAGTACTAAGGCCTAAAAAAGAAGTCAAGGGAGAAGATGGTGATTTTTGATCTTGTGCCATGAGATGGTTTGGTGCTCCACTAGGGACTCACCTGATAAAGGACATACAGTGGCTACAGTATTGAGATACATGCTTGGAAAGTCATCCTTGAGGCGCTGGTTAACTCATCCCCTGTTCAGAGTTGGCACCACTTGTGGGAAGAAACCCTTCCCTCATCTGCAAGGTGTGAATGCTGGCTGTAGTTTTCTGTGGTTTTGCAAGTTTTTGTCTCTTCGTTACCAGGGCAGAGTGATACGTGAGGAACCTCTGCAGATGTTGGAATTGTAGCATTGCTGGCTTTTGCTGTTCTCTCATGGAAGCTAGTGGCTGACTGGCTTTTTAAATATCTCAGTTGTGCATCAATATCTGGCGCTGTGGAGGGAAGAAATAAGCCTTTCTGTGAATGTGAAGTGTGCTGAACTAAAGCAAATGATCTTCAGAGTTTTTAATTACTAAACCATTCAAAACCTGCCACTTTTGAGAGAGATATTTTGACACCACTCGAAGGTTTTAACATCTGCTCTTTGTACAGAGCTGAGGCACTTGGTGGAATCTGTTTAATTTTTCATTGTCAGATATTTTCCTTTGTGTTCCTATAACAACAATAATATAGTTTGCAGAATGGGAACACTGTCAGCAAAGACAGCTAGGTTTTTGTGGTGCAAAAATTAGTTGTTACTGAATATGAGCTCATGTTTGGGGAGTAGGGTTGGAGAAGAATTGCTTGGATTATAGTCCAGTTGAGACACTCCTGCCTCCAAGACTTTGGATGAATGATTTCAATTATGCTTTCCCAGTTTATAAAACTTTACAGGGTGTTGTGGGCTTTGAGTAATATTTTCAAAGCGATAAAAGCAATGGTAGCTACTAGGATGGAAATTACTGTCAAACCACATAAACCTACCAATTACTCATCATGGGCTGTGGCTGGACATTTACTGGTTTTAGGGAAGGTTTTAATCGTGGTGGTGAAATGCTCTCATTTGGGATACTGTCAAATGTTTTAATGGTCATGGTAATCACTGGTACTCAGTTTATCCATGTGTTTTCTACTTGCAGTTAAGGCCAAAAAAAATAAAGTGATGTGGCATGTGGCACTTCCTTGAAACCAGAAATGTGCTACTTAATGTGGTTTGGAAGAGTTGTAAAAGTAGGGGAAGGCCCCAGAAGTTCTCATTTGAGGTACGTGTTTCATACCTGATTGTTCTACTCATTTCATACAGGAACCAGGACAAAGATGCTCTGCTTCCCACTGGGCTCTCTAACAGTTAGAGCCCTGCCCTGGCCTGAGGAGAAGGTAGCAGCAGGTGCCTTTCCTCTTGTCATCTGCTCAAGAGGCTGGTTTCCGAATGCCAAGTGAGCTGGTAAGACAGCCCACCAACGGCAGTGGGCATCCCTTATGCCAAAGAGGCATATCTGTCATACTTGCTGTTTTTAATTCTTTCTTTATAGCACTGGCACAGAGAATGAGATCAGATTCCTGCATCCCGCCTGGGCTTAATTAGCTACTCTGTAAAGCTGTATTACTGTAAGATGCTGTAGCTCTCCCAAAACGGTATGTTTTATAAATGTGTTTTTCCTTCCTTGGTTTCCTACAACTCTGCCTCCACCAGAGCTGCCAGCCAGATTGGTTTCACACGTAGGAGGGCCGGCTGGGCTGTGGGGTTGATTCGGGTCCTCAATACCAGGTGGGAGTCTGCCATGTGGGCTGGAGCCTCCCTGCAGCGTCACGGAGATCCTCAGAGAGGTGCCCTTTAAGTCTGCTATGGAAAGAGTGTGGGAAAGGTCAAGTGGGAGATGATATTCTTCAAAATTTTGTGGAGACAAGCTATGTCTAACTCCCCAGTCTGCTTTCCAGGAGGAAACTAAAGCCTTTGCTTTAGTCTGATTTTTGCATGCAGGCTGCTTGCTTGCATGTGTCCTCCTCCTGCTCTGTCGCTTTGAGAGTGGCTACTATTTGATTTTTGGTCTAATCTTTTCAGTTTAATGAGGACCAGGCTTGAAAAGAAGCTTGTAGCCTTCTTTCCTAGCTGTTGCACAGAAAACACGGCCCTTGCTCTTTGCTTCTTTCCCAGGCATTGCTCCTCCACTCGAGCTTTCGGAAAGGCTGCCAGCTTAACTCTGGCAGCAGTTTTAGTGAGTGTCATGACAAGGCTTCAGCACAACCGCTCGTCTCATTTCCTGCTGTAACAAGCCTGGAACAAAGCAAGTTTGCTTTTCCTGGGGATCTAGTGAAAAATTAGCTGGGGGAGCAGGCTAATTGTCTGCACTTGTGGAAGAGGCAGCTGATAACCAGTATTTTATACCCCAAACTAACAAAACTCTCCCTGAAAATGCAAGTTCAATCAGAATATAAAGGTAATTTCTCCAACGATTAAAATTGAAGTTGAGGAAGATCTAAATTGGATTTTGTATATACAGCTAAAAACATTTTAGCTCTGCAAACAACCATGTTCCAGAATAGCAAAGGTGATGATGTGTTTCTTGCTTTTTTCCATTGCATACTCATTAAGATACCTCCATGCAGCTCTGGAGGTGGTGTGGGTACCACGCAAAGGGCCGAGAGCCTTCTGTGTAGGGGGAGGTGTGATGACTTCCCATACTGTGACAGCAACTTCCAAATGTTGTCCCTATTGTTAAGGTTAGAGTATGCAGCTCCTCAGGGTATTCGTTGCTGTCAGATATTCGTTGGGCTTCCCTGGATGCTGCAGTGGCATTGGCACGGGTTTGCAATCCAGCACTGCTTTTCAAAACGCTGTGCATGACACAGAGGGGATCCTTTATTTTTAAAGCATAGCTGGGCTACTTCTCGGATGGTGGCTGCTCTGTTACTTTTCCCATTGTCCTCCCATCTTTGTCTCCTGGATTTGTTTTGTAATTGATCTAAAGATTTTTTTGGTAAAAAGTGCTAACTGTTATCTTACTCTTTGGGTATACATAGAGCTTTATACAGGCTAGCCTGGATGCAGAGCAAAGGCTTTGTGGCTCTGGACAGGCTGTTTTACCCTGTTACAGAGCCTCTGTTTACAGACAGCATCAGTGTGCTGATTTCCAGAGATGATTTTTATCAAGCCTGGCCCTGATCTCAATTTTATAGAATGTTCCCTGTTTCCTGCCACTCATAGACAATAATCAAGTTTAGGCAGTAAGCTGGTGATTAGATTTAATTCAAGACTTGGTCAGGAAGGCTCCAGTTAGGATGGGCATGTGGGCATCTTGATGAATTTCCGTGGCAATCAAAGGCAGGCTGTGCAAAGCCAGGCAGATATCGAAGCCTGCAGCAGAATGAGGTGGGCACTGAACAGTGCTCAAGTATTGGCGGCCCTTTAGGATCTGAGGCCCACGGAGTGAAATGATGGCCATGAGAGCCAGGCTACATCTGTTTGCATCTTTAGACATCAACAGAAAAGTGTGCAAACATGTCAGTGAATGCAGTAACTTCTCAAATGTCATTCGGAAACATCCACTTGCAGGAAGTGAATGTGATGACTGGAGAAGTGCCACACAGCTTTGCAGTTCTCTTTCCCCTGATCTAGGGAAACACCTCTTGAAGTGCCTAACTAGGGGCTGGAAGGCACAGTCTGTGGATGGATGTGTGAAAACAAGAGGTATCCACCATTGCTGTAAGCTGTCAGCTCTTAAGCACTGTTGGTGCTTCTTAACTGTAGAGAGACTGAAGAGGAGAAGGAGATCATCAAGGCTGGAGAAGAGCCTTGTTGACATAGCAGCTATGGGAGAGAGCTGCTAGGGTGGGAGGGATAACTCTTCAGAGATGGGCAAAACACAAGAGAGAAGGGAGCTCTTTGCACAGCTTCCTACCACGACGTGCAGCCGTATACAGTCCTAGGCTTTCAGTTACAACTGTAAAAGAAAATCTTGTTCCTCTGGGTCTGTAGGTAGTCGTGCTGTTTAACTAACCTTTCCTTTGAAGTCTTGGCAGACAGCAGTGTTTCTAAGAGGCTTTTACTTTTGATTAGGCACAGAGCTGAACTGAGTCAGTGCAGCTCCCAAGTGTATCCCAGGCACAGATGTGACAGTGGGAGCCGAGCTGGCACGGGTGCTGGAACAATGCAGGGTTGCATAGCAATCCCTATAAGGACCCTATTGCAACAGTACAGTCCATGTGTGCATTGCCTGGTAGACCTAAAGCTTGAGTCTGTAGTTCTGTTGCAAACTTGATTCATGTGCTTAAATCCCAGACCTGATATAGAGTAGACCTACCACGGTCTTCAGCCGTCCACACCATCCCCTAGGAGGTTAGTGTAGAGGGATAAGCTGTGCTTATTGTGAGTCAGTTATTGCTTATAGTTAGTTTCATCAGAGCTTTTTTATCTTATATGGGAGCTAGATCCTATGTTGGCTTCAATCAGAAGGAGAGCTGATATGGGCTAGGTTGAGATTCTTGAAGTGAGTATGTCCCAAGTTTATGAAGAATCCTCAAAGTCATGCCAGCAGGTCATTGTCCTGACTGTATGTTTGATCTGCAATTAATGTAACCATTATAAATGGTCATTCTGCACAAAAATCTGGGCTGATGAAGAGGCTTCATGTTCTCAGTGGTCAGGCACAAGGGTCATGGTTCCTGGGCTGCTGTGCAGCTGCTGTGCCTCCCAATGCAAATCGCAGTTTGGTGACCCGTAAATGATGCGTATATGGTCGTCATAGTCAGAAATAGGTCGTGTGAAGGCAAGTGTTTGGGCCAACTTAAAATGCTACTTATTCTGGTTTGGGGGTTAAAAGCAAAGCAAACCAACCAACCAAACCCAACCCACATGCAATTGCTTGAGATAACTATTTCTACCCCCAGAGGGACACACTGCAAAGTACAGTAGGCTTTATCTTCCGGGGTGAGATCAGTTGTAACACATCAGCACTTAAATATAACTTTGGTTTTAGAAACATGCTTAGAAATATGCTCAACCGGTGTTACCTTTCTGGGCCATAAACCAGCTATCGTCTGGCTTCAGAGGCCATCATATTTTCCAGCTGAGTCAGTGTATATAGAGTTTATTAATAAATCAGAAGGACCAGAGTCACTGTGAGTGCCCCTTGGCAAACCACTTCACCTCTGGGGTGTCTCAGGTTTCCAAGCCCCCAAACTGGGAAATGATACAGGCTTCCCCTTGTGAAGATCCGCTACCGAGAGCCATCTGTTGTTAATAATGAGCTGCCTCTTCTCCCTTTGGCTTTTCAGACACTGATCGGTGAAAATGTTTTCCTCAAAGCATTGCTTAGCCTTGGCTTTGAAGGTATAGTGATGATGGGTCCTTGTGCCTTCTCCAGCAGAAGTTTCTCTCCCATCTTGTGCAAGCTTAAACAGTGGTGTACTGGAGCTCTGCCAGGGGACGGGTAATCGAGTGCCAGCCCTATTTTAAGGAAAGAGGACAGAGGTGAAGCAATCACTAATTGAGACATAATAGTGTAAGGCTTTGTGTAGGTCATTCTGGTGATCAGACTGTTATTTGTGATTTCTCTGTATGTCTGTCTCTTCTTTGCCGGTGCATGAAACCTTAATTTTTTTTTTTAAAAGTGATTTCCAGCTTCAAGTATAAAAATGCCAGTTGCTCAAATTGTTTGTTTCAAAAGCGTCTTGTTACTGAAATCAACTTCAGGGATGCATTTTAAGATTTAGATGGCATCTCCAGATATATGCAAAGAGTTTCTGTGTTTCTGAAGAGATATATAAAAGCATCCTCTGTAAACCAAGAATACCATTTTTGTTCATTGATACTGTAGAAGGGGAGAGAACAGAAGAAAATTCATGCCCTGAACTCGAAGCCGAAAGGCAACTTATTTTCTTCATCTGAGGATAAGTATTTCCTTCTGTGTCCTAACAGAGACAGAGCTGCCCAACATCTGATAAAATGCCTTTTTAATTGGTTAGGTGTGTTGTACGCATTTAAAACCCTATTATAGGGCCCTCCCGATGTACTGCATTTGAAAGCCCTATTCACATGTATTTGCCTGGGGTCGATTTTGACTTACCTGGCTCTCCAAGCCCCTATTTTCTCTTCCTCCAAGCTGGTAATAAGATTTCTTATTATCTTCTTGCTTATGACTCCTTCAAGGCTGCTGACAAAGGGACCTCAGCTGCTCTCTTGATATTGTCTGGGCAGATATCAGTTGAATTTGAAAGGGTGGATTAAATCAGTGCTTCGCTAATGTTGCCAGGCCTAACTTCATTATTGTGATCCTGCAAAGGAGGAGAGAAGAGGGGAGGGAATTGAGCTGTGTGAAGAAAACCGAGTGCCAGAACAGCGGAGCATTGTGCGTGCATATATTTCTGTACATAAACAAATATGTGTATGTAGGCATATGGTACCTAAATTTATAAGACCTTGCCTTCTTTCTTTCAGATCTATAAATTATTTATAGATCCAAGTAATATACAACACCTTCTGTTTTGAAAGAAAATACTCAAATTGAAGAGAGGAATAACTGTTCGCATACATTTTCCCACACATTTCTTCCAGGGTTTTATAGTGGGTCTGTCTCTGTGCAGGTAGTTGAGCCTTGGCTTATCAGGGAGGTATCTGGGAGCCTTTTGTAGGGACCAGAAAAATACGTCTCTATTCTTTTGACTTCTGCTTCCCATGAGTCAAGGTTCCTTTCGCCTCTTCTGAGCTTTTTCTCCTGTCTGTAGCATGGGGATATTGTGCCTCTGGTGCAGAAGGCTTGGCTGCAACATTCTCAGCCTGATGCACTGAGTATGGCAGACACAGGGAAACAGAATTGTCTTCATAATCATGTCAATAGATAATTATATACAAGTTGCTTTGCCTTGGTTTCCTCTGATGCACCTTATCTGTCTGGTCTGGTCAGACCAAAGTCTTCAGCGTAGGAATGATGCTGTTTTGACTGTATCAATTATCTAACACAGTGAGACTCTCCACTCTCCTGGGTCCTCTAAACATTAACAAAACAAATGCTCAGTGTTGAGTGCTTTGAAAATCTCAGATGAAAGGCAAAGTATTACTAGGAAGAATTGGCATCTCCTTCCCCTATGCATTGATCCATGGGGGAAGCAGTCCCCTTGGAGGCTGGAGAATGGAGACAGCCTTGTGAATGTACTGATTTGTTCTGCATGATGATTTCTCTTGCAGTAATTGCACTGCCAGAGTGTTTATCAGCTAATGAAAACCTACTTCAATAACATCAAAAAACAAGGATAAGTGAGCCTTGGTTTTCTTTTTCTTTTTTTTTTTTTTTTCCTCTCTGAGCATCCGTTATTCATGAGCCAGTTCTGTTCACCACCCTGGCAGGTTGCAGAGGATAAGAAAACCTCATCCACCAGCCTAATGAGACCACATGTAGAAATGGGTATCTAGATAAGAAGAGTCTTGCTTATCCAAGAGCAGATGGGGTGGAAGGAGAAACCACAGAGGAAGTTTAAAGTCATTTGAACCAAGCTTCAGTTGCGCGAACTTTGAATTAGCCTTTTCTCGGTGCTGTGATAGGGTCTGTTGTGCAAACCAGGGCTCTCCTGCTCTCCAGCCCAGTTTTGTGGACATGTTGAGTCCACCTGGCAAAGCAGAGCTCCAGGATTGCTTCTGGAAAAGGAATGTTGGAAAAGTCCTGCTGAAATGCCAAAGTTTCTCACCGTTGTGGGGAGGTGTGTGCTCAGAAGAGCATTCAAAAACCAACCATCTGGCCCTCTGTAAATTGTAGATATTCCTTGAGGCTGGAAAAAGAGAAGACAAAGGGGTGAGTGCAGGAAGGGTGCAAACTGTGTGCAAATCCAGCCCTGTGGGACAAGAGGGACTTGGACACTCAGGAAGTTTGGATGGTTTTTGCAGTCCTTGAGCGTGCGCTGACACTGTGCCATGAGCCGAGTCCCCACGCCGCATTGTGGCTAAACTGCACGTTCCCTAACCTCTGTTGTTAAGCTGCAGACTAATGATAGCGCTCCAGATCCAAGAGACTAATGACATTATTAAATAAAGAGGGTGTTCTGGATCCCAGAAACAGACAGAGCAGTTTAAACAACAAAAAGCAGGGCGATGCTCGGTAGGTTTTGTTGTCTGCTGGCTGGCTTTCCTTGGGGAATGTCAGAAGAGATGAGGCGGGGAGAGCTGTTTGTGTGAATCAGTGAGGCCACACTGGGGAGATAAATGTCCTGGATCTGGTTGGAGAGAGGCAGGTACCATAAGATTAAGAAGCTAAACGGCTCCCCTGCACAAACCATGTTGGCTGATAAGAAACTTCTTGCTTGTGCAATTGAGTGTGTTAGGCAGTGCCACCCAGCAGCCTCGGTCTGTGCTTTGAGTGTTGGCATCCTCATGCCGCAACGAGAGCCTGAGCTTGTTGTAGCGGGTGAGGGAAGCAGGATGGAGTTCAAGCATACCCCCCCCAGCCCCACAAAAGCTCCGGTGGGAGAAGACATTGAACCAAATGGATAAAGCCGGGAGTTGGGAAGAGGATCTGGATGGTGCTTCTGGTTGCCTTGCTTTCATCCTCCAAAATGAAGGTCTCACTTGATGGGAGATGAGAAGAATCCCACTGCTCTGCCCAGCTTCGGCATTTCCACCAGCCTTGCTTCTGCCCCAGCTCTGGGATACTTTGATGGGAGCAGCACCGTTGTCTCCTCTCCTTTTTTGAGCCAGAATGAACCCCTAAAATCTTGGTGGTCTGGTCAAAAAGCAATTTCCAGGTACTAAACCAAGGATTATCTTTTGGAATATTTATTTACTTCTTATTTTTTCTTTTCATTTGAAATTTGTAAGCAGAACATTGTGTCGCACAGGAAAAGACGATATTGTTCATTTTGAAGGCATCGTGGGGAAAATACAGGGGCGATTAAAAATGGCAGTGGTTAGAAGAGAAGAGACTTGAAACTGTCCCTTTCAGTTTGTACTGTGAAAACCCAAGATTTTTTATGTGAAAATGGTTCCAAAAAATTGTTAACTGGGGCTTTACTAATATCACATGCTGACCAAGGTTCAGAGCTGCGTTAAGAGTGGGTGTTATTGGAAATCCTGTTTTGTGCCTGTGTATCACGTCATTAGTGTTAAGAAATTGGTGTAAGGGGAGCAAGTCTGTGTATAAAATGGTAGTCTTGAGTTAGAAGAAAAAATGATTGTGCTATGAGGAAAAGTTTTATTTGCTTTAGGAGAGTTTGTTTCCGTGTAGAGCTAATTTGGAGGTGATACAGGAGGGTGGAAAAGGGAGTGGTTTGTCAGCCTATTTCCTGCTTTCCTGCGGGAAAATACACTGTAAAACATCACTGCTAAGGCACTAGGAAATCCAAGCAAATTGGGAGGTGAGGTATTTCATCTTCTCTCTCAATTCTTTGCTCACCTCCTGTCTCCATGAGTGTTCAAATATTTGCCTACACTGGAAAACACAGATCAATAAATAACCGTGTTGTCAAAGATGTGATTTTGGTTTTGTACCCGTAGTTTTCCCAGCGCAAAGCTAAGGGCAACACTGTCTTATTTGCTATAGTTTATTTTGCTTACAAAAGCGAATAAGGTATTCAAATGCAATTCCTGTAGCAAGCACAACTGCACCCATATTGAGGCATGTGTCTGGGTGAGCAGGATGCCATTTTAACCACTGCAGGCTAGTAAAAGCAGCAAACTTCCCCAGCATAGGCAAACCCTTAAATTGGATTGTCTGATCCATGAAATACTAGTGCTCTGTCCAAAATTTCCCTTGAAAGCCTTAAAACCCTGTACACATTTCATTGGGGTCTTACAGCGTGATGGTGGTGGATTAGTTTTTAAACTGTAGTTAAGGCTTCCTGACTTCTCTGGGAATCTAAGTACTTTTTCTGTGTTGATGCTGTCCTGTCAATAATTGAACCCTTAGAGCATGGAGATGTTTCTTTTCTCATGAAAATGTAATGGAAATGTGTTGTTTAAACCAAAATTCACACTTCTGGATTTCTTGTCCTGAGTTGGGCAGCTTATGGCTGAGAGTCCTCTTCTTCCCTTGTGCTTCCTTCTTCCCTTCTTTATGCTCCTGGTTTGCATTTTCCTGTCCTATGATATTTGTGCAACTAAATGGAAGAACAAAGTGTCTAATTAAGATATTTAAAGAAATTTCATTAGGCCGAGGACGATTTGATCATTGCATGGTGTCAGGCAGGGCTGCTTACATCTCATGGTGCAGCTGTGAAATGCCATCAGAGCAGCTTCCTCAAGCTTTGTCCCCTGGGAGTGCTTGGGGACAGGTTGTGACGAGAGAGGAGCAGTGGCGAGTACTGGCCAAGACACGACCACTGCCCTACCTGTGCTGACCGAGCTGCGTTGCTGCCTATGGTCCTCCTCTGATCTCATGAGGATTTCCAGCATGGTAAAAGTAATTTTTACAGAATAGCTTCATCTTCTTCATAGACCCCTTCTATTACTGCAACAGCTCCCAGGGGCAATAAACGCATCCAGTTTTACGTGTTCTGAGCAATCAGCATTTTACCAGCATCTTTGGGATACAGCTCTAGATCCTGATTTTCTTCATTAAAATGTTTCTCCATGTACGAGTCAAGAAGATGCTGTACAAACCCAACATTTTTTTTTGTTCTTGCTCAGCAGTTGGGGTTTTTTTTTGTTCTTTTGGCACAAAAAGAGCGCTGTTGGGGCTGGGTGGTGGGGAAAGGGAGGATTTGTTCAGATCTCTCTCTGTCACAAGATAAAACTAAATCCAAAGGGCCAAATCAGGGGGTCTCACGCATAACGTATAGTCTTCCAAGCTCTGGTGATGAAATTTATATGGAGGAAAGGGGCTGAGGTGACAAACCCTTCAAGGTTGTGAACAAATACAAACAAGAAAACTTGCAGTATGTGGTGTCACAGAGAACTCATTTTAGCACACAAAATCAGGCAAAGACTTAGGATTAGGACCTGACAGCCTCATCTCCCTTGTAATCCCCCAAATCTTCAAGTTTTTAGGCCTTTCATTTAGCTGTAAGCAGCCTGCCTATGTGGTCACACTGGTTGATGTAGGTCACCGTGTGGCACTGGACTTTAAAGCACCACACGAGGGTCAGGGCATATCCCTGCCATGCGGGGAGGCCATGGGGTCTGGTGGCCCTGGTGTAGCTGAGGTCAGACGCCAGCTTCATCTGTGGATAGAAAGGACTGGAAGTACCACTGTGCCAATACTGAGGAGCTGCTCAGGAAGTGGAAATTCTTACAGCAGATTTGGAGCTCGGATCTGGAGCTCGACCAGCAGGTCGAGAGAGGTTATTCTGCCCCTTTACTCTGCCCTGGTGAGGCCCCATCTGGAGTACTGTGTCCAGTTGTAGGCTCCTCAGTTCAAGAAGGAAAGGGAACTGCTTCACTATGTGAATGAGAAAAGGCGGTGTATTCCCCACTGACTCTCTGCAAGTCTCTTGAAATACTAGACTTACCTCTTAAAACAGTAATAATCATCCACATACACTGCAGTGGGTTATTGGGGACTGTTGAGGGTTAATTCTCTGGCTTTCACTTATGTGGCAGCCAAAATCTGCCTGCATCAAAGCAAGAGGGCAATCCTTGTTCTGTTCCCATCAGTGCCAAAGCTCCTGTAGGTGCCAGAGACAGAGAGCCTGGCCTTGGGGGTGAGAGGGCAGGACAAAGTGGTGATATTTGCAGTCTCCCACATCCTGTAGCATGGAGGGACTTGTTTTTGTGATCTTGTATGTACAGCTGTATAAGTTAGGTTGTTCTGATTGTGGAACCAGTTACTGCTCAGGGTCACAGTTCCTAAAGCCTCAAACAGGGGTTTTCCTATGACCTCCAAAGAATTCAGTATCGAGGTCATCAGAGACATCTGCCTCTGTCTGCTGGTGCAGGAGGCAGTTATTTTTAGCAGCCTGGATCACCCCATGCATGTGTGCACACACACACAGGCAAACCCTTCCCATCCATAGGAGCCAGTCACCCAGCTTCTCACCGAGGTGTTTGGCAGAGGCTATAGAATACCAACATGACTGGGGCAAGTTTCCAGGTGGTTTATTTGGGTCTAAACAGCAAGACAAACACTTTCTTTATAGGTGGATGAGAACTTTCCTTCCCCTCTCTTTCTCTCACTCACGGCCACCGCAGCAGCTGGGACCTGTGCATCGTTACTTAGCCACTTAGTCTGGCCAAACATGTACCCATCAAAATGAAAACACACACATTTTTATTTATGTTCTTGGAAATCTAGGTGATTCCCCTGTATTTAAAGTATACTTATGCCACTAGAACTTTACTCTTAAACGTGAACTTGATTTGCTGGGTGTGTGTTTAGCAGCCTGCAGTTTTGAAGGTTTGTGGTCATAAGTTAACGTTTGGTATTGCTCTGAACCTGTCCATTTGTGAAGAGGCTGTTAATAAGTTTACTGGTACGCTTGTCACAGTTTTAAATTAAAATGAACATGTCCGCCATATTAAAATAAATTTATTATTCATAATGTTTTTTAGCTTTTAAAAAACAATAATGTATTTTCATTATTCTTTGTTTCTGTGGCTTTCAGTGCGTGTTTGTACTCCAGCTGTGGCTGCAGCAGCCAAAATACGACAGGAAAAGTCTATTATTCCCATACAGTGAAGTGCACTGCAGCAGTGCCTACAAACCTGAGCAGGGGTGAGAGCTTCGTTTTACTGCCCTACCTCCTTTTCATGTGGTTTGCTCCTGCTTTTGGCTTTAAAAAGGAAAAAAGAAATCTGCTCGTGGGTTTATAGAAAAGTGAAATTCTGCCTCATTTTTGAAGCCATAGCTGTCAAATCTGTTACAATTGTTGGGACTCCAGGGCTATTTTTCCTTATAGAGAGAGTTCCTGAAGTGCTCTTTGTCTGCTTCTAGTTTGAAAAGACTTTGTGACCTGCAAAGGGACCCTTTAAGTGTGATCAGTGTTACTGCTGTTGTGAAGGCTTGGCAGATGAATTTAGCCTGTTCACTTGCCTGCAAAAAGCACTCTTTCTGTGAACAAAACATGGGACCCCGAGGTTGCCTATAATAATGCTGAGAGGTAGAAGAAGGTTTTGTCTGGGTGTAAATGGGAGAAGGAAAAGTCCTTTTTGGCAAGAGGTTGAAGTGCGAAGTAAGGTGTGGGATTTACTGGGCAAAGAGGAACTGGTTAATGCAAAGGTGTGTTAGCAGCTTGCAGCTAAGGCTGCAGACATCAGGGGCTGAGAGAAGTTTCCTACACAAGCAGAGGTCTTGTGGCAGTCACCCAAGGTTCCCTCAAACCCTTTCTGTGCTCTTGACTAGCCAGCCAGCATAAGGGATGCACACTTCCCCCGTATCTTTATGGTATTGCCAGGCTGGTGTCACCTGCTCTGCGAACTGTGAGATGCTGATACAAGCTGGATAACACTAATGCTTTGCATTAATTTGACCTCTTGGAGAAATCAATCCATCACACTAATTGGGTGCAGTGCTTTAGTGCCAGGTGGCTGTCTTGAGTCCAGAAAGTTGGAGCCACATATGTTCTGCACTGACTTCTAATAAAGAAGAGAATTAGTGCTGGACTCTCTTTTTATTATTATTTTTTTCCATTTGCAGAAGTGTAAGAGATTATACTTAGTCATTGCCTCTCTGACTTGCATCCTTTAGAAATCATACTTCAACGCTTACAGTTGAGTTTGATTTTGGGATGGAGATTTAGGCTGTTTTTTTATGGTCCATATCTCCAAAGAAAAGTTAAATTTGTGCCAGCTGCGAGCACTAATTAAGTGCCCTGATTTCTTTGTCTTTTCTTTGAACAGCTGGAAAAAACAACATATATCTGTATCTTTGTGTATCAGCTTTATCCTCTTGTTGCGGAAAGAGCACTTGGGACAGAAAGAGGGATTTTGGGCTTGGGGGAGTGTTAATAGTGGTTAAGAGCAGCCAGTCTGTTGGGCTGAGGCCTCCCGGTGAACTGCATTGTGCTCCCTCCATGGAAGGAAGGCGATGGACTGACTTTTTTTTCTGGCACTTAAGCAGTTTTTTGACAGTTACTTTTTCCCTCTCAAATTTCCTGAAAATTAATTTTTTTCTTAAATAAGTTTTTATTAGGAAAAAAAATTTTTTTTTAATAGAAAAACTGCGTCTTCTTAACAGTAGATTTGAGAAAATTTGGGCTAGCTTGGAGCCTGTGTGTTTTCAACCCACTGTGCTTCCATCACAGTGTCAGACCACAGTTTGACCGTGACTGGGAGCAAGAAGAGGCCGCTCCACCATCGAGAGTATGTGGTGGCAGGAGAGGTGGTTGGATCGAACTGTTCCTGGAACCTGTTCTTTGTTTTACAGAGATGCTGCCTATTGATGTGTGACTTCCATACCTTCCCCTGTCCAATGAAACTCAGGAAGAGCCCACATATACCAGTGTGGGACATCTGTGAATGTATTGTACATGTCACTTGCAGGAATCCTGTTTCTTCTGAATATCAGACCCTTAAGCCAGCCCTTCTTTGGGATGTGAAAAGCAGTCAGGCAATTGGAAGCAGCTTGGTGTGTCTGAAAGATGAATCACCTCTCACATTATTTGGCCATCAGCATTTTAAACCTGACGGAAGAGTGTTGGAGCTGATTGCTGGGTCACAGCAGTCTCCGAGTAAATAAAAGCTAGGAGTGTAATTTGTCTCTGCAAAGTCAAACATGTGATTAGAGGGAAATGACAAAGAAAAGAGCTTCTAACCACAGTGACTGCAGCCAGAATCCCTTCGATGTTTCATGCTGATATGCCTAAATTACTGGATTTTAAGGATCCTTGGACTGGGATCCAGACTGTTCTGCTGCTGTCTCATGTTTATGACCCTGTAGTTCAGTATCCTTGCACCTCTGTGTCTCTGCCTTTATACCTTTGTGCAAAATTAGTAATGCTTCTTTATCCCAAAAGGTGTTGGAAGGTTTTCTGAGGTTCTGTAATGCCAGTCAGGATCAGTATCAACAAACCTGTGGGTCAACACCATCAATATGATCTTTGGCACCCAGAGGAGCCTCAAAGTTCTTGCCTGTGCTGTCATGTTTCTGTGGCTGTATGTGGACCTCTCAATGATGGAAAACTCATGGGCGAAATGTTGAACAAATATAAAACAGCAGAATACGCTTGGCTCATATAAGTTGAGTGTCTGCCTCTTCGAATTCACATACTGACCAGGGCTGGGATTTTAAATGCCGGTGGTTCAGTGTGATGTTAACTCCTCATTGCGTTGCCCACTGTCCCATCTCACAGCAGGTGAAGTGAAACCCTGTTCTCTCCTGTCTGCACACACAGACTGTGTTACTCAGCAGTTAGAGAGATTTCCTGTTTTGTCCAGTTGCTTTCTGAATCCGTCTAAACTTTTGGTTCTAATCATAATGTAGTGAGTTCCACAGCTTAACGGGAAAAAGGATATTTTCTTCCATATGTTTAAGCTTTTGGGGAATACAGTAATAGAATAAATATTAGAATAAGCTGAATTGTTCATTGTGATCGATCTGCAAGAAGCAGGTAGCTCTGGTTGATGCTTTGGTACTTGTTCTTTCTTTTTTTAGCTGTCGAAGTGTCCTAAAATACATTTCCAGGTATATACCTAGCATTGCTTCTCTTGGGAAGGAATTACTTTTGTTGGCACAGTGATCTCTGTGAGGAGGGGTGACAGGCTGTGTGATCACAGGTGGGGTGCAGGTCATCTGTAAGGCATCTGAGACACATTTCAGCTGATGCAAAGACTGTGACAATTGTCTTTGCTGTTCTCGCCTTCTGAATAACTATCTGGTTAGGGAATAAGCATGAGAAAAGAATAGATTTCTAGATCCTAGATTAAATTCAACAGATTCACTCAAAGACTACTTCTGCTAATTGAGGGCACTGTGTTTCTGAAGGCACAATGGCTTATGTAAATGCAATGCTCCTGGAGAAAGGCCCACTTGAAAACAATCAAGTCCATTATTTTATAGCCTTCTATTGCATTGTCTTTACATTCCACGATCTTGACCTGGATGGATCAAGCTGAGCGTTTTTTGCAAGTGGCTATTTTAACTTTGCTTTTCTCTTATCTTTTATCTTTTTAACAAAAGGACATCAAGTGGAACCAGATAAATGAGAATTTGGAAATATTTTACAACCCTGTCCTTTCAAGGTTGAATGGAAAATTATTTCCAACGGTATATATGGTGATGGCCCGTCCAGTCCAGTTTTAAATGGCTGCTGTGCTAAGGTAGCCCTTGGGAAGTCTGGGCTGCAGTCTGATAGATTGTGACTGAGACAGTGCATTCGTGCTTGCCTTCCCCTGGGAGCTGAGGAAGGGGATTACTCAATTCCTCTGTTAATGTACAGAAGAAAATGTATGTTAATTTAAAACTATTATGTTAAAACAGTTTATATTAGTTTAGAGTGCTGGATTGACTGTCCTGAAGAGCATCCTTCTGCATCTAGAGGGCTGGGGCGGTGAGGAGAGTTCCCCAGGTGCAACTGCTGATGTTCCTCTGCATGGTCCTTCAGTGACCATCCCAGGGAGAACTCAAGATTTGCAACTCTTCAGCCTTTTTGTCATTGACACCGAGCTTTCAACAAAAATCCCAGTTAAAGCCACTGTGGAAATGGCATGTGGACTGTGGAGAGCTGTTCATTGGGTGGTGGCAGAAGACCTTCAAACGCATTTGTACATAAATCTCTTAACAGCTTTAGGATGATAATGATCACTCATGGATATTGGTGATCTGATGCTTAGGTGAAATCTGAAACCTTCCATCTTTTGTGATTTTCTCATGCACTTAAAGCTTCCAACCTGCCTCTTCCCCCCCGTATTATGTATACTCAATGATGTTTGCTGAAGGACTCATTCTTGCTCCAGTTACAAATTATTTGTTCTTTTCCAGTGAGGTTACACCAGATACTTCATACAATGGCTACAGTTAAGTGTTGAATCCTAGTGCTGTCTCATTAGAAAAACTTCAGCCAAGTGATTTCAAGGTGCAACTGAGCTAAGAATTACAGCATTACTCATGCATCACTTCAGATTTTTCTATCTGTTGTCATTGATTTTAATACTTGAATGCGTGCAAATTATCCTAAGTGGATTTAGCAAGTATCTTTGCTACCTTTTCATAAGGATATTTCTAGTGATGATATTATAGGCTGTATGTTGCAGTTTGCTTAACAAAGACAATGTTGCAAGGTTGACTCTCAGGCTTTCAGAATGATCAGTAAATTAGCTGAATTTCTGTGTTTCCTAGCTAAGGAAATAATACAACTTTCAACTTACCCACGTAGATCTGTGATTTGAAGTTTACATCTTTCTCTAAATTCATAGGTTTGTCTCTGGGGAGATAAAATGATCAAAACAAATGTGTCTCCTTTTCTCAGCCCTACAAAACCATCAGCTTAGCTATATTGAAAAAATTTTGCGTTACCAACAAAATTTCATGGTCAAAGTCAACTCTTGAAACATGAGATCAAGAGTGATTAAGCTCACTGTACTTGCTCCAGAGCGCAAGATATCAGTTGCTGCAATTCCATCTGAAAGGACTTTATGGATCTCTGGTGTGTAAAATGATTTTTGTATTGTATCACGAACAGAGTCATCTTCAGGGAGGAATGAAAGTATATTGTTTCTGACATCTTTTTTTTTCTGACAGTTTTACACTTTGACATTTCTCTATCCCAACTTGTTTTCCTACTCACTGACCCAAAATATCATAATGGTCTGGTTCAAAGGCTGCAACTAGCCTCAAATTTTGTGCTCTGTTGAGCCTTCATTTCAGTTTAGTTTACTGAATTGTCAAGTATCTACCTATGAGAGCCAGAGAGAGATAGAAAGACACCACTAGAATTCTGATGACTGAGAAACCGTGATTGGGGCAGAAGGCAAGATTTCATACTGCTGCTATTGCATTATTCATGAGAAAATTAAACACAATGTTTTGACCTTGAAATCCTCTTTTTTTTTTCTTTCTTTCTTTCTGCATTTAGGGTTAGATATATAGGCTGTAGCCATGGAGCTGTTGCTAGGATGCCAGGAACTTGATAAATCTGTCTTTCCCGTGCAAAAACTTTGCATAATTTCTGAGCTGTCAGTTTTGCCGAGTTCCAGCGTCACCCACTGAACTTGGAGGTGTTGGTACAGCTCTGTCCAGCCTGTGTTGGACCGGTATTAACTCCTGCAGGGCATAACTGGCACTGCAGACAGTGGTCTGAACGTATGACTGAAGTATCTTTTTGTCATGGTCTTCTAGTTGTTTTAATGGACTTCCTCTAAAAGTGAGTTCAAGGTTCCAAGAGAGACCTGTAGCAGTAGAGACATTGAAATGTCACGCTTGCTTGTTACATTTTTTTCCCCCTGGAATTTGGCAGCATGGGGCTGTTCAGCCTGAAGAAGAGAATGCTCCAGGGAGACCTTATAGCCTTCCAGTACCTAAAGGGGCAACAGGAAAGATGGGGAGGGACTCTTTATTGAGGGAGTGAAGCGATAGGATGAGGGGTAATGGTTTTAAACTGAAAGAAGAGAGATGTAGATTAGATATAAGGAAGAAATTCTTTACTGTGAGGATGGTGAGACACTGGAACGGGATGCCCAGAGCAGTTGTGGATACCCCATCCCTGGAAGTGTTCAAGGCCAGGCTGGATGGGGCTTTGAGTAACCTGGTCTAATGGGAGGTGTCCCTGCCCAGGGCAGGGGGTTGGAACTAGCTGATCTTTATGGTCCCTTCCAAACCAAACCATTCTATGATTCTATGTGGTTTTTCTTTCTGATGAAGCACATTTTTTTTCCAAGTGTTGGGGTGCAACATAGGGAATGGAGGTCTCTCCAGAGCCCTTACGGGTGGGTCATGGGTGAGCTCTGAGAGGAAGCTCTCCCCTTCCCACAGGTGGGTAGGGTCAGCCCAGCGTTAGAAGACATGTAGGCAGAAAGTGAGGAATCCTTGCAATGGTGGGAGGGAGGTTTCTCACCTCCCAGGCTCTGCATTGCTGCTGGCAGGGAAATGTGCTTTCAAAGCACAAGTTACAAAAGAAGAGCAAGAAAACAAGATGCAAATTAGAGAAGAAATAAACTTCAGAAGAGCTTCCTTTGTGGTTTATGACTCAGTTGTTCAGAGAGCAGACAGCGTAGCTTTTGATGCATCAAAGGCGTGTCGCTGTATCCTTTAATAAATTCCTCTCTTTCAGTGCCTTTGCACATACAAGGGAGGCCACAGATTTACACGGCACCAGAGCTGCCTGCCCAAACAACAGCCTGTTGCTATAGGTAAAGAAACCTTCTTGCTGCTTTTTACACTCTACTAGAGATCAATGCCTCGTGGTCAGTTCTGTGTCAGTGGTGGATCTGATGAGATGCAATAGGTGTTTCTGCCTACAGGTACAGTACACCATGCCTGCTCTGTTTTTTCCACCTGGAAATACAAACACAGAGTCTCAGTTACACCTATCTCAGGAACAAACAATTCCTTTCTTCAGCCACCTCAAATTCCTTCTGATTCTTTCAGTTTATTACATAGGATAGAGGAATTGCTAAATTTCCCCACCCACAGTAGTGTCAAGTTAATAGTTCTACTGCTTTCCTGCAGAATGCCATCAGCAGTCTTGGTTGCAGATGTCTCCCTCAGGCCTCCACCACTCGCTGTGGCTGAATAACCTTTCAGCTTCTGAACAAAGTTGTACTGTCAAAGACAAGGAACTGGACTCCCAGACTGGTAACCAGTGGGCCGGGACATGATGAGCAGCTTTACTGCTATGTAATATGTCAACTTTGCCAACGCTTTTCTTTCCAGTACTCTGTGATTAACCTGTGGACAAACTTCTGCATCTCTTGAAGTCTTCAAGTTAAGACCCAGCACCTTTCTGAGGGATGGTATTTAAACCCCAAGTGATTGCGATCTTGGTAACCAGGGTGATTGGATGAAGGTGTGGATGAAGCTATTGACTCCAAGCAAAGATTAGCTGATATAAGAATCTGTTCTGGCATTACATGCTGGGAAGTGCAATTCTGCAATATAAGAAGAGTTCATTTACCAACAGTTGGTTGTGACTGGATGTGTCTCAGGTTGCTCCCAGGCCCCTCTGCTCTGTAAAATGTTAAAGCTGAAAAGAAAAGCCCTGAGGCAGGTTGTAGCAAATGAACTTTTCCTGAGCTGTCTCCTAGAGCCCATGTGGGAGGCAGAAATAGTGCGAATGCATCTCTTGTCTGCCTGCAGAGTAAACCTCGGGTGCTGGTTACACGGCAGCTCCATCATACCGTACAGTTTATCATTGCGCATCGCTTGAAGGAGTCTGTTGAGAAAATTGAGGCTTTTTCAGGTATTGCTACTATGGCATTTGAACCAGCCTGTCAACAGTCTGTGTGGCATTATAAATATAGCCAGCCCAGGATGTAGAAGAGAAAGAAATGCCTATTTTTATCTTTCCTTCTTATTCTGCCAAAGGCCAAGTCCTTTGACTTACAGAGTCCTTTGACACCTGTGAAATGAGTCTTTAGACATGCGTTTTGGAAGTCACCCAATTCTGGTTACATTGACTTTGGCCTTTCTACCTTGTGTTTTGTGGAATCGCACCAGTCTTCCAATCAGGGCTTTGGAGCCCACAAAGAGAAAGGCATTATCCTTTGGACAGTCCAAACTGAGGCGTCTTTTCCTTTTGAAAATCTGTAATGCCCAGCATTTTTGTCAGATGGTGCTGCTTTGCTGTGTTGGCTTAAAAATAGATCGATACATTCAGTGCTCTTCCCTCATTATGCCCAAATCAAGGGAAAAACTGAACCCGTAATTTTTACCAGCTGCTGTCAGAGTCCTGTGGCAGCCTGCCAGCGTCGTGGCTTGTTGGTTATTAAGGACAAATTAAAAACTAGAGGAATCTGACTAACTTAGCATTTTGGTCTGGTGGTCCCTGGCTTTTTATTGTCCCTGGGGCTTTGTTACCCTTGTTTTAACAGAAACCAGTCTAGCTCTTGAAAGTGAATGGATCTTAAAGATCTTGACAGAGAAATCTGACTTTGGAGATGAGGAAATTGGAGCACAAAGGGGCAGATTTCCTTGCACAGGGATGCACCGTAGCCAGTGGCAGGGCTGGGAGCTGCAGCTCCATGGCTGGCCCCGGGCCGCATCCGCTGGATCGCATCGCCGCCTCCTTCTCCCTGCCTAGCAGTGCAGTTTGGGCTTTCCTTGTCCCTGTGGAATAACAACTTTGATGCTATTCATTAACAGCGAGTTTAGCAGAGATGCTGGCAGAGCAGTAGAAGACGGCAGGAATTTGGAGAATCTTTCCATTTAATCCTGCTCATCCCAGTATGATTTAGTTGAGGTACTGACATAGCAGGAACAGACTCGTGTAAACAGTGTCACCAAGTGAATGCTCCCTCTGCTTTCTATAAATACTCCATCCTGCGTTAGTGACTCTGCCCTGTAGACCTCCTGTCAGCCCGAGCCAGCTTTGTAAATGCTTTTAAGCACTATATGCATGTATTGTAAATGTTAGCTGTGTATTTTGGTGGCGTAACAGCTGGAGACCATTATGGTGTGACAACGCTGCTCTCCTACACTGCATACGAAATTCAGCTTGGTCGACCTACATTTATCTCAGCCTCCACGTGAACCTGCTCTGTAATCTCTCACTTCTGTTGTTGCAAATCTGAAACAGTGAATCAGGAAACAGAGGCTTGCCAAAATTGTTAAATAAGCGCAGCCCATGTTATTTGGAGACTGGCACTGTGTTTTCTTGCTCACACCGTCCTGGAATGTGCCTCCTGGTAGGGGGAAGGGAGTGTTTGTGAATGTGATTCTCAGAGTGAGTCATTATGGTAAATACTTTTTTAAAACAAAAATTCTGAGATAACATTAGATATTTCTGAAATAATAAGTTTGGACCAGGCAAAAAAACTGATATGGCTGCTGGTGCTAGCCAAGAAGGCTGATGCACATTTGACATGTGAGCAAGGTAAAAAGTATCCTATTAGGGAAGGCTATTTTTAGAAGTTACAAATCCTACCTCTTCCATGTACTGTCCTATTTTTAAGCAGGAGTGCTTCCTAGCTCTCAGCCGTGCTCCCAGCTGTGATCTACAGGAGCTTCTGTACAACATCACTTTGTTAAGAGCTTGTTGCCTATTATAGAACATGAACTTTGTGATAATTGCACTGGCTTAACCAGTGACAAAATGGGTATGTATTAGTTCCATCTTTCTTTCAGCATCCCTTAGTACCACTCTCGGAGGAGGCAGCAAACCTGTGAGCAGTGAGCAAATTTGGATTAGCAGGTAGTTAGACAGACAGGTCAGCCTGGCTGGAGCTGTGAGATGTTTAGGGAGTAATAGAAAGGATCAGATGCTGCACAACTCTCCCCTGCTTCTTCCCCTTCTCAAGAGCTTTCAGCCCCAGCAACACCCCTGAAAGCTCTTGATTCTTAGGATCAGGAGAGAGAATCCCACAGACTATAAGGACACATTTTTGGTAAGCAATGAAGCAGCCCATGGCTACAGAGAGGTGCAATGGCAAGTGATACAAGTTCCTTGGCTGTTGGCAAGGGAAGGGAGCCAGTGCAAGAGAGTGGCAAAACCCATCCAATCTGTAGAAGGATCTCTGAGAAAAAGGGGGGCTTTTTGTACATAATAGCTCCTTTTTACACGTACAAGAGTTGCAGCACAATGATGCGCGTTTTTGCAGGCAGACAGATGTTGCCTATTGAGAATTGGGTCAGAAAAGGTTGCATCTGCAATGAATGTGTGATTAGTAATTACCCTGAATGGCCCTGTGTGAAAAACTTGCTGATTCCTGCAACTCACTATCTAGTAGATGCTATTTAATCCTACTTATAAGCCTTTGAAAGTCTGGCTAACAAAGTCTTTGCACATGTGACGTAATGAGCATCTTTATAGAGTTGGGATCTGAATAGACTTGATAAACGCAGAGTGGAGAGGGATGTGATGTACAAGCAGGTGAATGGTGCATGTAAGAGTTATCTGTGAGAAGGAGGTGGAGAAGAATGAGTGGAGTTTGGCTAGAAGTGGGAGAGGAGATTGTTATCCTCTGAGGGAGGGAGAGGATGGTTCAAACAGCACCCAAAGAACAGGCTGAAAAAGGTGCTGTCACAAATTGTGTGATCTACCTGGACATTTATGGTTGAGGGGTTTCTGCAGCTGGTTTTCTCACTTTAAGTCCTTACCTGACTCATTTTTGCCATCTTTCCTGAGAGTGCATCTCAGTATGCTCACACTCTGATGCTGGGGCTTGCTCAGCTTGAGCAGCTTATTGGACTATAAGTGTCTGTTCCCCATCAAGTCTACTCCTTGCCTGGGTTTTTCATTCAAATGCTCTTAAATCCCCAGGTAACAGCATGGTCCTGGAAAGCGAAGAGCAGGGTGTGGATGAAGAGGGAGACCAGGAAGGTGGCATTCAAGGGAACTTAGACCATTCTTCTGTGTGTAGTTTTGATCATATTGAAGGAGCAAATGTTGGACTTAAGTACACTGCCTTTTCCTCACTTTACTGGTGGTAGTACCTATGTGTTATGTGGTTCATCACTAGATCTTCACCTTGGTTTAACAGTGAGTGAGACTAAGGCACAGAGAGCTGAAGCATTGTGTCTCATGTCACAGGTAAGCAATGGGCAGGGCACAGTAGAAGCCTCTCCTGAACTGATGCTGTGAGCTGGCTTGTCCTGCTTCAGTCTGTCACTACCCGAGAGAGGGCAATGCCTACACAGAAAAGAGATGCTTCTTTTAGCCTTGTGACCAATGGCATAAGCAAACAGCTTGGCCAGGCTTCAGAGCACTGGCATCTCCCAGCCCTCAGAGGTGGGGGTCCCCTGCTCTCTCCGGAGAGGGAGCTTGACAACAGCAGCACAAAGTCTCACAAAGTTACTTAACGGATTTTATGCCCATAAAGGAACTTGTGTTGAGCCTGGAGCATTGTTTGCATTGAACCTGATTGCTGGCATTGCTCCCCTGGTGCTGCGTGTCTGGCCAGTGGCTTGGGACGAGGGCAGGGAGGGCTGGCAAATGTCAGCTTTTCCGTATGGTTATTCCAGCTCAGTAGGAGTGCACGTGTGTGTGTTGTCCCATCTCCTGCCTTTTTTTAATCTCGTATTCTACGTTGCCTATTACTATGATATACAAGCACCCAACAAATGATTTTAACAAGGCAAATATGCAGTAGCAGTAAGTGCTTTGGCTGAGCAGGAGATAGCGAAACAAGGTCTAGGGATTGGAATCCAAAGTTGGGCATGTTCAGGTAGGAGATAAGGGATGCATTTTTTCATACGGAGGTTAATTAGCCATTGAAACAATTTACTGAACAATTTTCCGTCATAGGAAATCTCTCAGTCCATGCTTAGATGTTCATCTAAAAGAAGTGCCACAGCTCAAACAGATTCTCGTGGGTGACGTAGAAATTGCAAGGTGGGGGTCTCAGTGTTTGTGCAGGCTGTCTGGTGTACCTTCATAATGATGTCTTTTGGCTTCACGTGAATTCCCCCACAGGTGCTATCAACTCTTTTTTGAATAGCTGTGCGCTTTTTTTTTCATAAGCAAAAGGTAATAGTCTAAGAAAGTCTTTTGGGGGGAAGGAGCGAGGAAGGAGGCAGTAGATGCAGCTTTTAACTTTGCACTCCCTCAGGTTCAGGCAAGAACTGCCCCATCAGTTGGCTGGGTGCTGTTTTGCTTTTTCTGATGTGTTTGATACCCCTCCTTCATTGCAGCTTGGCTGGATCTTTCCCTTCTGTCCTCCTCCCTGCCCTTTCTCTTGGGTTTGCACAGATAAATTGCATCCACGCTCTGTGGAGAAGAGAAGGAAAGGGAGGGTATTCCCTCCACTGTGGATGAATTTCTCAAATCTGATTTAGCTTTTAGGTCCTCTGTGTGAAATTGTCCTCGGGAGAAGTGCTCTGATCATGCAATGGGCATGAAAAACTTTCAAATGGCATATCAGGCAATTTGGACTGTGGTTGTTTTTTTTTTTTAAACATAGAGTCTTTTTGAGGGTGAGAATGCCAAAGTGATATGCTTTTTTTGCTCCATTCACTTTTGCTTTTCTGTTGCTGCACGGCTTGGGAATACAATATGCTACTCTGTGGTGGCAGAGGCTGTTCTCACAGTGTTCCCATCACATTCAGAAATAGGAAGAACAAGATGTACCATGAACAAGATTATTTTTGTGAGACTCCACTCCGGCTTTGCAATTCCAAGAGCTTCAAAGATATGTCTGATCTTTGGCATGTTTATGTACATCACGCAAACTTTAAAGCTCTGCCCGTCACTGGCTGTGGAATCCTGCACTCTGTTCCCCACCTTCTTGTTCCAAAGGTGATTTACTCCTTCCACCAGAAAGCTTGGCCTGATGGTCTCCACTAAAGTTGGGAAGAAGGGTGGCCTTGAGACGTTTTTCAACTGGAGGGACAGTCTCTATGTCTGGCACTTTTTTCAGAGATGGAAGGCTGACTGTGGAGCTTGTGGAAAGAGGTGGGCATTGCTGGAGGATGGTGTGTGTCTCATGGACTGACTTGCCTCTGAGAGTGTTTATCAGTGTTTGGAGGATGGACTATCTATAAATTAGATGCATCTCTTCTGTGTCTAAATAGGAGGGGTACATCTGAGCTGGAGAGAGATAACATATTTGGCCAATTTGTGGGTCAGTTGTATCTGTGAGTTCAATGCAAACAAGTTTCCTTTAGCAGCAAAAAATACAGAAGTGCTGTGGTGTTCTTTGTCTTCTAAAGCTCTGAGAAAGAGGTTACTGCGTATTGGTATCATCAGTCAGGAGCTGTGGCTGTTGTCCTTTGCATGGGGCAGTCATGTTAGTGATACAATTGAATGATATATCTCAACGGGAGACCTGGACTCAATGTGATGGGGAAGATGGCCTCTTCTATTTGATTGTTAATTATCTGCCTTTAATATAGTTCCGGCACTTGAAGCTTTATTTTTAGAAACTGATTCCTTTTTGTAATTAGGTGTAATGGCTGAAATAGCTGTTCTTTAATGACTCAGTTCTCATCAGAACTGACACCGTAGCCGAAAGAAATGTTCTTATCCTCCCTGGTGTTCCTGCATTCCTTTTTCTTAAAGCCTGGGGTCAACAGAGAGATGAGCTTGATCTGAAAGTTGGGGAGCTTTAAGGAGCTGGAGCCACACTTCTGCTGGGCTCCGCATTTCTGTGCCAGGCCAAGGTGAGAGCAGAGCCTTGACCTGGTCTCAGCAGCCCAGATGCATGGTCAGCGTCTTCAGGAGAGATTTCCCTTTGGCCGTCCCCTCCAAGCAAAGCACGTGTTATTACTGCACAGTTGCATTGTGCTAATAATCCCCGTAATTAACACATTGCAGAACTCAAAAGATGAAGCTTCAGAAGGGGTTTGTCAGCCCAAATGTTTTCTGACTCTGTTGACCTAGTCCGTAAGTAGGAACCTGGCCTCCCTGGTTACAAAACATTGCAAATAATGATGCCAACAGCTAAGCTCTATCAGCCGCCTCTTCTTATAAAAGATTTGTTGTATAATGGCGTGTCGGGTGTTATTTTGCTGTGATTTAAGGGTCTGGGCCTGCCCACTGATTTAAATATTTTCCAAGAGCATTATGAACCTGGATATTGGGTCAGATTTCTGGCTTGCGAACCTTACAGTTCAGTAACTCACAGGCTCTTTTTAATAAAAGCCCTCAGGAGAAGAGATGTGCCAGGGTGCAGTGAAATATATGCTCTGTTCACAAAGGCGGCAGCAGCTGCATCAGATGATTAATATTTTGTACATCCTGACACTGAAATGCAGGGTTTGGCTGGAGGATCCAGGTATTGTTGTGTCACAACCATATTTTATTACATTTTAAGCTACAGCAACTGAAACAGCACGGTTGCTTCCACATGATAAATAATGGAAATAAAAGCTGATTAAATAACAGCCCTCCAAAAGGGAAGATGCTGCTAGGAGCTTTCAGCTTTCTGATCTTCTGATTTGCTTTGTCTTTGCTTTTTTTTTCTCGAGGTAGTTTATGGTATACGGTAAAATCTTCCCTGGGAACGCAATTATATAACTTTCAGCAGTGTTAACGTGTGATGAAATGAACACCGAGCCATTCAATTAACACTGTGCTATTACTTACACTGGGACGCACAGACATATTAATGGCATCTGCACTGATATTGGTTGATCGTAAAAATACTGCCATTGTCAGCGATGGAAATTGCTGGGTGGATGTGAAGAAGGGTTGACACGAGGTACAATAAAATCCCGGTGGTGCTGGTGCTCAGCTAGCGGTGTTCCCTTGCCGTCAGGGGACCTGCTCGGCATTTGCAGTTCTGCCAGCAGAATAAACCTCAGATGGGTACTTTCCATGTTGCCGAGTAGATATTTAAGCAACTACCAAGTTCTTCTGATTTTTCCCCCCCCTTTTTTTTTTTTTTTTGTCTTAAAGAGGGGTCAAAGCCATCATCTCTCCAGTCCAGTGCTCCATCTGTAAAGGCTGCACTACTGAGGCTTCAGAGGAAGCACAGGGAGAGCTTGACATTTGTATTAGAGCTGTATGGGTAAAGAAAAACCTTTGATTCAGCAGGATAAATGGAAGGGTACCTCCAACTGCCTCCAAATTTCCATGTGTGTGAGGAAAGATATGAGATCTGTGTATCTATGATACTTGGTTCCCTACAACACACAAGGGCTTATGGATAGCTTGAGTGAAATAACCCTTTCATATTTTTTTATTTAACATTAAATTCTAATAGAAATTTTGTCACGTCCTCAAGTTCCATCTTTCTGAGAACAAGGAACAAATCGTCCTTCTGCATTTAAGTACAAAATCCTGACACCGGAGATGTCTGAAACCCCATCACAAAGGTCTTGTGTGGTCATAAAATATAACCCACAAAATAATATGCTCCCAAAGGCTGTTGGTTGTGCAGGCTGAAATGCATGCTTGGCAGATCTAACTGCTCTTACACAGCTTTTTGAAAAAACACCAGCAGCACTAGGAGATGAACAAAAAGGTAGACTCTCTCCAAACCTCCAGCTGCACACGGCATGTTTGCGTAACTCCCACCAGCAGTTTATGTTCACAAATTTATGGAGCCGGCTTAGATTTATGGCAGAGAAACGGAACATGAAGGCCCTGGGGGACGGAGCCGGTTCCTGCCCCAGAGCAAAGTCCTGCCCTTATCAGGCAGGTGCCTGGCAGCAGGAGAGCATCTCTGGCTTATTTGCTGTCGGCTCCGTTTGGTGACTCCTTGAAGCAAGAGCACGGGCAAGCACCCCTGGGCAACTGTGGGTGCAGTCCTAGAGGGAGGACTGGTTCCTACTGGGGATCCCTCTGCTCCTCTTGTGACCTCACCTGCCCGTGATCCTTAGAGTCTTGTAGGAAAAGCAAAAAGAGAGAGGTTTGCAAAAGAGAGAGGTGAGTTAACATGGTGTCCAATGTGCTGGCTTTCATCCTGTTTGATCTATTGTAGGGGAGATGTTTGCTTATCTCTGGTAATGATTGGACTGGCCCCAAAGCATCGGTTAACACCTGCAAGTGATTAATGTTGATATTCATCATCTCAGTTTCACCAGTAATATCTTTTAACCCATGCAGTACATGGATGCTGAGCATGGTGCTTTCTCATCAGTGCAGCACAAGCTGCTCACCACATAAACCAGAGCCCCCACACTAGGAAACCAGTCACCAGCAGTTCAGAAAACGTCAGGGTTGCATTGACTTTATCTCTGTGTTTGATGTCTGGGTTTAAAAGACACTCTTCAAGTACTTCAGGCTTTACAAGGGCTTGGATGGTCTATGTGATGTCCTGCTACATCTGAGCCCTGCAGTGTTGGAGATGGACCAAGCAGCGTTACGAGCCAATTGCATCCCTTTACACTGAGTTGGGTTTAGTGCCTACAACTTTGCCAACTTTCAAAACTTAACCCCAAGTTTTCCATGCAAAGTATCTACCTCAGGATTAGGAAGAAAAATAATTTTCAGCACAAACAGCTGTGGCTCAACGGTTTTGGTTGAACACATTTGGTTGAACTTACATTCCTTGCAATCTGGGGAGAGATAACTTTGTAGTCTTAGATGAGCCTTTTGTCATCACTGAGTGTGCTTAACTTTGAGATCTGAAAGGTGGTTTCTTTTTCATTTTGTGCTGAACCTCTGAAACATTTTCTTTTATGTATGCTTGGCGGAGATCTGGTTAATGCACCTTCTCCAGACTCTTCATCTGTACTTGCTGTGGCTGCAGGAGCTGACCGAGAGGTTTCTTCCATCTCCTTTCTCAATAGCTGAGGGACCAGGAGTTGAGTCAAAACCCCATCTGCTCCTTGTGCAATTTCTTTAGATTGTAGTTTGCATTTCAACCTAAAAATCACTCATTCTCCAGATCTTCCTGCATGTTGGGATCGGCTCTTCAAGTGCTGCTTTTTGATCCCAAACCTATCTTCTTTAGAATCAGATTTGCCTGACATAACCTAGTTCTGACTAAGCCAGAATTTTTTTGTCATTAAGAACAGAGAAAGATGGATTTATTGTTTTTCCTGGTAATATAATGAACTGTAAACTGACATGTGCATCTGGGCATTGTCTCTGCAATACTGTATTTTTTAACTCCAGAACCACCTTGGCGTCATGCCCATGTAATTAAGTCAAAACGAGTAAGCAACACGTGCTTTGACTGTGCCATGTGGCTCCCTATTGTATGTGTTACAATGGAGCTTCTCAGAACATGCGGGTTAATTAACATCTTTTAGGGACTTGAATAATAGATAATGGTGCACAGGGCTTTAACGGGTTGGGCTCTAATCAGTTTATTAGAAGACAGATGAAGACAACACAGCAGGGCTGTATTATTCTTGCCTCTAGCCCTGGAAATTAAATTGTATAGCGTTTATTTGAAATTAACCAAATGCGATCTGTTTAAAAATGTACTAGGACCCATTTTGTTCAGGTCTATACTTTACTTGTTTGTTTGTTTTCACTGCTTCTGGAGGGGAAAGACAGCCACGTCCAGCCCCTTCCAGCGCCTTGGAGCACTCATCAGTATTACTTTCTAAAATTCCCCCTTAGCTTAATTAACATTACAGCCTGTACCCAAGCAGCATTAATTAATCAGTTGCAAATGGCAATTTTGAAGATGGCAGTAGTGACTACTGTTCGCAATCTGCAATCAGCTTGCGCTGCCCACACGAGGGGGACGGCACGGAGGAGCTGGGAGTAAGCAGCAGCCTTTTTGCTCATTTATTCCTTTTTTTTTTTAATGTCAGAGGTGGAAAACCTGCTTTATTCCGTGGTTGCACATCTGTGTCTCCACGGGGAAGAATCCAGCTGAGGGAAAGGACAGGCTGTGGCGGTTCGATACTCTTGCATGTTGATGAGTGAATCTCCTTTTCTTCTTCCCCTGCTGCCTCGCAGCACGCTCTGCACAAACCAGAGGGCTGCCACGGTGCCCGCTCTCCCACATCTGTAAAGCATTTCACAAACAGCTGGAGGCACCTGAGCATTGACCTACACCACTTGTCATTTTAAGACAGAGACTGCTCTGCAGTGTGGTAGCTGAACTGCTTTTAAACTTGCCTGAAGCATGCAGGAACCTCACAAGTCCAGAGTCAGGTTTTACTATTTATTTTGCTTTGAAGATCAGTTTTGTGACCCTTTGCAGGGATGCAAGTGCTGGCAGGCTGGACGCCAGCCAGAGTGACTGTGCTGTAGTCACATCTTTGTCATAGCCCTGTCTGCGGTGGCAATATCCCAAACCTGTGTCCTTGTCGCCCTATCATTGAGTTGACTTGCAGAACCTGTGAAGTACCTGGAGGTACCCAACGTGTCCTCATCTACAGGGTATCCAGTGTCAGCACTGAAACATGAATCTTTATACTCCTAGGAGTAAGAAGCAAAAATGCTCTTTCCCTGCAGTGCTTTGAAGGGCTTTATTAGCTGGCAGTCCATTTTTTAGACCTTTTTTTTGTGGTACAGAGTCTCTGTGGCTGCCCCTTCTCTCCATCACTGCTTGACCAGCTGACAGCCTGGCCGGCTGACGCCTTAGATGGCAAACTCAAAGCTTCCACTCAAAATCCTGGTGCTTGCTGGCTTTATCGGAATGCAGCGGCCTCCGTTCTTGAAGGGTTTTAGTGTGTTGAGTGGAAGTGAGATGCTTCGGTCATGACAGTGGGGTGAAACAGGGGCTTTCATCGAGGAGAGAGAGAAGTGAGCGTGGCCAGAGGGTAAGGAATTCTGTGTGATGGGGGCAGACGGACCCTCAGCTTGGCTTCTGCTTTCCTGACCTTGCAGGAGAGGCAAAGGGGAGATGCAGCACAGCTAAGAAGGACAGTAATGTGGTACCTGGCACAAACTGCATGGGATAAGATGTTTGGTGATGGAGCGCTGAGGAGAGCCCGTGAAGCTTGACTCATATCGGCTCCTCTGCCATTTGCCAGCAGTGGGAACTGATGCAGGTGTATTTGGCTTGGTTTCTTCTGTCTTCAGAGGGAAGAAAGGCAATATTTTCTTCTTTTTTTTTTTTTTTTTTTTTTTGTTGTGAAATACTTGGAGATCAAGGGCTGCGGAACACGCAGTCCCTGAAATGTGTGTTATTACTAAACTGAGGCCACAAAGATGTGACCTTTTCTAGCCTCTGCTGGGTCAGCTGCAGTTTATTCCTTTGACTGGTGTTTAGGAGATGCTGACCCTTCAGCCCAGCAGGCAGAGTTGCTCATCTCATCCCTCCCTAAACCGAAAGGAGCCAGGTGGCCATGAGCGGTATAAACAGGTCTCTTGCTAATCTTGACTTGACTTGAATGGGGTGGAATGCCTTGGCACCAACGGCTCAGCCAGCTCGCCTGCCCTTTCTGCTTCCAGAAGAAATAATGAGAAGCAAAAAGGGATCACGGCTACACTTGAAAGGGAACATTTGTCTGTGGCTCAAGTCTTACAGCAGCATTTGTTACTGCTGTTGGGCAGACTCGGTGGGGTGGACATGGAGAACCACCCACCAAACTGTCCTTAAGTAGGCAGGGAAGTTTCAATGCAACTCGCACGCTATAAATACGACTTCAGGGAGCTGAAAGCAGAATATGGAACTGTCTGTTCTCTTCTTTATTCATGCCAGCTCTACGTTTTCTTACAATGACAGGTAAAGGGACAGGAATTTGTATTCCCTCTGCCCACAAAGATTACAAGGCGCCAATAGACAGCGCAGAGTCACTTTTCTGAAATGACAGTACCTTGTTCACATATATTAATTTTTTTTGCCTTCTGCCTCTGGATTATTCACCAACCAGACACTGTGCTGCCTAAATACCAATAGTGAGTAATGAGGATTAGGTGCTACCTCTAATTCCATCGTTATGAATATTTCAGAACTTCCTGTTCAGGCTTAACTGCTATTTTGGTGCAAAAAAGGCAAGTCTTGGGAGTTGAGCTGCTGTTGGCCGTGACATCACAGTGCTGTGATTTGGGTCTGGCATGACACATATTCCAGAGAGCTAAGCTCACTCAAGCCTCTTATGTAGATGTGTCTGAGAACCTCAGAGAGAGAAGCTCTCGTTAGTGAAAGGGGTAGATTTTTAGTGTGCAACAAATGTGATTTTTCTGACTGCTGCTGCTACTTTTTCTTTTTTCCAGCTTGCTTCCTGAACTGTAAAATTCAGATACTGAGCCAGCATATGAGTTGGGGATAAGTTTGGGAACGTGTGGCTTGATTCCAATTTGGGAATAGTCACATGTGAAATTTGGGACCAGAGAGGGAGTGGTGCAGGTACTCCTCTAGCAAGGGAAGGGATTGAAATGTTGTCTCCTAGGGGCAGGTGAGGAATGAATACTCTATTAGGCTAATAATGGTAACACTGCCTTTTTTCCTTTGGCAGGTTGCGAAGTACACGTTTGGCGTGAGGGAGGTTAGGTATTTTTGATCAAGGTATTGAAACAAAAAAAATTAATTTTAAAGAAAATCCTCACTGGGATTTTTTTTCTGGAAGTGTTAGGTCAAGAACATATAGGAGGTTTGGAGGTGGAGTTGCTCGGTTTTGAAGGGGTTTTCAGATCTCATAATCACCTGTGACAAAAGTTGTGACAACAGTGAAATGAAAGCAAGCTCCCCCATGCCAAGGGATGGGTTTTCAGTGCCCATGTCCAGGGGCAGGTGAGGAGATCCATATGTAGTGTATCTGTGGTATGCAGAAGGTCTCTCACCAAGCTCCTTTTTCCTCTTTTAAACAGATAAAAATCTTTCTCTCTCTCTCTCTTACACTTCTATGCAAACTCAGAATTATTTCCAGTGCCCATATTAAAGGGCTAGAAAGGTTTGTGGAAAGGTTTGTCTCCTCCGTGCACCAAGAGGTGACCTGTTTTCCTCCACTTATCTTCTCTTGCTGTGACAGGACCACAACCGCTTTCCTCTGCAGATTGTGCTGGAGGAGAAATGGCACGAAGAGGTGGTTCGGGGCTTTGCTCACCTCCTGCCATCGCTGAACGGGGCGGTTGCAGCAGGGTTCTTATCAAGCAGGGTGTAGAAAGCAGAATCAGCGCTCGTGAGCGGTCAAAAGGCCGGATTAAACACACCTTTTGCAGCAGTGCCTGTGTAGTGTTGTCACTTCGGGATAGATGAAGAGCCCTTTATAAACAGCATCATAGATCTGTGTGTCCCCAGAAGGGTTTTATACTTTCAGACTGTGTCACTCGGCACCTTTTTCTGTATTACAGCAGATGTACTGCATTACTGCTGTTGAAAGGAATAGTAGTTTTTATATACATCATCAAGTACACCTTTTTCATGGTTTGCATAGTAAAATTGTGCATGTGGACATCTGAAAATTACCACCTTACAAAAGCCAGGAAAAGCAGTCCTACACTGACCATGGGGATAAAGTAGATGTGACCCAGCACGGCTTTGCCCTGATACTGCCAGACAGGGATATTCTTTCCTGTAGTCAGAAGCTAGATGGACTCTAATCTGTTTGGACTCCAAAAATTGCATATTGCCAAGCTGTCCTTTGTGACACACGCTTCAATTATCATTCCAAATGGCTACTATCCCCTATTAGTATTATGTGGTTAATGGTCATTCAGCAGGAAAGAAAACTTTTCTCTTTCCTAAGTGGAAAGGTATAATAATTTGCCCGAAGGCTTCAATTAGTGCACTGGAGACCAATCAGTCTATGATATCGGTGCCCAGGTAATTTCTTTTAGATACATTCCCTGCTATGGTCTTTTGCATAATCTTGCCAAAATGCAGTGGTGAAATGATTAGAACTTTCTGCTACAGGCTCCATGTTTGAAGATGTTGATAAAGGTCTCTTTCAGATCAGAAACTCCCTTGGTCATCCCTGCACCTTTCTGCTGGGAAAACAGGAGACACTGGGTTTGCACAGTAAAGTTGTTGGGTTGTGTCTACTGGACACTCCTCACTCTGGCAATTTTTTATTGAGGGTGTTTTGCAGGACAAATTTGCATCAATTTTGTCCAAATATACACCAAGAGATTGTCAACATTATGTCATTTGGATGGGGGCAAAAGATTTTTTTAATGTAATCTAATAATGAGATGAAACAACTCTAGGTAGCTATTTTTTTACTCTGACAATGCATAACTTCGATGAAGCATTTTGGGAATTTTTCTTTTGGCAAAAGAAAAATCACAAAGTCTGATAATTTGTCTCAACGTTGGACTAAAAGAAGTATTTCCACAAGGATGGAAAAATCTTTTCTTTTTACTGAACTGCTTTGCCAAAGTTCCCAGTGAGAAACTTAAGCCTCTAAAGCTGAGTGTTGGGTGCTTTACTTTTCCTGGCTACGTGGTGTGCAGTTAGGAACGTCCGTGGTGTCTGTAGATGTTTATCTCCACGGACTGCTAACCTCACCAAATCATGGATTTGACCATGTAAAGGAAAAAAAAAAAGCAATAAGAAGAATTAACTTTAAATGTTTCATTGAGAAAAGGAGTGCAAACAGGACAATGTAAAAAACCAAGTCCCTTTTTCCACCCCACTGTCCGGCAGATGTGATCACAGTAAATACCAAACGCTTTCTGTGTCCACTCTGGATCGTTTTAAACATATTGCTAGCTTTAAAAATAAAACCTTCTGGGAGATGATAAAAGAACAGAGTGAAAGCGAAGGCAGAATGCTCCCCCAAGATGCCCATTTCATATTTTACCACATTTGATCCTTTACTACAAAACTAAGTTTGCAATTTTTATACATTGTATCCCCCGCAGGATGTGGATTTGGTGACATATGGCAGAGTATCACAGTAATTTTTATCAAGATCCTGTGGATAACTTTCTTGAGGTTTGCTCAGAGGGAAGCTATGAGCCAGTCCTCGCAGACTGCAGCTGGATGCTGGGAAGATGCTGTGAAAAGCCTGGCTGGAGAAACCCTGGTGGCTCTGAGGTAATGCAAGAGGTGTCAGGGAGCTTGATACAGCCTGGACAAAATTCTCCAGTGACCAAGTTTACAAAGAAATCTGCCATTTGAGTGCTCCTAAATCAGGAGATGTGAAGGTTTTTTTGCTGCATTTTAGCTTCTGCACAGATGTCAGCAACGTTGTCAGTCATATTTCCTTTGAAATTTGGTACCTGTAGAGAATGGAAATTCATGTTGAGTGTAATTGTGATTACTGGCTTGGGGACTTCTGCTTTGTGAAGGTGCCAGGCGTCCATGTCCTCTGTGCCTGTGATGTGTGCCAAGCCCTTGACTCTCTTCTGTGCTTGTTGACTGAAGATAAAATTAAGACTTGATTAAAAAGAGAAGAGCATGCAGTTCAATGGGTATCCACACAAATTATAAGAAAGGATCCATCAGAGTGGACTGTAAAGGACCTACGGTGGAATCTGGGTGTTTCTTGATAGCAGTGCTGGAGAAGGGAGGTGTAGGAGTAGGATCCCGGTTCCCTAAAACCATGGGAATATCCTTAGTCACATCCCTTAGCCTCTTGGTGCCTCAGTCCTCTGTCTTCTCTGATTTAGTGAAGAAAATACCTGAAGTGTGTGATACACAGTGACGAGAGCTTCTTACTTCCCTTCAGTAAGACAGTGTGAGTTTTTCATGCAAGAATTGGTGCCCCTGTGTCAGAAACCATCATTTCTTTTTTGGAAACTTAGAGATGGTAAAAATTATTGGGTGGAAATTAGAGGACGGAGGAAATGAGAGGCTTTCTTTGGACTCTAAGACCTGTTCTCCTGCCAAGGCGAGCTTGCTACATCCTACCAACCCACAGATGAACTTCTGAATGTGCTTTGAGATCTCTCTGTGATACCACGTAATAAGCATCTACAATACCTATAAATACAGACAACATTTGTGTCCAGGCTGTTGCTACTCAACTTTTGGAGCTAGCATAGAGCTATTGCTGCAGTCCATGACCACATATTCATGCCAGTCATAAGAATTTAGTATATTTAAGACCCCTACTCTCATACACCTGCAGAAACCCAGCGCTTTCAAGACAGTCTCATTCCTCAGAGCCAGCTAGAGCACAAGAAGAAAATGGGAGCTTGATATTTGGTAAGTGAAAAAGACCCTGGATTTTTACAAAAACTTTTATTTCTGTTTTTGGCTACCATTAGCATCAGGTTTGCTCATATCGTATCAAAGCTGCTTGGTCCCAGCTGATGTGGGAACAGTGGGGACAAGGCTGGTGCAGTGTGAATATTCACAAAGGCAAGTTCCTTTGTACAAAATCTCTACGGTTTCAGACCTTTCAGATTTCTGCCTTTGTTGCTTATGGTATTTCCCCGTTCTCCTTTCAAGCCTATTTCTCCCTGAAGGCAGACTGGTAACATAAACAGAAATGGTGATTCTTGCAGTGGGTTTCAACAGCCCATTAATAGCTAATCAAGGCTGGAATCATAGCAGGTGGTTAAAAAGGGCCTGTTGGTCATCGTTTCGAGCTCTGGCAGAAAGCCTGCCCTGGAAAATGTAATTACTGTCCAAAAGAATGCGACAAACTCTGCCAAAAATAATAAAAGTAGATCATCATCCAAAGCCACACCAGCTGAAACATGTGGCGGTTTGTGTGGGGCAGCCAAGCGAGACCCTGCAGGGCCTGGCGCTCACCAGAGCGGTGTTCAGCAGTGGCTCTGCGTCCAGCCAGCCCTGGAGTTCTCCTGGAATGGGTCCTCATTCCTCTGCCTGGAGGAAAACGTGGCGAACTTTGAAATTTTCCACAAGAGCATATTTTGAGAACCACAACATGCCTGAGAGATCAGTGGTTCTATTACCCCTTCATTTTTTTAATACAGCTATATGTCATGCAGTATGAAAATTTATCACATAAAAGTGAGAGTGGGTTTTTTTAAACTCTAAAGTAATGATAGATTCCATTTTTGAAATTCTGAGATGGAGAATTTTCAATATCCTGGCCTTTTTTCCCCCCTCCCAAAAATGAAAATAAGGATAAACACTCAAAGTCTTACAAAGCCTCCTGACTTCATCTGCTGCGTTTTTCCAGTGGCACCCTGGTCCACCAAATGGTTTCTGACCAATTTCACGTACCAGGAATTTGCAATAAAAATAAACCTTATGAAGTGACAACATAAGAAGCAGGCGACTCTATTTGCTTGTTTGGAAATTGCCATTTCCAGCCTCCTGTCACATGCTCCATAGGATTCCTCCCTGTAGCAGTTCTTTCAGTTGGATTATTTTAAAAGCATGACTATCTTAACTTGGATTGCTTTGCAGGACTGGGCTTGGAAATGCCAGCCCTGGCAGTTTGGCTGGCAGGACTTGCAGCATATGGGTGGTAACAAGGACTATAAACCTCTTAATCCAGCTCAGGTCCAGCTGGAATAGTTAATTTGTCTGAAACTGGTTTCATTTTCTGAGTCTTAAGGGGTTAACTTCTTCCAGAAGGTGATTCCTGGAAACAGTCAGAGAAATGAGAGAGTCCACATGAATTCATTAATAGAGCCACACTGGAGATGAGCAGGAGCCAGCGACTCCTGTACCAGGGTGACTTTTAGGAATACCGCTCTGGACATTTGCAATGACTTGGTTGGGTGCAACCGTCCTGGTCTAACCAGGATGAAGCAATGCTTACAAAGAAAAGCAGCTTGAAGCCAAAGGTTTGGGAATTAAGGGGCTTGTACTAAATTAAAAAGTTGTTAAGTTTTTTTTTTAAACTACACCAACCAACCAAAGGACCTGAACAAACCTTCACCTCCACCAGCTTGAAAAGATGAACCCCATCAGAAGTAGCAAATCCGGAGGTGGACGTCTCTGAATTGAGTGTTTATCACTAAGCCCTACCTCCCAGGAGAGTGACCTTGCAGAGTCACACCAGCCCCTGAAAGGTCGCTGAGCTTCCAGGAAGAGATGCAGGAACAATTTTGGAAGTCCTGTTTGCATAACAAGAGGCGATTTTGCACCTTCCTGTGGTCATCCAACTTGCCCCACTGGGGTTGCTTCCCACTAAACTCCTTTAAATGGGCCATTCTGATGTGTTTGATTTTAAATGGGATATTCAGGTGCTTGTAATTCATTTCCCAATTTAAAAGGCAATCCCAATCTACTGTGGGAGAGAATTGTCTTCTTCTAGAGCCTCTGTCCTATCTCTGTCCTGTAGGGCTGGAAAAGGGCTTTGTTTTCATCTTTCAGCTGTGGTTGTGGATGCTTAATTAAGGGAGACAAGCCCATAATGATAGTAGCAGCTGTTCTTTCCGCTGGGGAGAAAGAGACTCTTCAGGGACAGGGTCCTCCTTAGCACAAAGGAAAATATTTTCTTGAAAGCAGCACTGGAGAGGCTGGCAGCTCCCCATGGCTTCTGACTTTGTAAGGAACCTCAGCAAGACATCCATGCGGCCTTAGTTTTGGGAAGCGGAAGGTAAGGCTGGGAACTGGGGGTGCTGAATAACATACTTTATCAGGAACATAGTCCTCTGGATCCAGCCTCTGCGGTTTGTGCTTATAACACCACCCACTGCTAGAAATTATATTGGAAGTAATCTTAGACTGGGGGATTATCCTGCGTCCAGCCAGGCTCCCAATCCTCCAGAACAGAGTGGCATCTGGCATCCCTCAGCCTTCACCGCATGGGGTGAGTGGGAGGGATATGTAGAGGGGGTTGTCAGGCTGGGCCATCCCCACTGCCTGCTCTGAAATGTTTTGTGGGAACGTAGTGCTGTCCCACTCATAAATGCCATGTGTTAAGACTTCCCAAATTTCTCTTGCTATATAGTTTGCTTAGAGCCCATTGAGAAGTAAGACTGTCGTGAACCGAAGCATGTCCAGAGCCACCACCACACCGTGCCCACAGTCATCTCCACAAATGCCATGGGGAGACCTCAGGGTTCTCTTGCCACCATCCTGACAAAGCAGGTGGAGCTGCAGCCTGTGCAGGGCCAAGGGCTGAGCAGCCCCTGCAGTGAGGGACCTCAAAAGGAGGAGATGGGTGGAAAGAGGCGTAAAGATCTCAGTATCAAGCCATGACTGCTCGCAGATAAAAGTCTGGCAGGCCCCAGCTAGCACCCAAAACATCTGACCATCCTCCGCAAGAAGCAAACAGGAGATTTGATCCAAAGCCAGTTAAAGTCAGTGGAAGAGTTCCCATAAACAGGGAGATTTGGGTCAGTGCAAAGAATGACTATTGTCAGGAGCAAATAGTTTTTTCTAATGGCATTTGCAATACGAGGAAGCGGAACAACAGAAGTTTTGTTTTTCATTTCCTTTCCTTCCTGACAACTTGGCCATTGCTAGTCTAGATTAAATCTGTTCAGCAGAGGGAAGCACGGCGCTTTCCTAAATGGCTGTTAAAGATAACTGTTATCAGCACTACAGTACTACATTCCCAGCCACTTCTCTGACATCGTCGGTGATTCCCAGTCCTCTCCTCGCTTCAGGAATTTAGGATGGCCTTACTCGGTACTCGGTTCCATGAGTCATCCTCCACCCTGCAGCATAGTCTCTACCTGAGCAGCAGCCAGGCCAGGGGAGATTTGAAGAGACATCATAAAAAATGTGAATGCTGCTCTTGCTACAAGTGAGACTTTCACTGACGGCTTTTGGGAGGACAAGGGGTTGCCCAGACAGTTCCTGGGGGAATTGTTGCTTTTTGGCCACTCTCTTCCTGCTTTCCTTTGCAGGGGAGTGAACCATGTGTTATGTTGCTCTTTATTGTCCCGAGTTTTTCCTCCCAGGCTTTTGGGAGAAAAAAAATAACAAACAACAAAGAACATGAAACAAAGGGGAAAAATAATTTGCAACAAGCTAGTGTTCCCAGGGAGCTGTTGGCTGAGCTGGCAGCCCTGGAGCAGGAGTGATGGGGACTGCGGGGCAATGGCAGGTTTTCCTTGGCACAGGAATGCCCGAGCAGCTGAAATACAAACTTTCCGCCTGCTTTTTGGAGAGCTGGATGCTGTGGCAGGTACCGCATTCAGGATGGATAACTACATGTGTACGTGTGTGCAACAGCTTGGTCAGCCTGGGGAGAGGGGGATTTGAGGATGTTGGGTTACGTAGCACTGCACCGGACTGAATGAGTGGGTGTCCTCTGATCTCAGAAAACTATTTCTCTGGCTGATGCTCAGAGGGGAGGCCTTGAAATCCCAGGGAGTGTTGGCACAAGGAAGAAATGGCGAAGTTTCTTAATAATAAGTTAGAGGCATTGAAAGGACTGGAAATGCAGCAGCAGTCCTCTGCTGCTGTCAGGCGAGAGGTAGGAAGAGGGAGTTGGGAGGTTTTGCAGGGATGAGCCTTTCAAACGGTGAGGCTGGAGTGGAGGAGCTGAACTTTTCCTCTTGACTGCATCGTGTCTTAGAAAAGCAGCAAGCTGTCTGTATTGACAAAAAATGTCAGTTGGAAACGGGACTCACTGTTTTCTTGTTTAGGGTACGTGGGATGGGAAGGGATACCCCCAAGACTGAGGTTAAAGCAAGAGGGAGGCAGTCTTGGCAGCCTTATCCTCAAACGAATGTGTTACGTCTGTGCTCAACTTAGTGCACAGTTTTAAAAAATAAATAAATAAAAAAGGAAGGCTGCGTTGCACCAACCTCCAAACTGACAAATGCTGAAATTCAAATTTATCAGGCTCTGAGATTTGGCCTGTGTGCGTGAATAGCTCATTGTAGTCTCATCATATGTTCTGTGGGGTGTTTCTCCCTAGTGTATTCTAGCGTAGAAGGAGGATGAGAGGTGCTGGCTGTTACAAAAATCAAGTGATGGAGATAAAAATGTTCAAGACCCTCAGAAGACACTCATGTCCTCATTTGACAGACACAGGTTGTGGTTGCAGGTGGGTTAGACAGCTTGCCTGCGCAGGGGAGAAGGGGATGGGAAGGACATTGTGTAGTTGCCTAATGTATCCCTATACTCCTGTTTGGGATCCAAACCACACAGTGTTAAACGAGAAATGGGTCAGCAAACTCGGAGGGTTTTTACCATCCTGTAAGAGGGAAAAGTGCCCTGGAAGTGCATTTCCATCCTGACCTGGCACAATTCCTGGGAAATAAAGGAAGGAAATCTGTCTGTCTCTTGTTAAAGCGGCACTGCAGATTGGGTAAAACAGGTGTTTGTGTTTAACGGCTGGGAGGAGATGAACATCGCTTGAAGGCATAGGACTTAAACCCTCTAAAAAAGTGTCTTTGGCATTTGAGCATGCTTTTTTTTTTCCTTTCAAGCTTTCTTTGGTGGCACGGAGCATGGAGAAAATTCGCTTGAAAGGTAGAAATTGCTAGTTCAAGCCCACAGCTACGGCTGGCGTATTTGCACCGTGCATCGAAGGTGTGGAATCTGTGCCTCGTGGGCTTGTGCGTCAGGGGTATATAGCCTGCCCTGGATTTGCTATAGTTAGGTACGTTCTTACACCCGCTTCTTGAACAGAGTTGGCTTCTTCTGATGTGATAACAAGCAAATTTCAAAGACAAGAACGTGAGCCAGCAGAGTAGGAGGAGCAAGTGACTTGTACTTCTGTTTCAGGGATGCTAAAGAGGTGCTCAGCAACGACTTTTTGTGATACGCTTGACTGGACAGGGCATGGGTTTGGGGGTTGGTTTATTTGCTTCTTGCAGAAGGTGACAGAAAACTGGACTATTAAGCTCTACTTCAAAAAGTTTACTCAACCCAGTTCCCTGTCTGTAATCTTTTCCAGTGTGTGTCCTAACTATCTCTAAATCCTTTGGAGGAAGAGAATTTTTTTTAATTTTTTTTTTGAGCATTATGTAATATGTATACCTTCAGGGATGCTGCTTTATATAAATAACCACCATGAACATAAGCATTTTGGCAGAGGGCAATGGAGACGGCATTGTACGGTGCAGGGAAATCTGTTAAATCACCACGTGGCGCGTGTGTTTTTGTAGACAGAGTGTCTGACCTGGGTGCTTGCGTGGACTGATGTGGTTCTGCAGGTTGTTTATATGTAGAGTGTATGTAAATGTTAGGAGACAGGGCATCAGAGTGATTGCAGCTTAAGTAGGAAAACACCGCTACAACAATACCACCGCGTTCATAATCCTCCACGAGTGTTCGCTGCTTTAGTTAAATATGCAGAGACTGATGGAGATTGCTAGTGGATTAGTGTCTCGTATGACTGGTGCCAGGGATTGATTAGCATAAGCAAATTTCTTCTCCAGCTTCCCATCAGTAAGGAGAGGAAGGCAGCAAGCAGCCCCTCCACTGCCTGGATGGATACTGGGATGCGGAGGAGGAAAAGTGTTCAGGAGTGAGGAACGCTTTGCTCCCAGTGTCAGCAGGCGGGACCAAAGTAATCCCACGACATTTGTAGTCAGAGCAGTGCCGTAGTTGACCTCGCAGAGCTCACAGATTGGCTACTTTAATTTTTGTTTTGCTTGCAAATGCAATTTTGAGGATTTTGGAGCTTTCATCATTGCGTGATTTGTTTCCCTGCAATCTTGTTGGTGATCCTTTTTCAGCAGCTGAGTATAAAGCAGTGACCTGAAGGCCAACATAAATAGGGTTCTGGGCTGGGTTTTTGGTTGTTTTTTGCATTTGATGGGTTTTATGTTTGTTTGTTTGTCTTTTTCCTGGGTTTTCTTCATTTCTGTGCTTGTCAGAATGAGGGCACAAGTCAGCTAGTGGGTGTGCTTTTGAGCTGTCAGAATGCACTTAGTCATTATGGAAAATTCATGGCTGGACACTGAGCCCGTGCTCCTAATGCAAAAGTCCCATCACTTCTTGTGCCTCTCTGCAAACATTATGTGTGTGCGTCAGGATCCCCTGGGACTGTCAGTTGTTGGTATAACACTGATCGTTTCAAATGCAGCCTTGGTAGTGCTGGGGACAGGGATTTGCTGATAAAACAAACTTAAGGCTTGATAATAATTGAAAATGCAGGGTAGTTCACCAGGCAAAATACCTGCTTATAGGAATCGGATTTCATCTCAAAGTCACCAAATTTAAAGGGACCAATGGTAGCCTGGGGAGGAACCTCCATGTAACGTACCTTCAAGTCATAGCAACCTCTTCAGGGTTTAACATTTGAATGCTAAATATAGGCTAGAACAAAGAACTGTGCTGAGAAGAAGTTAAGTCATCCTTTCCAGTAGGCAGGATGAAGGCCACCTCCATGAGCTCTCTCTGCAGCCCTGGAATAATCACATCAGAAGTTTGTTATATCTATAGCATGGGTTCATTTTTTTTCCTGTCTCTTGTTAAGTAAATGAAGCCCCCAACCAGCTTTAGATAGAGCTATTAAGTCTTACTAAACACAGGGGTAAATAAGTCATTCTGCAGCATTTCCATACACTGGTGAGTAGCTTGCATTAAAAAAATAAATCTTCATGATTTTACAGGCTGCAGAAAATGATTTGGTGAATTGATGGGAACATTTGATAGGAGAAGAGGGGAAGAAGCTGATGGGGAGATGTCCAAGGCTGCTTGATTTCAAACTAGGTAATAATGTATTTCACTGGCTAGAGGCACAAATTCTGAACCCCTCTATGGGTTTCCCATCACAAATGGTCCCATGGAAATGTAAGAAGTCAGATTCAATCCAACACTTCTGCTTTGTGGGCTTGCTGCTTGCTGGAGCTGTTTCACTGGCCCAAAGCACCTGTAGGTCAAACGGTAAGAAATAGGACATCTCAGGACAGCACTGCTGGTTGTTTTTCCAGGAGTTGTATTCCACACAAATACAGGCTACAAGCTTTTATGGTGGAATCAATGAGAAGAGCTCAGAACCAAAATTCAGATGCTTGTTCTAGTCCATTTTGTGACCCTTGATTACTAAAGCACTGCATAGTATTTGTGCATTTTGCAACACTTGCCAAGGAGGGACCAGCCTTTTTTTTAAAAAAGTGCAAAAAATTTGAGGCAAATGATCCTTGGGAAGGTCATGACTGAGCAAGGACTTCAGTCTCTCACTACCTTGGGGAGTGCCAGGACACCCTTCCCAGCCTCTTGCATCACTTGAGCAACCCTAAAATCATGTCCCCATCTGAGGGGACTGCTTGCTTTGAGCTCCTGAAGGCTGGGGACAAAACTAACAAATAACGTGTGCGCTACTGTGCAGATGGCACAACCCCTCCCCACCTCATCTCATACTGGTAGAGGGCTGCGACCGCTTTGATCCCCATCAGAACAAAGACTAAACATTAAAGTGAATTATCCCAAAGTTGCTCCTCATTAATGGACAGCTGCAGGCACTTTGAAACATCTGTCGGGATTGTTTGAACATTCCCTTCGCTTCAGCGGTTGCACCGAGGCAGCAGAACAAATCAAAACATGCCGTCCTCAGACCGACACCACCTATTTGAGTTTCCTACAGTCCGTAGCGGTGGTGCAAAGAAGCAGGAGCGATAAGGGAGCGGGAGGTGGTGATGGGCAGCTGGTTATGTAGACGAGGAGTCAAGCAGCAGGAAAATTGATGTCTTTCCGCAGTAAATGAGGATGGCTGTCCCCAGGAAAGCTGGGAAGGAAAGACTGGGGGCTGAGCGGTGTTGCTGGGATCTGCGGGAATGCAGGCATCCCTGCGCCCGCCTGGGAACGGGGTGGCTCGTGGGCACCCTGTCTGCTGGGGAGGATGGGCAGCGCCGGATGATTCTGGTGGGTTTTGCCGCGGGAAGAAGCCATCTGGCTAGGAAACAGCCTCCCCCTACCCTTACTGTGCATTTTTGAGGTTATGTCAACTCATAGAAATGAGAGAAAACCCACTGAAGCGACACCGGCTGTGAGTGCAGAAGCCTTTATCCCAAGCCCTCAAGGGCCAGTACCTTGTGTGCAGGAGAGTACAGCATCTCCAGTCTGTGCTGCTGCGCCTCTGAGTCCTGCAGGCTGTACTGGGGTGGTGTTTCTTTAAGGGAAGGTTGCAGAGCACACGAATTACAGTATTCCAGTAATCCCTTGGCATCGGCCTGCCCAGCCCTCAACGCAGCAGGAAATGTGGGACAAGCAGGGTTTTGAGATTATCTCGTGCTCTGCGAAGCCAGTTCCCTTTGTGCTTTTAGAAAGAGCTCGTTCCAGCAGCAGGCAAAGGGGCTGGGGAGGATATCCCAATGGGATGCTGTCCCATGTCCGCAGCAGCATCCCCAGGGCTATGGCAGTGTGTGTGTGCTCTGCCCTCCTCCCTGTACCCCATGCAGGCATCTTCTGACAGTCGCTGAACCACCTCTTCGCTGTCATCCTTGGCAGAGATTGCATTTCTCTCCCTGATCCGTTCCTTCATGGGGAGGTAGTTCTTTCATGAGATGACGCTGCTAGCTTTGCAAACGGAGGGAGTTTCCCACCTCTTCCAAACTGATCGGCTTTTTACCCACCAAAGCTGTCCCTTGGGGGAAGAGGCATTGCTTTGGCCATGTGTTTTGCTGGAATTGTGCTGTTCCTTAGGAGCTCAGTGCACAACCTCCTACATCCATAATTTCATGCAAATGCCAAGGCAGGAGCAGCCTGGATCATGGGAACCGTGAGCCCAGCAGATTCAGCCACAGCTAAATAAACCGGGATACTCTGCTATGCAAAGTGTTTGCTCAGGGTTGCTCCTAGAAGGGTGACCCGAGCTGATGTGGAAAATAGTAAGCAGTATTTTTCAGAAACGTCTGGATCATTTAAGCAAACTTGCAGTGTGATTGCAGGTCCATGAGGCAATTCGAAAGTGCTTTCCAGGCTTTATTGGCAGAGGGTTGCTTTGCAGGGGAGCTTTGTATCTGAACTTTTGCAAAATGCACCAGAGACAAATCTCCTCCCTGTTCGCATCGAATAACTTCTCACTGTGGGGACAGCTGGAACATGACTTCTTTTGCTGATGCTGGCTCTTGGGACAGGCAGCAGGAGTGTTTTGATAGGGGGACTTTGTGAAGAAGTGAGCAGGGACCACGGGGACTGTAATTCAGCTCCATACCCAGCTCCATCCTGCAGCTGGAAACACTGGGGAAACATTGACGTTTCTCAGTGTAACCTCCCATCCTTTTTTCTCTCCCTCAGCTCTCCAGAGTGAGTGCTCCTCAATCACATCTCAGTCTGCCTCTTGGTAAGGTCAGGCAGGTTGGTAACCCTTGGGCTTGGGGTGTGCTTGCAGTGGTGACTGGAGCTCAGGAAGGTGTGCTCAAGGCAGACTTTAAAGCAGCTAGCACAAATGAGAATATCAATTCAGTCCTGGCAGCAGGATGCCTTCGTGGAGCTGCAAGTTGGGTCCGCAGTGGTAGGTGGATTCTTGGGTACCAAGCTGAGATGCCCATCATATCACTTATCTCCAAAAACTGGGCTTTAAGTTGAATGTTAGACCCAACACACAGAGCAAAGACATGAAGAAGGCCACCATGCTGGTAATTTGGAAGTGGCACCAGCTCTTGGCTGGGAGATTTGATGTTTGGAGTAGTTTGATATTGAGGCAGACAAGGACAGAAGCCTTCAATGTCTTTGGGGATGCACTCTTGGTTTAGCACCTTCTCCTGTATTCCTAAGCCATTTCCTCTAAGCCAAAGAGCTTGATTCAGGTGTGTTCCTGAAACACGCCTTAACTTGTGTTGAAACATTGTGAGGAGTAAGTCATAAAGATGTATCCTGCTGTTATGCGTTATTGTATAGTCTATTATTGGGCAAAATAAATGGCAGATGCTGGTAATGCTTCATATCAGGAGGAATGTGCAATAGGACAGGCTGACAGCTTAACGTGACTTTATCATTTTCTCATTTCTTCACGTTATGGGGCACTTCTGACATTCCTGCCACTATTCACTAAATCCCCTTACAAAGTGCATTAGTTCCTTTATAAAGCAAAAGAAAACCCAGAATCGTGACTATTTTGCTTCAGGGTTCCATGTAAAGAAATGAGGCCTGTAGGTAGAAGAGGACAGACATAGGAGATGCTGCATCAGAAGGGTATTGGAAAAGTAGAAAAGGGGATGTGATGGGAAATGTGTGACTTCAGTAAGAGGAATGACTTCTGGTCTGATCCCTGTGTCCTATCCTGCCGGGCGAGATGCTCTTTTCCTCCTGCTGTCTCACCTACCCAGCTCACCTTCACCTGGTGCCTGTTGGCAGCTCTCCAAAATAAATTTCCTTGTGTCCCCAGATCCTGCTGGGGCTGAGGCTTTGAAGCAAAGTGACTTGGTGTTCTTCAGCTGCCTGCATTATTATTTTTTTTTCCTCAACCTGTGTCTGTGTGCTGAACCTGCTTTTATTCCCCAGCGAGCTGTACCTGCAATGCCTCCTCGCTGCACCCTGGCCAGGCTGGTAAGCCTTGCTGCATCTCTCTCCATGTCTTATTTCCAACCAGGAGGGTTTCTGCTGCGAGTTACTGCCCCCACTTAATTCCTTACAGAGATCGAGTTGATGCTTTGCCCATGTCACGCTGCAAACACCACCAGTTTGCTCGTGTTTCAGGATCTTGTTGCTGCTGGAAAGGAGCTTGGATCGCCAAGGGACAGCTCTTTATTACTGAAATATTGGCATCCTTTATCCCTGTCTTTGCAACTTATTTCTTGTGCACTTTGCATGACTGACTGAGCATCCCTGCGCTGCAGTCCTTCCACTGATGTGGTGGTACCTGCTGCTGCCCCTTCCCTCTGCTCTAATAGAAAACTCCATTATCAGTCCTGGGCCTTACTAGTGATAAAATCCCATCACAAAATGTCAGATCTAATACTCCTCTCTGTCCCAATCCTTTCCTCAGCCCCTGCAAAATGTCTGGTGGTTGTTGACAGGACAAAGTGGGATTTGGCAAATTGTTCCATTTGAAAAGATGAGAAGGAAAATATTTCTGATTTCTCAGTCCAGCCTGGCTTACTTCTTTCTTTTTTTTATTTCCCCTGCCTTTTTGGGTCCAAGGAGAGTTGTGATGGAGTTAGAGCAGGAAAGCAGAAAATGATTAGCTGCTTTCAAAATCAAATGTAATTGTGTTTTAAAAGAGCCCAAACTGACATGAAGTGAGTTATCAAACAAAATGTTTGATTTGTCTCAAAGCCAAGTCATTTTGTTTCTTAATTCACAGCTCTTGACTTCCAATAAGTGTCATAATTTGGAAAGTATATAAAAAAAAACAAACATTCTAAGAGTGAAAATAAAAAACCTATCAAATGGCCTAACAGAGAAGTCTTTCTACTGCTTTTCACTGGTCTGTGTAGGGCTAAGTACACGAGGGAAAAGAAAAGCCCCGCTTCTCCTTGAAACGTTGGCTGCGGGATGAGGCACAGACCCCTGTGAGGAGGGTCAGCTGGCCTTAGAGCAAGAGCATTTGATTGCAGGGCAGTAGTGGATGTTTTCCCTTCCTTCTCACGAGGAAGATGTTTGTTACTCAATGTGCTGCTCTTAGCAATAGAAAGAACTTTTTAGCTGAAGGAAGAGGCTGCAGTCCCTGTCCTGATCACCAGTTATGTTGCTGTCAATGGGAGTCTCACAAGAGACTGATGATGGTTAGACCTTTGATCTTTTTGCTCCTGGTATTAGTGCCCTCTCGCTCTACCAAATTGGGCCGATCTAACAATTAGAGGGAAACCTGGGAAAAGACCTAACAAGCAGTGTTAAAGCCATCCACAAGTTTAGCACATCTTTATTCTTAGTAGCAGCAACCCCCAGAACTAAGAAAAGGGTTTTTGCTAGACCTCCCTTCTCTTCTAAGCAGCAGCTCCGTGGTTGCACGACGAGGTGGATGATGTGGAAAGTGTTTTCCTAATAATGAGGGCAATTAGCAATCGTGCAGAATTTCTTGAAAGCGGAAGGATGTCTTAAGCTAATTCTAACCTGCGTAATTTCCCCTTGAGCACTCGGTTCCACATAAACGTTCAACCACTGGCAGTATCCCAGTCGCCTCATAGCCTAATTCTTGTGACCAGTGGTGTGCTTCACTGGTCCTTGAGCATGGTCTGGCTCTGTACATGCCCTAGATTATCCAAAACCTGCTTGATTTGTGAGGTAAAAGTGTAAAATACTATTACTGCAACAATAGGATTTTGTTGCAATCTCGGAAAAAGATAACAAAAAGGACACAGGGTGAGCCTGTTGTTTTCTTGATTTTAGGACAAACTATAGAAAAAGTAAAAATACAATTAACATGAGGGTTTCTTAAACTACCCTAGAGGTGAACAATAATTTAATATCTTATCATAAGATCTTAGATACCTATTACCCTGTTCAGTGGATGCTCTATCCCACATTGCCCTCTAGCGAGGACATTTCAGAGCGAATTATGCCTTCCAGCTTGCAGCCACCAGGGTACGAAATGGGGTATTTTAATATCTGAGGGCACGGGTTGTTTCTGAAGTGGAGGTTTGCCTTGTGATGAGAATAATATGAGGAGGGGCAGCATCTACCTGCCGCAGGTGCCGGTGTGTGTATCTACTCTGGCCACAGCTTTCATGGCAAGTGCTTTTTGTGTGAGCTAACTGCCTCCACAGGCATCTCCCTGCTTCTGGTGGAACACTAGCCAAAGGTGTTCTGTCAGCTGTCTTCTGCTTTGGAAAAAGGTCAGAGTGTTCCCTGGGTTCTTTTGGTGAAGGTTCTTTCTTACCCTTTGCTCCGTGGAACTCACTTCATTTCTGTGGTGTTGCCCGTATACATGTGGTCTCACAACCCTGCCTGGTTTGGACATGGGACAAACTTCTGTCCCCTTTCAACCCGACAGTGGTACATCCAGACGTGTTGCCTGGAGGGTTAGAACTGGTCCTTGTCCTTCTGCCTGCTTAGGTGCATGAAGCTGCATCGGTGCCAAATGACAATTTTGGTGTGTTCCCAGTTCTCCAGAGCTGTTCAACACTTCCAGAAAATCCTCAACCAGCAATAGGTTCAGAGAAAAAAAAGGAAAGCAAGTATCCTCTGGTTGTGGAGAGCAGGTGATGCATGATTCATCCTGTCCTCAAAGTCTCAAACCAGTCCTGTGGTGCCCAGAGCTGCAGAGCTTGCCCTCTTCTGGGTTGTAGGTGCCTTGAATCAGCTGTGGCCACACAGACCTTTTGCTTGCACACACAGGTCCCACACAGTCAACGGCATAGCAGTTCAGCAGCCCCTTGGCTCCTTGGTGCCTCTGGGAACCTGTCGCAGCCCAGGGTGCTTTGGTGCCTGCAGCAACCTTCCCTCAGAGAGGGTCGTCCCCATGGATGAGAGGTAGCTCAGGTAACTCTGGAGGAGCAGGTTTTTCCACTGGTGCCCTCTGCAAGGCTGGGTACCAGGATCAGGACTGAGGATCCAGGATTGGGAGAGATGAGAGGCTCAGATCTGCCTGGGTTTTCCTTCTCCTTACTGCTTCTAGGGTGGGAGAGTCAGAGCAGAGCAATGTCCAGAGCCCTGCTGAAATCCAAGGGTTCCTCATCCAAAACATGGGCTCAATTTGTCACTGCCCCAGGCACTGCTGCAAGCGACGTGAGGCCCAGTGTGTCCTTATGTGCTTGACCATAATTACATAGAAATGTGTAATTAATATTCAGTCATCAAATACTAAGCTGGTCTTTGATTGTTCATCAGAATAATAGCCATGGCTATTTCCCAGGTGGCCAAGAAAGCCAATAGCATCCTGGCTTGTATTAGAAATAGTGTGGCCAGCAGAAGTAGGGAGGGGAGTGTCCCCCTGTACTCAGCACTGGTGAGGCCACACGTGGAGTATTGTGTCCAGTTCTGGGCACCTCAATACAAGAGAGACATCGAGGTGCTGGAGTGAGTGCAGGGGAGACAACGAAGCTGGTGAAGGGCCTGGAGAACAAATCGTATGAAGAGCGATTGAAGGAGCTGGGACTGTTTAGTTTGAGGAAGAGGAGGCTGAGGGGTGACCTTATCACTCTCTACAACTACTTGAAAGGACACTGTAGAGAGGTTGGTGCTGGTCTCTTCTCGCAGGTAGTAATAGAACAAGAGGGAATGGCTTCAAGCTCCAATAGGGTAGGTTTAGACTGAACATTAGAAAAGAGTTTTTCACAGAAAGAGTGGTCGGGCATTGGAACAGGCTGCCCAGGGAGGTGGTAGAGTCACCATCCTTGGATGTGTTTAAGAGTCCTTTTAGATGTGGTGTTGGGAGATATGATGTAGGGGAGAACTTTGTAGACTAGGGCAGATGGTTGGACTCGATGATCCCAAGGGTCTTTTCCAACCTAAATGATTCTATGATTCCATGATTCCATGGCCATTTCTCTGCTAGATGCTGTCTGTTTAAACTCCTCTCGTAAAAACTCAACAGTTTTAGAACTGTTTGTTCTAAAAGCTGTGATTTCCTGCATGGAACCACCCAAAGGGCACAGCCTGGTTGCATGGGTGGGTGAAGGCATCTCCCTGCCATCATTGCGATCCTCCCAGGGGTTGTGGGACATGATGGTGTTTGGGGAGCCGAGGTGGGCTGCACTGTCACCCAGTCACTCCACACCGCACTCATGGGTTCAATGACAGACACGAATGCCATCTAGTGACCAAAAAAAAATACGCTGTGGGTGTTTTATAAAATGTCACTGGAAGTTTTATAGCCCTAAGTGAGGCAGGCCGTGGGGCTGGGAAGGAGGGAGATGGTGCGGGCTGTGCTGGGAAAAGAACTCCCTTTTCCCTGCTCTCCCAAGCTAATTCTTCCCTCATTTCACATCCCACAAAGTGCTTCTGCCGGTGACCAGGGACTGGCATCTCCCATGTGAGGCTTCGTAGATCCCTGGGGGAGCAAGGCACGGGCTTCCTAAGCAGCTCTGTTGATTGAGGAGCACAAATTCCCTGAGTTCCTGCTGGATCATGGAGCAGAAACCCAATGCCTGGGGACAAGGGGACTGCAGGAGGGGAGATGGCTTGCTCCGCTACTGGCATGGACAATCACGGGCAGAGACCCTGGGGACTGATGTAGCTGGCAGCACGGGGTGTGACACGGTGCCAGTGCTGCAGCTTTGAGTGGAGCTGAGACAGGGTGAGGGCTGGCAGCTTCTGCCACTGTCCTGACAGCGGTGACTTGTTACCACAGCTCATGCAACACTTTTTTCCTCCCACCACTTTTGTTTCACCCTCTTGCTTCTGTAGGTGATAGCCATGAAGACATTAACACCCTGAGTTCCTGTGCGAGTGGCTGGCTGGAGACACCTTTGCTCTGTACCTTAATTAATCCAGCCAAGTCACAGTGCCACAAACCTGGAGGAATTAGTTTGCCCTCTGCATTTTAAAGATAAAGGTGAAGTTGTTTCTGCCCATACCCCCTTATTCTGTGTGGCTAAGCTGTCATCAGCAGGTGCAGATTGCTTCGTGTAGGGCTGATGGTCACCTGGGAATATTTTTCAGCTTTGATTGTTTCTCCAACTCCTGAGAAATGCAGAGAGAGAGAGAACTTGGGAATTAAAAGCTTCCAGTTAAGGAGCTTGAGGACTGAGATAGGTGTGATGAAGTGCATTACAAATGTACCGAGATGCCAGGCAGCAGCTCCAGAGAGATTTGGAGCGAGATGTGGGATGTACCCCACTGTTGAAGCAAAAAGCACCCAGACGCGAATAAACTCCTTCATGGGACATTTTTGAAGTGCAGAGACATTGAGACCGGTGCTGGCACATCCCTGGCCGAGGGTCCCAAAGAGCCACCCCCTCACTACACACATGGATCTGTCACCAACGCTTGGACCCAGACCTCAGCTCTGTGGTGCTCAGACCTGCTCATGCTTTTTTTGGAAAGCTGTTTACAAGGGCCTGTGGAGAATTCTTGTTGTTTTTCTATCCCAAATGTGAAGGTACCAAATATGTTCCTATTGTCTAACTTACAAATGTTATGTGTTATCTTTGCTGCTTCTTTTTCTGGATTATCCTTGTGTCCCCCTGCCTTTCTGCCCTGGATAATTGGGAGTTGGCAGCGTGCCTGTAGAGTGCCTGTTTCAGGGCCAAAATGGGAGTGAGAATAAACGCTTCTAAATATTGTGTTGAAACAGATAAGTAATTTACTTACAATAGCTCTTCGCCTGGCATTACACTGGCAATTTCATGCAGGTTTTGCAGGAGGAGTGAGCAGTTGTGAGAAGCTGGGAGAGCTGTGTCCCGTGGGGAATATTTGCCGGGTGGGTATGAGGGGGAGTAGGGCTTCACGCATTCGGAAGAGCTCTCCTACTTGTGTAAAGGGACTTTATCCAGCAGTCTGTGACAACTCTGCATTTTATAGATTTGCTGGTCATAAATTCTGCAAATATGCCAGGAATTTAGCTGGAGGTGGCAAAGGTAGAGACTACCCCTGTGGGTAGAAGGCAGGTCCGCTTTACCTTATGCTTTTGAGTAAGACATCTTTTAGAGCAGCCAGCCGACCAAAGCACAGTGTGTGTCCACACCGTCTTCTCAGCTCAATAGAAATCCTTCAGCGTTATCACAGCTCCGTCTATTCTTTTTCCTGAACAGACACGGAAAAGCAAAAAGCATTTAGGGTGCTCTTTTGCCTGAAGCACTCCACACAGAGACTTATTCCTATCTATTTGGCATCAGTAGGATAATAACATCTTGCAGGAGACAAGCAGAACAACTTGGAATGAATAACGTGAGCCTGGTACTAATTTTCTGTTTTCTCTCTCCTTGTAGGGATCCTGTTTACGATGCTGGTATTTGGACCAGCCTGTGGATTTATCTTGGGCTCCTTCTGTACCAAAATCTATGTGGATGCTGTCTTCATTGACACAAGTAAGGAGAACTGGGTTTGGTTTCCAATCACATTAATGTTCTACCAGTGGGGCAAAAACGTTGATGCTCACAAGCTGGAAACTGCTTCTCATTTCATCTTGAATGCCTTTTGCATATGTGGATGTCACTTTGAGAGGGGTTTTATGACTGAGATTCAAAGTTTTCAACTCTGTCCCAACGGATAACAGTTTGATAGTGGATAAAATGTCTTTCCTTCTGTGGGCTTTTCTACTGCAAGATGAGTTTCAGCCCAGCTCTTAGAGGACAACTTGAAATATCACTGTGGCAGGGCACACCAGCTAGCCATGGACATAGGGGCTGTTTTTCCATCGGGTTCTCACAGGCTCCTATGCCAGGTGAGCTGTGTTCAGAGTATAGGATGAAATCTGGAGAGCTGCTATCCCTAGGACCTATGGGGACCATCCAAGCTCACTGATGAAGGCACACCAGTCAGACCCATATGACCCTGTTTGGATGGACAGGTTCAGTCCCACAGCATTATTGCTTTTTCCCAAAGCAGTGCTAATTATTTCTCACCTTTATTCGGCACCGGGGTTAAAGCAAATTGTTTGCAGATTGTCTTTTTGTTTATTAAGAAAAAAATGGCAAATTCTGCTTTTATTGCTGCCTGCACTATGTGCTCTTTGCCATTAGAGGGCAATGTGTAACAGGCTGTTCTCCACGGCTATAGACTGCAAACTGATGTTTCATTCTTTTCCCTCAGTTGTTCAGATGCATTTTCTACAGTTTTCAGCTCCATCTGATCCCACGGGCTCTCATCCTGCTGCGGGGATGTTGTCCCCTTTGAGGGCTCGTTCCAGTTCTGTGATGTTGCAAATAGATCTTCATAGGATGGAGTTTGGATGGAGTTGAACCTTGCAGGAACAGAGTCAGGCAAATCTGGAGAAGTGTAGCTGCCCTTTTTTGGTTTTACATGCACTTGGCAGCTGTAGAAATCTAAATAATATCAAATGAGCAGAAAAGAAGTATCTTTTTGATGTCTACGGCTTGGTCAAACACCACCATGGTGTCTTTTCATTCTTTGGCTTTAGCAAAGATATGTCAAAGGCTCACTTGGTCCTGTAGGCAGAGGAGCTTGCTTGAACCCTGTTAAATATTTGACCATTAAGTATAATTCACTCTGAAATATGAACGTGCAGGGTATTAAAAGCTTGAAAATGGGTTTGAAAACAATTGGATGAGTTTATAGAAGACGTGAACAAGACACCAAATCTAGCTTAGAAATCCCCTGAGCCATAAATTTCCAGAATTAAAAGGAATAATGTCAGGAACATGATGACTTTATTCTTGTGTACTTTTTGGACATCTGCAACTGGTTACTATCAGATGCAAGATGCTGACCTAGCTAAAAAAAGTTAAATTGATAACAATCTGACCATTCTTAATATAAGACATGGCTCCATATTTACATCTCAAAAAGCCCCAGACAAATACAAACCCACGGAGGAGAACGGTGGAGCATTATTGCTGAGAAGCTTGGAGGGGCTGTGGCTCAGCAGGTTGGAGGGAGGGTATAGTTCTTTACAGCTGCAGGTCAAGCTGGCTTTGGCCATGGTCCATCACTGTCATACAAAGGCTGGGGCACGCATGGCCTCTGTCTATTTTGTGTGGGAAAGCATTTCCATGTTGCATCTGGCTCTGCCTCGCAGCTCCAGGTGGCATAAGGAGACCAAGCTCCAGGGGTGAGCCCTGTCCTGCTCCCCATTTTGGGCAGGAGGTGCAGGGTGCCAGGGCGTGCTGCTGCACTGCCTTCCATACAGGACTTATTTTAGGAAGGGGATATGAGGAAGACCTTGGCTCACGTGGCTCCTCACTTGGCTGTGTTCCCAAGAGCCTGAAAAAAGAAATGCACTTCAGGCAGGAAGAAATAACAGCAAAAGAATCCAATCCCTCCAAAGCACTGTTTTTCAAACTTTATATATATTTAAGAGCTGCGTGTTATTTTCCCTAAGGAGAAGAGTTTCTTTCCATCTCTGCTTGAGAGACAACTTGATTGCCTCACTTGAGACAGATTTTTCAGAGTGGCAGTAACCAGACAGGCATCATGAATGGACGAGCTTGTTACTCCTGCCACACGGACCCTGGTCTCCCTCAGGACTCAGCTCTGTGCTGGGCACCCTTTGCCAGCTCTTGTGAGGCGACTGATAGGAACACAGTTTCTTCTCTCCTGCTGCTTATTTTTATTTCCCCCAAAGGTCTCCAGAGCCTCCTTTTTCCTTATATCTACTGAATGATGGCCTACAGGTTACTCTTGCCTTTTAGTTTGCTTTTCTTCATTTTTTCTGGTGACTTCTCTGCCTTCCTGAGCCCGTTTGATACGGTGAGTGGGGTTTTTTTTCCCATATTTAGGACTCTTTCACCCTCAACATGGTCACAGTTGCTCCTAAAGCCCAAATGCCCATCTCTCCTTTGCTGAAAAGGGCTGTGGAGAAAATAAGGGAGAGCTTTGATCTCCTGGAAACAAAAGGTAAACCAAGATGGAGATGCAATGTCCTTGTCTGTGCCACTGCTTCTCCATGCACATCTTTGTGCTAGTAGGTACGTCAGCTGTGTGGGCACTTATGGCACACTGGGATAGTGATGTCCAAAACCCTCGTACCAGCACATGGGACACAGACTGGTACGTGACATCTTCAAAGAGCTGGGAAAGCCAAAGATACTGGAGAGAAGCTCAGATTACAGGCTGTTGCAGAAGCCACACGTACCATCTGGATAGGCGAGGTGATGGGTTACTTGTCCTAAGGACCTCTTGGATGTGGAGGTCGTTCCATACTGGTGGCTCACATGGTATGGGTGTGGGATGCGCTGTGGGTCTCCACTTTGTGTCTGGGAGCCCCTCACCAGCCAACACAATCCCCAACAACCTACAGGATCATTAAGTCTATTGCCTTCCCCTCCCCACAGCTGAAACACTTGTGACTTGTGTGTGTGTGTGCCCTTGCAGGTAAGCTGGACATCACCCCGGACGACCCTCGGTGGATCGGCGCGTGGTGGGGAGGCTTCCTGCTGTGTGGTGCCTTACTCTTCTTCTCGTCCCTGCCGATGTTCGGGTTCCCGCAGTCCTTGCCCCCGCGGCCGGAGCACGCTGGGGAGAGCGAGCAGGCCATGCTTCCCGAGAGGGACTACGAGAGACCCAAGCCCAGCAACGGGGTCCTGCGGCACGCACTGGAGGGGGAGAGCAGCACAACCTGCTTCCAGCAGCTGCGAGGTGACACACTGGCTCTTGTCACATCTTTTGTGCAAGTCAGCAACAGATTAACAGCTGGTTGGACTTATAATTGGTCTCTGATTTGGGCCATCTACCTCTTCCCCCAGAAGAATCCCCCAAACCCCTCAGTATCCTGAAAATTCAGTCCCCAGCTTCTAATTATCTCTGGCATTGTCCTCATTTTAAAGAGAGACTTTGTTCCACTTGAAAGGTTTGGGGTTTTTTTAAAGTACAAAGCTTCATAAACGCGTGGTAGTCCTGTAGAGTTGATAAAAAATAAAAAAAAAGGAGAACATAGTTGCCAAAGTAATTTGTGAACTTCTCTCCAGTCTACTCTGTCCTCCTCCCCTCTGCCTCCCAAAGTGGAGAGAGAGCCAGCAAGGGCAGTTAAAAGGAATGGGGAGCTCCTGGCATCTGAGCTGCAGCTTCGTGCTATCCCAGATACAAAGCAGCGAGGCTGGGCAATGCTGCAGCTCTTAATCTGGGATGGGGGAGAGGTAGATACCAACCCAGAATAGCAGCCATGGGGCAGGGCAGAATGTGGGTTGTATCAAATTAGACTAGAAAACTCCACATCGTGTCCAGGAGTGATGGAAATGGACCTGGCTGTAATTAAGGTCAGTTAAGGATCTGGCATTTTGTGGGAGAGTGTGGGCAGATGTCCTTTCCATAGGCTGCACTAGAAAATCGACTTCATCTCAGACGGTGCTCCTGGAGCTCTGGTGGGGGCTTCCCACCCTCTGTCGCTGTGTCAGCATGGGTTTTATTACTGCCTAATGCATTTTGATAAATGAGGACAAAATCAGTTACTCCCTGTTCAGTCACCTTAATTGGGAATTGAATGAGGTGCAGGTGGAAAGAAAAAAGAGACTTGGAGGAAAAAAGTGTTTTCTTAAATACAAAAATGCCTTCAGTAGTTGATGTGGTTGTTCATTAAGGAAAGGTTGAAGACGTGAAATTTGGACTTGAAGAGGAAATTCAAAAGTGAGGTAAAGCGATAAATTGTTTGAAAACTTGTCAGTAAAATTAATTTCTTCATCCTTGTTGCAAGGATTTTCTCAGGTCTGAGGAATGGGCTTTTCCCGTGGTATGTCCACCTGTACAATTCTGTGGCTTTCGTCATGGACTCATCAGAGCACCTGCTTCTGGCCACTGAGTTTTTGCAATAGACACTGGAAATTTTTGCAGGTTTTTGTATAGAAAAATGAAAGAACATGATATATCCCTGCTGCATGGAGAGGCAGCAGTTCTGCCTGAGGGCAGTGCTGAGCAATCTGAAATTCTTGTACTCAGGAGGTCATAGGGGGGTTCCTAGAGCATCTGTTGCTCATAGAAGTAGAGAAATTGCCACGTCCATATTGCCTCAAAGTATTGATTACATCATGAAGCACCACAGTCTTCCACGTTAGACTTGTCATTGCAGGTAACCCCATTTCAGATCAGTCAGTATTCCAGAGGTCTCTTTCTAGATGGACTTTGAAATACAATTTGCATCACATCAAATAAGACAGGGAATGACCTTTTTAGTTATGCCTTTGAGGCTGTCACAGACGACACGGTGTTGGTAGCTGACATCTCCTTTGAAGTCCCTCGCCATTATTGTCACAGTCAGAACGTGGTCAAGAGTCATCTTTGCTCAGGTGCCTGCCTGGAGGAGATTTTTGGACATGCACCACAAGGGAAGGCAAGCGTGCCTCACAAGAGGTGTTTAAGGTGGTGGGTTGATCTTGCTGCATACATATGTTACTTTTCCAGCAGCAGAAAAATATATATTCATTCCTACGTGGCAGGACCTTGTATCCTTAATCTGTTTGTTGATTGTGTAAAGTTTCCGGCTGAACTGAGTCACCTTTTTGGCCGTTGAAGGGGTTTAATTATTTTTATTTTATTGTTGTCAAGCCTTGCAGTGACTGTTGCAGGTGAGCGGACGTGGCAGGGGAGGAAGCGGGATGGTGTCAGCTGGAGACACGCTCCCAGCTGGGTCCTGGCTGTCAGTGGTGACAAGGCACGGCTGTCACAGGGGAGGATGCTCGAGACGCTACAAGATCTGCTGAAAGACAGTGAGATGTGGGGCTGGGTGAGATTCCTTGGCTTTCCCTAGCCCTAGCATACAGAAAAGCTAGGACTAATATAAAAGCAACCTGCTCAAAGTGTCAAAAGGTCTTTTACATCTCTGTCAAGGTCTAACGAGGAGGGAGGGCCCAGCTTTTGGGAAGCCATGGCATGGCTTGGCTTCCCAAAATGGAGCCATATTTTCATGCCAGGAAAAGAAGCGTCCTTAGGTGGAGAGGCAATCAAAGGCAGCAGAGGTGGCGAGTGGCTGCCACGGCGGCTCCACTCAGGGGCACGGTGGCTCCGTCCAGAAGGCTTTGGGACAATCCTGGAAGGTGCCTACCGTTGCTAAACTGGCATATGAGTGCTGCACCGCTTTACCTGATTAGTATTTCAGTTACGCAATGCAAATCCATTTGGGAGCCCAGGGAAGTGAAAGATTAATAACAGGGAGAGGACGGATAAATGCTGCCATTGCTCTTTGCTCTCGGCTGGCAGCCTGGCAGGATTGTTCCAGCCCTGCACTCTCCATACGGTCTGTGAAAGTGCCTCCAGGCGTGGGCTGTGGCTGTCCTCGCTGTCCCCAGGACACAGCTTTGCTTTCCTACCTCTGGTCTGCCTTGGGCACCTCTGCTGTTGGGGACCAGGGACGATGCTCGGCTGTGTGGGGGCACTGTGCCCTCTGCTCCTCTCTGTTCGGCAGCTGCCCTCCCGCTCGGTGTTAACATGCTGCCTCTAACCCACCACCTGCTCCAGGATGTGCTTGGAAATATTTTGTTAAAATAATTCTTTTTCTCGTACAGACATGTCACTTCTACTGAATTGAGTGGTCAGTTCTGATGAAATTTAGTTTCAAAATGCTTCCTCGGCTTGATCTTTAACACCCCTGAAACATTCTGCTCTAAATGCATTTTGTTTTGCAATGATTTAAACCAGAAATTCATTACATTCTGCCTGTCTAGCGAGAGAGATTAAAAACCTAAAAGGATTGAAATTGATATGGAATCCTTCAGGTTTGGAGAGAGAAGCTCATTCACAAAGAATTAAAAGAAAACTCACGGTGGAATTAAATGAATTTCAGAACTGCAAATTCCCTAGGTTTGGAAACATTTTGGTTTCTGTCCAGCTTAATTTCCAAGAGCATAGGAGAGCTGGGATGTACAGCTGACAGCTGTCTTGTCTTTTGTTCAGTTCCTTCCTGCTCTGTGTACCAATCTGCTGAATACCTAGAGAGGGAGCTGCTCTGAATCCTGGATTTCTCTCCCCAAAAGTGCTGTCTGGGAGCAGACACGTAGTGCTGGGCCAGAATCTCCCAGCTGTGCAGGGGAGTCCCGGGCCATGGAGAGCCTGTAGTCTTTGGTGGGAGTTCATAGGATTGAGCGGGATTAAGGCTCACACAAGTAGTTTTAAACTCCTGACTCTAACAAGTGATAGCCACAGCCTTTTGGAGAGGGCTCCATCTATACGTCCATTCACAGCCAGAGTGGTGAGTCTTTGACCCGGATATAGATGGGTACCAAGACCTTAATGCCTTTTTGGATTTGGGGTTTGGCTCCCTACCATCATTTAAAAGGCTTGCTGAGAAATCCTCATCATAGGTAAGGGGATGGCGAGTGGTCATAAAAGTCCTACATCAGGTCCTGTCAGTCTCCGAGTTTCCTTTGGCTTGGATTTCTTGCGGCTGCGGGCTTTGTTGGCAGGTTCTTCTTGGCTGTTCTGAAGCCAGCACCCTTGATATCAGAAGCTTTGATTAATTCAGAAAGGCCTTCAGCCTTCGGGCTTTGGGGAAGGAGCTGAGCAGCAGCTGAGGTCAGGCAGAGCGTGTCTGTCTCCGAAAAGATAGTGTGCCTTGCCATCACCTCCATGACAAGGGTGAGGGAATTTTTTGTCCCTCTCTGAAGTTGAGAAAAGGTGGTTGCTGGAGGCAAGATGATATGCTAGAAGGACCTGTTTTCTGTGAATGAGAATATTACTGTTGCTTTAAGGTTGTATCTGTCAAGAAGCCTTTTTCACATAGGTGTCATCCTTTTCCTTCATATCCTCTGTGATACTAATTTTGCCAAAGCCACGTGGACTTTGGCACATTAAACTCACCTGAGATATCTTCAGCACCTCTTGCCCTTACTCCATCTTCTCTTTTGTAGGAGCTGCCTCTTTCCAGGAGGTATTTTCTTCTTGCTGCCTGTACTATTGATCCCCTATTCCTCAAGCCAGGTAGAGATTTTGCCTTTTGTTTTCTATTCAGATCTGAGGCTTGCTGCCTCTGTTGCTATTAGAAAGTAGTATTTTGGCTTGACGCTACATTTCTCCTTTCCCTCACCACACTGTCCTAGGTGGACTGGGCTGTAAACCTCCCCCTAATTTATTACTTTGCTTTCTGTATTCCTCATCTTTACTGCAAATTGAAAACATGTCTCTGTAGGGTGCTCCAACTGGAAAAAGGGGCCTTGGTGATTGTAATGTTCCAAACAATTCATTTCAAGCACCAACGTGATGATTATAGTTTGTCGTTTCTAGAGAGTAGTTAAACCTCATGTAATGAGGTTGCCAATTATCCCCAGTACGCCCCGATGTTTAGTGACAAATCAAAGCTATTTGGTGTACCTAAGTGTGTTTGCTTGTCAAGCCCGTGGCCTGTCACCCACAGCTGGTGTCCCAGCAGGAGATAGGGACGGTGTTTGATGCCTTGGCATGGGTGTTGCTTGGGGTGTTAAAAGGTGGTAAGTTGAGGGATTGGCAAGGGGAGAGCTTTGGGACATCCTGCCAGGCCCCTTCCAACCTATGGATGATCCTGTGGCCAATGGTGCATGTGAATGGTCTGAAGAGTTGGGTTTTAAGTTTTAAGAGTTAAGTTTTAAGTATGTTTTTAAGTACGTGCAAATCGCATGAAATTTAACCAAGCCAAGTGCAGGGTCCTGCACCTGGGACGTGGCAATCCCAGGCACAAATA
>JAOQGH010000069.1:35055099-35085777 GCA_025769975.1 Gallinago jamesoni
AAGTTGTGGCTGCCCCATCCCTGGAGGTGTTCAAGGCCAGGCTGGATGGGGCTTTGAGCAACCTGGTGTAGTGGGAGGTGCCCCTGCCCATGGTAGCGGGTTGGAACTCGATGATCTCTAAGGTCCTTCCCAACCCAAACCATTCTATGATTCTATGATACTCCAGCATTGGAGAGGAGTGAAAAGAGGCTGAGGTTTCTTGTTCTCAGTGTATCTTGACCTGGCAATGAGAGTCATCTTTCTGCCATTTTTTCTGTAGCATACTTGGTGCATTGGGATAAGGGTGTGAAATGAACTGGTCCTTCTGAGTGTGAGAGGGTCAGTCTTTCTGTGCCATGCCTGATACATCTTGTGGGTTCTCCAAGTAGATTTTTGAGACTCTTGAATCCCGAAGAGCTTTCCCTTTTCCCATTTGGTGAATGGGTTTCAACCTTAGATTTATAGCTCCAAGTGCTATAAAGGTAGCTGAGGAAAGGTAGGCTGAGGGCTCTCCACACCAGGAGAGAAAACCTTACTGGTGTGCTTTGTCCACTGGCTCTACAAGGTCAAGTAGTAGGAATTTAATTGAACAGGTCTGAACCCCGATCAAAATGTCCATCATCTCTAATTACAATAGACTGTGGGTGCCACGTCTGTGACAAAACAGGTTTGCTCCTGTAGCAAACTTCTGGTGAGGTGTGATACAGCTCATCAATGAAACCCTTTAAAGTAGGAGACACTAAGATCACATCAGACCTGAAGGTAATAGATAATCATTACTAAAATATTGTGAGGATTCATTCTTGTCCCATCTGTTGAAAAGACAAGGTGTTCAACTAACCTTTGGGCCAAGAAGGTGCAGGGTAATGTTTATCATGACTTTTGCTGGGATTGGCTCCAGTGAAGAAGCACTGTGCTTAATTCTTGTGTTCCCCAGGGTTTTACTGTCCCCCATCAGACATTTTCTATTCCCCCTTCATACCCAGCACCGTATGCCAGGCAGCTGAAAGCACGTCACTCTAGTCTACCAAGAGATTTTTAAACTTCACTACTGACTTTTAATCTTTTTCCCAGAGGTATTTCACCCCAAGAAGTGAGACAGATAAGGCAGCAGCAGGTGTCAAATGATTCATCTTAATGGGTACCAGTAGCAAGATGAAAGGATATTCACTTCTATGGGGAGCCTCCCGTCATTTCCCTTAGAAAATGCAAGGGAACAAACCGAGAAGATGGTGGAGGCTCCCAGGCATTGCCTGCATTGCCCCTATACTCTTTGCTCTGGGTTTTATGTTACGCCCTCCAGCTGGTACCGAGCCCTGTTGCAGCAGACCGTGGTCAAACATGCAGTGGAGGACAGGATCTGTCCCAGGAAACTCACACCCAGATGCACAGGGAGGAGAAGCAATGTTGAAGTGTTGGGACTTGTACCCCAACACTGCCAGGCAAAGCAGTCACGAGGGCCTCCTCGCTTGTGCAATTACTCTTCAAAATTTTTTGCTGTCTATCTCCAAGTACAAAGGATGGCTTCTGACCTTGGTAATCCAGGATGGTTGGATACCGGCCTTGCCAGCTTCACAAATAAATGTCTGTGATCTTTAACTCCTTCCTGCAGAAGACAGGCTGTCATTATTATGATTTGGTTGATAAAGTTAGAGGTAGACCTTTGTGTCTTTGCATTTGAATTGGCACAAAGCTATATCTGGAGGAATCCATTAATCTCAAACAAACTGAACTCCAGAGGCACAACAGGCATTAATACCTTAAATATGGCTTTCCAAGCTTAGTGCTGCAAAGTCTACCTTTGCATTTTCCCTCCTTTTCCTGGCAAGAAGGGGAAATTCTGTAGGTGGCCACCAAAGAACTGAAGGAGGCAGCAGGTGGCTTCTGAGATCTATCCACATCTGAATCCCCTCACCCCCATTCCTCCTCGAAGTATTTTTTTTCCTCTTCTTTTTTTTTCCCCTGTTCTACTGAAAAATACTATGCCTCCTGCACCTTCATTATCCAGCAAATCCTCAGGAAGCAAGAATTTTATACAGCGTGAAAAAACGTTTGTGATATAAAGAGACCAGAAACTGCAGAGTGGCCCCTTCCAAAAAGCTTAGATCAAACCTAATTATAACATACACACCCCCAAAAGAAAGAACTAAAGGGACCCAAGCAGAACCTTGACAAAGAGCTGTGCATTCACTTGCTGAGGCTACTGCAATTAGATTTTGAACCAAAAAAAGTCCTAAGGGAAAACGGAAGCCAACACCAGAGAAATCTGTCATCTGCCAGGCCCTGGTACACCATAGGGGATGTGGGGGATGGATTTTCAAAATGCAAATAGGGGTCCATTGAGGCTTCACTACACTTCAGCAAGGTAATTTTCAAACTTAATGATTTTCACATTTAATTCAGGGAGAAATTAGTCATCAGGTATTGAGACAAAGCAAGGCTCTCTTCTGTACTGGGATGCTCTCCTCTTCATGCTGTGTTATCTCGGCAATAATTAAAATGTTCACTGAAGTAGAAAATGTGCTATCTGATTCATTAGCCAGATTTCCCTTTGTACGGTCACTCTTGTTTGCTTATCGGAAATAGAGACGGGCTTGAAGAAGAGGCCTCTGGCCACTAATGATTTGGGAAGGAGGACTTAAGGGATCATGAAACCAAAGCGAGTGTGTGCTCGGCATGTCCTCTTCCACCCTTGCAGCCACCAAAGAAAGGTCAGCATGGAAGGCGTTGCTTGGCTGGTGAAGCTCTGGGTTATGGGAAGGCATAGGCTAATGTGCCTGACGTAGGCATGATGTCCCTTGTGCCCATGGATGGCCGTGGCCCCAGGCTAAGCAGGAGAATTTCAGCTTGCACCCAGATTGTGCTGCAAGAAGGTGTCCCTCACAAGTGAGCCTGTGTTACGTGGAAATAAGGAAATGAAGCAAATCTGGATGGCAAGAGAAGGAGAGGCCAAGTGGGAGCTCGGTTAGCTTGTGTCTGAAAGCTTGTAAGAATTTGTGTGGTGCTGAGTGCAGTACTCATGGCACCCATCGGCTGGCTCAGTGTTGTTGATGGGGAGCAGGTAGGAAAAGGGAGAAGGAAAAGAAGACTACTAGGCTTTGATTGACATTCCTATGGGGGAAACAAAAGCAATACTGGAAAATTCTCATTCTTCAAAATTTCAAAATCATCTGTAAGATGTAAACTTAACAACGGGTGACTTCTTTTTGCACCCTCCTGGTATCTGAGTCTTTAGATTACGCTATTCTGGTATTTCACTTTGTTTTGTTGTTGCCACATTTCAACCAGCTTCTCTGTGCAGAGCAGAAAACTACTCCTGATTCAAAGTGAGTTTGTCCTGCAGGAGAGCAGCAAGGCGCCTCCAGCACCTCGAGTAGAGCCTACACAAAAACATGTCTCCTTTTTCTTCTTTTCTAGTGATCCCCAAAGTAACTAAGCACTTGCTCTCCAATCCTGTCTTCACCTGTATCATCCTGGCGGCCTGCATGGAGATCGCGGTGGTGGCTGGCTTCGCCGCCTTCCTGGGAAAGTACCTGGAGCAGCAGTTCAACCTCACCACCTCATCTGCCAACCAGCTCCTGGGTGAGTAACCACAGGCACCACCAAACCTCCAGTGTCCAAGGGCATTTAAAAGTGTTCAGCATGGCTGGTAACCGCAACCAGTCACACTGGCTAGGGTGCCCAAGAAGTGACTTGCCCAACATCTAGAAGTGTGTCTGTGAGTGGGAGGGCTGGATTCCAGCTCTGTCTTGGCTGCAGAGCCCGGAGCAGACCTCCATCATCCTTCCTCCTTGACTGGGCTCTCCACTGCAGCCTGCTGCAATCACTTCCCAAGCCTGTTGTGTGACAAGTGGTGTGATACAGCCAGGGTGTGAAAGTCTGTGATGGCCCTGAAGTACAGCAGAAATCCCATCTAGACTGGGCCATTTGGTTGCCCAGGACTGCAGTTGCTCACCGAGCAACAGGGACTACCCATCAAACTGCTTGTCTCGTGGTTCAGGTATCCTAGAGTTCTACAGCCCATTACCATTTGGGTTAGGAAACCCAATTTCTCCAGCTAGTCCCTCCTTTCCCCTTGGACTGGAGATGATGGACTTGCAATCAGCAGTTCAAGTACCCGAGCTAGTGCAGCTTGTTTGTCTTTCAAATGCCCCTTCTCTCTAACTGTCCTGTGCTGCTGCGGTTTCCCATATATATATATATATATATATATATATATATATTTCTCAACATTCATTAATTCCTTCCCTATCAGGACACTGACGCAGAGGCAGGATCTCCATTTATTTTCTCCTGGTCCCCATTCCCAAGCATACCCAGCAATTTGTTTGACAGATATTCTCTCGGCAGCACCCAATTAAGGTACCTGCAAGTTGATCTTGTATGATCTGCAACCACAGCTCTCCAGATGGGCAGCTGGCAGTAATCTGTCATAAACTGGGACGCATGAAATGGGTGCCTCTTAATATCAAAATCAGGAGCTTGCAAGCTGCTCTCCTGACATTTATTTTCCCATTGGAAATCTTCTGGTATCTTCTGGCTTTTGCCTGGTTTTCTGAAAGAAACAATCCCCTGCAGTCAGTGTTGCCTCCCCCACAGGAACTCACTGGTGAATTTTAATAGGATTTGACAGATGGACAGAGGTCTCAAAGATCATAGAATCATAGAATTGTCTAGGTTGGAAGGGACTTTTAGATGTTAGGCTCTTCCATCTTTCCTGAAAATGAAGAGCTTGGCAAAAGAAAGCAACTTCGCTGTTGACCCACTGGGGGAAGTAAAACCACTAAGCTGTTTGGTGGGAGATGCTGGAGTACATAGGAGTACAGCTGGATGGTCAGCAAAGAGGGAATCACTCGTGAGACAGGGCACGTCCTGCTTCTGACCTAGCAATGGGAAAGGACACTTTGATACATTTGTGGTCATCACGACAACTTGTTTAATTTAAACAAAGTTGCTATCAGATTTCCCACATGGCATTTATGGGAGTCCAGAAATGGCAGGATGTGGATGCACTTCTAAGCTTAGCCCAGATCTGGGAGTATAACTAGCAGCCAAGGGACAGAAGTGAACCCAGACAAGCTTAGTGTGATAATGCTTTCTGTGCCTGGAAAGTGAGTCACTTCTGGCAGTGATTTTGCATCTCCGTTTTGGAAGATTCTTTAAGGGACACTTCATGTTTTCAAATGCCACTATTGCCTACTCTCTGAAGATCAGACTGCTGTGAAGTATACCAAGCAGGGCTCATCCAAAGCCTCTAGACATCTCAGAAAATTCATGACTTTATTTGTCTGCCAACTGTTGCAGGAAGAATTAGTGGTACCACTGCTTGGGTTAGAGCAGGCCAGTCTCAGCAATTTTGGCATCCCCCTCCAATATGGACAAGAACTGGAAGAAGATCGCAGTTGCTCTGTGCAAGGCAGCATATCTCTCCATTTGCATCCGTTCCTCACTTTTTGGGCAACCTCAGTTTGGTGCTACTCCAACGGTTGGACTTCAGAAGGTTTCCCCATGCCTGTGCACAGATCTCTGTCCTGGAAAGTAAAAAGCTGTCATAGTGTGGTTCACTAAGCCTCGCTTACGCTTCTTGCTAACCAGTTTTTCTTCTTGCAGGGATGACAGCAATCCCATGCGCCTGTCTGGGCATATTCCTGGGTGGCCTCTTGGTGAAGAAGCTCAGCCTGTCTGCTCTGGGAGCCATCAGGATGGCCATGCTGGTGAACCTGGTGTCCACAGCTTGCTACGTGTCTTTCCTGTTCCTGGGATGTGACACAGGACCTGTGGCAGGGGTTACTGTTCCCTATGGAAACAAGTGAGTCCCCAGAGAGTTTCAGAGACCCCAGAGTGTCTCACGCAGCCTTACCAACATAAATGCTATATTATTGTCCTTAACAGGCAGCCTTCAGGCAGCGCCGGCCCTTAGGCAACCGTATAGAGCAAGCATATAGAAGGCGATGTTGTATAGGGCTCTTAGTTTGGGATGTGTTTGTGCCACTCATCGCTGTGAGAGCTGACAATGGAGTTTTACTAAAATTGGTCAAACTGAATTGAAAGGTGCCAGATCTGATTCTGCAGCCATGGCTTCTTACGTCGCATTGGGTCCTCTGTGCCATCTGGTTTCTCCTGGCAGTGAGGAACATGCACTGCTTTGTACATTTATTTAAGTGCCTGAGGGGAATTTGTAGAACCAGGTTTTAAATGCCTGGAAATTCAGATACGGTGAGGGGAGAGTATGCGTGGCTCTGGGCCCGTTTTGATGGGAGAAATGAGGCGTGCGATGCCCTGTAGCATTCATGGGGCTTGGAGAGAGTTGCTCTGTATCATCTTTTCTGGTGCTCCTCAGTATTCAGTGGTGACTCTTTTGAAGATGACAGCTCTCAGCTCCTCACTGTAACTGTGCTAGGAAAAAACAGCTGAATTTTCCCTTTGAATTTCCTTAGGGAAACAAGGCAGCCCAAGCCTCACACTAAATTCCCCATTGCAGAAGGATAACAGCCCATGACATTTCTGTCCCCAAGGAGAAGCTGTAGCCTGGATTTCTTCAATCTGGGACCCAGATAGCCTGCCCGCTACTTTTTGTGATTTGTTTGCCTTAAGTAACACCCTCCAAAGCCATCTTTGTGTGGCACTGATTGGAAAACCTGGCAGTTACACTGACGGCTGATATCATTTCTCTTTCTCTTGCAGCTCAACTCCAACCTCATCTCTGGACCCGTATTCCCCCTGCAATAACAACTGTGAATGCCAAACTGATTCCTTCACTCCAGTCTGTGGGGCAGACGGGGTCACGTACTTATCTGCCTGCTTTGCTGGCTGCAGCAGCACGGTGAGTGGGCTTTCACCTGGAGCGAGGATTCTGTGGGTGTGAGTGAGGGGGGGTTAGTGTGTAGCTGGTAGAGCAGCTTGTTTACAGCCGGCAGTGGTTACACCCCCAAAAGCTAACCTTGTGCCTTAGATGGGGCTGAGCCGCTGTGGTTTTTTACTCTGTGGCATAAATGCCTGCTGATTCTGGCAGCAGTCTGGCAGGGTCACCCACAGAGCAGAGTGGGATTTCCCATCCTTGTCTTTCTCCTCTGCATGGAAGCAAGGAACACGAGAGGAGATCGGCATGGTTGTCTGCTGGTAGAACCCAGATTCTCCACGAGAGCTTGCTAGCCCAGGCTGTGGGACCACCTTCTCTCTTCTCCTGCAGCTCCTCATCTCCCCACTTCTCCACCTGCCCGTGTTTGCTCTGCCCAATCCTTTTGCTCTTTTTTCTCTTTTGTTTTTCTTGAATCTGGTTCCTGGTTTTATTCACCCTTGTTTAAGCTTTCCTTCCACTCTTGCTCCTCTCTCTTTCCCTGCTTTGCTCTGAGGCAGCAGTGAGAGCAGTTGTAAAGGGAGCAGAAACTCCATCCAAAGACATTCTTCATTTTTCTGTTCTCCATATCTAAGAGTTTTATTTCCTTTAGAAAACTCTTTAAGACCAAGCCACCTCTGTGTAAAGAGATGTGGGGAATTTTTAACAATATCTTAAAAGCCTGCTTTTCCATTTTTTGCTCCTGAAATGCTAATGTCTTCTGTGCCTGCCACTCCTGTGGGTAGGAACTGGTGGGATTCCTGTGATTCTATCTCCCTACCCAGGGCCACGCCAGGCAATGTGACTGCTGCCACACTGCCTTTGTGGAGCCCATGGGAGGTCAGCCTAGTTGCAGTGAATGTTTATCTATCCATTTTGAGGAGATATCAGCCCTCCCTTCCTGCCCTAAAGAGTCAAACCATCTTGAGTGCCAGTGAGCAGAGGTGCAAGCTCACTGCTCCCAAGTGCAGCCTCACAGCCCAGGTGACCTGGGAGCTCGTCCTCCTTAAACCTCTTCTTTCCTCAGTTCCCACTCCAGTCTCAGAAATGTAGCTATCCTTTTTAAATACCATGGTTTCAAGGTGTTTTCAGCAACCCCACAAGGGATTCCAAGAGTATGTGGGACATGCAAAGGTTTTACCTCCTGCCCTCTTCGTCCTCCTCCTCATCCCAACTAGACACAACACCTGAGGCAGCACATGATCATTTTAACAAGAAGCCGGCTTGTTCAGGGCATGCAGAACAGTGTCTCACCAGTCCACTGAGCCCTTAGCAAGAACACAGCCATGTGGTCCGTGGCTGGATTGTGGGGGCAACCTCCTCCCTGTGTGGTTCAGGGCAAAGCTCTGGCTCCTCTGGAGGGAGCTCAGTAATGAAAATTCAGCTCTTCCCTTCAGTCTGCAGCTGCCTGACCTCGTGCTCTGCAAGAGCAAACTGGTGAGGAAAACTTCATTCTCCTTTGCCCTCTCTCTTATTGTGACATTCTTTCTTAGAGTTCCTTTTCATCATCTCGGGGTTCTTTTCCTTGTTTTGTTTTGTGGGTTTTTTTGCAGTAACATTTTGAACACAAATTAGTGAAGCAATAGCATCCACTGGAAAGGGCGTTATCAAGAATTATGGACCAGTTTGGCCATGCAATGGCCCTGAGGCAAAGCCAAATTGCCAAACCAGGTTTTAAACCCATAATCCAGGTAATGACCTGTCTAGAGGGTCTTGTGAATGTTATATGCTTGTGATGAGCCAGGGGTTGCTTTTTACTGGGACATAAAATTCTCTGAATGCTTTATTTAACTTTACTGCATTGGATGTTTCTGACTGCCTCTCTCCGCTTTTCCTCTGTGAACAATTTCTAAAAGCAACGTGTAGCTCAGTCAGTTTTTTTTCTTTTTCATTTTTTCTCTGTTACTGAGCTGGTTGCAGACCTGAGCCTCTCCAAAAAGCTGTCAGAGTATCAGTGCTGACAGGCAGAACTCTGGCACCCTCAGGAATTTCTCTTTCAAGCCATTCCTGGGAGTGACCCTTGTGTATGAAGCCTTTGACCATGAATCTTGTTTGTTTGATGCCAGTGCTTCTCTCACCCTTTTGGCTGGAGACACACGAATTCCAGGCTGGCATTTCTATGCTGGCATCTCACAGCTTTGCACTGAGGTACCAACCTGTCCCTTCCTTGTCAGAGCCAGGGTTTAAAAAAAGTGAGTAATTAAAAACATGGATAATTTGCATAGATAATTACCCCAAACTCAGGATGCTGTTAAAGGTGCAAACTCTGCATCTGTGCCGCTTCACAGTTTGGGTGTGAAAGCTGCTGGGCAGCAGAAGGCTGTGATAAATGTGTGGTTGCATGCAGTGGGGTTGCAGTCAAGGGAATCTAGAGCAATTTAGCATGGGTAGCAAAATTTGCCTCTCCACAGGACAAAGGTAAAACTCCATCTTTGATGTTTCCTTGTTTGATGTCTGTGAGTTGTATAGTGTGTCAGTAATAAAAGATCAAAGATCTCCCAGGTAAGGATGAGGTACAGCTCTAAGCAAGCAGATGTAGCTGGTACAAACTACTCACACTGTTTTGGGCTAGCACCTTGGTGCAAAACGGTCAAAAAAGTGGATTGAGGGACAAATTTTCAGGCAATGGAGGTGGGCACCTGCCTTGTGGTTTGTAAAAATTCATGGGAGGACACCAATGGGAGAAGCTGCCCATCCCTTACTAGAAACAGGTACTTTCTCTCCATTGATGAGAGCCCATGGGAAATAAGCAGCCGGTTCTGTGTGTTTGCTGTGATGGGAATTTTCTCCCAGGATATTTCAGTGCAGGTGTGTACTTTCCCAGACTTAGATGGGTTTTAATCCTGAGGCTGTGTCCAGGCTGGTTGCTAGCAACGCACTGCAGTAAGAGCCAGGAACTACAAATTCCCGTTGTCTTTGCAAACACCACTGCAGTGGTGCTAATTGTCACCATCTCAAAGCCTTCAGGTGTCAGCTTCTAACTCACAGTGCAGGAATTTGTTATGTTAATTATTGTTTGCCAGCCAGAAAGGCACCTGCACATCTATTCCAGCTCTCCTGGTGTTCTGCACTGCGGTCTCTCTTGCCCTCTGTGCACTTACTTGGAAGAAAATCATTTGACTCCTATGCAGAAGAAAGAGATTGGTGTCAAAAGGGCTGGAGTAGTATCCCTGTGGATCCTTATCTTTGGAGGTGGTGAACCAGAAAGTGTGCTTTTGTATGGTCCTAAGGGGACCCCAGCAGAAAAGCAAAGGAATTTCTAGTTGAACGTGGTAGAGGGGAAGGGGAGGAGATTTAGCTGTTTTTCAATATGTTTTATTTTATGGTGTTACTCCTCTTATAAACATGTGACCTGCAAACCCAGCGGGCTGATGAAGACAAGCCATGAATCATTTATGATCGTTTCGTTCTGTATTCGTTAAGGGATTTCTTGGTAGTATTGTGTGCCTTAATTGCACTTACATCCCCTACTCAGAAATTCAGGAGGGCGAGTTGGCAAATAAGGAAAAAAAAAAAAAATTCCTAAATCTGTGACTGGCAAACAAAGCTTCTTTTCACATCCTGCACTTGCTGGAGAGATCAAAGGAAAATGCAGTCATTTCGCCCTCCTTCTGATCACATATTGATAAAGTTTATCTCGCCTGACTTCAGCTTTTAGCTCGACACAAATCCCTCTGAACCAGATGTCGTTTATTATCCCTGTAGAGCACTTGAGTCCAGCGGTGTCTGTGCTGGCAGTTCAGCTGTGATATTTCAGCTCTTTGGGGAGCCACGGCACCCATCGTGGGTGGCTCCTTCCCGGGATTCCGAGTGCTGGAAGCAGGCACTGAACCCACAGCCAACAACAGGGCTGCAGATTTGCCTGCTTTTAATGTACTTCAGTTTAATTGCAACAGCCAAGAGGATGGAGGTAAATAACAAAGTAATTAGAGCCGTAATTTGAGGATCTTCCTTGTCACAGGGACACAGATCGTTTCTTTATTCTCCTCCAAAGGGGTATAACTTGGTAATAATTTTGTTGCAGTGACATTTATGGGAGAGACTTGAAAGGAGGAGAAGAAAAGAAACAAGCCAAGGGACGGCTTTCCCTTGCTGGTAACATGCATCAGAGCTGACGTGCTTCTGAAATCCTTTCCAAACCCCCCTCAAACAAGCACTTAGGAGCTACTTAATTGACCATTAGAGGATTCAGAATTGCTGTTGGCAAGCCCTCGTCACAGAGGGCACATGCTGAGGACCAGAGCTCTCACTTCCCCCCTGTGCTCCTCCACAGAACCTCAGTGGCTGTTCCTGCCTCACCTCGGTCCCTGCCGTAAATGCCACCGTCGTTCCCGGCAAATGCCCCAGTCCCGGCTGTGAAGAGGCCTTCTTGACATTCCTCTGCGTGATGTGTGTCTGCAGCATGATCGGGGCCATGGCGCAGACGCCGTCAGTCATCATACTCATCAGGTAGGACTGCGGACGGGAGGATGCGATGAGCTCGCTGGGTGCTGCTCTTGGGATGGGAGCTGGGCTGGAAGGGGGAGCCAAGGGTCCTGCACAGCTCCTGACATCTGCCTTTTTGGCTGCATGTTCCCTTATCAATGACTTTGGCTTAAGCAGAGGTTCAGTGCATCAGAAAACCCTCCTTTGACGAAGCACTCCCTGGTGGAGATATCTTGAAAGAGCTGCCCATATTTTCTGAAGATTTTGAACCTCTTCAGCAAATGAGGAGCTACAGGCACAGGCTTTCTCGTATGGTCCTGCCTTTACATGCAGGCAAGGATTGAAAGCTCAAGCAGTCCTGCCTGAATTCTGGCCCCATTGTTTCAAGTGTTAATTAAGTCATTTTCTCTCTAAGCCACTATTTCTCTTGGTAGTACCTGGTTCATCCGTGGCACGACCTCACCGAGTTCAGTGCCCACAGTACTGACCCGCCAGAGAGAATACAGGAATTGCTCAAGTACAGCTTTGGTAAAATGGGAGTGAGGAGTGACTGGGCTTGCAAAGAGAGAAGATCCCTGCTGGAATTAGCGTGGGAAGGGGAATGCAGATGTCCAGTTTCCAGTCCAGGTAGTAAGGATGTTACAGTTGTATCAGGAAAGGGGCAGAGTTGCAGCCCCATGTTCTTGGCACATAATGGTATCTTTCTGAGCCATTAGAGGTGGTCTGGAGATCATAGAGACCATGGAAGAATGAAAGGCTGCAGCAAAGGGTAGCTTTGGTGAATAACTCCCCCTGGCTGGAGTTTAACTTCTCTCACCCTGGACCAAGTCCAAGAACAGAAAGAACCTGAAAGTCTGAAGGACATCTCTGAGTTGAACCAATATGAATAGGTGGGCAAAAGTAGCTTATTCAAATAACTGACCTTGTGTTATTTCCAGGCACGTGGAACACTTCACCTTATGATATACGTATATATCTAAGCCCACATTTATCCAGAATTACTTATCTGTCCGGGCTGTCACTTACTGAGAATAATAACCAGAGGCATAAATAGCAGATCCATTCTGCTGCCTGGAAAATTCCAATAAAATTCAATCAATAAGGTCTGTTTTAGAAACACACTCTTGAGTGGATCTTGGACAGAACAGCTCTATGAGGGCATGTCTCCCTGCAGGATACAAAATGAGATATTCCACCTACTAGTTTGTTTCTCTCTTTGCATCTACAGTAGCTAAAGGGAAATCAAATTTCTCATGATAAATATTGTGGCAAAAGTAATTTGAAGTTTGAAGAGTTCTTTGTTCAAGGGAGCTGCCAGCACCTGTAGGATCCTGAATGGAGACGTCTTGGTGTCGACTTCAAATGAGATAAGCCAGTCGCCAGCCTGGAAGAAGAATACAAGGGAATAAGAAAAGCGAAGGCAATATTAAAAATATTCAGCTCACAGTTGTGGGAAATAAACTATTCACACATCCAAATTGGTAACTACACTGCCCTCAGAATCACTGATAGCTACTAAAATGTACAGGGAAGAGCGCTTTGCCATAGACTACCTCATGCTCTCTTGCAACTGCCATCTTGGATTGATAGAAGAAGGTTTTGGCATGTGAGGGTGTCCCTGGTGTCCATGGAAGTGACAAAGTGTCATTGGCAGCTTCTGTGGTTAATTGAAAAATGGACTTCAGCGTCTACAAATTAGGTGTCATGTCATTTGTTCGTTGCTGGAGTCAGTGTGAAAAGGAGATGTCTCCAGGTGGTAACTTTTACTCCGCCCTAAACTACAGGGATTGACTTTGGTTTTAAATACAGTAAAGTGGACAGAAGGACACCACCACAGATTAAAAAGCCACTGTGAATATTTCACATGATAAACTATTTTGCCATATAATAAACTTCAATACTTCTCCTGTTTCCTTCATTTCCCACACAACTGTAGAGTCCTATTTGAGCCAAGTCATTAACCACTGGAACATTTTTCCGAGGATAGATACTTCCTGGCTTTATATTGAGCATGGGAGTTTGCCTGAAAACTACTGAAATTCATTCGGGGGTCACAGGCTTCATGCAGGAGTCAGGGTATAGTGTTATGTGACCTGTGTAATGTGTGAGATGGAGCAGGTGATCAGAATGGTCTTCTCTGAACTTATTCTGGCTGTTTTACCAGTATTGTCTGCTGCCCCACCAATGTGTTTATACAGAGGACCACCACTGCCACCATGGATGCCACTCTCAGTGCTGCCTGCAGACCTCTGCAAGGAGCTAAAGGAAGAGGCAGCTTAGGCCTTTAAAGTTCCCCTGTGTGATGGATCTATTCATGTGGGGATCACTGTCCTGCTTTCCCAGCCTTCATATACTGTGGGAAATAAAATGCTATTATAAGACTTAGGACCAAATTAATGATTTCTGAAATTCCAAAGGCTTTGCTGAGCCTACCCCAAGAGGATGACTTTAGCCAGCAGCATCCTTGAGCTAAGCGAATTAGAAAGCCATGAATTATTTTTTAAAGCACCTTTAAAGGCTAACACTGATGCGATAGAGTGGGTTGTGTTTGTAGCAATACGCAGTGCAACCTTTGCCTTTCCAGCATAAAAAATAAAACTAAAAAATTGCATGCTAAAGTCAGGCCCATGAAAACTAGTCTTCTTGAGCACATCCTCCCTGGGAAGCCTGATTTAACAGCCTGACTGAACCTTTTGGTCCATCATCCTCCCTCCCCTCTCTTGTTCCCAGGAGCCTGGGAAGTTTCAGAGCCACAAGTTCTCTCTCCCTCCAATTGGCAACATCTGGAGCTTTGAAAGCATGGTGAAGAGCTTGTAAATGATGATGTACTGGAATGGGAATTTCATTTTTCCCCATCCGACGACAAGATTAGCTGTTGTTATTAATGGTTTAGCTAAATTCCTGAACCTATCACCGATGCAATTACTTTTGGGGCTGTAGGCAGTTCAGGAAAAGGGAGAAGAAAAACTCCATTAATGACATTTTGAAGAGGTGGTGGTGGCATCGTGGCTGACAGCACAGAATGGCCACAGGGTGTGTTAATCAAGGCAGAACAACAGGAATCGATTTCACTCTCTCCCTCCCTCCTCCCTGCAGAACCGTGAGCCCCGAACTCAAGTCTTACGCTTTGGGGGTGCTTTTCCTGCTTCTCCGTTTGCTAGGTAGGTACAAAAATTTCATGTCCTTCTATCCCATCCTTTCCTCCCTCACATAAAAATGTATTTTAACATGAAAAAGTTGATTTCTGATGTAGTGCTGTGTTTGTCATGAGTGGGGTCTGACACAATGGGATCTGATCCCTCTCTATGAAGGATATCACGTCAAGGCTCCTGAAGGCACTTTTCCTGCCATTTGAATTGTGCTAATGGAAGGAAATGCGGTGTTGCATGAGAAATGACCGTTTCTGCCATGGTTGCACACAACCAGTTACTCTTCCATAGCTGTTATTAACACGTCAGTAGCTTTCAAAATTACTGCTGTATTGCATATTGCTGAATAAGAGGGATATGTATTTTCATCCTCCTTTGAGGGACAGGACCTGTGTTACGTGGTGTGTTTGTCCTTTCCTTCAGGTCCCTTAGAAAGGAAAATAGTAAAATGAGACAGGCTGAGTCCTTGTATCCCCCTGTGGGTTAATATATACTAAAATGCATACTCTGGACCAGTATGTGCTTCTTATGTATGAATTAAAAAAAATGGAGTAGATTGTTGTTCACCCGCTCCTCATTTCTGGGTGGAGTTTTTTTCCCCTGTTGAAGAGATGGCTCCTGTTTTAAAACTCCTGTATCTCAGCTCATTAATCTCAGTGATTCAGGGAAGAATCTTCTGATCCATCACTGTGTGGATCCATCTCATGCATGGGGTTTCTGCGTGGTGTGGGGGTGGAATTTACTTTTTTTTTTTGCAGGGCACGGGCAGTACCTTCCCTGCATGTCATCCCTCCCCCAGACTCAAAGGAATGAGCTGGAGATTAAAGTGCCATTAGGAAGTACAAGGCCCAGAATTCAACATTGCTTTGAATACATGACCTCATTTATTTACTTATTTTTTTGTAATACCATATTCCCCATTAGCTGCAAGGGAAATGGTGGTCCCAGAGCAGTTTATGATAAAGCTAATTAGATTTTCATTGCTTTTGGTGAAGTAGCAGCAGTCATACAGAAAGCTCTATCAAGTAATCTTATCCAGAGCACAGATAACTCAAAGGGAAGCTTCTGGGTTGACTTGGGTCAGCTCTGGTTGAAGCCTTGAGCATTTTCTTTAGCTGTCGGTGCTGCTCCTGGGTTTTGGCCTGTCTTCAGCTCCCGTTGGCTGAATGTGGAGTGTCAGCAGGAAAGTGTGTGCGGGGGGTGGCTGTGGGCTGTTGTTTCCAAAGGAAAAAATTACTTAAGGGGGGGGGGAGATTTTCTCTCCTTTTGCTTTTTCTTTCAAGAGAGAGAAGCCTCCCGAGACAGTAGCATCTTGAATTCCTCTAAAACCAGGCTCAGACATGTATGCTTAAGTTGAATAGATCTTTTTTTTTCTTCCAATAAAAAAGCCATAGTAAGAATTTCTACTCAAATCTTTATACGTTGCTCTGTCACTAAGGAATTCCCATGAAATAAGACAATACATCCTGAAGCATATCTGCAACTTAGCAAGAACCCACAGAAAATGAAGAGAAAGGTACTTTTCAATATGAGCAAGGGTATCCAAATCTTGCCCTTAACAACCTGAGGTTTGAGAATAGCTTTACTGATTTATTTTAAAAGCTTTTCAGTTCACCTTTAAGCTTTGACTTAAGAAGAGAGTGATAATAGCTGTTTCTTGAACCAAAGGAGAGTATTAAATACAAGAGATATGAGACCCGGAGGTGCAATCGTCGCTAATAGATTTCAGTAAGACAGAAGCAGCTTTTTTATACAGCCCTAAAGTTTCTGCAGTGCAATATATATGTAGCAGAAATTTTTGCAACACTTTGCAGTGAGAGGTAAAACATGATTGAATCTCTTTAATATTCGCTGTAATAACATGAAGCACAACTGAATTCAGATGCTATCCTCCTGGATGTATTCACTTATTCCGTAGAATTCTGCTGTGAGAGGGCAGCATAACAGTGTCTTCATATAAAAGTGTTACTGCAGTTTCTCAGAGAAGGGAGTAAAGCCATGGCATTGGAGCCAAAGGTTTGGAATGGAAATGTCTGGAATGGCAAAGAGTTTTAGACGCGTAAGATCCCAGATGCATCCTTTCTGGATGGTCTTCACTGTGCATCCTAGGAAAGCCTCCACTTACCAGGAGGCTTTTTTTTTTTTCCCTACAAGTCCATGTTGTTTGCCTCTCTTCTTTCAACATGACAGAAACACAGTGTTTCTCTCTCCGAATGACTTTCCAATCTGCATTGCAGCCCCTCAACTCCCTTGTCTCAGAGGGTCTAAGCACCAAGTCACTCCTCTGAGTCTCTTGTCCTCTCCTCTGGTAAAAATGAAACACTCACTGGTTGCTACAAGTCTTCCATATATTTTTCTTCAAGGTTTCCACATCCATGCCTGCATTCACGTAGGTGTAGCTTTGGAGTTCAGTGAAAACAGGTCCTTCCTCAAGTCTTAGGAGGAGCAATTTCCAGGCCAAATTACCTTAAGAACCTGGAAAGCCAGCTGAAGCCACCAGATGGGGATGATCGCTCTTTCTGAAGTTCAGCCTGTGCATCTCCAAAGCTTTGTATCAACACCTCTCAGCACGGTAACAAGTAGGGTCTCACACATCAGAATTATGATCCAAATGCAGTTTTCTGTTGGTCCAGAAAGCGTGTGTCTCCTGCCTCCTCGGGCACTGCCACGTCTGGATGTTACCCCTGTAGGTGGCAGCCGGTGCAGTGCTGGGCACCCAAACTGCATTCAGCAGCACAATCTCTTTGCTTTTTTCTGGCAGGAGCCCAGCTCAGTTTTTAAGTTCCAAGTTGAGTGTTATTATTTGAGTTTCAAAGAAGAAAAAAAAAAAAACAACCAAAAATAAAAAGCATCTTTTTAACTTAGAAGCAGAACCAGCCCAGTCTGGAGTTTCCAGGCATTGAAGTGACAAACAGGGGGCTGGTGCTGACATTTTTTCCAGAATGTAACCAGCTTTTTAGATGTGATGACTGGGACTAGTGTTTTTAACAAAAAGATTGTCTTGCTTTTGTATCATCTTTTTTTATTTACTACATTTGTGCTATTAATGACTGGTTAAAACGAGTACCAAAATCCCATATAGCCTTTCTTAACTCCTGCATTTATTAACATATAAGGAAGATCAAACAAAATCTGCAGAGCTCTAGACATCAACAAAATAAAATAAAGAGATCTCAGATAACACAGGGAGCAGTGAAAACAACCAATTTATTTGTAGTCTAAGGATGTGTCATGAATGTCGTCGCTATTTTGTTCATGACAAGCTGAAGGAAGATATCTTTTTTAAATATGGAAATCCAGGTTAACGATGAAACTGGATCCAAGATTAAACACTTTCCTGTCTAGGAACTGCACTCCTTGTGTCTGTTTGTCTATATGTGTATTTATAGAGTCCCAGGCATCACAGCACCTGTGAATGGAGTGATATTGTTGGGCCCGTGTTGTGCCCACTCACTGTTCGATTTCAGTAGATCTGATGCTCTCCTTTGCTGTCTTAATCTACAGCAATTATTTTATCGACCAGGGTTTTTTCCAGGGTTTTATCCACTTCTAGCCTACCCCCATAAATACAGCAGAAGGAAGAGAAATGTTTTACATACGTACAACATCCCCATTTTCTTCAGTGCTGGATGGGGAGCGCAAAGCTGGGACGTGGATGCCCTGACCACCACTGGGGTAATGTGAAACAGGGGGGCCTCCACAATATTCCTGTAGGATAGGGATAAGGAGAGAAGAAAAACATTGTCTTTTATTAGTTAAATGAGATTGGAGTGATTACTTTGCTTTAAGATTGCAGCTCTGCTGCAAAGCATGATTGAGAAACGCTCATCAGTAGTTAGCTGGAGTGGCTGTGGGAGGATCCTGCTGTGATATTTCATTTAATTGTGCACTGAAAATTTCCCTTCTTTTCAGATCTAATCTTTGGCGTCTATTAGAGGCCATTGTTTATCTTCCTTAGACCCAGAGAAAACCTTCGGTGTCAGGGAAAGGTCCAAAACTAGACCTCAGTGCCATAGCTGATTTCAGGCTTTGAACTGTGGTCCTATGACATCTTTCAGATGAACTCCCCAGAGTGTGGAATTACCAATACCTAAACAGAGAGCCGGCTGTAAGCCTGTCCTCCTCCTCTTTCATTTACCCCTCCAATCAGTCTCATTAAGCAAACGAGAAGCTTAATAAAAGCCACTTAAACTTGAGTAGAATCCTTCCTGCATGTTGATATTAGCAGGAATCTCTTCTGTAGATGTTGAGTCCAAGCTAAAAACCGATTCACAGACTTTGTTTAGGTTGGTTTAGAACTTAAAAAATTAGAATCACAGGTTGCAGCTGGGACTGTTAACCTTGATAAAGTATCCTCTCTGTCCATTCACCACCATCACATCTTTTCTCTTTATCGTAAGGGTGATAAAAGCATGATTTTTCTCTCTTGTTTTGACAGGGTTTATCCCACCTCCGCTGATCTTTGGGGCTGGAATTGACTCCACATGTCTGTTCTGGAGCACGTTCTGTGGCGAGCAAGGAGCCTGCGCGCTATACGACAACGTGGTCTATAGATACCTGTATGTTAGCATTGCTATAGCCCTGAAGTCTTTTGCGTTCATCTTATATACCACCACCTGGCAGTGCTTGAGGAAAAACTATAAAAGATACATCAAGAACCACGAAGGTGGTCTCAGCACTAGTGAGTTTTTTGCCTCTACTCTCACCCTAGACAATCTGGGGCGGGACTCGGTGCCCCCAAACCAACCACATAGGACAAAATTTATCTATAACCTTGAAGATCATGAGTGGTGTGAAAATATGGAGTCTGTTTTATAGTGACTGTGGAGGGGTGAACTCTATTAATAATACAAGGGTCCTTTTTAATAAAAACAAAGAAGAGAGCGAGGATGAAGAAACACAACTGCAAAACAACAACGGCAACACAGGAAACTTTTGTCTTTTTCTCCAAGTCAGACCCAGCCAGGATTCTTGAGAACAGCGTCTTCGAATGGGATCACTTGTGAGGTCCTGAGGGGTGTCGGGGAAAGCAGGGAGCCTCCGTGGCTGGGTACCAGCCCCTTTAATGACAGTACGAGCTTCCAAGAAGGGCATCGGTGGAGGAGGTTCATGGGAGGCTTTGGCAAACAGCCAGGCACGGTGGTGAGGCACAGAGAAAGCAAGGTGATAACAGCAGTGCCGGAACAGGCGTTTGTGGCTGCAGTCCCCCCCAGGGATACGTGGAGCCCCAAAGGGGTTGGCGGGTCTGGGTGCTGTGCTCTGTGATGGCAAAGAGCGGTGCTGGAGTTGTTTCGCCAGTCACACTCCATCACCAGTCACCAATAAATACCTTGAACGCTGCTGGAAGCCTTCCAGGCGGCGCGGGCAGCGCTGTCGGAGGTATCCAGGCCCTTCCAGCCCAGGCGCATTCGCGGCTTTGTGCTTGTCTGCGAACGGCCCTGCGCAGATCTCCCAAACCCACTCAAGTTCAAGACATTCGCTCACACTTGCCAAACGTGCTGTCATTTTTAAAGGGGGATGAATTCCAAATACTTGTCTGTGTAGCCCTCTAATAAGATTTTTTTTTAAAAAAAAACAACAAACTTATTTTCAAATCTGTGTTAACCCTTAAATCGCTGACACTTTTCCATAGGGAGGATTTATTTATGCTCGTTTGGGGAAGGATCCTGTTTAATTCACCCAAACATAATGTGACTCAAGGGGTTTGTTTAATCCTCTGCGTTTTTTATCCATACGCCTTCATTCTAATATGCTACCAAGCCAATGAAGACACATAATATGTTTTTAAAAAACGGAACGAATGCACTGTGTCTCTATAAAAACAATTGTCAGTTGGAGAATTATAGATAATATGATGATTTACATAATATAGTTTTTTTTCATATTCTATGTGACTCAGTGAATACATATATATATGGAGAGGCTGTTTATGTTCTCTCCAGTTTTTAAAGATATATATATATATAATTTGCAATCTAGAAATTGTGTGGTGGATGTTTTCTTTAAAGTAAGTGTGCGTGTGTGTGTGTACAAGATGAAAGGAATACTGACCTTAATCCTGCAGCCCTCACAATTGATATTTTTTTTTTCACCTGAGAGATTCCATTGACTTCAGTGGAAGCCATGTGAGGAAGGTGGAATAATCTCCCCACCCGGAGGCCACGTTTTGCCCTTAGATGTGCAAATGGTGTTCCTGGGGAAGGCTGGGTTAGGGGAGCAGAGGCTGGCCAGCATTGAGCACCTCTGAAATAAGTTAAAGGCACCCATGCAGGAGTAGATTGGGCTTTGCTTTTGCAGTGCAGCCTTATCTAAGCCTGCAAAAGTCACGGGGAAGCTTTCATCTGATTTCAAGAAGCATTGGGTCAGGCTTATTTTTGCATGCATTTTTTTTTTTTTCCCTCCGAAACATTCCTGCTGGGAAGCAATACAAATTGGTTGTGTTTGATGAGCTTCTCCACAGAGCCAGACCTGTTTCCAATGGACTAAATGTCAGAAGGGTTTTAAGGGTTAGCATCGTAATTAAAAAGCTTCTTTTTCTTTTCTTTTTTTTTTAAATTTTGTTTGCATTTTGAAGCTGTTGTGAACTTGCAGGCGTTTAGAGAAGTAACCTGGCACGTGGAACCGAATGCTGGACATCACTTCCATGCAGCTGGTGAAGGGGCTGATCTTCCCCAAGTCCTTGTCCATTGCTGGCAGTGGACACCCCAGAGTTGGCACAATTGCAGAGGTTGATACTTGCCACTCACGTTCAACACCTTTTTAGCAGACTTTGCTCTTATCTAGGCATTGAAACATGGGTGTGGGACATCAAACCGCTTCCACTTGACTGACTTAACATGTGTGTCTGTAATTTATGCACAGCTTTATATGTTTAGCAACAATAAGGGCAAAAACAAAAAAAAAGGGTGTATCGAATAAACTCCACTGTGCCAAATACTCAACAAATATTGTAATTGCAGATATTTGATTCTTGGTTTTCAGGCATGTTAAGAATCACTTGATTAATGAAGAAGTTTAAGGAAAAAAAGAAGTTATTAAGCTATGCAGTGCCATTGTTATGTTGGGTGGTAAATGATGCTTCTAGGCCATTAGATTGGTTTAGTATATCCTGTCTGCTAAAATAGAGATACTGCATCCATAAAACAATGAATTTAAAAAAGGCACAGGGTGCATAACTGTCTCATAAAATATGTATAATTGTCAAGTATAAGCCTTTGAAATCATTCTGTACAGTTCTCTTCATTCTGAAAATTTATTACTTAGACTGCTGTCTTTTCAAATGTTAGCTCATAATTTTATACTATACACACACATTCAGACTCGAACACAAATGTCACACAGAATAGAAACATTCTAAAAGCCTGATTGCTTGGAATTCTATAACCCCGTTCACAATTTCTTTTTTTTTCCCCTCTGAAAGTCCAAGGTGAAGGAGAAAAGCATTCTGACATGATGCAAAATAAACTCCCAGTGTTCAAGAGCTGTGGTTTGTCAGTACAGTCAAAAGTCCCCCCCTTGACCAGACTCATAGAAAGAGGATTCCAGGGCACTTAATGTTTTAATATTTTTTTTTCATTTAATCTTATCACTTGATATGTATGGGAAACACAGTTGAATGGTGTTATTTACATTATCTTTAAGGTGTAACTTCAAATTCCTGCATGATTGTTGTTTTATTTCTTTTGATAATGTAACTTTTGAAAACTTTCTCCCCAGCCCACTCTTTGTTTTTTTTAAGGATGTATCATTTGCCTGCATCAGGAAGGGCTTTACTGTCAGTGCTTTGGTAGAGATTCAAGAGCAGAGCTTTACTTTAAAGAAGACACATAAACCGAAACCTTCGTCCATTCCAGCAGGCTTTTTGGGTTTTCTCTCATTTCAAAACCACAACCCGGTTTTGCCTGCAACCCAATTTTTGTTAGAGAATAACAAATGAAGAATCTGAGAACTTCCCAAATTTAAGTATGGGCCTTTGCCTGTCAGCACTTCGCTTCCATCCCGCAGCTGCCTTAACCGTGCAGGAAACTTCAGAATGAGGATGGAGTTAGAAAAACTCCCGTTCCTGGGAACAGAAACAGGGGCATGGTCTGAGCTGGGCTGTCCAGATCCAATGTTGGACATTTTTCTCTCCATATTTAAGGGCATTGAAATTCAGGGTTTTGTTGAGACCTCAGTCTCAGCAAAAATGTTATTTTGACATTTCCAAGCACTGTGTTCCGTGCATGGCTCTCTGCTAAGGAATGGGATGTTTGAAAAAAAAAACAAAAAACCAACTACTTGAGGTTTAGCTGTCTCTATGGCATTGTCTATTTGCCTTGCATGACTTCAGGTTGGGGTTTCCTTTCCCTTGCACAGATACCACCTTGGCGTAGCCCCGGTGGAATCAGAAGGGGACCCCAATCTCCAATTGGTGCAGATGACACTGTGACATTAGTCACATCGGTTTCTTTGCATCCTTGTCAACAAGGGGATGCATTTTCAGAACCTTCTTTTTATACATCTCGAGATCATACATTTTTTCTGACGTTGCCCAGCATGTTTTGGATGTATAGTGGGACCAAGAAGGGCCATCTCTTGAATTACCTAGACAAACCTTCCATTCCTTAGGAATTCAACTAATAGGGGCCTCATTCTGCCATGCCCCTGCAAGATGCACTGAACTACTTAGTGCTGCTATTATTAATCTCAATTGGGTCTCACCTTGCTGGGAAGGTGAAAAAGGAAAGACACAGAGAGGAATTAGCTTCAATTAGCTGAGTTAGCTATGCTTCAGAATGCTTCTGAATTGAACTGTTGGTCTGCAGACATTTGGAAAGTGATTGGAGTATTTCCAAATGGCTGAGATGCATTGGCATTTTTTTTTCTTGGGGGAAAAAAAAATTAAAATTAAAAAATTACAGTAATGAGTGAGATTTGGAGTCCCTCCTATCCCCGTCAGAGTTTTATGTTCATCAGATTGCTGCTGGAGGCAATGTACTTCAGGTTTGCCTTTGTGTCTCAGTCAGACACTTATATTTTCTCAGTAAACGAGGTCCTGGGAGACAGAAAGGCGACTCCATCTCAGAACCAGCAGTTTCACTCCACAGCAAACCCGAGACAACCTGAAGGCTACCAGCACTGTGAACCTTTAGCCCCCAAGCCAGCCACAGCTGATGCTGCCACATGAGAATGTGTCACAGCTGGGTGTGTTGGGCTTAGTATTTTCTCAAGACATAGACAATCTTGGTGTGATGTTTATTTTATTCTTGGCAGGTGATGTGGGGAATTGTCGATATTGAAGACACATGCAAATGCTTCACTGGTCTGATGCGATAACAGCTTTGTTCCTTTATTCACAAGGGTTTCCAGACTTACTCCCGCTCTGCCTTTCGACACAGCCATGCTCGTCTATCCCCCTAATTTCGCGTGAACTATCTTTGCAGACAGAAGGAGGTTTGTTGTTGTTCTCTCTCTAAATCTGATTAATGCCTGCAAAGTTCACAGGCTTTCTGTGCGTAGGGCAGAGCACCCCTGAATATAGCAATAACGCTGACCTGTTCCCATTTGCCTTAGGAGTTTCTGCTTTTCTCACCTAAATGTGAGTCCATCTCTCCCAACATCACATGCTACTGCTGTCACTAACCTTTTCTGTTGGCAGCAGCTCCATGAGACTCTGGATATTCTCCTTTCCTTCCCACATGATGCTGTCCTGTCCCCACAGGGCAGCCAAGATACAACTGGTGTGAACGTAGGCAGCAGTTTATTAAGATGGGCAATGAGCCAGGCTCAGCTTTGGTTGTTTGATGATTGAGATTGATCCAAGGGGGAAAGGAACAACCAGAGCGTCATAGCTGAGCCCGTGGAGTCCCTGAATGGATTATCCACCCTGGGTAGACCTACTGCCCTACCTTCCAGAGACCCACGGTTTGTGGGTGTTTCTTCCAAACTGACCATCAGCTTCCATTCTCCAGCCACAGTTCTTCCTTCCTCCCAGTGGCAAAGCACAGCTCAGCTCTGCCAAGGTGACACGAGGTGTTCAGAGTTACTGAGTGGCATTTAAACTTGCCTGGGATGCCAGCAGGTCTCACTTAGTATTACACATGCTCAAAATATTATGGTTTGTTCTGCTTCTATACACAAAATCTATTACTTCTGGGCTGCAAAAGATGCTTTCTATCATTCCATTGACATTTTTAGCCAGTCTGAGTCTTAGTACAATTGCTTTGCTGAAAAATGGCCTTTCAGCAGTCCTTAGACATTAGGTACTTGTTTATTAACTGCTGATGCCAAGTAAAATCGTTGGCCATTGTCTGTTCCCTGAATCCAGTGGAGCAGGAGGCTCTGGCTACTCAGAAGCAATACTGGTCTTCTCTTTGATAGAATATTATCATGGACTGCTTTTCTTTCAGCTTCAGTCTTGCCACAGCTGCTCAGTTATGAGCATCCCTCAGTCCTGAGAGGACACAGGAACAGAGGAATCCATTTAGATGGCTGCGGGAGTGGGACTGTAGGATGTGTGTAGTCCATACGCTGTATCGCCTGTCAAAACCTTGCTTCAGGCTCTATTTGGTTGATGAATGGAGTGACTCCAGGGACAGGGTCTTTGGGATACCATGAGTTTGCCATGTTTCCCCAACTTTCTTCAGATTTAGTGCGACAGAGCAGAGCGTCACACCCCAGGAAGGTAAAAGATCAGCAGTACCCTGACACTTCGTAGTGCTGGGCTTGTCCTACACAAAGTTGGTGTTTGCAAATGGCAGGAAGCAATAAGAAACTTGTTGAGTCCAACTCGGCAAATAATTTATAGCAACTTCATAAATGAATTTTCCCTTTTATTTCTTCCTTGTGAATTGCTGAGAAAACCAAGAAAAGGCCACCAGTGTATTTGCAAGGTCATTTCTGCATATCATCAGTGGTCTGTAGGGGTTGGGAACAGCTTTCTTATAATTCATATGTGTTGGTTTGTTGTGACCAGACGTAGAAATCATGGGGGATATTTCTGCTCCCCGAGTTCCAACAGCTGGAATTTTCTCATCAGTACAAATATTTAGTTCAAAAGTATGTGATTAGGAATTGAGTAAGAGGATCCTTGCTCAATGCCAGTGGGCAGAGCGCCACTGGACGCACACTGCTCCAGGGCAGCCAAAGTGCTGGCTTCCAGCTCGCCATCCACTCTCCAGGAATACTCTCTCACAGATGCTTGAAATTCTCTGCCTCTTCCTGCGTTCCTACCAGTTAATGCATTCATTTGAGTAATTACTGAGAGCAAACACAAGAAGGGTATGAACCCAGACAAAAACAAATTGGTATTAAGGTGAAGCAGGTGGTGCAAATTTTATTTGCAGTGTTTGCACAGCTCCTAGATGGGAAGGAAAAATCTCTCGGGAATCGGAGAGTCGCATATGGCCTAAGATATCTTAGTCCTTCCCAACTGAATTGCCAGTCAGTAGGACAGCAAAAGGCATCTTTCCCTGCCGTTAGCCCTTCAAAACCCTTTTCTTTTGCAGCATGGCATCGCACAAACACCGGTGCATTTACCCCACAATGTAAACTACATCTCAGTGCTGTGTTTTCGGTGCCTCACAACTCGTTAACTGCGGGAACTTGAAAGGAAAGAGATGCCCCCTGTTCTGCTGCCCGATCGGAGGATGCTGATCCCTCTTAAAGACTCACAGCTGTTTTTCCTGAGCCGTCTTACGCACAGTGGGACCAAAACTGTGCTCTGTGATCGCAGGTGGCCTATAAGCTGTGCTCAGGGGTCTGTAGCTTGGCTACAGCCCCACGTTGCCTTCACAATGTTTTCAGTCAAAGCATGGTATTGAGGCTGGGCGTTAACTGTCCCGGACTAATGTTAAGGATTGCCAATGGTCTATGACCACCAAAGTTTGGGAGTCTCCACGTTAGCACATGAAAGCAGCTCCCATCATCTGTTTTTTGGGAAAGGAGCCATCTCAGAGCAGGGTTGGGTGGAAAAACTGCAGCAGCACTGGGATGGCGCTGAAGGAAGCTCTTGGTTGGCTTTGTCCGTAGGGGTGGGGATGGGAGCAGGGGAAGAGCTGTGACCTTTTAAAACCCATAGTGCCTACCACTGCAAACGGAACGCTGTATTGTATTATATTATACATGACTACCGTGTAAATAAAGTACAATAAATGTGGTGTTTGTTAGGATTTTGATACAAGTAAAATGCAGTCTGCAGAATTTTTTTTTTCCCCCGCTGTATGTACTTTTATCACATTCCAGGCACGGGGAAACCTTGGGGCGTGTGAACTAGAAATCCATAAATGGCGTTAGATGGGAAATGTTTGCAATGAAAAGATGTTACGGTTCCTTTTGCCCTGCGTGGCTGAGACACAAGCACCATATGAAAACCAGCCAGAGTGGAGGGAGCGGGGGGCAGCTCAAATACGCAGGAGGAGAGCAGCTCCTGACTTGAGGTGGTTTGTGAGCAGAAGGGATGGTGCTGCCCTGCCAGTCCTTGGCCATGCTTCATTCGTGATGGAGGAAAAGCAAAGTTTTAGTTTGTCTGATTTCTCTTTGCTTGTTTTCCTAGTGCAGGAGCACATGCCTTGCCTCTGTAACCTGGTTCTTCTCCACCCTCGAGATCCCTTAGTAAGCAGCTACAGCTGAGCAAACTTGAGAGCTTCAAATTCAAAGCAGATTGGGAAAGAAGTTCTCTTGTCCTTAACTCAAGCAGCTGGCCCCTCTGTGGCTCTGGCAAACACTGAGGGGCTGGTTATTCGGCTAATAATATTAGGAACTTTGTTCCTTAATGCACTCCCTCCTCCATTCTTACGTTTCTCCATGGTGTAATAACAGAATTAACACATTTCAATGAGGCAGGTCTGCTCTGTGCCCTCCAAATCCTGATGCATCTCTTAACTCGGATCTTGGTGAGTTTTCCCCAGTCTTCAGAAGCTGAGGAATTCTCTGGCAAGTGTTTGCAGCTGGTGGGTAGATGTAATCCTCCATCGGTATGTGGAGGGTGCTTCCACATTGATTTGTTAGAGGAACAGGACCTCCCCAGCATTGGAGGACTATGTACCTGCCTCTGAACCAGAACAGACAGTGATGTTCTTCCCTCATATCATTGCTGTTCTCCATAGTCACCTTGGCAGAGCAGTATTTGTGGGTGGTTGGATGCGAAGAGGGTTCTTCCTGTGCAGGACATCTCCACAAGGTGGTCTGTAGACCTGGATGAGCCCAGGTGCCTCTCCCCTGCCTCAGGCTGTAGGTTAGTCTTTTCCTACGCTGAAAAGTGATCCTCAGAAAGGTCTCTGAATTGTGCTGGTTTGACTGCTGGTAATTTTGCAGATGTGTAGCAGCACTTCCAAAACAACCCAAAACCTGGTTTGAAAAAGTAAATGTTTCACTGTACAATTCATTTAAAGAAAAAGAAAAAAAAAAAAAGAAAGAGAAACCACATGCTCGATATATTTTGAGTACTGTGTTCTGTATTTTTGCAGCTTATATTTTCCAGATGAGCAGTTTAGAGATATGTGATGTGAAATACATACTGTAAGTTTGCTGTAAATTATATTAAAAACACTATTTTCCTTCTTCTCCTGTCTCACTGGATGATCTCTTTGGTTCTGCCAGCTTGGCTGGCTGGGCTGGTACTCTGTCTCTCCCAGAAAGTTTTTGGTTTCAGTAACAGCAGAGTTGAGACTTTGGGTTGGAGATTTGATGCTGAGGTTGAAAGTTTAGTAGAAATGGCAGTGGGGCTGAAGGTGTTCCCATGCACGTGCAGTGTCTTCAGAGGAGAGGTCTTGGTGAAAAAGTAGTTGTGACACGGAAGATAAGCAGATCTTTGGAAAGGGAAAGATGAACGTTTAATTAATGGTTGTAGAAACGGAGAGGGAGAGTGAGGACATCTTAGATGGTTGCAGAATGGGGGAACTTGAACACCTGGGAGACAGTAAGATGAGGAGGAGCTCAGAGGGAACATGAGTTGAACAGTTAGGAAAAATGCTGGATGTCTCGTTGATGACGAACGTGTCTGGTGCTCTTTGTGTCGGTTCAGCTGTGGAGGGGGGAAAAAAAAAAAAAGAGCTTTTAGCTAAAATAGCAACTGCTCAGTGAAGTGTCTGAGCCCTGCAAAGCACCCTGAGCCCCTGCAGCTGTTGTTGCTCCCAGAGCTGCAGAGCCTTCTCCCGTCATCTCCATCAAATGGCCAGTGCCAGGGGGTCAGGCCAGCAGTGGCACATTGGTGAGAACGTGATGGTATCCATCTCCGCTTGTTCTAGCCCGTACATCGGTCAGAATAAAAGTAAACATTTATTTGACCCATTATTTTTAAATGTTTCAAATCTGTTGTATGGAAAGAATCACTTTCTCCTGAGCTCCTACAAAATGATGCTAAATGAGGCAATTACATTCAAACCCAGCTGAATATTCAGCCACTCCTTGTTTGTTTCATTTTTTTTTATCCTCCCCTGTTCCAGTTCCGTCTTCTGGAAGGCAGAGAGCAAAACAAAGATTAAAAGTTAGAAAAAAACAACCCTTCCATTTTACTTGAATCCAAACACTGTTGCTTTGAATTCACATTCAAACAAGCAGCAAGCGTTGGAGAACGATTCAGAAGGAGGGGGTGAGGGAGGAAGGCTGGAAAAAAATATTTTGCCTAAATGTTGACAGCAAAGAGTCTCTTATTTATTTCATTTTATTGCTTTCCCTCAGCTTAGCTACTGCTGGTGTTGGAGCCTGTGCAGATACCCTCTGAAGGCATCACTACTGCCACTCTTACAGGTTCCCCGCTGTCCCCCACAGTGGGTGCACACACCAGCACACATCACACCCAGCTTCTCAGGGCCTCCCTTCAGCCGTCCTAGACCTTGAATTTTGCCACTGCCTCTGACAGAACCCGGTTAATTGGGTATTTACCGAGCTGGATTCTGTTTTGGATGCAGATTATTAACCTTTATGTCAGATAGAAGATATTACACCTGGTAAAGTTAATGTTTCGAGACTGGGAGGTTAATGTGTCAGTGCTCAACCCTCCCTAATTAGCAGCAGGGCTGTGTGTGTGGCAGTGCTGTGAGTCCTGCTTTAATTAGAAAGGACTTGCAGATGGGTCACATCGTGTGAGTTTCTGTGCTTCCTTCAGCCCTCTCTGATGTGTCTCTTCTTTGCTGTCCCTGGACCTTGGGTAAGTCTTGTTGTGGTGGCCCTAGGGGAGGTGTGATCCTGGCAGCCTTCCCAAGGCTAAGTCTGCCTGTGGTCTTCTGAGCCTGGCCTTGGTCAATGATGAAGAGTGGGGAGCTCCCAGCTGAGGAGGTCATTGTATATCCAGGAATGTGCTTGGCAGAAGGTCTTAGCTCTGCACCAAGTTTACTCAGCTCCTGAAGCCTCAGGTGAACTTTTTGAGTTGACTGAATGACTTGAAGTATTTATTTAGGCTTTAAAGAGTGTGTTTTGGTTTTGTTTTACGGTGTTCCTGTGCTTGCTACTAGAGCATGCCCTAGGTTGTGTGTTTACTGGAGTAAGGACTGGGCAAAGAGCAGTCTGGAAGTCAGGAGTGGAGAATATTGGAAGAATAAAACATGTCACTGGAGTTGTGAACTTTTGTACCAGAAGCCTTGTTTGAAGAGCCCTGCTCAGTCAGTCAGGGAAGACAGACAGATCCCATTTTGTTCCTGGCAGGGCAAAATTAAATATGTATCCCTTGTCTCTGATTTCCCATTGCTTCTGTGGGCCATGGGTTTGTGCCTTGCAAGAGCAGGAACTGCCTGTCTTCAGAGAGCTGTTTGCAGCTCATTTCCCACCTGACCCTGAGCAGCCCTGGACCATACGGTCTCCTCACTGCAAATCCACAGAGGTCTCATTACCTGGAGAAAGGGGCTCTTCCACCGGAGGCAGCTGCCTGCTAATCCATGGCTCCTCTCTCTGAACCTCCTGCTGTCTCTCTCTCAGCTCTGTGGGGACGGACCCTGGCTCACGTGGCTGGTACCAGGTAATGAGATCAGACGGATGCTTTCAGCGGGCTGGGAGCCTGAAGGTTTCTCTTTCAATTCTGGCTTTTAAGCAGCAGGTGTGTTCCCCACAGCCACGTGTTGAATCATGATCCTGTGCCTTGGATGCTGAGACAAAGAGCTTAGGTACCCCTCTGCTTTGCAGATACCTAGAGGCCTTTAAAATGCTGCCGTGATACCCATCACTTCGTTATCACTGTACTACTGGCCATCGCGGGTTAATCATAGAATCATAGAATGGTTTGGGTTCAAAGGGACCTTAGAGATCATCGAGTTCCAACCCCCCTGCCCTGGACAGGGACACCTCCCACTAGAGCAGGTTGCTCAAAGCCCCATCCAG
>JAOQGH010000069.1:35085877-35098920 GCA_025769975.1 Gallinago jamesoni
TCCTTCTCCTCAGGGCTGCTTTCCAGCCATTCTCCACCCAACCTGTATTTGTGCCTGGGATTGCCACGTCCCAGGTGGGACGTCCCATGGTCCCAGGACTCTGCACTTGGCTTGGTTAAACTTCATGCGATTTGCACGAGCCCACCTCTCCAGCCTCTCTAAGTCCCTCTGGATGGCATCACTGCGTGTGGACCACACCACCAAGTTTGGTGTCATTGGCAAACTTGCTGAGGGTGCACTCTATCCCACTGTCCATGTCTCCAACAAAGATGTTAAACAGCGCTTGTCCCAGTACAGACCCCTGAGGAATACTACTCATCACTGGCTGCCAATTGGACATGGAGCCATTGACCACAGCCCTTTGAGTGCAGCCAGCCAGCTCCGTATCCAGCGATAACTGAGCTAAATTCCTCCCCTCTTACCTTTCCCCGCCTGCTGGATGGCAAAGGACAGTGTGTGTCGTGCAGGGAGCTGAGCATGTGGAGATCGGCACGTACAGGCACACAGTGTAGGATGCTTTTGTGCAGGGCAGAAGGAAAGTGCTCAGCACGTTCCCAAGCGATGCTGTTATCTCCGAGCCCCGCTGCAGCAACACCTCTGGTCTCTGATGCCCAGGGAGCCATAATTGAGACAAGTGCTCTGCAAACTTCCACGGGAGAAGTGGCTGTGATCTACACAAAAGATAACCAGGTGGAGGCTGATAAATGAGGGACAGAGGGGAAAAAATGACTAATCTTTACAGCCTGCTTGGCAGGGGTGTTGCACACCAAGACCTGCCTTGCTTCCATGAGTCAACCTTCAGCAGCACGAGGAGCAATCACACTGCCCAGCAGGTATCTCCTCTATAATGTGGTGGATTTCAGCTCCTTCGTGGGCATGTTTAGTTTGGAGAAGAGGAGACTGAGGGGAGACCTCGTTGCCCTCCATGACTACCTGAAAGGAGGTTGTAGAGAGGTGGGGGTTGGCCTCTTCTCCCAAGGGAATAATGACAGAACCAGAGGAAATGGTCTGAAGTTTTGGCAGGGGAGGTTTAGATTAGATATTGGGAAGAATTACTTTACTGAGGGAGTGGTCAGGCACCAGAACAGCCTGCCCAGGGAGGTGGTGGAGTCACCATCCCTGGAGGTATTTAAGAAACATGTAGATGTGGCACTTCAGGGCATGCTCTAGTGCCCGACATTGTTGGTTTGTGTCTATGGGTTTTGGTGGGTTTTGGTGGTTTTTGTTTTTGTTGGGGTTTTTTTTGTGGTTGGACTCAATGATCTCAAAGGTCCCTTCCAACCATGAAGATTCTGTGATTCTGTAACGTGGCGCTTTTCCTTCCACGCAAACACCTTTGAGTTGTGCAGGCAAAGTGTAAAAACAAACTGCTAAATATAGCTGGTCGGAATATTTGCCATGTGAAAAAAATGAAAGCCATTTCCTCAAAATGTTGGCTTCCTGTGGGAATATCTCCATTTCGGTAGCATTTCATTCAAACGGTATCTTATGAGTGTTGTGTTGGAATTGGGAAACTGCAGCTTGCATTCTATCAGCATAGAAAATAAATTAGATTATTTTGACTTTTATAAAATGAAATGTTTTTATTGCTTTCAAGCCATCTTTTTCTGCTTAACATTATACTTCTGTGGAAATTTTGAAATTCCATATTTTGTTCTATTGTGAAATACAAGTACATACAGACTTTTGGGGATTTTTCACAGGTGCTCCTCTCTGGGGAGACCTTATCGTGACCTTTCAATACTTAAAAGGGGCTTATAAGAAAGATGGGAACAGACCTTTTAGCAGGGCCTGTTACAGTAGAACAAGGGGTAATGGTTTTAAACTAAGGGAGGACAGATTCAGACCGGATACAAGGAAGGTATTTTTTATGCTGAGGGTGGTGAAACACTGGCCCAGATCTCCCAGAGAGGTTGTAGATGCCCCATCCCTGGAAACACTCAAGGTCAAGTTTGACAAGGATCTGAGCAATCTGGTCTAGTTGAAGATGTCCCTGCTTATTGCAGGGGGGGTTAGACTAGATGACTTTTAAAGGTATCTTCAACCCAAACCATTCTGATTCTACAATTCTCATGAATCCAGACCATACTGGTACTTACTTTAGTACATGACCAACCTGGTGTTGACCTGGGCCATGGGAGCAGGCACAGCTGCTGTGAGGGAAATACAATAACATGTGGCCCCCCAACAGCAAGCCATACATTTGCCAGACAGCATGAGGATAAATCCCGTTCCTAAGCAAGTAAAGGGATATCCACCGCTCATTTTCCTTTTTCTATTGATTCAGTCTTTGAGAGAACTAATGTATTTAAAAATCAAAGCCAATGGTGCATTTTCCCTGTTAGTCTGAGGCCGACATTCATTTTAAAATTGGCTTTCTGTCTGCTCTTTTGCAAATTTGCATCTCTCCCCTGGTGTTCCCAGCAGGGGCTGGGGAGATGCTGCAAATGCTGCCCTGACAGTGTGGTGCTCAAACTGGGCTCACCCTCAAACTGGGACCACCGAATCTGGGGGCAGAGCTTGCTCATGTCCCACTGCCTTTGGGCACGGAAAGGAGAAACACAGCACTGGCTGAAAAAAAATGCATAGCTGTAGCCAATATTTTGCAGAATACAGAGGTCTCAGTAGGAGGATCCCTGTTTTAGAGGTGGAAATCCATGAAGATGAAAGGCAGCTGTAGAAATCTGGTGTTTTCACTGACCTTGTAGGTAGGGAAATGCTCCATGTGAGCTTGAGGAGGACAAAGTGCAGATCAGGGGAATCTGTTCCCTGTCTGAGGTCCACAGGGCTTGGTGGCTGTCATGAATATTAGCTCAGCACATGGATCTTGCTGGCTGCCACAGTGCTTTTCAGCAGAGCCATTCCTCCACCTCTCAGGCTGTTTAGTCCATTAGGCACCTCCCTGGCCTTAAATAGAAGGGACTTCAAGTTTTTATTAAAAGCCTTGAGCCTGGGATGATGACGCTCAGCAGAGGTCCCATTTTCACCTCTAGGAGATGGATAGAAAGAATAAAAATGGCCTTATTATACAGCAAGTTAGGAAAATTTCTACAGAGAAGTGGGAGAGGAAAAGGGACTGAGACTTTTGTCTTATTCTCAGATGGACTCAAGATGGTAGCGAGGAGTGAATGTGCCCTTAAAGGCTGTAGGATGGCATGTGCAAAATAACAAGGGTCCTCAGGCTGCTTCCAGCAGGCAAGCGCAGAAATTCAGCAAATCCAGCAACTGGGAATTCAGAAGGCTGAGAAATGCTCAGGCTGGAGTGGAGCCTCATCCTGCTCTTCTCTCTTAGCTTTCGTTCCTAGGATTAAACTTGCTATCCCTGCAGCCCCCTCCTCATGTGCAAGAAGAAGGGGACTGCTGAACTGATGACATGGATGACTGATATGAGGATGCTGTTGTGGCAGCGTTTAGAGGACACTGAACACTACCCTTCCCCTTAGATTAAATAGGAATGCATTTACCCGAAATCCTGGAGATTTCTTTCCTGCGAGCCTTGGGTGTATACAAAGCATATCTTCTCCATTCAGAACATGTACTAATTCCCCACTGAAATCAGTGCTCATCCAGTACTAACACCCACACAACTTATAAATGCCTCTGGAAAGGAGCAGAGCAACTTGAAAGGCATCTGGGTTTCTGGACGAAGCCAGAAATTAGAACACAGCCCAGCCTTTGTTGAAATGACATTTGAACAAAAAGGTGTTTGATTTTTATATTATTTTTTTTCAATATTGTAAACTTGCCACTGAACCACAAATGCACGTGGAGATGCAGAAGAGGGTACTGAGCTGCAAACCAAAGCCCGCTCATCACAGAAATGCACTTTGCAGCTGAAGAAGAGGTTTGAGAGGACTCTCTTTGCCCTTGCATCACGTCTAATCTGTTTTCACTGCGGGTCATAAAGCCTGGTGTGCTGAGTTTTTCAAGTGCCATTAGTTTATGGGCTTGTTAACAGAAAGGATTTTGTTACCTTTCAGAGTCTGATTCTCACTGAACCAGAAACACCTCAGTGTAATTTTGATGGTAGAGGAGAATCAGGTTAATAGCATTTAGAATTGTCTTTCCAGCAAATATTATTTAAGCTGGTTCTTTTTTACCTCCTTCCTTGCCCTGCTCCATTGTTGCCATCACTGGAATTAGCTACCTGAGACTATTGTAGCTGTATTTAAATGTCATCGTCACTTGGGTAAAGGGTTTAGAAACCCAACTTTTGAAGGCTGCATTCAGAAGAAAGCAAAGGTGTATACAAAATGCATGTTTACTTGTTTTTGCATGTGTATCCCTGCACAAAGCCACAAATGGGAATGCAAGGTTATTTAAAAGCCAGAGGAGACAAAACATGTTAGAATTTTAAACTATTGTTAGAGCACAGCAGGCCATATGATAATGGAAATGTGAGACAATAAAAGGGTTCATCAGCTAATTAGTATGTTTAGTTAATATACTGCTACAATCAAAACTATTCTGCTGGCAATGCTGCCTTCCGGTGTGAACGGAGTAATTGTTAGAGATATCTGAAAAGGACAGATGTGTTGTGTGGGTCGGGAATAAAGCTGTGTGTTTCAGTAAGGGCAGGAAAAAAGGTCCAGAAGAAAGTCTGCAAGAGCGTTTGTACCTTCTAGAAGGGCTGGAGTTTGTAGGTAGCTCTTGATCTACATTATATGTGTTCACTTGGACTTTTTGTAATGCTACTTCTGCTGGAGAAGCCTTTTGATGGTTAAGAGTCGGAGATAGACTGGCCAGGCATCATTCACCTTTTATCTCCGCTTCTCCAGTTTTCTAGTTAAGTGCAAAGAAACCTGGAATGTACCTGGAAGAAAAGGTTTGGGTTATTTCTGGGGAAAACAGTCTAAAAACCTACTGTCTTCTTTCATTCATCGCCTTTCTCATGAGGGAGAGAGCAAAGACCTTACTGATTTCAGTGAGACATTTCTCTTAAAAGGTAACAACCTTTACAGCAGCCTGTGTTTTGATGGGACATTCTTAAGATCTAATGCACCGATATCTAAGACCTTTCCTTTCTTTAGAGTGGTGAAAATGAGTTTTTGCCTTCTAGAAGCTCAGTATGACTAAACAACCTATTGACTTCCCTGGTGTCTGCTTTATCAAGATGCATTCAACATGACAGATACTCCTCTAGTCCCAGGCAGTACAGCATTAACCATGTCTGTGCTTTGCCTATGCTGAAGGATGCTCTTCCAAATGTCCAAATTGACATGAAGGAACAGAGAGACACTGTAGCTACACACGCTGAAGAAACAGGTCAAAAATGAATGCTTTCAAGAACAGAGTAAATTACTTCACTCTCATCTGTACTCCCTGACACACCACTAACTCATCCATATCTTCCTCTTTATGACAGCCCTGAGAAAAACAGACAATTGGAGAGTAAGAGAGGTTATTTAAGCAAGTACGCTGAGTAGCTTTCAAAAGTATGTCTTGTTTATTATAGATCTGGTGGGATTTTTCTTGGAAGCACTCTGCAGAGCAACAGCTTCTCAAAGGAGAAAAAAAAACAAAACAAAACAAAAAAAAGAAACGCCACACCAAACAACACATTGAAATCCTGAGCAGCTCTGCTTTTTTCCAGCTCAGGTCAATCAATCAAAGCTGCAAGTCACTATGTAGGAGCTGCCTAAGTTGAGATTGTGGGAACAGTCGAGGGTAGGTGTATAAGGATGTATCCAGAATACTTAGAAATGCCTTTTAGACTTCTTCCAGTGCAGATTTTATTCCATCTTTAACCATTGCTTTTGGCTGAGAATGAAGGTGTTGTGTTTCTAAGAGCTGTTGTCTCCTCGGTGTTAGGTCAGAGTGGTTTTGGTGAATGGATCCCGTGGAGCTGCTGCCCATCCCAAATCAGAAGTGTCTCTGCGAATCATGACATTTCTGCCTTGAGCTCATAACCTTTCTGTATTAAATGCTATAATCTCACTAAGCCTAAACCCTGCTTCTGAAGAAGACGATGCTCTCTGGAGGTGGGCTGTGCTGTTGCCTTCTGGCATTTTGGTCATCCTGCTAGTAGGGTCAGCAGTCTGGGATACCTTGGGATCCCTTTGGTGGTCTGGTCCCAAGCTTGGGCTCCGTGGAAGAAATCATCACTGCTGATACACTTTACCAACAGAACAAGGCAAAATGTGCCACCCCAAGATGTTCCTCAGCTCAGTAATGTGAAGGGCTCAGCCCAGCCAAGTTCACCTCCGCCTCCCTCAAGTTGCTGTGCACGAGGGCGGGAGCGCACTACTCCATGGTGACAAATAGCTCTTTAGCTTAAGCAACTTTATCTTTTCCTTTTTTTATTTGAAGGGCCTCAGTTCAAACACTGCTGCAAGCCCAGGCAGGTGGCCATTTCATAGTTACAGTAAATAATTTACATGACAAATTCGGACCCATCTCTCGGTCCTGTATTATTCATGAGCGAATGGGCTTGGTTTTTATGACAACGTTCCTTATTCAAACGCGGTCTCTGATGTATCTCAGTCCTCTGAGTTCATTTTGGCTGCATCTGGCTGTTCGCCAGCCTTTCCTTGCTATTTTCTGGTTTGCAGAATGTATTACCTAGATCATTTTATTCCTCTCTCCTTCCTGAGGGGCTGAAACTTCTCTACGCAGCAGAGATTTCTGCATGGCTGTGTAAGCCCCTTTGTCGTTAAGCTTCACTCGAATGCATTTTTCTGAGCGTTTCCCTCTGCGCAATCTTTCTTGCAAACAAAAATATCGTTTGTATGAATGTTCATGGCAAAGGTCAGAAATCTCTCCAAAGAAAACACTCAAGCATCATTTATATAAATCTTCACAAACACTTCACCGTTGTTTGTTCTTTTTGGCTTGCGTGGGTCTCACCCGTGGCGTTTAAGGGTGTGAGGGTTGGGCTCCCCGGCCACCTCTTATCTCTGAGCATCTCCAAATCCCATTCATTTTGTCAGAGGTGGTGAGGGCAAAGCTGCAGTTTCCCTTCTGCTTGCTGAATTTCCGAGGTGTAGCGCTTCTTGAGAAGATGTATGCCTTGTGACTCAAGCACCACACGCTGAAAAAAAACAACAGGATTCACTTCTCAGTTCTTTATACATTTCTACTTTCCCTTGTTTCCTTAGGCTTTCACTCTCCACCTGTAAAATGGGCATAATAATGCCTTATTTCCCAGGTTGCATTTCCTTGTCCTATCAGCTCACCCTGAAAATGCCATGAGCCACAGATCCAGCAGCATCTTTATTCCCACTCATAGAAATGAACCCTCTTCCCAACAATGATAAATAAACATGCAATATCTAAGTGGCATCAGACAACTGCAAGAGCACTGAAATGTGAATCCCTCCTTTTTTATTAATTTACATATTCCTGAAATATTTTATATAGGGAGAAAACTGACCCTGGTGCTCATGTGAGCAATTTGCTCATACACAACTTATTTGCTGCCTCTGTGCTTGGTTGAATAATTGATGATGCTTATGGTTTTCATTCATCCCCTGAAATAGAATTGTGTATAAAAATAATTTATACCTGTTTCATCCCCTGAAAATAAGCCCAAATAAAGTAGTAAGAAAATAAAGATAATATTATCTATTTCTTTTTCTATAAATCTGTGGTCACAGCCTTGAAAAAGTTGCAAACCCAGTGAGAAAACTGACTGAGTGTGGTGTTAGTGCCCTCTATGTCTTAAAAAAAAAAAAAAAAAAGACTAATTTGCTACTGAGATCCCTTTGGATGAAAAGGGTCATGGGTTCTTTACAAACAAGTGTTATTTCTCCAGCTATCATTACTCAAAACTGTGAGGAGGGAAAACAAAATAGGCCTTACATTTCTTTCTGCATTCAGGGAGGCTCTGATTTCTCAGATCTCTGTTTTTTAATACAGAATTCCTTTAAAAGCCAGAGGATGTACCAAGCCCTCTCAGGAGGTGACGAGACTGCTGATCTAATTAGGAAAGGATTCGGAGCATTGCAGCCTCCTCAGATGATTTCATTTTGAGTTGTGGGTGCAAAGACCCTTTTGAAATTCAGTATGCACATCCTTCATGTGTGTCTGGACCAAAGACCTCCAAGGAAGCCCCAGGACTCTGCAGAAAGTGGTGGCATCAGCACAGAACTAGGGAAATTTATTGTTTCTGAAGATAGTTTCGGCTTTCATGTGAGACCAAAGGAAATGCCTTGATCGTTTACAATCACAAGCCATCCTCTGCCATTTCTGACAAGTGCCAGGTGCTAATTCTGGAGTCCTGGCTTAAAATGCCCTGCAGTGGCATCTGAATAATTTAGCTCTTTGTTCTTCTTTGTGCTTTTGGGCAGTGAAGCTGCTTTGCTTACGATGGTGCCAATTTTGGGGGGGCCTGTGGAGCTACTTCCCTGGAATTTAGGTTTGTAAGGTTTGTTGAGTATTTGGGATCCTTGGCTAAAACATTTAATGTAAATCCCAGCTGTAAAAAGTCAGATAGGGCATCCTATCGATTTAGATATTTTGCAGATCTTTGCTGCCATGCAGCTGAGCTGAGCTCAGCAGCACCTTTCTTCTGGGCTGTGAAGGGGGGAAAGGACCAAAGGGCATCAGCAGAAATCCGGAGAACCAGGTCTGGAGCAAAGTTGAGGTGCATTAGTAGTGTTGCTTCGGGATCCTGGATTTGAATAAGTGGAGCAAATAATTTTGTTTCAAACTTAGATGCTTGAAGAGAGCTCCAGTGCCCTGGGAGTGGAGGAGAAAGGCGACCCAGGCATGGTCAGACCAGATGAAAGCAGGAACGGCCAGAGGGCATGTGCTGGGAGGGAAGTACAACTGCAGACTGTGGCAAGTGGATGATTTTGCACAGAACTTTATATATTCCAGCCTGTTCTATTTCTCCCTTCATCAATGGCATCCAAGCAGCAAAGTCAGCAGGCGTGTGTGTTTGCTCAAGGCCAAACACAGCTCTGCTGTCATCACTGGAAGCGAGGACTGCCTGCCGAATTGCTACCTAACTGCATATCCACAAAGCCATTGAAATTTCAGGAGGCTTGAGTCCTTTCAACTTTCCTGTGGGTTCAGCACAGGATATCAAAACCCCATGCTGTGCGCAAACATCTTGTGTTTTCTGCTGCTGCTCCGCTAACCAGATTAGGTTCCCCTTGTACTGTATTCATTTTGCACTCATTAGAGCTAAATTTAGCAATGAAGGCAACTCTTCTCCCCTCTGGGAAAGGTAGCAGGGGGAGTCCTGGTTGGAACAAGCTGTGAGGAGGCAGAAATAGCATCTAGATTTTCTCTCCTTTGAGATGGAAATGTGCACGGCTCTACCAAGACAGAGGAGGAAACTTGCACCCAGTTTCCTTCTGCATAGGACACTCATTGGACCCTGGGGCTAAAGAAATTTGTGCCAGTCATTGCTGAAAGCATGCAGAAAAAGTTTTCTCTGACCCCAGCCACAGGCAGGAAGCAGTGGCAAGAGATGTTACTTGTACTGGCCAGGTGTAGTGGGGTGGTAGGTTGCTGCTGAGTTTGGATCTTGTGCTTATCCCCAGTGTTACCGTAGTAGATGGGTGGCAAGTCATGGATTTCAGCTGAAACTTCATGCAAAGAGGTTTCTTCCTCTCATTGACCTTTATAGGCAATGATGTCAGCCTTTTTTTATGAAAAAAATAATAGTGTAAAGTCTGCCTTCAGATTCTTATGAGCAGGAGGTAAGAGGCCCAAAGAGAGCTGAGCCCAGTGTGCAGTGCTGCTTCTCCAGTACCCAACCATCCTGGGCATCCCTTCAGGTGTGCCTTTGCTAGTGACACAGCTGGAGCGAGGGGGAAGAGCACAGGTCTTTGGGGCAGTCAAATGCCATCAGAATGGCGGGGAATCTCAGAAATGTGTGTGAATGGGTAAATCTGAGCTTCGGTGTAATTGACCATAATGAACCCATTTCCAGGGGGAAATGATCTGAGCCATCTCTACATGAGCTTGGACTGGGCACAGCTGGATTCGCTCTTGACAGTTCTCCAATATCATTAGTTCAGTGTGCAGTGTAGCCAAAAATAGCTTGCAAAATATTGTACATCTTCAGGAAGGCCATTGAGAACAAGAGAAAGGGTGTAATTTTGCCTCCATATGAGACCTTGGCAATACCCTCACCATGGAGGTGGGATACCCCTGGATGGGGGTATGGACTGCAGGTATTTAGCTTTGCCTTGTGGCTCTGGACAGCTTCTGAATGCTGCTTTCACACAGCAAATTGGGGAAAGGACGGGTTAATCTTGGCTTTGAGAGAGAGAGCAGCCAAGCTTGGAGACGATACTGTAGCTTAAGGCATTCACAGAGGCTCTGACCAGGAGAAATTGACTGTCACTAGCTGTTAAACCTCAGAAGGTGGAAGAATCTCATTGAAATACAAGCTCTGTGTCTGCATCTGTACGAGATCCCCGAAGCCTGGTGGGAAGCACTGATCTTTTCCCAGAAGATACAGGCTGAGTGCCAGACCCTCTGCCACCGCTGGGGCTTGTGCAATGCACCTGTGCCATGCAGAATTGCAGGCAACATCCTTTAGGAGCAAAAATGACATGATTCACCATCGGGGGGGGGAGGGGGGGGAATAACCAGGAGGTCTGTCAGCACTTGATTAATGAAGTATTTCCCCGCGGAGAGATCTGTGCACAGCTTTCTGCCAGGGACCCTGGCAATGCCAACAATGAGACATGGGTTCAGCACCTCTTCCAGAGCAGAGAAATACAAATCCAGCAAACAGAGCCAGCTTCACTGATAAGTTCCAAGGGAAATTTTCACTTATCAGTATGATTTGTTAGGCAGCAAAAGTTAGAGCAAAGAATATTGTTGGCAATATTGTCTCTGAAGCCAAAGCTTTAATAATAATTTCCAGTTTATTTCACAACCAGAGTGAGGAGGCCAGTGCAGACCCCCTGTTCAGCTTTCCCCAGGTTCACTGGAAGATGCACGTTTTGATTTGATGTGTAACAGCAGATTTAAGGCGAAGGCAGCATCTGGGACCACCTGAGCCTTGTGCCTGCCCTCCGTGGGAGGCTGTGTCTCTCCAGGCAGGGACAGCAGGTCACCTCCCAGCACACCACAGCTTTTGGCCACGTGCTCTCAATTCACTGATGGAAGTTTCAGTTCACCTTCACCCCGAGGCTGAAAATTTCCCTGCCTCAGGAGCTGGGCATCCCAATGGGATGGGCATCCCTGGATTATCACCTGAAGGCTGGAGAAGTAGCAACTCCCAACCATCTGTTTTTGATCTGCTGCTGTAAGTTGCCTGGAGCCTTTCAGCAGCCTGAAGTTTTCTCTTTGCATGATGAACTTCCTCCTGGTTCATTTACACTTGGTTGGCGCTGGCCACAGAGATGGGCTGCGAGTGCCAAAGCAATTCCTTTGGGGCAGGGGAGGGGGGGGGAATCTTCTTTGAATCCCAGGCAGACATAGTGATTTTATTTCAAGAAAATAGAGCTATAAACCTAGTTTATGCCCAACAAACACTATGCAATGTCTGTATTAAGCTGGAGTAGGGGGGAGTTATATCAAAAGAGGGTGATATTTGTCACTCACCTGTCTGAGTGCTGGAATATGCTCTTCTCTTTATGTATTGAGTACTTGATTTTCATCCTGCCTGCATCCTGGCCTCACTTTTTGCTCCAATGAATTCTGATCTCAAGCCTGCAGAGCTCAGTAGAAAAATATCTCCTTTTCAGCTCAGCACACAGGTCTGTAGAGAGAACGAACTGTGGGCAAAGTTGCCTGACTGGCAAATGTGGGAACGTGCTTGTGGTAGTGTGTGTTCCCAGGAGAGCGTGTATTGCAAGAAAGAGTAAGCTAAAAAATCGTGTTTTTAACTGTCCATCTGCCTGACGGGCACCTAGATAGGCACATTAGGAACTTGATGGATAAAATACATGAGCCAGAAGTAGCAGGCTGCTAAATTACACAAAGTGCAGCCACAAATTGCAGGCACAAAAAAAGGAAGGACAGCTTAAAAAAAAATTATATCTTAAATGTCCCTTTCTAGACCAGTACTTGTGATGCTTGCTAACAGATATATCATTTGAGTCAAAAAGAGATGAACTATTTATTTAGCATGAAGATTGCCCCCGGCAATTGTGAATCGAAGGTTATCTAATGTCTTTGCCATAGGCTGTAGGCATCTGGACAGTTAGCATATGCAAGGGAATTACTCACAGATAAGTATCCAGTAATTTATACAGAGCATTCCAGATAGAAACCTATTCCATATCAATTTCTGCCTGCTCTATAAGCTGCTCCCATTTATCAAGCTGGAAAAATTCACAGGCGGGCAATGAGGGTGTGCTGAGATCTATGTATACTTTATCAGTTAATATTCACTGAGGTCCCTTTGACATGATTGGAGTAAATCTTTTCTCCTTCTCTTTGGTTATGACCAGCCTATAATCTTCCAGGCTAAACACCATTCCCATGAATGAAGAGTAATACTGAGACATAGGGGGGAAAAAAAGAGTATGTAGAGAAAATGCATTTCATCTCACTTTGGAGGTAATGAGACAGTTTAGTGTGACATGTCATTTAAAACCAGGTTTTTCTTTTTAATAGATTCAGTATCCCTGAAGAAGTGACTGACAGATCAGTGCGTGACATATTTTTCCCAGGAAAAAAAAATTAAAATTTGAGGTTGACACAATCGGGGAGGTGGTGGAGTCACAGTGATCTTCAGGAAGACAAAGGGACGAGTCTTTCTTCATCAGGTAAATTACACAGACCTGAGATCATACAAATTAAAAGTTTCAAAAGCAGTGTGTGTTAGGTCAGGAGGTGCTTATGGAGCCTATGTCCTTTACCTGTGTTATGGTTTGAGAAAACTCATAACAATCTATTGTCGTTTAGACAATTATTCTATCACCCGATGACTCCTCCCCACCCGGAAAAGGGAATCGGGGAACAGAAAAGAAACACAAGGGATGAAATAAGAATAGATTTAATAGACCAAGACTAAATAATTAACAATAATACTAAAGAACCAGTATTAATCCCGATACTGCTATAAGATATACAGGAATTATACTCGGCCAGTTCTCTCAGCAGGGAGCTGTGCACTCCCAGCAGGGACA
>JAOQGH010000069.1:35099020-35126010 GCA_025769975.1 Gallinago jamesoni
CCTTGCTCCTCCTTGTCCCTGCACCTGGCAAGGCTCGAAAACACTGAGACCTTGAATCCCACAGAGCCTGGCTGGCTGTAGAGTAAATATTTTCACAAATTCAGACAATTGTCTTCTAGAAGTGCAATTTTCCCCAGTATTAGAAGAAAATTTAGTCCTGTGTCTTTCAACCCAGGACAACCTGCAACCTGTAAAGCTCTGCAGGGGAGGCAGCCCCAGCAATGCAGTAAAATACACCAGTTTCTCTTCGGTTTTTTGCTTTGTCTGCGACCTGCTGTCATTTGCCAGAAAACTCCTACTCCATGCCCCGTGTTCCCTATGCTGTAGCTGCCATGGGAATCTCAGCTGAGGGAGCCCTTGAGGTTTTCTTTGGCTGGGAAACTCTCCCGAGGCTGGGAGTCTGTTGAGGACTGCATGGATCTCAGCAGCTTCGTTCTGTGTGGGCTGCCAGCAGCCCCCTCCGAGCTGTCCCAGCCAAGTGCACAGCTGTTTATTTAAACCCAACAGATGTTCCGCTCCTTCTGAGTGTGAGTGAGGACTTCAGAGGGCACTGCAAAGGGAGACAGCTCCTTTCTTGTACGACAAAGGTGCATCACCATGATCCCAGGCATGAGAGATGTTGCCACATACTTGGATGGAGTCCACACACACGGCTCTTAAAAAAAAAAAAAAAAAGTAAAAAAATAAATAAAAGGGGCACATAATGAGTCCTGGCACGCATGTACTCAAGGCCATCTGTTAGTGTGATCTGTTGCCAATTTGCAGATCTAGGAACCAGTCCCTGCAGGTCACGGATGCCAAGATGAGATGGGCCTAGAAAAGGCACTTGCAGAATGTGCTAATGGCCACTGTTTGTCAGAAGAATCTTCCTAGCAACGAGTGCCATCAAAAGAGGACCTTGCTGCTCTTTGGCATCTGGGACTATATCCGCTGATACCAGTGGAGCGTTCCTGCCATTTCCTGATGTCTCTGCTCCTGCAGTGAAAAACAGAAAGTTATAATCCTTTGTCAACACAGCAAGAAGTGGACTTCTAACCAACCTACTCTATAAATTATTTTAGGATTTTCCCTCCAGCTTCATGACTAGTTTCTCCTCCATGAGGTGAGACTGCAGAGGAATTGATGTAGAATCATCTGGGCCAGAAGGGACCTTCAAAGGTCATCTAGTCTGACCCCCCTGCAGTCAGCAGGAACACCCCCAACTAGACCAGGTTGCCTAGGGCCATGTATACCTGAGCATCCTTAGGAGCAAGAACAGCACAGCTTACGGGATGGATAAAGAGCCGTTTTCACTTGTGGCAAGCACAAAGGCCCCCCTGACCTGCTCATCAGCCCTGTCTGGAGTCTCACTTGCAAGACACCTTCAGAGCAGGAGCCTTCCCTCCCCTGATAATCTCCAAAGCACTGGACCAAGCCTCAGGGGACAGCCAAATGAGGAGGAATGAGCCAAGGTTACAGCTACCAGATACCTTAAAAACCCAATATATTGTTGACAAAAAGGGCTCTAAGCAAATCAGATTTATTTCCTAATCAGTGCCTGGTAATGTTATCATCATACATTTGCATAAGCAGGATGTTTTATGCATTGTTTTTCTTTGAGCAGGTACCTCCTCATTTGTGTGCACTTGCTGATGTGCTCTCTTAACCTGCCACAGGCTTCCCCAAAGCTAGTGTCTGTGAATCCTTCTCAGATAATAATTAGGAGTATTCAACCTCTCTACATACTTTTTCCAACAAAGATTTGAAAAATGCAACCTGATTTTTTCAGTTTTATCTCTTTTCTTCCCTGTTCAGGTACCGGCTGCATGGAGGGCAGGTGCCTTTTATCAAAAGACAAGGAGTCGTCTTCTCCTTAGGAAATGTTTATGTGCCTTCCACAACACCAAATTGAGAAAATAGATTACCTCTCAGGAAGCCATCTGTTTCACCATCCTGTGAGCTCTCAGGTTGGTTCTTGCCTTTTATAAGACATTTGAATCCTCCTGTGATTTCTCCCTTTCACCTGTCTGTCTACCTGTCATAAAAATTATTCTGCAGGTTCACTGCATCCATCCAGACATGTCAGCATCTGAATTTCAAATGTTTTAGGGTTGCATTGTTAAAAAAAAAAAACCCACGCCCTAAAAAAAACCTTTCCTATTAAGCACAGACTAATGGAAACTGGATGAGAAAATGAGGAGAGATATAAATTTGGGATATTTTTTTAAATTACTTGATAGTAAACCAACATTTTCAGTTCCTAAACAAGGAATTATAAGAATAAATTGTTTTTTAAAGCCAAATCAATGCCTTTCCAATGAAAAATTGAAATTTTGAGAAGGATATGTTTTGCAGAGAACACAAGGATTCTCCAGAGAAGGGTTGCAGCCTGCCCCAGCTCCCATGCCTTACATACACACCACTCGCTGCAGAGCTACAGGCTGTTTCTTGGAATAAGCTGTTGTTAGGGAATGTGGAGATTGTCCAAACTCCAGAGTGGTTCTCCTTACCGTCCACTTGGAGTCTTGGAAAGTTCATTTACTCCCATTACGTTTTCTTCAATTTGCTCACCCCCTTCTACTCATGTCAGAGCCACTTAGTCTCTCCTTAAAATCCAGTGGACATCAGATGGACTAATGCCAAAAAAGCACTCGTATACCAAAAATACCCAGTGAGTAGCTTTCCCAGCTTTAACACAATGGGGTTTTTTTTGCAGTAAAATACCAAGTGTTTAAAGATCAGATGCTGAAAATAGAGTTGTCACAAAGCACATAGAAATTACTATTAATTTAAACGTGTTGCTTATTTTTGGTGTCATTAGCTGATGCAAGGGGCGTGATAATGGGATACAAAACTTTTCCCCTCTGGATCATGGGTTACACTGTGATCCACAGAATTAGTGACTCAAGTAATTAACATCCACTATCTGTTCAGTAGCGTAACTGAAATAGGATTAAGCCTGTCCATCTGACTGCAAACAGACCACTGTCTCCATTACCAAAGCCACCAGCACAATTAGCACTAATGGACATCTCCGGAAGAGATATGGCATGTGTGCAGCAGTTTTCTCTGTAGAAAAGTTACTTAATTGTTAAATTTTCATCCTGAAATTCAATTGGGTTGCTTTTCACTGCAAGGAAGGCTCAGAGTAATGCTCTGTAGTGCTGTGAAGAATAACATGATGTGGATGATGGAGGTGGTGTCATCTGGGCTGTCCTCCTAGGAGAGCTGGAAGGTGTTCCCACCCTGGGTGCACAACCCTGGGCAAGCTCCATCACCCCTCTGGGGCTGTTTCCCTTCATAGCCTTGCTCTCCTCAAGTCAAACCAGGAGCTATTTGCTATTATGCCTCACACACCCTTACTCCCAACATGAGATGTTCGCAGTTCACCTTCCTCCTGCCCGATTCAGCAGTGACTGCCTAACAGGGCCATTATTTTCATCTCTAATTGAATGCTTTCTCTCCCTTCCTTCCTCATTTTTATTTTTTTTTTAAAGAAGTGTCAGGGAAATCGGCAACTTTAAGAAAAGAAAAATAGATGAACTGAAGCATCCTGAGCAGAAGTGCCAGTACTGTTATTTTTAGCAGGGTCTCCGGTGGCTCAGAGCCGCAGCAGGTGGGAGGTCCTGGGAGGTGACCCACCGAATCCCGGGGGTGGGCACAGGCTGCTAGAGGTTCAGCAGGTATAATGGCCACCAGTCAGACAGCAGCATTTCACTTTGCCTGAGATAAAAAAAAAACCCATCGCACCTCTGCAGCCCTCGCAGCCAGGGAGATGCCAGCGCTTCGATTAAGCCACGCTGGGTGGTGCCCGCGTTATTATCTGCTTTACAGGCAGAGAAACCAAGATGCAGGGAGATTAATTGACTTGCTCGGATGAGGTGAGACCAGAGAGAAACCCCAGAAGCATAATTGCCTGTGCTAGCTCTAATTGCCAGCACATACATTCACGGCTGGGAGAGGCATCTGGAGGAGCAGGGGATGTAGAGGCATCCCCAGAACAAAGCGAGAAGCCATGACTGGGGGTACCAGCAAGGTAGGAAACAAGGCTCCTCTTTCTGTATCATGCTATGGCCATCGGCAGACTTGTTTTAGGACAATGCTCTGATATTCTGAGCATTGTTTGAAAGGTAAGAATAGCAAAAAAAAGATGGTTTTTAGCCAAAAAAAAACCAAACCCCTGAGCTGAGCAGCCAGCCCTCAGTCCCATCCTGAGCCCTTGTTCTCCAAGCTGGAGGCACCGCTGCATCACTTCTGCTCAGCTTCAGAGCTGTGTTGGAGTTAATCTTTCAACTTAAGTGTTTTGCCTCCTCCCAGGTAAAAGAGAGGAGGTTTTGTTATACTGGCAGGATCCCGCTGAGCCAGAAGTAGCATAAAACCCACTTGCCTTGTAAACATGGCACAGCAGAAGCCAGGCATCTTTGGGAGGGAGCCGTCAGCCCCACAGCACCGCCGCTGCCCGACCAGCCCCTTTGTGCAGGGGAGGTTTTAATGCTGCTTTGACAGAATAAGGAGCTTTTGTCACCGTTATTAAGCAAAGCCAATCACCGTGCTGCTGAGCATCTCTGCAGGCTGCCAGTGTGCCTGGTAACCAATGGGGTATCTAAGCTTACACTTTCACTTAGGGGAAGCTTCGTTCTCCATTGCTGAATTGAGATAGAAAGAAGGGAGAGAGAGGTTTCCTCTTCCCATTCAGCAGCAGTTGATGGAAGAGGCAAGAGTGAACATCAGTCTCTTGTCCCCAGCAATAAGAAGTGATGGACGGTGGCCCCTTTGTATCCCAGTGCAGAGCTGACATCGCTGGGAGTTTCAAGAGGTTTGTCCCCATCTGAGTTCCTGAGTTTTGCTGCGCAAAAGGGATTTTGCAAGAGCTCTGCCACTGTTGCTGCAGGGGCTGTGACAACGCAGGAGGGTCGGTTTTCATTGTACAGTATTATAATGCATGAATATATTGATAGCAATTTGGGCAGATATATTTTATTGATTGACATCCCAAGGCAAATGCTAGATTCATCGCCAGAAGTAAAACACACTCCACCATATACCCCGATAACCACAGGCCCATAATTTAATAGCATTAATATATGACACGGCTGATGATGGCACCGCCTGCTCCTGTGGTCCGGCTCCACACACATCAATACAAAACCTCCAAGAAGATGACATTTGTCTATCTGAATGCAGCAGCTGGATGCGCTGTATGAAGCTCCTCAGGGACTTTCCAAGAGGCCAAAAAATTTTATTATGTGATTCATCAAGGTTATTCACCACAAGATTTTGCAGAGAAACTTGCTCTTCCCTTTCACCTTTGCAAACCATTCCCCCTTCTCCTCTGCCAGCAGTCCCCCTTCCTTTCACTGTTGCTGTACAGGATTTTGTCCTCATTCCCTTCAGCTTCCCTTTCCACTAGTTTCATGGTTCCTGATTTTTAGTCATCATTCAGTTTGGACAATTCTCATCTCTACTTCTCAATTCCCCCTTTACTCCCCTCAAAAGCAAGCACTCAAATCTGTTGTGGTTTTTTTATAGCCTCTAGTATATCACTGTGACACCTCACACTCAGCGTATGCTGTTTATTTTTCCTTCTGCCCACTATCTTTCTTCACTGTGTTTTACTTAGCAGCATGTATCCACTTGGCAAGAAAACCAAGTTCTTAACTTGGGTTTATTAATTGGAATTCACCAACCTTGGGTTTAGTTCAGATAAGCAAGCAGTTTTCAACTCCAGGTTTCTCTGCAGGTGTCTCTACCACTCTTTTATATCTTTCTTCTTAATTTTTCGTTAAAGTGAGTCCTGGGGTGTTTTCTTTGCTTCTTACCACAGCTTCCCTTCTATTTAGTGAAATACCTTTTCCTGCCTGACAATACCCTTCACTTCCCACAGCGCTTTTTCCCCAGAGACCTGTTCTTTCATTGTCCTGCATCTTCCTTCCACTCCTCATCCTGTTTTCCGTCTTCCTCCAGAGATAACAGCCTTTTAAGGGGATGCTCCTTGGAGGTTTGCACCATCCGCCTGGCCACATTCCTGTGCAACCCACTTGAGGTGGACCTGCTTTGGCAGGGGGGTTGGACTAGATGATCTCCAGACCCTTCCCACCCCTTATCATCCTGTGATTCTGTGATCCTGTGTCTGTACAAGTTGCTCTAGAAGCGGTCGGTGCACAGCTGGAGCAATCACCAGCTCTTCTCAGCAGTGACAAGGTGAAAGCCTTTGGGCACCACAGCCTACGGGTTATCTTTGCTATGAGCATTTGCCATACTTGTCAGGGAATTAATTTGTTTTAAGTCAGGTTTCAGGAGGGCTGTGGTGGAAGCACAGGACGTGTGCCAGCCGCTTGGCACAGATTGGCAGGGGAAGACTCCTCTTGCCAAGCCCTAGAGTCTCCCATCTGGGTCAGGCTCCAGCTAATTGCTCCATGACCTACAGAGGAGATGCGAGAGCATCAGCATTTTACAGTACTGTATCCCGGGGCTTTGTACTGCTGGTTTAACTCCTAGGGTGCTCCTCACAAGGCAGTGGGTGGAGGACATAAAACAACGTGAGCATAGGGAAGAAGTTGGGAATCTGATCAGAAGAGGAGCAACAAAAGAAGGTGCAGGTGGCCTCTGAGAGTCAACTCCAACAGCTTCTTGCAAAAACACACCCTCCTCCTTCCTGGCATGAAGGCACACCCGAGAGCCATGTGGAAGCAGTAGGGGTTATCTTTAAATTGGTTTTTAATGGACAAGGGCTCTTTTATAATTTACCTCTATCTCCTGGTGACTCAAAGATTTTTTGGTAATTTCTTGTGTCCTAGCCCCACAGCTGTGCACTTGGGATGGTTCCTTATTGGATGTACATGAGGATTGCCATCTGTGATCCCACAGCAAATCACAGTCATAGTGCAAAGACTTTGTATTTAGGTAAGGTGCCAGCAAAGAACAGATGTAACACAGACACCAGTGAAAACTCTGTTCCCTCTGTCCATCCTCTCTCCCATATGGGTAACCCAAGCTCACCTGCTCCTGGCTGTATTTGGTTCTACTGTCCCATCTCAGGTCAAGGGTGCTCTTTGCTTTCCCATTTCAACACTAAAAAAGTTTAGAATAATTGTCTGCAGCAACTAATCATGTGTAATTCCCTTAACTGGTTCCTTCTCAAAGCCACAGTGAGTTAAAGAAAAAAAAAAGGAAAAGAAAACTGCATAATGTTAATGCCAGGTTTGATGTGCTCCAGCAGCAAAGCCCACTTTGAAAATTAATTCCAGTCTCCGTCCAGGGCATCCTTTCAAGTCTTGGTTAAACAAGCCCAGCAGTGAATCTGACTCCACCTCTCCAGCTCAGACTGACTTCTGGGCACTTGTTATCTTAGATCAAAATATCAAGTTACTCATCCTCCCCTTTCGTCTAAACATTGATCAGGTTGTAAACAGATATTCTAGGAGCATTCAAAAACTCTGTTGGAATAGAAATAGGGTATCGCAGTAGAAAACCAGTCAAACACAAACTACTTGACAAAGCTGTAACTAAGAGCACAAATATGAGCTGTGAATGAATAAGGAAAGAGATTATACATGGCGCAGAGATATTACATCTAAATGCAATGTCTGTGAGATCAGTTTTGGCACATTCTTCAGTCTGGGCATCTAAAACTCAAAGAAAGATGCTGGGAAAATTGGAGGGAGTTCCAGGAATGATTAAAGATCTCAAAAACCTGCTTTATTCTGAGAGTTATAAACCCTAATCTATTTGGTTTATCCACCAGAATGCAAAGCGCTCACTCAGCCACCGTCTGCAGCTTCCCCCTTGGGTTAGAGATTGCTCACATTTACGGCTCTTTAATCTTCTCACACTGGGAACTGATCCTGGATACACTCAGACTGGCAATATGGTATACTTTAGCAGTGCAGGTAAATAAGCCTTTCAAGAGCTGACCTACAGATGTGATGAAGTCTCTGTCACTTGAGATCTTTAAATCAGGACTTAATATCTCTTTAGAGGGTGTGCTGGCGCACAGACAGGACTTACAGGCATGCCTGCAGTGTAGATACTGCTGGAAGAGGTTCTGCGGTCTGGTTAACAAATGCCATATAAATAAATTAGCACAGTCGTTGCTTCAGGCCTTAACAATCTATTAATATTTTCAATACCCGATTTTTGAAATAATCATGCCTTCCTCTTACAAACCACACGCCTGAAACCGGGGTCAGGTTATGAGTTAATTACACTTGCGAACAGCTCTGGATCGCACAACTGAGAAATCCGATGCGACAAAAACTTAATTGGCTTTTCCGAGGGCATCCAGCAAATCACTGGCAAAGCCAGACACTGAACCCAGGGGAGCTGGGGCTTCCTCACTGCATCTTACACTTCCAGCTGCTAATAAAAGCGATAGCATCAGGTAAGAAGTGAGGGCCTTTGAAATCTCCTGAAGGGCATTGTTTTGACTCAGCATTATCTGATTCTGTGCCGAGGGGAATATCTCCCCAGTGACAGTCCATCAATGGTAACTGATGAGCCTGGCTCCTGACACAGATGTGCCACATCTGATCACCCCACCCCTGAATTCCTGCTCTGATGGACAGCCTTTTATTTGCATGGAGGAGAACTGGTCATGTTCTGGCCCCTTGCGCCTCAATTTTAGCAGCTGAAGGGACCTGCCAACTCGTCCCGCTTCTTTTTAACCACACAATCTGTTGTGTTTAAGATTGTTCGATTTATTTCCCAGACCCACTCAGTCACCAGAGGTAAAACAGCCCTTTATTTATCTATTAAAGAAGGCAGCAATTAATTCCCCCACGCTGACTCTAAGTAAGAGATCACCTTGTCCTCAAAACTGCTGCAAGAGGGTGGCACAGGCGTCTTCATACAGCTCCACAATGATCACCCACCTTAGAGAATGGGATTTCTTTCCACCATGTAAGCAGTTGAGTGACCATCCCCAAGGGTCCCAGCTAAACATCTGCTCTGAATAATACCTGGGGGAAAAAGCTGAGAGGCTGGCAAGCATCGCTGCAGCCCAGGCAGGTGCCCGGGTGTTGCTTTGTGGAAGAACAGGGCTGGGAGCTTGACTGGCACATGTCACCTCTGCCTGGCAAACCCAGCGGAGGAGAAAATGTCACAGAATTGGCCTGTCAAAATGACGAAGCTGAAAAAGCTTCCACGAAGCCAGAGCGGTGCAGAAGCGCAAGCTGTCGTCAAAATGCTTGAAGGAGGCTGCTGGGACCAGAGCCCACGAGCAGGCTGAAACCCAGGGAGGGACAACACCGGTCCCATCCCACAGCCCTTCTCCTGGGATGGCCAGGACAGTCACAGATTCACAGAATTGTCAGAGTTGGAAGGGACCTCTAGAGATCATCTAGTCCAACTCCCCTGCTAAAGCAGGATTGCCCAGAGCACATCATCTCCAGGCTGCATCCAGGCAGGTCTTGAAAATCTCCAGAGAAGGGGACTCCACGACCTCCCTGGGCAGCCTGTTCCAGGGCTCTGTCACCCTCACTGTAAAGAAGCTTTTCCTCGTATTTGAATGGAACTTCCTATGTTCCAGCTTCTGCCCATTGCTTCTCATCCTATCACTGGAAACCACCGAAAAGAGTCCAGTTCCGTCATCCTTCAACCCACCCTTTAGATACTTGTAAATTTAGATAAGGTCTCCCCTCAGCCTTCTTTTCTCCAGGCTAAAGAGCCCCAGTTCTTTGAGCCTTTCCTCATAAGGGAGGTGCTCTAATCCTTTAATCATCTTGGTTGCCCTACATTGGACTCCCTCCAGTAGTTCCCTGTCCCTCTTGAACTGGGGAGCCCAGAACTGGACACAGTATTCCAGTTGTGGCCTCATCAGTGTGGAGAAGAGGGGAAGAATGACCTCCCTCGATCTACTGGCCACACTCTTCCCTATACATTCCAGGATTTCATTGGCTCTCTTGGCAATAAGGGCACATTGCTGGCTCATGGAAGTCCCTCCCATACATTTCGGTTCTTGTTTGTTGTTTTGTTCCCAGACTGATTATTTTTTAAGTGAGAGTCACACGTTAACTCCTCTGGCCCCTATGGAGACCGGTTCTCAACACAATCTCCCTGCTGAGAAGGTGATTTTTGCCAGCGGGCCCACACTCTTCCTTGGCACACCACCATGTACCCACCCAAAATGGTTGATCTTTGCCCTTGATATTTTATACTTTTTCAAATAGATTTGCCATTAGTACCTTCTTGCTTAGTTATCATGTAGCCAACGCAGGTAGCTCTGCCTCATCTGGCGCCATAAATCACCCACTCCAGTCCTGAATATTTTTCACTCTCCTCTCCTATCAATTTCTTCGGAGACTGGACTTTAACCACATTCTAGTCTGCTCTACAGACTCTGGGGATTACTTTGAAGTGGTTTGGAAAAAAAAACTCCAAACAAACCAAACCTGTGGTTGTTGCAAAAATGCTCCTACATTGACTGAACCCCTTAGAATTGTGAAAACCTTTGAAATTAACCCTCAAAGAATTCCTCTTGGGGACAGGTAAAGGGAGCTCAATGTGGCATTTCTGACTCAGAAGGGCTGGTTTGATTTTTTAGGGTCCCTGAGTAACACACAGATTCAGGTCCTCAAAAAATTTAGGTACTTAAAGGATCATGGTTTCAGGCTCTCTGTGCCTCAGCCACCCAGCTCGGACCTGAAATTGGACGCACATTGATTTGAGATCAAACACCGTTTCTCAAGAGTTTAATCAAAGCAACAAGCTCTTCAGGGAGTTTCCATCTCTTGGTAGAGGGATGAGGTACCACATGGAAGGAGAACATCAGTCATGCACAAAGAATTGGGGTAAGAAATGTCCCAATCTGTGTCAGGGTGGACGATGCAAAGTTCCCTTCTGGTTTTAAGCGCTTCTTCTCTGTGAAGCAACAACCCCTTCCCCACAGGGCTATTCAAAGAATAAAGACTACCAGGCAGTGGACGGTCAAGTAATCAGGGCTATTCTAGATATGTGAGATAGTTAGATTGACTGTGCCCCCGCGAAAGCAGCAGAATCATTTTGTGCAAGACTGGTGATAAATTGAATGAGAAAACTCAAGCAGCCCATCTATTAACAGCTGGCCTCTGCAAAGGCTCCGGCAAACAAAAGCTGCCAATGAAGTTGCGAGATGATCTCGTTTCTCAGAAAAAGAGCTTCTTTCTTTCCCTTTCCCCCCTCTTTTATACCGAGGGCAGTCAAAAAGCAAGCGTACCGGCAGCTTTTTTAAAGCGGTTGTTTTTCAGAAATGCTAGCTCACTCACCTGTTGGCTCTTCAGCTTGTTGGAAATGGGGTTAAATCTAGGAGGTGAAAAACAAACAAAAAAAACCAACCTGAAAGCGCTCTGAATATACACCAGGAGGAAAGAGGAGCGTCAGATGGCAAAACAGACGACATCCGATGTCGGCTCTCCCCTTCATCCTCTCTCTGAGCCAACCAATTCCCTCCAAATGACAAAAATACATGCTATTTTTGCCTTCCTGATTAGTTTGTTTCAGTAAATCCCACTTCACAGATAGACCCAGCTCGCTTTAATTAGCTTTGGCACATTGACAACGAGAGGGAAGAAAACACCACAGGACAGTGCTGTCCAGACACACATCGCCGAGCAGTGACAAAAATAAACCATTTTGCTACATAACAGCTAAGTGCTTCCTGACTGCCTGCTTTTATCCCTGTAAGCCTTCTACCTAGCTGGTGAAATCAGTCTGACCAACACTTTACAGAACAAAATCTATTTTTCATCTTTTACTAGTAAAATGTTCTAAGCCCAGCAAAATTAGTGGCCATTTGGAGTCGGTTTTTCTTTGATATTATTTTTTTTTCCCACCCTTCACCGTCTCTCCTTGGTTCCCGCATCCCATAGTATATTTTATCTCCTGCCTGTTCAGGGCAATCTGGTCATTGCTAGGCAACATGTCATCATAAATATTTCATCAGCAGAGGAGCATTCAGAGCTGCAGCCAAAAAATTTTATCTGGTGCCACCTCCCTGGTCCTCTTTGCTCCTGTATTCTCAGGGGTGCATGTGTGCAGCATCAGTCACCGGCTCTGGACACAGCACAGTAAAGGGATGAGCAAGTCTAAGGTATTGGCCCTCAGAAGCAGGTTTTGGCAATTTGATGACAATTTTGTGCATGTGTATGCACAGAACTGGGGTGGGAAGACAGAGGGTGGGTACTTATAGATGAACACGGGGTTCCTGACCTCTCTGAGAGAGCACTCAGCATCCTTCAACAAAGCAAAATGCAAACCTAGCCCAACTGTGCAGTGCCACAGGCATGTTCATCCTTACTGCCAGGATTTCCAGAGCCCCTGTCCCAAAATAGCCACATCTCATAACTTTCACTCCCTCTCTCCTTCTCCTCAGAGAAGAATCCCACCTGGAAGGTGTCATCTGAGAAACATCGGCAGCTGAAGCTCTGGAGCTGACTGAGCAGCCCTCTCTGGGAAGTTGCATCATTTTGTCAGTAGAGCCTTAACTGTGGAGAGAGTTCTCCCTCCTGCAGTTGTCTGTCATGCTGTCATTTCTTCACGGTTACCTTATCTAAAATGAACCTGCCCTGCCTATCTTTCCCAGGCTTTGGGGCTGATTATTGCTGCTGTAAGAACTGCTGTAGCAGTATTGGGAGCCTGGTATTAAAAGTGGGGCCTTTCTACGTGGTGGGCCTGCCTGGACACCTGTTTCTCAACCATGTATGAACAATGTAGGTCCAGAATCCCTGGTGACCCCCAAAAGGGTTTGTGTTGGCTGGTCTCTGCATAGAGGCTGTCTGGGACTAGGGCAAAGGATGGCTTTACAAGAAACCAGCCATGTGGTGACCTCTTTATGGCAGAGTTTACCTACACGTGCCAAAAAAGATGCACTAGGAGGGTGCTGTTGGGTGGCAAAGAACAGCCTGGGGGTGAGAATTACATCATCTTGGAAAATATATCAATAAGATGCAGTTGTTTCCAGCTCCTGCTGATATTTGCAAGCAGCAAAGGGATCCAGCTTGGGTCCAACCAGGGTCCAAATTCAGGCTGAAGTAGGACCCCATTGCCTTGTGAAGATGCCCTGGATGCTGTACGTAAAGCAAAGACCTGCTGCCCGAAAAAGCACCCTATCTATTCACTAACACTGGCATTAGTAGCTTATCCACCACTCATTTAACAGATTATTTGGAAAAGGCGCTTGGGGTAATGGCACCCTGGAAGGTCTCAGCCCTGCTCCAGAGAAAGGTGATCACCCTTCTCTAGTTCGAGGGGAGACCTGGCATGGTCAGGCAGGACCTTTTCTCCAGGCTGCTCTGCAGTAAAGTCCCCTCACCCACCCTGAAGAACCAAGCCATACCTTTGAGGTACCAGCTTGTCCACGATTTGCTCAACGCACAGAAAAGCAACCGGAACTTGTCAGATTAACATAGCACTCTTCTGTCTAGACTCCCTGTCGAGCCAAATACAATCTTAAAATAAATGGCCTGCTGCAACAGGCTAAGGCTCATGCCTGGATGTTAACGGGAGTAAAGACAAGGGCAGGGAGGTATTCTGAGTTTGTCTATTTGCCACCTTCTTCCCCTATGATGTGAACTTGTGGGTGTTTATGCAGGTTGGATGGTGTGGAATTTTGCCCGTTAGAAAAGCAAGCTCAGCACTACGTGCTGCCTCCCGTGGGAGGTGGGAAAACCATTACTCAGGCAACAGTGTTGTACCTCTGATTGGGATGCTTTCATCACATCTGCCTGCGATCATCAATCAAGATTTTTATTTCTTTGCAAGCCAAGAAATAGGTGAAGCTGGAAGAACTCCTCTGATACCGTTAGCTGAAAGAGGCAAGCAAGAAGGATGTGAATATATTTCTAAGCATGTGGGGAGCATAATGATTTCTGATCAAAACCTTAGTGTTTTGTAGCTCTATGATTTTTTTTTTTATTTTAAATGCTTTAAGGGAATTTTATTGGCAGATGAAAGTGCCCAATATTTAGGCATACGGAAGGGGTCTGATGATGCAAAGCCACATTTTCATTAAGTGAATGATATGGAGACAGGGAATTCATCCATTCCCAGCCTTTCTCCTAAGGTGTCAAGGACAGTGCCAGCACACTGGTCCCTAGCTAACTGGCACCAGCTGACCTCCATCTAGCTAAGAGCCAGCTTGTTAGTGAGAGTATTTCACCCTTGCCCACAGGAGGTCAGCCTCTTGAAATGGCAACACCACAGTGAATAGGAGAGACCTGAGCCTACCCCAAGACATGACTCACCTACGCTGCAGACAAAATGTCTCTAAATCTGGGCTTCTGATGTGGCCAGAGGTTGCCCGCTAGACTACCTGGGACTTGCATGGCACCAGGGAGGCTGGTGAGGCTCTCGAAGGCTGCTGTGTATGCAGAAACTATGAGGGATGCTGCTTGTCTGCTAGGCTTCACCCCTGGATTTGATAGTGCTGTGCTAACAACTGAAGCTGTAAGTTTGTCTTTTGTGTTATTATTCTTGCTGGTCCTCCTCCTCGCCTCCCCAAGGCTGCTGGGTGTGGAACAAGACGTGTCAAGATGGCAGAGACCAATGTGGCTGTTCTTTGCGGTCTTTTATCTTTACAGTTTCAGTGATGAGCAAAGGATATGTTAGACCTCATCACCATGTGTTTGAAATTAAGCAAAGGCATGTCTCCATGGTGCCAAAGGGCAAGAGACACCGAAGTAGCCCTGTGAGTGAGAAATAATCTGTTGCCTTCAGGGAGCTCCACGTGCATGTAGCTCAGATGCCAATAGTGCAGATGCTGCCTGACTCAAGAGCTGGCTGATGCAGCTCTGCAGAGCACTGAATTATGGCATACAGACACGGCCACGGTGACAGCAATAAAATGTTGGAGACCCGGGCAGCTCCAAAGCTGAGATAGGCTCCTCTCAGTCTGCTGGCTCATGCTGAGGGACAGAGGAACTGGGACCCTGAGTGCAAGGAGAAGCATGCAATGCTGCCCTGGCCATTTAAGGACACAGATGGTATTGCTAACATGAGGCTCATCTGTCCTGGGAGCTCTCTGGCAGCAGGAATTGACCTTCAGGAGTCACGGTAATTCATTAGGCTATGGAAGAACTCTTGGGATTAATTGCCATCAGCCAACAAGATGGTCCTTCTCTAGCATCAGTCAAAGGTATGTTTGAGTAGTTTCCAAAATTTGTCAAAATCATATCTGGAGATCCTGAACTTCCCCAGAAAGGATGAGTCCATAAAGAGAACCTTATATGTTTTTTTTAATAAGGATGTAAGAATGGTTGTACTCAGCTGAACCAAGCATCAGCTTTGCTTTGGCTTCTGTCTGTCACAGTCAGCAGCAGCAGAAGCTTTTTGTACAGGAAGAGAGGAAACATCTCTCTGTTTCCTATCACCTTTAGGCAGTATGCACTTCTCTGGGCAATGTTTAAGCCTTTCTTTTTAATGGATCTTGACAGGGTCTTTTCTGGCCACAAATATTTTTGGCCTCCATGTAATCCTGTGGCAATACATTCCACAGCTTAAATATGTGTGCAAAAGTACTTATTTTTTCAATTTGCTTAACCCTACAATTTGGGAATTTCATTTGATGATCCCTTGCTCTTCTGTTGCAAGAACAGTGAGTAATTATGTCTTGCTCACCTTCCCTCTGGCACACCGTGATACGACGCCAGTTCTCTCCTGTTTCTTCTGTGTAGTTATACTGTCATGTGGGCAGGATGATCTATCCACACTTCATCTACCTCATGCAGGTACCAGCAAGCAGTGACAGTGGAGGGACGTGGATGTTGCCATGGGTCAGTAGACCATGAGTTTGTGTAGTTTACACAACCGCCTAGTCCATTAGGACCTCCACTATCATTGTCCATGCTGGATACATCAAACCTGGCGTAGATGTGCCTCCCAAGATTATAATCTATATCCACTTGATAGGACAGGAGTCCAGCTCAAAGAGTCACACTTTCAGTGGTGGTGGCTGAGATGTGAATGTCTATTAGTGTGACATAAAGGTACGCTGAAGGCCAAGCTGATGTTTGAAGATTCAGACTGGATATTGACTGCTCACAGCATCTCAACATGGGAATTGTATGCTTTGAAAACCTTTAATTTTCAGAAGTCCCTGATGACTCTGTGCTAACCTTTAGCTGACTTTAAAAATGAATCCAGCCTGGAAGGACTCTGCAAGCACACAGCCTATTATTGCCACCACTATTTTTCCCCTGTACAATATCAAGAAGAATTAAAGACTCTGGTAGTTTTTGCCCCAAGCAATCATATATAAAATATAGTACAGGATTGAATCCCTTCTTTCCTACTTTTGTATTGTCAGAAACTCAGCTGAAGCCAATACTTAGCTCTGCAGAGCAGAGTCAGCCTCAAAACACCCACAGCAATCTGTCTGTTGTCACCCCTGGAGTTAAATGCCTCCAGATAGTGAGGGCAATTCAGGGTGGACCCCATCCTGTGTCTCAGCTGGAGAAGCCAGTCATGAATCATCACAGCTTAATGAACACTGTTCTGAGCATTAGGCATTGAGGCAGGAGGTAGCATCCAAATTCTCCACCAGAAATGAACTGATTGCTTTGAATTATGTTGTGGTTTTGGTTTTTTTTGAAAGATGCAAATGAAGGGAGTTCTCCCTGACCCCAGAGTTCAGAGGAATATTTTTGTGTCAGGATTTCAGTTATGTTACAACATTTGATTTGGGAGGGCAGTCTCACCTGCTGCTAACTTCTTGTAATAGTGAGATACAGACTTACAATGAGGTCAGTATCCACTAAAAATTCGGTTTAAATTGTCACCTTTAATTAAAATCATTTCATGTATTTGGAGGACTTGCCAGTTCCAATGTAGTCTCTTTGAAGGGATTTTTTCCAAATATTAGGCCATTAGACAAATGGTTTCATTTTATGCCAGCTGAGCTCATCTCTCAGAAGAAACACAAGAAAGCTCTTTGTTTCCCCTAATTATGGGGCACAGGAAGGCACTGGGAATGACGTGGCATGAGCAAGGCATGGCATGCAAAGCAGACACCTCAGGAGAGCATGTTGGAGAAGGACATGGTCTCTCCTCATGTAGCACCTTTTCCCTTTGAACATGTGAGGGCAGAGACATTCTGGATGGAAAAATGTCCATTTGTTCTGTGGTCCGTCTTCATTTTCTCTGGCCTGGAGTCATCCTGATACAGTCTCCAGTGGTTTTGTCCCTTCCAGTTGCAGGGTTATGTCCGTTTCCATGAGTTTATGATATTCCTTCATTCAGCTCAGATTCATTTGATCTCATCTCACCCCACTGGTGACTTTCTTCCTTTCTCTAATCAAAAATCCAAGCAGGGCCATTTAGGAGCCTATATTGGCAGAGAAGTGATGGGATAAGAGGGGCATCAAAGCACTGGAATAATTCAGGAGAGAGCTCAAAGCTAATGGGGGGGAGCAGAGAGCTTATTCCTGTGACTTTCTCTTAGGCCATCTTTGTCTTCAGTATTTCCCAAGTTCCTCCTGGTTGCGGTGGCCGAATCCTACCTCACTGCCTCAGCAGACCAACAACATTTACCAAGGAACCACTGGCTCAGGTGGCTGACAAAAGGCAGAAAGTCTTGGAAGTAAAACCTCAATCACCGAAGCATCATGGAGAGGGGTTGGTATCCTCACTGCTAAAGTGAAGTCAAACAAGACTCAGAAAACAAACTGACTTCCACCAGGAGAAGAACATCCTTATTTATTACAAGAAAGGAAAAAACCTCTTTAGCCACATCAGTGAAGCGATGTCCAAGTGTTCTCTTTAATCCTCCTTAATCATGGTGTTGCTGATTAACATTTGAATAGAGCTTCTAATTAGAAAGAAGAGACACACACAACCTCACCCTGCTGAGGAGGTGAATTCTCAGCTCCTACCACTCGTTCCTGCATATGCTGTGCTGATTAGGGCTTGAATGGGACAATGATTAAAGAGGCCACTGCCACTTTGCAACCTCTGAATAGCATAGCTACATTCAAGGATTTATTTCCAACTAAGACTTGAATAAATGTTTTGCAAATGCGAGCCACTCCTGCCGAATGGGAAGAGCTTTTAAACACTTCTGAAGCACTATTCCATCTTTTTCACTGCTTTATCGCCCTGATCTTTGCCTGTGTAGAACATGACCTGTTTGACCATAATGTATTTCAATTAGGATCGTGGTTTAGGCATATGTATTTCACTTGTTCATCTACTTCATTATTCAAAAAAGCAGCTGAAGCCTGGTAAAAATCTGAAAAGTGTGCTATTGAGAAATCACTTCTACCTTCTTGGGCAGAAGTGTTTTGTTTAAGTTCTTCCATCCATTATATAATTTATTGCACTTATTAATTTGCAGTAGGCCTAACCGAAGTCAGGGCTCTGTTGTGCTAGGAACTATCTACATTCAAAGATGACCATAGTCCTAATCTCCTAGGAGTTTTTGATCTCTGCTTGAGTCAATTACATCAATCCACTTAGAAAGACAGCTTTTCTATGCCTAGCTCCATTAGGAGCTGGGGAACAAAATGATCACAATTGACCTAAGCCTTGTTCTAAATGGGTGTGCAGCCACGTACCCACTAGGACCTCAAGTTACAGAGTGCCAGCAGATGAATTCATGCTGCAACAGCTTAAGAAATTACAGCTTCCAGCTCTTTCTCTGCCTATATGTCTATATAAGGGCTTTCCCCCCTCAACTTACTGCCTCAGCCTCTTCTGCAATCAGGTCTGTATCTTGGGGTGATGGGGGCTTTGAAGAAGGATGCCAGAACCTGTTTGGGTTCAACTGAGGTCCAGGTCTCTGTTCTCCTCTGAGGAGAAGGCAAGATCTTAAACCACTGTAGCAACAGTCGCATAAACCTGACTTTCAGGTAGATTTGTCTCCCAAAGATGCTTTGGGAGACCTCCTGCAGCACAATGTATTATTGGCCTGTTTTTTCTCTGTATTCATTAAGTTAGGTAAAGAGAGATGGAAATTGTATTGTGGCTTGTAGCATGTGGAAGAGATGCTTTGTGGACTTTTCTGTACTAAATTCCCCTTGTGGTCCTCATTTTTTCTAAATAGAACTGCTAAATCATCTTTCTTGGAACTAAAGACACTTTCATAAATGGGATCCTGACAATCTTTTCCTTCCAGGTACCCAAAATTAGGCTTTGTGATACAAGCGGACTTACTTATTATGAGAAGGCAATGAGCTCTTGTAGCTTGAAATCGTTACCAGACTCTGTGGAACAGAGGCAGCAGCAAGTGAAAAGGGAGAGGCAAAGCCTACAGTGTAAGATCAATGGATCTGATTCAACTGTAGTGGAAAAGTAGAGAGATTTTTACATAGAGCTATGGAAAGAAATAATCTCTAAGGGTTCCTTCACTTCAGAAGTGTCTTTTCTGTACTGCTGGGCCATAGGCACATAATAGGCAAAAATGCAATAAGCCAGCTTGCTTTTGTGGGTTGATTTTGGGGTTTTTTTGTTTGGTGATATTTTTTTTTTTTAAAGACCATCACAAAACAACTTTAATAGGTATTTGGTGAGGGAATTGAGACTGGTAGCACTTGGGAATGGATATTCAGCTTTTGCTGTGCTGAAACAACCAGCTGTGCCCACTCCACACAAAAGCTCAGCAAAAGCAAGGTCAGCTCCACGTCCCCACCCTCTCCCTGTTCATAGGCAGATGCCAAGCAGTAGATGCACCTCTGAGAGATGTCTTGGGGTGCAATAACCCCTGATAGGCTCAGAAAAATTTATCTGGGGCTGCACATCCAGTGCCTCTCTCTTGACTCTTCAATGAGGTCTGGTCTTGAAGGTGCCAGCACAGCTGGACCAGACTGCAAAGACAGATGGGTTAATGGCGGGTTACCTCTTTGCTGTTTATTTTGTCTGGCACCTGGGGTGGCTTACTGAGTATCGCTCTATTTCTGAAAGCAGGAGAGTGAATGTTGTCTGGGTCTGAGAGCCTGTATCACCCAGATCAAGTTAAATTCAGAGCCACAGCTTTCAGCTACAAATCCCTCCAAGGAAATGTCCTAAGCTGACGAGGAGGTGACCTCTATGACAGAGTGAGTTCTCTGCTGCAGTGCTTGTCAGGACCTGCCAGCCACTCTGCTGAAGTTCATTAGAGAGGGAGATGATGCTCCCTTGGCCTGGTCCATCACTTGGTGTCACAGGAGCTCCAGGTGGCCTCAAATGTCTGCAACTGTCAGGGCAAAATGGAAAATTGCTCAATTGACTTGATGTTTAACTTCACTCAGCGGCAGCACGGGAGTAGGGAGGAGAAAGAAGAGAAAGGCAGGGGAGGAAGAGCACAATTTGCTGAAAGACCCTTTTTGAAGGAAGAAGCAAAAAGGAAAATGAGGTGACGCCCACCCACATTTAGAGTTTATCTGCAGAAGCCTGAGTTCACACACTCCAGTAATGATCATCATATAAATGCAAAGACATCTCTGCCATTTAGCAGCTGTTTCCTGGATTTCAAGATAGCTTGCTCCTATGGGCTAGAGAGTGACAAGCTCCTGCACGAGTGCAGCAGAAAGACATGTGAAAAGGCCTGTCCTCAGTCTCTCTTTGTCTCTTGAGAGTTTCCCAGCCCTGCTAACTGGATTTGCACCCAGCCTTCCAGCTCTGGGACTGCTCATGCTCAAACAGCCAAGCTGAGAAATTATTTTAGAGAGACCACAATATGTTGGAAACGCGTTATCCTCTTCCAGCTCTGCTCTTGGGAACCCGGCACTCATCAGCACCCTGCCTGCCCAGCGAGGTCCTGATAACCTGCCTCGGGTGGGTGAATCCCCACCGAGATGCTTCGTGTGAAGGCAAGAGCCTGCTGAGTCCTGTGCTCAGTACATTACCTCTCTCAATATGCCTGGCGCTGGGGAGCCTGGTGTCCCTGATTGGAATTCAAAACTCCTAGTGACTTTTTTCCCCTTTCATTAACTTCCTAATGGCCCAGCTCTTCTGGGATTGTGCTCTGTCAGGACCACGGGCTATTCTCTGACCACTCTGCTTATTGCACCCAGCAACAGCAGCCTTCACTGGCAGCTCCGGCTGTTGCCAAGCCAGGAGGGGCAGGCAGGAATAGTTTCCCAAGGCAACGTGAGGAGAACTGTGGCTCTGTTCAGGTGATCTAGCTCCAGAGAGCAGCACCTAAATACAGCAGCAAAGCAGGGAAAGGGAGTCTGAAGTCTAAGGCCTCTGAAGGCGAAATCACCAGCAGTTGAAAAAATTGATGGAGCAGTAAAAACTTAGAATCATAGAATCATCCAGGTTGGAGGGGGCCTTAAAGATCGTTGAGTACAACCATAAAGTTTCTTCCTTCCAACTAGAAATAAGGAGAGTTTCAGGAAGGTCTCTGCCTTAACCTCTCTGCACCCACTATGGATGCTTTTAGTGACAATCTTGTTCTCTTTAGGAAGGAAACATGTTTCCAGTCCATGTTAAGAGGAAACCCAACTCCTGCCCACTGGCAGCAGGAGGAGGTATGAAGTGAATTGATCAGGGGAACCTTTACTTTTAGAAGTCAAAAATAACATGGTGTATAACATAAAGGACAAAGTTGAGCATCGAAGGGTACTGACTCATATGCGATATAAATTCAAGTGTCGTAACAGAGCAATAGTGGAGCAAACTGCTGCAAAATACAGGACCCGATTGGGAGCAGCAGGTTATTGAAGGCGAAGCTCACACAGTGGTTTTAACAGGTGTTGAAACCTGCCACCATAGTTTGGCTTTGATTGCTGTGATTTTATTGGGGTTCGTTAGAGTGTCGGATGCTTGGGCTCTCTGTGGAGGTGAGGGGTGTATTCACCTTACACTCATTGTACAACCAAACCAACAATAACCTAATAAACAATAACTAATAAAGCCAGGGTTTAATGATGTGGAACCCTGAGTGTGTTACAAACAGAGCAGTCCTCCCAGGAGCAGAGGCAGCCAGAGGAAGGATGAAAGGACTTGCAAGAAACTACTGTTAAAATAGCTGCTTTTCTGCCATTTCATTGAGCTCCTTCAGTATGTGTGCATCATGGTCAATTTGGCAAATCACTCGGTACAAGACATTAAAAATACAACAAAATGCTTTAAAATATCTGCAACGGGATTGTAGGTACCTCAGAGAGAAAGCAAATGAAGACACCTAAATACTGGGTAGCGGTTTTGGTTAAATCCAAGCGCAGTTGGTCAGAAATCCCTGCATAAGGGCTTTTTTTTTCCTTGTATCCTAGCTCTAGGTAGGCTTGGCTGCATAGGGGGAGGATCTGTTAATCTTGCTGGAAGCACCCTCCAGGACTGAGATGGGGATGAGACCCTCTGCCTCCAAGTCCTGGCCTTGGAAACCGCAATTCCCAAGCTTTGGCATTTCGGTACAACCTATTGTGAAGAGAAAAGCGATTAGAGAAGCCCCAGTAGGTCCTGCCTGTCATTAAAGCTGGATTTAATGGCAGGAGATGATGGAGCTAAAGTTACTGTGGGTGATCCTGTTGCAGGTTTTTCCCTCCCACCCGCCTCCTGCAATCGGTCGAGCCTTGCACCAGCAAGAAGCAGCAGCTCTGGCTTTTGCTCCACCCCATCCAGGACAGCCGAGTGGTCCAGGCTCTGCTCGGCCCCGTGGTTGGGCTTCGATGCAGGAAGGTAATGTTTTTATTCCACACCACTTTACCAGGCACGCTTTCAAACCTAATTAAGCCTAGCGTTATCATTGTTTTTATCACATTAAGATGCCACTTGGCTCTCAGCAGCACAGACCACAAAGTCAACACTGCATCTTTAAACAGAAACAACAGATTTTGGGTCAATTAAAAATTCATTAAAATGTAAATTAGTTTGTAGGGTTTTTTCCTTCTAATGCCTATTCAGTGTGGCACTCTAATGGCTAAAGGCTTTAAGGGGAGGTTAGCTCCAAGCTCAGAGACAAATTGCTCTCCGTATACTCACCTACTTAAGTGATCTTGGAAAAGAATTTAACCCTTTTCCCTCATCCACTGAGGTTTCCATCTCAGGATCTCCACCTTATTCCAAACGTTTGTCATGCTCTTTCTTTGTCATGCTTTCTTAAGTCTAAAATGAATAGTTGACCTTATCCTGCAGCTTTTCTTTCCCTTCCCCTTTGCAATTCTCTACAGCTCTCAGGGAATTCTTTTTCCCAACAAGACCTATTCTGAAAGCCAATTGTTTCCTCCCAGACTCTGCTAGATGTGCCAGAATAAATTTCCTGGATGTTTCCCTTCCAGTGGCTGCACGAGATATGGTGATTTAACCACATATTTACTAAATCATTTGTCGCTTCTAATGTGCTATGAAACCACGTGTGAGCATTATTATTATTATTTTCCTTATCGTTGTAAACTCAGTCGCTTTTGCAAGTTCATTAGGTGTCGTTAATTGCTAACAACACATTCAGAACGTATGGTAAATGCAATTTAATTGAGAACTAATTAACTTGTTATAGTTATCTCATTACATGCCAATTAAACTTTTTAACATTCCTTTTCAGTAGATAAAGGAACAGTTAAAATCCCAGGGACCAAATTCAGAGCTGGTGTAAGGGGGGTAGCTTTGTTGTTTTCATCTGTAGTGTGTTTGCTGACAAGGGGTTTGCTTTGCATCTTGCATTTCTGTAAGATTAAGGGAAACCAAGGGAGTTCAGGTTAATTTAGTGTGTCTCTGAAGAGGCTGAGAATTTTGGGGAAAAAAATGCCTCTGATGATGGTTTTATGTTTCAGGAGAGGGACCCAGGGGCTGGGGCCAGGAATTTCTGCTCTGTGGCTGAATCAACCTATGGGTTTTGGAAAACCAACCTTCAGTTCTTCCCACATCTGTAAATTATATGGGTGAATATTTACATACTACGCCCAATCCAGAGTCTGTGCAAAAGCATCCCGTGATGGTGGGCTTTGGATCGGCATCTTTGTGCTACGTAATTTCAGGGGACTCTTTCCAAACAAGCTCCAGCTGATCGCACACAAGAGAGTTCAAGGCAGCATGATTGACTGCACCTGCCCCCTACCAGCTCTGTGATCAAATCACATTTGCCTAGTTTATGTTTCTTCCCTTTCTCTGCATGAAAGTGTCAAGCAAACAAAGGAGAAGAGAAGCAATGGAGGGGAGAAAAAAAGCAAAGCCATGTGAGTACAAAGCGTTTCCCAAAGACCCAAAATAAGCAGCCGGAAAAAATTGGGAACAATATTGCCTTTAATCTCTAAGATAACCAGGTTCAGACATCTTAGATGTTAGTAGTAACATCTGTGGCTTTAAAAAAAAATTACAGAAAAATCAACCTGTAGCTGAGCCATTAAGTTCACAGTGTCACTGTAAAGTTGACTTCAAACCCAAACCAAAATCTTTCAAAGTGAGAAGAATTCAAGAGGCTGTTATTAAAGTGAGAGGTAACTCTTCTGCCACTATAGAAGTGAAGGATAAAGTCGCTGAAGGGATTGTTGATTAATTTCTTTTCTATTGGCTCACTGAAATAGCTGTGTGGGAAACCTGAAAAATATGTGAAGGGACAAGCGGGCAGCTTCAGCAGCTGCTACACAAGGCTTTGACCTGAGCGAGTTTCCCCAGATAAAGGAGTCTCTGGTACACGGGGTGGGAAAAGGAGTCCAGGAGTATAACTACTCTGCCATGGGTATCTCAATGCACCACAGTGAGAGTCATCTGGCGTGGATCAAACCAGTTTGGGTATATAGCAGGGTTAGCATGGACCAGTATCTTTTGTCACGGTGCAGAATCATCCCCCAGTCCAGGCGGGATGCTCAGGTTGCGGGTTCAGGTTGTTAGTTCATTTACAGGGAGAGCAAAGCGTGCTCTGCTAGGACAAGGGTATATGAAAAAGTGGCAGGAAGAGGAAAGATAAGCTAAAGCAGGGAGGCAGAGCGAGTTGTTTGCATCCTTCAAAATAAAGCAAAGGAGTGCCTGTGAAGATGAACCTTATTTTAAACCACAGGCAAGGAGAGTGTTAATACAACATCCATCTCATGTGGCTTTTCTAATAAGATATAATACAACAAAAGCAGCTGAAGAGGCCTTTCTTACAGAATTTTCTAACCAACTTTGTAAAGCCAAGAAGGCAAAACTCTTCTGGAGACCTTTCATGTTCTTAGTTTGCTGAATCCAAACATTTATGTGCATCTTCCATAACCATTATCGTTTAAATAGATAGCATTCCTCGAGTGAAGAGGGTGGGTGTGATGTAGTGTTATGGAGGTTATTAGTACATACCAGCAGCCTCAAGAACTCTTCAGCATTTCTATCCAGGATGTGCTAAGATGGCAATACTTACATGGTGAATGTGTTTTTACTGTGTGCTTTTTATGATGTTTTCATTATGTGCTTTTATTATGTGGTTATAAGCTGCTAGAATGGAAACAGGGGCAATAAAGCATGATTGATTATTATATTCCCATATATAAATGGAGATTATTTTTTTCCACTAGGAATCTATGAATGACAGAGAAGTTTGATTGGGACGCAAGTCCGAACATTAAGTCCACTCCTGGAGTAATTAATCCAGCTCCTCAAGTAAAGTCATTGCTGATGCTTATGAGCCTTCTTCAAGTCATCAGACCCTCAGCTTGGCACAGCTGGAGAGGCAGCTGGAACACTTGGTGCCCTATGTTTCCACAGATCTCCAGAAGCCTCAGGGCACTGCAGCTGCCTCCTTCTGAAATCCCTCAGGCTGAAGCAGAAGCTAAATTCAGAAGCAAAATGGGGTGGCCCAGGCTTTTGTTTAAGAACTTGTTTCTGATGGGGTCCAATTTGGGCATCAGAGTCAAGAAGTCTGAAGTGAGACCGTGTCCTTGTTTAGGGCTTAATGTTTTGTGTTGTGAAAGGTCTGATGAAGTGAAGATGAACCACTTCAGTAGCATCTCTTTATGGCGAGCAAGGTAATGGGCTCTTCTTTAGGAGCTGCAGGGACTCAGCACCTCACAGAATCAGGCTTTTCAGTGAGTTGAGAGTTAATCTTTGTGCAGTTCCCTTACACAATACTGTGTTTTATAAACGTTTTTATCTGCCAATGCAAGTGTTCATCAGGCCCACGATGGTTGTGGATTCTGACTTTTTTTTTTTTGGTGTGTGCTGTATTTGAGACCCATTCTCTGCAACGCTCCTCTCTTTGTTTACCAACCCTGGAGACAGCAGCTCCCTGTGAAATCTGCCTCCCAGACACCTCCATGGGAACAGAGCTTTTGCTCTTACAGACCTGAGGTAGCTATCAGTATCCAAAATTCCCTGCTGAGGCCCTTGAAGGAGCTGGCCGGACCAGGGAGAAAGCACGGTGAGGTATGTGCTGGGTGAGGAAACACCCTGGCTTTCAGGGAAGCGAACCCAAGAATCTTCCTGTAATTTATTTATAGAACGAGGCAAGGGAAATCTTTCCTGTTCCTCCAAATAAAAATCTCTCCTTCCCTGACTCTAACTGTTCAATAACCTCACGCAGAGTGGAAGCATTTCCCCATCCTCTGCGGGTTTTGTGCCTCGTGTTGTTGCTCGCTAAATATATGCAGGCACACCACTTACTGCAGCATGCAGGCTCATGATCCTTGCATGGCTTCTTCCCCTCCAGGAACGCCATAAATAAATCATGGGGTCAGGAAGGTCTGTTACACACCTGTGGTCTCTCTCCCCCCACGCTGGCTGTTTTTTCTCTCTCCTTACTCCTTCTCCATTTGTACAGAGCACTTAAACCTACCAGGAGCATTACCTGCAGCCTCCCCCTTACGCTGGTATCTCGCTGTGCTCGGTGCGATCCTGCGGCAGATCAATCATTCTTATTCCTTGCCACAGAGGACGCTAATGATTGGAGATCAGAGAAAAAAAAAAAAAAAAAATCACATTTAGGCACAAGCCGCACTAAAGTTTTCCTTCCTGGGGAACATGCTCACTGGACTGACAAATCTGGTTTCCCAAAGAGATGGGTTTTCAGGCGCGTGGTGCTGCACAGCCAGGGTCACCTATTCAAAACCTCTCATTTACAATCACTGAATCAGCTTAAGATTCGGCTGGACAGGGTGCTGGGCCATCTTGTCTAGACCATGCTTTTGCCAAGAAAGGTTGGACCAGATGATCCTTGAGGT
>JAOQGH010000069.1:35126110-35146749 GCA_025769975.1 Gallinago jamesoni
GTCTAGACCATGCTTTTGCCAAGAAAGGTTGGACCAGATGATCCTTGAGGTCCCATCCAACCTGGCATTCTGTGATTATTTTATTTTTTTTAAATTTAGGATCCTGAAGGGGAGTATGATATTGAAAGTATCCTGTCCCAGACTGCTCCTGCTGTGATTGGGGTGTCTGCGGTGCCCTAAGAACTTTTGGGATCAAATGTAGGTGATTTCCCCTTGGTGTTGGCGACCAAGAGGCAAGCTCTTGGGTGAGCTCTAGGCAAAGAAGTTCTGTTCTCGCCCACAGGAGGAACTAACCTGGGGCCACACTCTCCCTGCAGCTTCTGGTTAGAGCTTTTTGGGGGAAATCCCTCTGCCCTACTTTACCCTTCCAAAAATCCCTTTATTCTGAAGCCCAAGCAATTCACTCAGCAGCTCTGGCCACTGAAAAGGACAAGAAAGATGAGAAATATTAGTATAAAAGAGGAGAAAGAAACATTTATTATTGATCCGGGGCAAAATGACAGTCTCTGTAGATAGAAAATCAAGTGTCTTTCTAGAGCAGGTGAGGTATCACATTAAAGGCCTTCTGCACAGCAGTTTTTTAACTGTTGGCAATGGGTGGAGAGAAGAAAAAGTTACATTCTTTACATTGCCCCTTTAGATTTTATAATTTTTGCTAAATGGAACATATTGTTAAATCTCATGTTTTCTTTGCAGAAAAGTTCTCATTTGCAAAGAGCCATGTGTGCATGCGAATTTTTTTTCTTTTTTCCCTTTTTTGGGTTGTTTTAATTGCTGTTGTAATCTGCACATTTTGCAAAGGTTTCGATCAAAATTTTCCATAGGATCATAAGAAGACTGGGGAAAAAAGCAAGGCAGCCTTCCTGCAGGTTTTCTCAAGTGTGCTGATCACGAAGGTGACAGATTTTCGAGTGCTTAATAGCACTATTTTCTTTATTTGGGTGGCCCCAAAGGAGGGTCCTAAAGATTTCCTCCTCCTTCCTTTTTTATCTAGACTTGTGTCATCTTCTCCAGCCCTCTTTTTCACCATGACTCCTTACAAGCAGGAACAGTCTGATATCAAATTTATCTTTCAATAAACCCCCTCCCATACTTCAGGGTGCCCATACGCAGCTTATCTCTTCATCCTGCATGTAAGATTGTTTATCCAAAGTAGGTAGATTTGCTCCCTCGACACAGTTGTGGAGAATAATTGGATATCTGTCAAGTACAGGACAAGATTAATCAAACTTGCCAACTTGAAACAGGCCAAAAACAGAATCAAATGTGACCTGTGCTTTCAGGGCCACGAAATGCAGACAGAAGTACCGTGATGCACTACTGTGGGAAAAAAAAAAACCTTAAAGAAATGCCACGACTTAGCAGCTTTGAACTGAGATAAGAGACAGAATTCAAAACCTGATGAGGTCTCAGTTTGGCATCTGAAACCTATATCTGTTATCAGGCACCTAAAACCTACCATTATAAGTGAGAAGTACTTACCGGTTTGGAATTGTCTTGGGGGGGTGTGTCGTCAAATTCAAATCATCGCTGGTTGTATGCAAGAAATGTGCATGCTTCAGATATAACCGAGCACATGCACATATTCTGACACGGCCTTGCTTAGTTATTTTTCTATGGATTGGGAAGAACACGGGCCAAATGTTGGGGTTAGGGGTAGAGGCGGGGAATGAGGCAAGTATCTCGTTCCTTTTCTGTTTCAGGACTATGGGCAAAGGGATTTTTTTCCTTCCTCTGATGACAGTGCAAGACAAACGCCATGACTGCAGGTTTGCAGCAAGGCTGAGACAGCTTGGCTGGGCCCAGTGCTGAGACTGGGATTGACCTTTGGGCACTCGCTCCTTCTGGCTGCAGAGTTTCACGCCGGTCGGTGGGAACGCAGCAATCGTCTTCGCTCCACAAACCTGAAGCATCTTTCAGCCCTGTGGTCTCCTGCCTTGGGCATCACGGTGGCGTTCAGCATATCAAGGATGAACAAAACACACCCAGGTTTGAAACGCCCCCCCTCAAAAGAAGGTTCCCCCCCAATTATGTGTGTATAGATATATACACACACACGTGCACACACAGCACTGCCACCCAGTGGCTCGCTAACCACAAAGGGGGTTAGCAAACCAGCCTTGTTTCAGGGTGGTTTTTTCCCCAAATGCCACTAATATGACAAAAAAACTCCCTACAAGCATGTCCTCAGCTCCGCCATCCCAACCTGGAGGCGTCCAGCTTTGCGCACACCCAGGGCCAGGCTGTAAAAGCGTGCCAGCCACAACTGGAACTATCAGTACTTTGGCATCGGGTTCACACTAACAGGCAATCTGCAGTTGTCACACATATTCTGCCTTTTCCCTTTTTTTTTTTCCCTACCTTTTCCCTTTTCTGTGTGTGCGCGCGGTTAATTGTGAAGGGGAGGACAGCAGACCTTATCTCTCGCAACTAGTGGTGGCAAAACTGAAAAATTGTTTTCATTACCAGGTGGGAGGCTTTTCACATGCAAATTATCGATATCATTGTGATTGTGGCATTTTTTATTAATTCAAACCAGCTTATCTGACCAAAAAGAAAGAAGGATCATTCTTGTTTTATATCAAACATTCTGCTCTGACAATGGTGAGTCCGATTTGATGAAATATTGTATGGATCACACCATTTTTGCAATTTACTGCAGAAGAGAAAGAAATAGAATGGACTAATGGATGGAGTTGGATTGGGAGATTTTGGGGTGAGGTTTGGCGTGGTTTTTTTATTTTTGCTTTTGTTCTTTTTCTCTTTATGACACTTCTCCTAAACACCAGTCAAATGATGCCTGTTTACGTAAGCGTTTTAACTTCTCTTCTTCAACATCACAGAAACTGATCTGATTTTACAGATGTATTTTTGTCTCTCCATTGTGTGCACTTCCCCTTCAGACGCTGGGAAAATAAGGTCACGTTCCCTGCTGAGTCCATCCTTTTCTATTGATTTTACTTTCTTAAAATCCTAATAGAGCTTGAAATTAATACACTTTAATTTTCTTCTTGCTTTCTTGTGAACCGCCAAAGTTCTCTTGTTGCTGCTACACCACTCTAGGTGTAATGAAGGTGACAGGCTTGGGATCCTTCTTCCAATGGGAAAAATCCCCAAGAAGAGGAAATCGTGAGGGTTTTGGCTCCTCTTCTTCCAAGGAAAGCGAGGGCTCTCCCTCCCAGCCTAAGAGGTGAGGAGCAGGGAAGCTTCTGCTCTCAATTCAACAGGGGACAGACCACACAAAGTGTAGCCCCTTCTGATGGGGCTAGATTCAGATTCGCCGAAATTAGGACACGTCTAAATGGCTCTGCTAGGGCTGCATCTCAGTGCTGTCTGCTTCTTAAAGACAAACCATATTCATATTATCCTCCTTATGACAAACATCAATTTGTCCCAGCATTTGGGAGTCCTTTAGTAAGACTCACAGCTCCTCCAGGAGGCAGGTGGATGCACTTTAGTAGTGGACCCAGCTGCTTTGGGATCCAGCTGGAAAACATTTACCAGAGATCAAATAATACCAGGTGAGGAGCCTGATAGCTCTGGAAGCTGCTTGGTTGTTCCCAGTGTTTTTCCATCCATGAGCAAAGAGGCTATGGAACTTGTGATGCTGGAGGTGGGACTCTCTGATCCCTTGTTCCATGCAGAGACCAGCAAGAGCATTCAGGAGAAGACAGAGGGCATCAAACCTACTGAATCAGCATCCTTCCTTCCTGCTGATGAACTTACTGGGGAGAAAAAGACACTTTAGGCCCCTTGGGAGTCGCCTGACTTTTGCAGGAAGAGTGATGGTTTCATTGGGGAAAGCACCTAGAGGTGGGTTTGTTGGCAATAATGAGACAATGAAACGTTGCGACCCTGGTAAATACAGGCTCCCATTTGTCATCCCTGCTCGTCACTGTTTAGCTGTATAAAATGGGCTGTAAACTTTGTTCATTTTGGCTGACAGATATGATAAAGGTTATGTGCGTTTCACAGCATTACGAATTTGATGCAGAAAGGTCTCCTGAGACCTCTTGCTGCACTAAGTTTTATCATTCGTCATAGCATGGCGAAGACCTCGTGGGTCATCTTCTCTGTCCCTCCTTTGCTTGTTCAGGCGCCACTATCTTTCTCAATGATGCTTCTCACAGATTAAAAGCATTTTAAATATGTATTATTTTTGCACTCTCTGTGCATCTGTGCCTTTCATATCCACATCTTAAATTCATCGCCTCTCCGCCAGTTGTTTGTAAATGTCCCTAGGTGTTTAACTCTTATTCTCGGAATCCTCTGAGCTATTGTTGGTGAATATGGCTATTACATATTCCTGATATTTCTCAAAGGTCAAAAGAAAATGTAAAAATGCCATTTCTTCTCCCTTCAAAGCAGCAAAATGCAATATTGTTCTGGTGCAGTTACTTTTGCCATTACGCTAAGATATTTTTTTTTCAGTATACCTTATTGTATTTACTCCAAATGTTCTGGATACAGAATTATTTCCTCAAATTATTAGGAACTAGAAGATATAATAGCCTTTTATTATGTTTCAGAACATATTACTCTACCACAACAGTCTATCCGCGACAGTTTGCTCTCATCTTCCTGCAACTCATCTTACAAATGAGACATAAAATTGAGGCTCTGGATGCTCACGGACCCAATCCTGCAACATTTATGCACCTGGTTAAGCTGAATCATGTGAGGATTCATAGTGAATTGGATGTGCAGAATGACTAGCACTTGAGGAACTACGGCAATTGCTCCAATGCAGTTTGCAGCTCCTCAGGATAAAGAGGAATGCATCGCAGTGGGGTGCATTATCCCTTCTTCCCCCAAATCTGGTCAGGAAGCTCTAAGGGAGGGAGGCAGAGTAAAATGTCCTCTCCTGCAGTCAGGACCTATTATATTCATATATTTTGATCGCTGTGGGTAAGACTCCTGATCATGCAGAATTTGGCCCTCGGCGATGCAACACGACCCTCAGGTTTTCATCGCAGTGATGTTATACAGCCTTGTTAATTGATTACAAAGTCAGCAAGCTGCACTGTTCCTGCATCTCCCATATAGCTTGCTGCCTCCTCTTCAAAACCGGCTGTAACCCCAAGGTCCTGGTCCCTGTGTTTGAAGCCTGATCAGCTGAAGAACGACCTTTCTCTCTGACCTACATCTTTCCTAGGAATAAAGCAACAGACGACACCGAGTACAGGACTCCCGGAGCTCTTTGCACAAGCCCTAAGCAGTGGAGCTCTCCAGTGAAGGGCATCAGGCTTAACTCTCAGCTCACCCTGCAAGGAGGTGGGTTTTTTCATTTTGGTTAATAGCATCATTGCCATTGACTTATGCAGGAGTCGAGTCAAATCCCAGCATGTCTTTGAACACGAGCTACTCCTCAGCAGAAGGAACATCTGAGCAGACAGGATGTCCCTGGCCCTCTGAGAGTCCTCATCCAGCCAAACCATCTCCCACCACGCGCTGAACGGTCCCCCCACTTACTGCTCAGCCTCCGTCGAGATTTCCGTTCTCGCACGTTGCCACCGCGATTGGCAACCGAAACGGAAAGATCAGACAAAAGAAGCTGAAGCACCACCTGGGATGGAGCTGAAAAAAGATGCGGGAGCAGATCTCTCTCCATCTGTATTCCCGAGGATGTGCAAGACGGGCAGCCAGCTGCGGCGCGGTGCTCCCGAACCACAGGGGAGCGGTGCTCTGCCCCGCGGCATCTCGGGAAGCCCCCGTGTCAGTCCCTGCACTGGCAAGGTCACCTCGAAGCCTGTTTCCTCATCCTCAGGCCAGTCACACCGCTGCGAAACTCCAGAGTGGGGGTGAGCAAAAGGAGCCCAAGAAGAATAAAAAAGGAGGAAAATGAGGCTTTTCTCAGATTTATGCAGAAGGTAAATTATAGGGCTACTTACACCACCTAAAATCACTTTCTCCCCAGAGGCCTGAATATGCTCTCTTATAAAAGCTGTATAGTGGACTGTAAATTTGTCATATATACTACAGTGTAATTGTACCAGATTCACCTATGTTGTATTTTTTTCCCTATAAATGTAACAGTGATTTGTTTGTCCTCTCTGCCTCCCAGAGTTTCAGAATCCCCAGGAAATCACACCGGCCCTAACGGCCTCCTCCCGCCATTTGATGCTGGTATCAAGAAAAGCCTTCTACTACCTGTGCCTTCCCGTACACAAAGCCGGTGTCCCCGTACGTGGGGACACGCTTACCCCAGTGCCAACCGCCCCGGCCACCCTCGTTAGGATCCCCGCAACATCGATGGCGTTATCGTGCCCTGAGCCACGCGCTTTTTTTTGTATTGATGCGAAAAGCCGCGCGCAGAAGGGAAGATGGCAGCTTTCCAAGTGGCCCCAGTTAATAGCTCTGTTTTGCTTAATGGTGCCTCCCATTCAGACGAAAGATGCAGCTTTAAATATGTAAGCAATTAGTATCTCTCTCTCTCTCTCAACACATCTGTGCTGCTTCTAGCTGCGGCATTATAAATCCACCGCGTCCCTCTCCAGCTCGGCGGTGCGTGTATCGCCAGATATTCTGATTTTCAGCAACTTTCTGGTCCGAAAGAATTATGCTTAGATTTGGGGACGCTCTGCCAGGCTGGCCTTACCTAACCCTGGCACAGCCGGCCTCTCCTCTCCATGGCCAGCGCTGGACTAACAGATCACAGGGACGTAGGGAAAGGACCTCTCGGTCTTATTTTGGCCTTTCTTTGGTCCAGCCGCTGGCTTTCTCCTTCTTCCCAACTTTCATACACTTCCAGCTCCTTGTCTGGGTAGAAACTGCAGCCTTTTCTCTCTCCATAGCAAAATCTAGAGAGCCTGCAAGGGGTTGCTCGCAGGGGCTGTGAGTGCGACAGAAACGCATCCCAGCGCTGCCAAAGCAGAGCCCCTTGTGTGGTTTCTGCTTAATAAATTCTGCCCGTTCCACTCTGGGGAGATGTGAAGAACGGTGGCAGGACTGGTACAGTTATGACAGTCAGTATTTCTAGGAATGCAAAGAAACTGTTGTCACCAAAATGGCTATTAACAGTAACAGAGATAGGGGTGATGAGTTATTAATCATCTCTGTACACAGAGTGTTTTCCATCCCAGCGGCTCTGCCTTATTGCGCGCACCTCGCAGGAGGGGAAAAGGTACGGCCACCGCCATCAAAACCAGCAGCTTTGTCTTACCCGATGCCAGTTTTTGCCCTTTCGGGGAGAAACCACCCGCCTGACCGTAGCCCCGGCCGGGACTGACCCCGCTACACCGCGCTGCCGTGCCCACCGGAGGGGACGCTCTGCGGCCGCGCAGAACAAAAAGCCCCCCTCACCACCACCACCCCCCCGGAGGGCGGGGAGGCGGCGGGGGTGTGCGTGTGTCCCCCCTCCCCGGGATGAGGGGCAGGCGCTCCCGGGACGCACCGCAAACTTTGCCGTCGGGGGGCGGCGGGGGCAGAGCCCGCCCCGTCCGCCCCCTCCCCGCGCCGGGCGGGGCGGGACGGGCGCTCCGCGGGCGCCGAGGGGCGGAGCTGCCCCGCCGGGCGGCGGCGGCGGCGGTGGCGGTGGCGCCGAGGCGGGACGAGCGGAGCCCCTGCTCCGCACCCCGCGGAGCGGCGCGGAACGGCCCGGCCCAGCCCAGCCCAGCCCGGGAGCCATGCCGCTGCCGTGCCGGGGCTGGACGCTGGCGTTACTCACGCTGCTTGTCGGGTTCCTCATCTTCGCCGATATCTCCGAGATCGAGGAGGAGAGCGGGTAAATACCCCCCTCACCCGGCGCGGAGGGGCGCGGAGGATAGGGGTGCTGGAGGCGGAGGAGGCGGCGGCGGTGGCGGCGGAGGAGGGTTGTGATGGGGAAGGAGGGAGGGGGGGGGGGCGCCCCGACAGTTTCTTTGTCTCCGGCTCTCCCGTTTCTTGCCGCGCCGAAGTGGGAAGGGAGCTCGCTCCGCTCCCGCGCAGCCCCGCGGAACCGGCGGCGACCCCGGGCGGGACCGCCCCGCCATCGGGCAGGATGGGGCACGCCGGGGCACGGGGCCGGGGGGCAGCCACGGCGGGCCGGGCAAGGGGGCGGGAGCCGGTCCCGGTCCCGGTCCCTTTAGGGATGCTGAGGTACCAGATCGGGTAGGGATGCCGGAACGGATACCGGTCCCATTAGAGACGTTGAGGTGCTGGTCCAGGTAGAGATGCTGGAACAGGTACCAGTCCCGTTAAAGACACTGAGGTTGTGGTCCGAGTAGGGATGGTGAGTCAGGTACAGGTCTGGGTAGAGATGCTGGAGCGGGTAGCAGTCGGGTTAGAGGTGATGGAGCAGATACTGGTCTGGAGAGAGGTGTTTGGGCACGGGCAGTGCTCAGGTGTTGGTGGACTGATGGAGCATGTCCCTAAGCGGGATATCGGGGCAGGCAGGTTGCTGACCGGGTATGGTGGGGCAAGTGGCAGCCCAAGGGGCTTAGGTGCTGGTGCTGGTCTGTTTGGGCGTGGTGGAGAGGGCACCAGCTTGTGGAGATGATGGTTAAGGGACCAATCTGCATGGTGCTGGAGCATGGACCAGTCCATGGGGTGAGAGAGATTGAGCAGGGACCAGTTTGGAAGGGGTGATAGAGTGGGGGGAGCTGAATACACTTTTTCCGTCCCCACGGGCTTCACGATCACCTCTCCATGGTCACCTCCAGGATGGGTGCTTACCCGCAGGTGCCCTGCATGGCAGGGACTACAGCAGCCCCTAAGTCTGAGCAACCCCTAAGCCCCTAAGAGGTACACCATATGTACCCCATAAACCCCGTCTCTGGGGGCTGCTTGGAAACTTAGGGGATGAGAGGAACAACTGTGGAGAGGAGGGTTTGCATTAACTTGAGGAACTCACTATAGTAGCCTGGAAAAGCAAATAGTGCTAGTAATGTGGGGTGCACTCGTAGTGCCCAAATGGCAGAAGATCTTTCTGTTTGGGACCAGGTGGCATTGCCCACAGTGTCACATCAAAACAAATACCTGGTACTTGGGGATGAATATATAAATAAGGTTATGTTTGTCATTGTTTCATTGTTATATTACATTGGGTGCCACAGGCAAGAAGTGCTTAGAGGTCAGTAGCCTTGTCCAGAACCATCCGGCACCCGACTGTGGGTTATCAAGCTAGATTAATTGTTGCTCTGCAATGAGCTGGCACTATCTATAAAATAATAAAGGAAATGAAAAGCTTCTAAAGCATCCTCCCCATCGGACAGGCTGCTCCGATCCCCTTGCTTTCCTCCCATCTTCTTTTCCGGCTTCTGTTCTTTCTTCTTTCTCCTTGTCTATCTGCTAGATCTGTCCGCTAGAACTTGCTGTGCCCTTATTGAAAATCTATTCTGTTTTGTTACTTTCTTGTCCTGTTTTTCACCCTGGTTCATTAGGGATTCCTAGTGTTGGGCTTTTTTTTTTTTTTCTCCTCTTCTCTTTTCTGTATATTGTATGGAAATTGGATGTTTGCTGGCTGCTTATCTCCAAGCCCTGGCATCTGAGTTTGTTGCTGTAGTTCCTCCAAGGAAGTACTGCCAAGCAGTGCAGCGGCAGAGACAGCAACAGGGTCAGATGAGTTCTGTAGGAACAGCGAGCGGCGCGTTTCACACAGCATTTCAGAAATAATAATGCAAAAGGTACCTGGCAAAGGAGAGGAGCGCCTTACCCCTCCCCGGGGAGTGAAGGAAGGGTCCTGCAATCTGGTGCCCCCTGATATGTGTTAGTCTCAGACCAGTTTTGCATAGATGATCTCCAACATCAGCTGCGTTTCTGATGTGGGGACGCACAAAGCAAAGGTGGGACCCTGCTGTATTAAGAAGTGATGATGAAATAGGGCAAACAGACCCTTTCTCTTGCTTTGCCCTCTCCCTTTTCCCTTCCCGCGCTCCTTTTCCGCGTTGTGTCTCTGAAGTGGTTTGGGTTTGATGCACCCTCTCATCCCAAACCCAGCAAGGGGCCAAACACTGTTCACCTTAACACCCTGAGCTCTTAGCACAGGAGCCTGGCACAAAGAGCGCTTCATCCCCGTGTGCTGCCGTGGTGCCAGGGATGGTCAGCGCGATGCTGTGACCTGGCTGGAGTATGTTGTTGGGGAGATGGGGAAAAGCTGAGTGCCCGATCTGCAGCAGTTCAGGGGATGATAAAGGGTTTTCAACTTTGAGGGCCATGTGATTGCAGTATCCTTCGCAAACAGGACCCGTGGGTAAAGGGGACTGTGTGACAGCAAAAGTGCACAACGGTGTAGAGACCTTTCCAAAGTTTTCCAGGAGCTCCCTGCGTGTCCAGGAGGGAACAGCTCTTCTCCGTGAGAGGTTTGGGAGGTGCCAGGTATTTGTGCAGCTCTCCCTCAGGTCAGGAGTCTTTGTCTGATGGATTGTGTGGCTCAGCATCCTCCTCCACACCCCCACAGACCACCTTTGCTTTGGTCTGCACAGCCCAGGCTTTGAGGAGAGCAAAGAGCTGGCCAGGTGTCCCCTGGCAGGCACACAGCCACTGAGGGGGGGCTGGGAAATACAGGCAGGTGCAACTCTTTTCTTCTTTTTCCTTGGCATCGAAACACTCTCTAATTATTGTGAGGAGTGAACAGCTTGCCCACTTTTACACATACCCTGCCCCCTGCCTGTGATTTGGATTGTCTTTGGAAGAATATGCCTCATACGGGTGGGAGCGGGGCGGGGGGGGAAACATATTTCTCTCACCTACAAATACTGAGAAATCACAGAAAGAAAGAACAAAATGTTTGTTAGGTACCGAGTCAGAGCATAATGTTACTGACAAAAGGACCGGGGAAAAAAACAAACCAAAACCCATGCTGTTTGCCTGGACAGCGAGTTCCCAGCATCGCAGGTGAAGGGGGGTAGGAGCCAGGGGCAGCTGGAGATGCTGTGCCTGGCAGAGGATGCTGAGAAAGATGTTTGCTCCTTAAGCAGTCCCGTCTTGCTCCTCCAGATGTTATTATACCACCTCCTGCAGACGGGAGATACTGAAACAAAGAGGTGTCAAGGCAAGGATGGAAATTCAGCAGTTTCTCGCTCCCGTGTGGCTCTCGTTAACCTGTTCCTCTCTCGCCCTGCTGCCACCCCTGCACGGGGGGTTTCCTCCCACCGCATCCCTCTCGTCGTGTGTCTGTGTCACCTATGCATGCATCGCTGGCATCGCCTGCTCGGCGGTGCCCGGGGGATGTCGGCGGGTGGGTGGGCTCGTCCCCCTCACCTTGTCTCCCTCCTCACGCTCACCGGCGGGTGTTGCTGCCGCCGGTGAAGTATTGCTGTTGAGAACAGGTCTTGGCACTTTGTTTCTGAACAACCGCCCGGTTCCAGGGTGGCTGAACTTTTCCCTCAGCCCGGTGGTGCCTACCACTTCCCTCCATCTCTCCGGCTCTTTGTTTCCCTGCAAAGGAACAAAAGAAGGCACATGGTTGGCGTCTGCCTTGGGGAGCACCAGTGCAATCGCAGCCATTTCTTCATCCACCCCAGGGTAAGGGAGCGGGCCAGACCTCTTGCCGTGGCGGAAGACAAAGGACTCGGCGTCGAGTGGAATAATTATAGCCGGTGACGAAGAGGAAAATTCTGCTCCTTGGTGGCAGTTTAAAGGGACTCTTTGTTATTATGCGTCTGCCGTAGCAGTTCTGCAGGGGTCCGGCTGTGTCCTGATTGTCTGTAGAGGGAGCTGGTGACCCGCTGCCACCAGGTGACTTCTCAAATTAGCGTGTGAGCCATCTTAGGGAGCACTTGACACTTGGTAATGGGTTGGACTTAATATGAGTCAATCTTTTCTCTGCTAGTCCAGGCCACATGCCTTTCCATCCTGATTACAAGAGGAATTATATTCTGCTCTTTTTAAGTGATGAATTGGAGTATCTAATATTGCTGGCCTACCTGGAAGCTTGTCAGTGAATTGCCACTTTTTCCTCTTGTGCCCTTTTCTAATGCCTGCCTTTCAAAGGCTCAGGAATGCCACAAAGAGATTTTGTGTCCTTTATGGTGGCTGAAGTGCTTGCTCAAAGTGGTCTGTAGCGTGCTGTAGTCTTAACACTTCTTGTCAAGGTTGGTCCTTGGTGTATAAATCCTGCTTAGGTCTTTTAGGCTGTGATTTACTGCGCCTGACCCAGAGTCAGTCAAAGACTTGCTCTCCACCAGAAAGTTTTGTTGAAAAAAGCGCTATGTTCTACCAACATACACATTTGTGCACTCACACAGCGGGTGCAGAGGAGCCAACAATTATCCAGGTTGGTCGGGAGGAAGGAGTAAAACCTCTCTGCAGGACAGAAGCCCACGGGCACCCTGGAACTGTTCATGTAAATGGAACCAGTGGAGAGACCTTTGTAGTCGCTGGGTCTGGCAGGGCTCTAACAAAAGCCCCGTGATGCATCGGGCTGGAAAAATAAAAGCAATGTTGGAGCACTGATTTGAGTGAGAAAATACCTGGTGTAGGCTTTGATTGCAACTCTTCTCACCATAACTTAAGCTCAAGCAGGCAATTTCAGGTCAGCTGCAGAGCCCCCCTTCTTCCCTTTAAAGCATTCCTTCATCTCCTACTGCCCTGCAGGGGTGGCTGCCACAGAGACGTGTCCAAAACCTCTGTGCTCCTGCCTAGAGCAAGCTGAAGGAGATAAATCTCCATTGCTGAGCTCCGAGGGAATGGCAGGAGCAGTGGTACCTGCAGGGAAGCGGTGTCTGGCGGGAGGGCTGGGAGCAGCAGGGTGGAAAGCACTAGCAGACCCTCAAGCAATTGAGTGGAACAAAAAGAAAACCCAGCGCTGTGAATGCAACCAGCCCCTCCAAGAGTTTTCCAGTACAGTTGGTGAAAAGTTTCTCTTTGGACCAGTCCTGATAGTCAGCAGCTTGCAAGACCCCCAAGAAGGGAGTTTCTGAGGTTGCTATTGGGGAAGACAGTGGCTGTGGAATGAGGATGCCCGTCCCCAGCCAGCGCTTCTTGGGTGCGGAGTTGCTGAAGCCATGGCCAGTCCCACCCCCAGCAACCAAAGCAATGAAGAGAGCATTGCAGCTCCCACAGGAAGCTCCAAGTTTCCCTTTTGCCCAGGTGGGCTTTTTCTTTCCCGTCTCTAACCCTGCAAAGACATGATTCCAGCCTGGAGAGCAAAGGAAACCTTTTTCTCCCTGCAGAGAGCAAGAAGTTGCAAATGTTGGTTCATTTAGCAAAGGCTTGTTGAGCAGCTAACGGTGAGGTTAAGTGCTTCAGCCATCAGCAGTACGGTGCCCGCTCCTCCGTGCCCCTGCTGTGCTTCTGGGCAGAGAGCGAAGCCCTGGGACCGCGGCCAGCAGTGACACAGCAGGTCCTGTGGCCACCGAGAACCTTCCTCCCAGACATTGACAAAGGGCTTCTCTTTCTCTCATATTCTCTGCAGCAACCATGGTTATTCTGCTCGAACAGCTGTTCATCGGTGCCTACCTGAGTGCCAGATGTGCTTTTGATCTTCCAGGAAAGCGTTTCGCAGCAGCTCCCTTATCTTTCCTTGGGCTTTCAGGCTACAGGTATTTCGGTTTTTCATCCCTCAGACCAGCACTGCTTAAATACGTCTAGAGGCACGGTTGAGGTATAAAACAGTTGTTCCAAAGACAGACTTCTAATTGCCTCCATCATTTGTCTTTTCCTGGGCCTGGGTCATCCTCAGCAGCAAGAAATAAGCCCAAACTACAACATCGGACAATAACACCTTTGCCATGTCCCTGGTTTCCATCCCCAGTTGCCTCTGGAAACAAGGGAGTTCCCTGGCACAGTAGATTCACTGTGGGAACAGGGTGTCCTTCAGCAAACGCTGTGACAGAGCAGGTGAGTGTCAACAGCCTTGCCCCTTGCAAGGCAATAGAAAAAAAGAAAGGAAAAGGGGAAAAAAATCAAAGAGCATCTTTACAGCTGCTTTTTCTTTCTGTTCCCATTGTAAACCTAAACAATGCCTTGTCTTGGCTGAGCAGGAGCCTGGCTGGTGGTGGTAGACATGGGAGGTCCATCCTCATCAACGGCAGCGGTGCTGGCTCCGATGGGGAAGTGAAAGGGCTGATCCAGGGAGATGGGCACGGAGCTGCCAAAATGGAGTAGCTGTGATGGTGTGGGGTGAGAGAGCCGGGAGCAGGAAGGAAGAAGAGCCAGGAGGGTGGCTATGTAGCAAAGGTGCTCGGTGTGTGCGTGGTGGGACTGACATGGTCCTCCTGAAGCAGCAAGTGGTGCCACAGCACAAAAGCCACGTCCTCCCCTCAGGTAACCCCATGAGGAGTCGTCCCTGCACCAGCCCAGGGGAGATTGTCGCTCTTGGGGGTGACACTATGAGGCAGAAACGCCATCAGCTTTAGGGATGCTCCCCTTTGCCAGGCGGCCAGCAGCTTTGTCACCCTGATCTCACTAACTGCTGGCCCCACTATTGACCCTCTGAGGTTCCTTGTTTGCACAGCCTTTGATTCATCGAGCTGGCTGCTCGTGCACCAGGTCAGCTCTTTCCAAATTTAAGCGCTGGACTCTTTCTTACTGCTATTGCAACTGAAATCCTTGTTATTGCATACAGAAACCCACTGGGAATATTCCAAACAAATACAAAAAAAAAAAAAAAACCCAAAAAACCCAAGCCAGGCTGGCCATCTGCATGCTGAGCACGCCATCCCTCCCTGTCCAGTGCTCTCCATGGGCAGGACTGCTTTTAAAAGCCCATATTGTTACAGTCACGACGCAGTTTTGAAGTGCTCTCTCAAAGCCTCCTTCAGCCAAACATCATCGTGGTGGGCTCCAGGTGTCGCCGGTGCGTCTGGCAGCTCTACATCGAAGGACGTTTTTTCCACCACGACCTGTCACCTCCCAGCCCAAGCTTTACTGGCATCCTCAGGAATATAATTCAGCTTTCAGCCAGCGGCTACAACAGGGGACATGTTTTCCCTGTGAAGGTTAAGCATTGTCATAAGGCATCTCCAGCTCTTTTTCAGACACCCAGAAGCACACTCGACTGTCAACCAGCAGCTGCTCAGTTGATAATTAAACTTCTCCTTCTTACTGCCGCCTGGATTTCCACAGTGTAGCTCTATGAGCCAGGGGAGCAGAGAGGAGGCTGAGCTCTGAAACCACATTAGCTTTTCAATATTTGGCATCTGGACATTGTAGTTTAGGGACTAAGTCCCTGCGAAGGTTCTGGAATGACTCCATTGCTGGTGGGTGCCTGTGATGGTGGCCAAATAGCTCAGGCAGTTGCTGGTTTCAGGGTGCAGCTCTCACCCAGGCACTCCCAACCTTCTTTGCATAGGCACACATTGTTATTTTGAGGATGCTCATACAGAAGAACCATCCCAGGAGGATGTCATTGCCCAGGAGAGGTCCTCAGCCATCCACGTCAACAGTGAAAGAAGAAACTACTCGAGACCTTGTGTATTCCAAGGGGCTCTGCAGAGCAGTGGGAAAAGTAGGCAAGAGACAGGTGTGGGAGGATGAGCCTGAGGAAGGATACAGCCCTTCAGACGCAGTATCTTTATATATTCCCATTTCCCAAGGTATGTGGCGTCCAAGATGCTGCAGGAGCCACTGGGATTTCTGTCTTTCGGGACGCGGATGCTCAGGGTGACAGGATCTGCTGCAAGACTGATGTGCTGCTGCTTGCGCTCCCTGATAGCTCTGCTCTGTCGGCTGAAAAAAATTATCTCAGGAAAAATGTATAGTGTAGACATGTTTTTTAAACAGTGAGGCTTTTGTCTTGGCTCCTTTCTAGATCTTCGTTAGGCTCTTGGGGTTTTTTCCTACTCCCTTTCAGAAAGGGAAAGCTAAATACACAAACATTCACCCACCCCGATCCCAATCCCCTCGCTGGATCCTTTTTGCCGGCTTCAATATGTTTCTCTTTGCTGGCTGTTTCATTAGCACAGACAAAAAAACTGAACCAATGCCAGGATTGAACTTTTAATGGAAGACCTGAGATGGAGAAAGGAATAAGGTCCTGCAGGATGGGGAGAGGTGAGGTGTCTGACATTTGAGCCCTGTGAGTGCGTGAGTGTTTTGTCTTTAGAGCAGCGATAAAGCAAGGGCATCGTGGGGTGATGGAGTCAGGCCACGCTGACGTGGTGGTGAATGCATGTGGATGTGAGACCTGACACTCCACAGATGCCAGAGACACTTTTCTGGCTCAGGAAAAGATCATGCTGGCGTGGGGACAGAGCCTCAGAGTTCTGGGCCTTGGCTCCCTCGTGGGCAGCAGTAACCATCAGGCTGCTCAAGCATCCTCCTGCCTCTTACAGGTCCTTCAGGGCAGTTGGCTCAAGTCAGGGAGAGGGATTTGTTTGTGGTGCTCTGGTTACCCCAGTGCAGAAGTGATCCCCAGGCAGCGTCCTGGGTATCTCTCCCGTTGCCTCGTGTCCTTTAGTCGTCAGGGCTGGGCTGTTCCTGCTGATTCTTCACCAGTTTTGTCACATAAGCGTTTCAGGCTAATTGGCTTACTCCCTATTAAGCAATAGGTGTCTCTGTTTTGCAAACTCATGTGTCTCGATTCCTGCGTCCTCAGCGTACGCTTGCAGTGATTACACGCAGTGATTTGCAGCCAGGCAGAAACCTCAGGGCCAAACCCTGCTCTCATTTACGCGGGAGCTGATGTGGAGCCACGCTTACCACCTGACAGGTAGGGATGCTGAGCGCCTCTGACCTTCCCCTCTTCTTGTGGTCTCCGGGAAGGAGCCTTCAGGATGGGTGATGTGATGGGAGGTGGGACTGGGGCGTGGAAGGAGGTGACCAAATTAGCAAGGCTGGTTTGCATGAGACTGACAGGTCTGTGGTTCCCGTGGCGGGTAATAACAAGTGCCATGAGCAGCAGCGAGGCTGTTTTCTGGTGCTTTTACACCGAATCTCCTTGGTTTGCTGGAAGATGCTGCATCACCAGCCTGGCTACGCAAGCACTGACCCTGCAACTTATGTACCGGAGCTGCATCGGGACCCCAGCAGGGCAAGGTGGTTGTACTGGAAGCCACGACAGGGCACACTCTCCCAGATGCGGTCATATGGCTCGATAGAAAGAATAGAACCTTGGGAGCAGTAAAAATAGCACCTGATATTTAGGAAGTTTTTGACACTCAGGCTGCCAAGCTGTGACAATATGAACAAGTGAGATTTTAAACACATCAAAGTGTGATTTCAAACGTCTCATCAAGATGTAATGCAGGAGCTTTCATCCTAGCAGACAAACGCTTTAGAAACGTCTTCCAAATTAATCCCTACAGAGAGAACCTTGTGTGGCAGGGAAGCATGGGTACACAGGGCTACCCAGCGGCTACCGCTTCTCTTAATCGCAATCTGCTCCACGCCCCGGCTGGATGAAAGCCTCAAAAGCAACTGGTGAAATGTCACAGGGATTGATTGGCAAGTGTCAGATGTCCTGGCTCCTCCCGGTGGGTTATGAAATGCGATGGAGGGAGGCGAGATGAGAAACGAGCGTGCCAGAGCTGCGTTTCTGGATGGGAGAGGACTGCTGTCAGGGAGAGCGCACAGCGTTGTGTTTGAGTCCATCATCTCAAGGTTCAAAAACACATCTCTGATCCCATGGCTTCTCGCCTGGTGTTGGCTTTTTGTTTCTAATTTTCAGGTTGGTTTCCGTGTGGGGGTAACCAGCAGTGATGCCTCTCCTTCCCGAATTTGTCTCTTCTGTGATAGCAGAACGTTTTATGGATATGGGTGGGCTTTGACCTAAACCGCACAGAAGCCACTTGAATGTCTAGTGAGAAGTCCACGAGGGGACTTGCCAACGAATGTGGCCTTTTTCCGTATTTTCAGTGAGAACCTGATGTGCGGATGGAAAGCCAGGACAGAGTTCCCAAGGAATCCCATTTTCCAGCCTCTGGGCTTGGTTCCCGCTCAGTTTGAGCTACTGGGACGCCTTTGCTTCTCCACCTTGTGGGACAGGCTGAACAGATTGGCACTCGGAAGCCAATTATATCTCTTTCATAGACAACTTGGAAATGTGGCGATTTTTCCTCCAAAAGCCCTGAAGTCGCATCCCTGAATTTCAGGGAAGAGGAGGGAGGGTGGACACCTGTGTCCTGAGCCACATCTCACAGCACTGGCCCCAGCAAATCCTGCCGCAGCTTTGAGGACACGGGGAGCACGTGGCTTATCTTAATGACTGTGGTCAGCAGTCTCTTAGGTCAGCAAAACGAATTCACTTACTTAATAGGGCAGTGGGTGCATCCAAGCCCTTCTCTAAGGAGGTGGCTGCAGGTGCTAGCTAGTCCTGACGTTGCAAGGTCTGGCTTATCCCCACGAGTGCATGTGGGATTACATATCACTGCAAGCGTCAGCAGGAGCAAGTCTATCAAGTTTGGGAGAAGGTGGTGGGGCGATCTATGTGTTTATATTTCATTTCCAGTGGCTGGGCAGTGTATCCCTCTGCCCCAAACTGTTAGTTGCAGTGACTGGGTCCGTCTGGCCACAAAGCAGCACCCTGTGGAGTGTCCTGCTCTGTGTCCCCTGCACACCCAGCTGCCTCAGGGAGAGCCTGTGGGTTGGGAGGGCAGTGATTTTAAGAGGGTGGTCCCTGGTCAGGCCTGGCATCACGCTCTTCAGATAGAAAATAGCAATTCAGGTCCTGAGGACAACGTCAGAGCAATCGTTAAAAAGCAGAGTAAATACAGGTGGTGATTAATATTATTTTTTTAATAGATATGGGTGCAGACTGCAACTATTTCAGGAGACCTACATGTGCTTTTCAGGCCAGTGAGACCTTTTCAGATCGATTGCTATGGTCCTCTGGGTGATGCCTTCTCACCCAGCAAGAGCCTACTCAGCAAGAGCAGCATTTTCAAAAGGACAGGTCTGCTCTAAGCCCATAGTGCCTGCTCCTGTCCTGGCTTATGGGACTGTCATTTTTTGGTGTTATGACCCAAATGGCCACTTCACTCCCAGAATCCCAGCTGTAAAACAAGGATCATAAAGTACACCTAACACAAATTCAGGTTGTGAGAACTTAATTAGTAGGTGTTAATCATTTGGACCCCTCAGATAAAAATTGTGGCACTATGAACTCTAATTCTGAGGAATTCAGGTGGAAAATTCTGCTTAACCATCCCCTTGGGATTATTGTCTTTTATGTGGAGGAGGGATAAGAGGGGGACTTGCCCAAGGTCAGGAAGAGGCAGAGGTTTTGTTCCACCAGGAATGGGCTCCACAAATGTGGCCAAACGGGTGGTTGGCTACAGCTGAAATTTCTAGCTAGTTAATGCTTCTTGTGCCCACTTCCTATGTGTTTTGTCTGCCACAGATGCGGGGGGGAAGCAGGACTTGGAGGCTGGCATCGTAAAATATCCATGGAAAACACATTTTTGAATTTGTAAGCCTGAGAATATGGATGCATAAAGCCTGCTCTTAGAGATCCTGTCACCCAAAGAGGCTGTGTGACCTACTTGTTCAGTCAAAGCTGCTTTGATTTCGCGTATCGAAATTGCTCGAAGCAAGACCGAACCGTACCTAGCAACAATTAAGAGAATCATTTAAGAAGTGGGAAGTGATGAAAAGGGAAGCAAAAACCCTAAACAGCCCATTCATAGTGGGTGAATAGAAAAGTCTTCGCATACCTGATTTGTCAGAAATTATTCATCCAAGAAAATTTGAACCATAAGACAATTTTTCTTTTTTATCCTCTGATATATGAATCAGTGTCACTTTACATCTGAGCACAGAATGTTTTGACCTATATAATATCTTAGATAGCGGAAATTCAGCTTGAAAATCTCAAAGCGGAAACGAGAAAGGATGGCATAAGCCAGTAATATGGCATTAGCACATATAGATGTGACTTATCACTGGAAAACATCCCAACAGAAGCCAAAAGAAGAGCGTTTTGTAAATAATAGGATTAGGAAGCAGGTTGGTACTTTGTGGAGCTGGCTATACAATCAAACTGATAACAACTAGATTAATAAGGCAATTCAATCTAAACACGGTGTAGCACTAGAAAGCTTTTCAAAATCAATGCCTATCTGTGCAATTTTAATCGAGGTTGGTCTTTGCCTTTTGAAGCCAAGAGATTTGAAGCTCCAGGTCAGCAACATATAATAAAATGGACTGACTTTTTTCTCTTTTTTTTTCTTAACGCGTGCCTCTTAATTAGTGCCTTCCATTTCTTAATGTTTTCCTCTTCCCAGGTGGGGAAGGTGAAGCAGTACAGCGATACTGGCTTGCCTGTGTTGGTAATGAAGTATGGCAGACCTTGGAAAATCCCAGGCTTGACTAAACTATGAGTGTTTTGAGCAGCTGGTTTGCCTGGCTGGTAGCCAGTAGTGGGCTGAGCTGGGCAGGGTGGCTGGACAGGGAGATAACCCTGTATTATCATGTTCACACCATGTGGTGTCCTCAACTGTACAAAGCAGAAGTAGGGAGGGGATTGTCCCCCTGTACTCAGCACTGGTGAGGCCACACCTGGAGTATCATGTCCAGTTCTGGCACCTCAATACAAGAGAGATATCGAGGTGCTGGAGCAAGTGCAGAGGAGGCAATGAAGCTGGTGAAGGGCCTGGAGAACAAATCGTATGAAGAGTGGTTAAAGGAGCTGGGGCTGTTTAGTCTGAGGAAGAGGAGGCTGAGGGGAGACCTCATCACGCTCTACAACTACCTGAAAGGACACTGTAGAGAGGTTGGTGCTGGTCTCTTCTCACAGGTGATTAGTGACAGAACGAGAGGGAATGGCTTCAAGCTCCAACAGG
>JAOQGH010000069.1:35152984-35180786 GCA_025769975.1 Gallinago jamesoni
TACTATGAGGGTGGTGGAGCACTGGAACAGGTTGCCCAGGGAGGTGGTTGAGGCCCCTTCCCTGGAGACATTCAAGGCGAGGCTCAACGAGGCCCTGGGCAACCTGGTCCAGTTGGTGGTATCCCTGCTGACTGCAGGGGGGTCTGGCTACATGGCCTTTGGAGGTCCCTTCCAGCCCAGATAAGTCTATGATTCTATGCATGAAATGGAGAGGAGGAGCACGCCTGCCCTCCCGTCCGCACCACCCGTGTACATCTGTTAGCCGAGGGGCTGCAGGAGTCGGCTGATGATTTATGTATGTGCAGACATTTGCTTTCTGGTGAGTCTATTATGAAGACAGCCCAATCCATCAGCAGCTCACAGAGGCAGTCCCCGGCGTGACGTGGGAACAAGGATAATGTCACCCCTGCCCCCCCCTGCTCAAGCCTGCCTGGCTGCTGGCACCTCCGTCCTGTCCGCGGGGGACAGGCCCGTTATGGTTCGCATCCTTAAGTGTAACCAGAGTGAGCAAAGGGAAAAAAAATGGCTTATTGCAGTCCTGGCAAAGTTTAGGGAGGAGCTTTCATGTCAGGCAGCGAAGTTGCAGGAGAAAAGCTTTTCTGGGTATAAGGATTGGGGTTTGGAGTGATTTTCCCCGAGCCGTGCAGGTCTTACATGGTCATGCTCTTCCCACGGTAGGTTATCTGAGCCACCACATAAACCTGCTTCTTCCTGAGGAAGGTTTGCTCCAGCCAGCCAGCTTTTTCGTGGGGCTGGCAGTGACCAGCCATGGACTCTGTGTCCAGGATGCAGTTTCCCTCTTCAGATCCAATGTTTATTTGCAGTGATTTTACTCCTGCAGCGAGAGGATCACAAGGGCCCCGTGTGCCAGTCACTGCATTTTCTTTACCCATTCTTTTAGTTTCCCCATCTGTAAAGCAGGGAAAACAGGAGTAACGGCTGATTATCAAGGCAGATGGTTAGGATGCAATTCCTGCTCGTTAAATACTGTAACTTCACTGTATAACACCACAGGAGAGCACACAGTGTGCTAACATGTGGGTACCCTCTGGTTTTCACCATGCTGGAGGAGCATCTCCTTGCAGCCCCCCATCAGCTTGTCCCCAGTGCCATTTACCCAGTACCACGTGCATGGCATGGCCACAGCTTAATGGCCACGGACCCCCCCTCAAGGAGCTGTAGGAAACCACTGTATAACGAGGGTGATTTGTTGGCAGCTTATCCCTCAGCCCTCATCCCTGGCGTGACACAGGAGCTGGTGGCACAGGAGCTCCCAGGGGAGCCTGCGTGCCCGTATCCGCATGCACAGCCTGTGAGGAGGCACCAATTAATGCTACAGAAAGAGATGTTTTTTGAAGGTCACAGCCTCCAGACAGCCAAACCCTGCAGAGACCCATGTCCTGGCATCCACCTCCTGCTGGTGTCATTATCACTGCCGGTGCCACCAGGTCTGCTGTTAGCTGAGACTCACCAGGAGGAGAAGAGGGACTTGGGATAATATTACCCCAGCAAGGCTGGAATTTTCAAGGCTGAAAAGGCGAGCGCTTTCCTTGCGTGGGAAAGGCCATTCCATTTAAAATCTGCTATGGCAGCAAAGATGGGAGGTTTGTTGCTACACGTTATTTTTGAAGCACACCAGAAGAGAGACCAATCCGTACAAAGCCACCCACCAGACACCAAAGTTATGTCTGTTATTAGCATCGCCCCAGAGGGATATGCATGCACATGCCAGCACGTTGAGGAATGATCACCAGATATTAAGATGGCTCATCGCTACCAGGTGAGAGCCTCTTTAATTTATTGCAGAGACTCATTCTTCCTCCTCCTCCCACAAGCAAGGGCATATCTGCCACTCACCCTGGCTTTTGGCATCAAACACCCCTCGTGTTTGTCACTGCCCCTTCTCGTGTCCAATGTAAAGGGTTGTTTGGTGTTTCCCCTCGCAGGTGCAATCTGGCCCCTGTCCAGGAGTACTCGCAGGACGTGGGCATGAAGACGGACCTGGTGACTATGAACCCCTCGGTCATCCAACGGGCCTTCGAGGACCTGGTGAATGAGACTTGGAGGGAGAAGCTGCTGCAACGCCTCCACAGCCTCAACGGCAGCATCCTCTGGATCCCAGCCTTCATGGCCAAGGGGGGCAAGGAGCGAGTGGAGTGGGTGAACGAGCTCATCCTGAAGCATCGCATCAACGTCAGGACTGCCTACCCCTCACTGCGCCTGCTGCACGCTGTCCGAGGGTGAGAACCTTTCTGGTGTGCTCGGAGCCAGGATTTCGTGAGTCTCTGTGAGCCGGAGAGCAATCAGTGGGTTTGTGCTAGAGGCAAACAGCACGAGCTGTTTCTTTCTGTAGACCATGAGGAGGACAGCAGAGGACCATGTGGGCAGTGGCTGGTCCCTAGATGAGAACTAGAGACCACCTCACAAGCAGGGTCTCACCGCTGTTGAGCCTGAGGTCTTCTAGCCATGCCATATAGCAAGCCTAATTCTTGCAGCTGTAAGTCTGGACATCATCAAGATAACTCTGTGACCTACAATTAGGGCTCTCCTTGGAGGAATGTGTGTGTGTGTGTGTTGGTGTTTGTGGAGCTAGTGACAAGGTTTGTGACTTTGTGCTGAAATGACACTTGTAAGTCTTACACAGCTCGTCAGGGTAGCAGTTCATGCTCCTGCAATGGTGCTAATTGCACTGCTCATCTTAAATGACCAGGGAAGGGACTGGCATGGTCTGGTCCTGCTGGTCAGATGAATAAGGCCAAGTAGTGGTGAGTAGATTTACTGGGAGGGAAAGAAGGGGTCTTTCTGCTTCCTGACTGCAACCAGGTGTGTGGGAGACACAGGTGTGGTGGGGATGGGAGGGCTATAAAAGAAAGACATCTCCAGGCATGAGATTTCCATGTAAATGGCTTGGCAATGGGGTAGGTTCTTGACATCTTGCTTTATTTCTCTGGGGAGAGTCATAATTCATTAGGCATTTTAGCATGTGTAGGCAGGCAGTGGCTTATGCTGGAGGTGGCTTAGTGGCAGTAGTTGTCCTCTTCAATCTTGACTAGACCCTCTTGCTGTCCTGGGATGGGAGTTCACTCATGCAGCTGGTGCTCCCACCTCTCAGCCTCAGCATTAACGTTTCTTATTTGCTTTGAGGACTTCTTCCCCAACCCACCTCTGACCCTGAGCTCCTCTGGTCAGTTGGTCCATGCTGGGTGCTGCTCTGTCCCAGTCTGGGTTGTGCATGAGTGCAGGGGGTGGGCATGGGACAGATTTTGGGGTCACTTCCTTCAAGAGCAATTCTAAGGAGGTGCTGTGGGGAGAAGAGTGTGAAGGACATCTCTGCAGGCAGCCCAGGGAGGAGTGGAGGCTCTGTGCCATGGTTACGTCCATCACAGGCAGCAACAACAGGCAAAAAGAACTGTGTCTGCCCCAGATTCCTGTGTTTGAGGCTTCCCTGAGCTAGAGAGGCATCTTACAGAAAATTTTGAGGTAAAGAAAGGGAAGGACATGATATCACAACTCACAGAAAGGGAGAAGAGGAATTTTAAAAAAAACAAAACAACAAACATCACAACCCAAATTCTGAGCTATTTCTAGCTGTAATTGACTTACTTTCATCTGTCAAAATAGAATTAAGCTCCTGTAATAAGCCCCTTAAATCAACAGGCTGCTAATCCTGTGTTGGCAACTATTCCTGGTGCCAGAAACTTCCCGCAGGAAGCTTTGTGGAGGGATTGGCAAAGGCTGGGCATCGCTTTCCTGCGGGAGAGGAGGAGGAGGATGCCTCTAAGCTCTGCTGCTGAGCTTGTCTTCCAACTTGCGGCACCTTCCTGGCCCTCCTGAGCTGCTGTCCTGCGGTCCAGCTGGGCTGGCTGCCGCTCTGGTTGTCTCTGTGTGTCTCCTGCCCTTCTGAAAACCTTATGGAGCTCAGAGGGATGTGAGTAGTCAGATGAGATCAGCAAGTGAAGTAGGAAGAGTCGCTGGGTGTCTGGGATGGATATGGTACCAGCGTGTGGTCCAGATGCTGATGATGGGGTCTGAGTGCTCAGTCTGAGCTCCAGCCGAGACCCCAGTCCTGTCCTTTGGGCTGGTCACTGTGCTGTGGGGCAGTGGAGAAAGGTGGGTCATGGCTGTACTGGGGCAGTACTAATTCAATTATCACTGCAGAAGCTGGTGCTAATCCTCGTCAGGGGTTGCCCTCTAAGCCAAGGGAGACGCTGCCTGACCTGCCCTTCTGCTCTCACACTTATCAGCGGGAAAACAAGGATGCCTGCTAATTAAGGATTAATATAATTAAAACTGCAGGCCCCTCAGCTGGCTAGAACCGATGGGAGCACTTCAACACCTACCCAGTGGCCTGGGCAAAGAGCTGTGAAGAGAAACCACCCACGGGCTGGGGGGGCAAAGGGTTGTGCTGTTCTGGGGGAAGGCTAGAGTCAGGGTTAACCCTTTCCTCGGTGCAGCTCCTTAGGTTTGGACTTGGATGGATGTAAGAGTGATTCAAGCAGTATTGCATGAGCTGGCCACAGCTGAGAAGGGGGTGTGCTGATGCTCTTAGTGCTATATAGGAAGTCTCTCCAGTACTTATAGGGTTGTCTTGACCATCTGCTTAGGGTAATTGATGTGACATATTTTGGGATGAAGAAGGGATCTTTCCTCAGGTTAAACTGACCAGAACTCACTAGGAGTTTACTTATTCTTCTGCTGTGATACTCTCTAACTCCTAAGATCATCATATATTTTTGCTTCTGAGCTCATTGCTGTTACAGAGATACGGTCGCCAACAATTTCCTCCATCTCTCCAGCTCTCTGAGGAACATGCTAGTTCATAGCATTACACTTTTCTTTGACAGATCTGAGATTTGTGAAACAAATAAATTTTGTGGCACACAGCAGAGAATCGATAATCCACAAAGCCCCACAGAACATCCCTCTGTGCTACAGAGGGCTGCAGTTGCAGAAATGTCCTATCTTTTCTGGATAAAGCTACCCTTTATAGTCTATCCTAAGTTGATTTGGAAATCACAAAGAAATGGGGGGAGTCTTTCAGCCAAGATGTTCTATATATATATTATTTTTTTTCCAAGGAATAGCACTTTCTACAAAGACTAATGTTATCTCAGCCAACTCAAATTCAGCTACAAAAGCTTTGCCTTTTCTCTTCTTCCTTCACCTCCAGTGAAATACATTTGTGAGTTCTTGACTCCTCCTTGAACCACAGTATTTATTGTCCTTCGCTGCTTTCCCCCAGACCAGAATGCATTTCAGTGGCAATTGAGCATTTTTTGCCTATAATTTTCAGTGCATTTGGGGCATTTATAGAGTGTGCGTTGCTGAGATAAGTAAAAAGCATTTGGTTTTGTTGTCCTTAACAGCATCGTTTGAGACATCACCTTCCTAGCTGTGAGGGTGCCTTAAATGTTTGCAGGTAGCTTTTTGTGTTGATGATTCTGGATAATCAGTGCAATAGGAGGGAGGCTGTTCTTACACGGCTAAACTCCCCATCTTCATGCCAGGAGGGGAGAGAGCCACTAGCATTTCGATGGAGGAGCTCAGAAGGGAGCTGAGTCGCTACCTAGGGCAGAGGAGGAAAGCTGTGCCGTGGCGGGGAGCCAGCTCGCAGGGATGGGGGACGGTGCTGCGCGTTTTGGGGTTGCGTGACTCACTTCGGAGCGATTCTGTGAAATGCCTCCTGAGCAGTTCATCTGGCGAACGCAGTGCTCGTCTCCTGGCTGGGAAGCAAGCGAGCCCCTAATAAGTCATCCATTAGTGTCTCCAGAAAGCCTTGTAATCCCTATTGCCGAGCAGCTTTTGTCAGAGAAATAACATGAAATGCAGGAAGCAAGGGAAAATAATTGCGTCTGGAGGTTTGACTACCGCTCCTTGTGGAGAATTCATGGACACGTTTCAGTTTGCCTTGTGTAATCTAGTTTAGTATTTCTGATGTGTCCATCTCTAGGGTCTATTGGCAGTAACCAATTCTAATCCCTTAAGATTTTGTTAAGAACTTCTTGAAAGAAAAAAAAAAACAAAAACAAACCAACAACAGTATCTCTTCCAGCTCCTTGGCTAGGTCTTCCGTTAGGTTTAACATCCAAATCGCCATGAAGGTTCTTGAGAGCTCTTCACAACAGCGATCATGGTCCATAGCTTGTGTAGTGCAGCTTTGCCACATGTCCTCAGAAGTGCAGCCCTGTGGGGCATGATGTGGATTCGTCTTTGCCTCGGAGGTCTCCCTGGGCCCTTGCACCCCAACAATGTCTAAACCTTTGCTGATTTTCCAGGACAATGCTGCTCAGCTGCTGCCTTTCCCATCCATCAGCCGTGGTGGAAGCCCTCCCCTGCTGCTTCCTCATCTTGTGTCTTTATCATGCTGCATCCTTTCCAACAGTCTCACCTTGCTTGTACCCATGCAGGACACACACGTGTGGGTCATTCTCCTAACCTGTTGCTTTGATCACATCACCCCAGTTTTTTGCATCGCTCCATGGGCTCCCATTTTCTTCAAGACATCAAACCTAAGCTGCTGTTTTTCCTTTTCATGGTGCTCTCAGCCCATCTTTTCTCACTCTGTATCTCAAGATGGTTCTGCTGTTGATTAGCCAGCGTCACCCCGTTGTGGGGTTTCTAAAAAGGCTCTTTCACACTTCTTCCCGTATGGTCCTTAAGCTTACAGGGGCTTCTCTGAAATACCTGCCCACAGGGACTTGTTCCTTACAGCCCTTCCTCTCTGGTCCCACAGATGGTTTAAGAACAGTTGTCCTGGGCTCAGGTGAGGGATAAATATGTCCCCAAGTCTGTCGGGGGAGTGTAAAAATAGCCATTCCCAATTCTGTGACTGGGGTAGGATGTGGGGGACTACGAGTGCCCAGTAAAACAAGGGGGGGGTGAGATCAGTGGATATCCCACAAATAAATCCTTGGGTGAGCAATTATTCTCTCCCCTCTGCACTTGAGCGTATGAGACGCATCGTATCTGGGCTGTGGTGTGTCTGCACTGGGACCCTGAGACAGTTAATTAGTTCCGGTTAATCAGGAAGAAGATTTAGTCTTTTCTTTGCCAAAAGGAGGGGAAAGGCATAGAAAGGAAAGAGGAAAGAAATAGCATAATTCTCTTCCCAATTACTTTCCTCCTCTTCTGTCTGTTTGGAAATGGTTTCACTTGTGGGTGTTGAGTACCCATGTGTGTTTGAAAGGGCACTGCAGAGCTCAGGACCTGGAGGAGAAAAGAGGTATTTTATCTGTGATTCAGTATTGATTTGCTTGCGCCAAGTCACCAAAACCAGACCTGAGCCACACGGTGCAGATCCAGTCTGGCTATAGAGGCTTGATTTGGTGTTTGGGTTTTGCCCAGCAATGGGGTAAAGCCCAACAGGGACTCCACATCCATCTTTTGGAGCCTGCATGAGCATGAATCTGGATGGGGACCTGCTCATTCCTACCTGTCCAGCACGGATCTAATCACTGGACGTGGCTCCCAGCTGTTTTGGTGACAGAGGAGACTGGATACATGGACAGAAAAGGGCTGGGAGAATCTGGATGAGGGGATAGTGTTGGCTCCTGGGGCTGGATCCAGCACTTTATCTCCATCCACCCAGCAGGTGGGATACATGGTTTGCCCCTCCAGCACCTTGGGTCCTGTCCTTGCCTGCACCAGCGTGAGTGCCGAGCACCGTCAGGGCACTCGCCCTCATTATCTATAGCTGGTTTTTCATGAGTGTTAATGGGAGCAGGATGTGTGGCAGACTGATAATACACTTCTGACAGTAAGGGACTAGCACCTCCACAACAGCTTGTGTTTGTATCACACTTCTATGAATAAGCTGTTTTAAAAGAATCTGAAATTACATTATTTCAGCTATTCTGATTTGTATCACGGAATAATGCGGCTGATACTGCTGAAACTTGATTTCTTCATTGACCTGGGTTTCTTTTATTCATTTCATCAGGGCGATGGATTTTCTGTTAATTTTATCCTGCAGGTTAACCCTTGCCTGGAGGCTGTAAGTTGCCTTAGGGCTTTCTCAGACGTATCCAGAGGTGATGAGTAAGCTCAGAGCAGGACCCTGCCCTCACTAGCGGTCCTCAAACACTGCCTGCAAGGAGAAGTTTTACACCCAGCATTTCACTCCAAATCAAGGCCAGGCTCTGCTCCCCGAATTCTATGAGGCTGGAGGAGGATGAGCACTGGCAGCACCATGGGGTGCCTGCTCCAGATGTGCAGTCTGGAGGCTGCCACTTTCCCTGGCTCAGGCAGGACCTGCGGCTTCCTACGGGCAGTTTCAGCCTGTTTGGTCTCCTGAAGGATTCCCACCAAGCTTTAAGGTCCAAATACTTCCCTTGTAGCTGCGGGAGGCACATGCTGGTGGCTGGGCAGCTGGCAGCAGTGCTAATTCAGGTCTGCTCAGGAGGCTGCTTAAATGTCTTGGAAACCTTTTGAAAAGTCGATGTTGCTGTGGAGCAACCAGAACCATCTACCAGCTAGGATGAGGCTCTCTGAGCTGCTCTTCTTGACACCTCTGTCCTTGGCTACCATCAAATAGTAGTTCAAATAGGTGCTAGGGCTTGTGTCTGGGCTGCGTCCTTACAAAAGATGGCCTTGAAGATCTGATGGCATTTTCCATCTGTCACTATCATGATCCGAAATAAGAGCTGTCTCAGATGATTTTTGCCTGATGGAATCACAGTTCCTGTTCATAGCTGCCTCCATAGCTCCTTACACCCCTGAGGGTTTATTTACAGAAACGACACAGCTCTGGCTTTTGAAGGAGGTCCATGCTGTGAGAACAGCTCTGAGAAAGGAGAGGTATTGAGTTTCAGGACTGCTGTTTGCTCTTCTCTTTTAATTGCTGTCCCTTTCCATAAAATGTTGCAGTTAATAGTTATGGTGATTGGTGTAGCCAATTTGAAAAATAATTACTGCCTGCTTCAAGATTATCTTTCCTCCTAATTAAAATCCCGGACCTCACATATTAAAGGTGCGCTGTTGACACAGCATCCCATGTGCGCCCAGACAACCTCATTTGGATTTACAGAATTAATTAGGTTTTATTTCCATCCCCAGCTGTTCTCTCCTGCACCAAGAATGTGGCCGCTGTCTCAGTTGGCCGGTGGTGGGAGAGATAAGAGGGAGTTCTTCCTGCATAGCTCCCACACTTCCATCACAAACCAGCCATTAAACAGCATTCCCCAGACCTCACTGGAGGATTTCCCACCTTCACTGTCCAGGAAACAAATTGTAAGTGGTGTGGCATGGCTTATGTTATGGTTATGTACGTATATCATCTGGGTGGATGGGCTGGGAGAGCCTGGAGTCCGTCACCCCCTCCCAAAGCTGCATCCAGCAGCAAGAATTTATGATGCTGGAGGAGTGAGGTTTATCATCCTTCTTGTTTTCCCAGTGCTGCGCCTGCAATAAAAGGGAACATGGGAAAAAAAGCCAGCTTTTTAATTTTTATTGTAGGAATATGAATTGTGATTGTTCCCTGCCCCGATATTATTGAGTGGCTGCTCACTAGCTGCGTGTCCTGAGATGGACACGCCAGGTTGGTTTTGGAAGAGCTGCTTTTGGATACTGGTTATGCACCCTTTTTAGTCTTGGTAGGGCTTTTTGTTCAGGCTGGGTTGAAGAAGACTATGTGCTTCTGTAGAGCCTCTCCGTGTTTGACCCAGGTCATTTTTGTCATCATTAATATGCTTAAAACGGTGATTACATGAATGTCCTGCACCCTCGTGGAAGGGTCACTCTGTCATGCTGTCAAGGTCATCATACGTTCATGTAGGTTTTACAGATTCTCAGCAAAACCCAAAAGTTAATATTTTGGGCAGGCCAGGAGGTCAGAACTATCTTTCTGTGCTCTGGCTGGCAAATTGATAAAAGGAGAATTTTAAGGCTAAAGCAATGCCGGACAAATTCAATTGGTTGTGTCTTCCCCCAAAACCAGCCAGTTATGTGGTTTGACAGTTCTTCCCAGGTAGTTTCCCTGCTGGATGAGGATACTCTAATTCACAGACTTAAATGGTTATGATAATCTCCCGTTTGTCTCTGCACGCCAGGGGTTTAATGTGCTTACCCATAAACTCATCAAGGAAGCTGTTTTATGGCTACCTGTGGGAGAAGATTGCCTTGGCACCACAGTGAGCTGTGCTGTGTCCCCATAGCACAACCCATATGGCCAGGCAAGCCCAGAAAATGCTGATGCTGTGCCTCTGAGATACTGGTTTTGCCCCAGTTGCTTGCTTGCTTGTTTTTTCGTACTGGATGCCAAGATGCATCGAGCAAGGAGGACCTCCTTCCCAAAACGTCATACTCATCCTTTGCTGAAGCTTCAGGTGCTTGGACACCTCTGGGGAATGGGGGTATAAACCCTGCCGTGCCCTGCCTGCACACGCCAAGGCAGTCACTCTGCTTTCAGAATTTGATTCACCAGAAAAGTCAATTTTTCTCTTATCTGGCTGAGAACAAGCAAGTACGTTGTGTGCCTTGGCTGCTAAATTTTAATGGCTTTCGTGAGAAGCTAATTTGCAGGATTAAGGCTCAGCTCTCCCAAGGGTTCCCGCTGCCTGAGCCCCAGACCCTCAGGGTCCAGGCCGGAAAGTGCGAATGAGGAGCGAGACACTTCCCCCGGCTCCGCAGGTGACAGCAGGACCCAGCTCAGGGTCCCAGACCTCTGGGTAAGAGCACAGAGATGCCACGTGCTTTTTTTCCTCTTCCTGGTGTGTTTTATCACTCGCTTGAACCCAGGCCCTTTGAAATATCTATTAAAAATAATCCAGGAGCCTGAAGGGGCTGCGACACGTGGGGATGCGCTGCCTGCACCCTCCCTGCCTGATGTGGGGCAGCGCCGGCATCAGACGTGCTGGGGGAGGAGGAAGGAGTGCATGCAGTGAGGGGGGAAACATCTTCTACCTCCCCAAAACCTTGTCCTTTCTGATTTTTCTCCTCTGGCAGTGTTTCTCTGCTGAGCCGAACCAGTTAAGTTGCCTGTGCAATAAACACCGGGCGCTGGGAGAATCTTCTTACAGGTTGTTGTTGCTGCAATAACTGTTATCGGCAGCCCGAAATACAGCTGCTGGTACAGTTTCTGCTCGTGCATGGCTACAGGCTGCCTCCTTCCCCTGTTCTTTTTACTATTCCTTGGAAAAACTTAGGCACTTTTCAGCGGCAAGCCCGCCTGTCACACGGTGTGTATTGCAATGGGCCATACTGTGCATCTCGTGCCCGCTGCTGCAGAGCATGGTGATGTGTTTTGGTCCAGGCTGGCAGTAGCAATTGGTGGGTGTGACAGGACCATGGCAGCGTGGTTAAGCTCTTTCAGCCTGGTGACCCTTCATCCCGAGGCAAACGGTTTTACAGCCCTGTTGTGTTTACTGTCAGCGTTAAAAAAAAAATATCTTCATTCATCAAGGAAAATCATCAGGTTGTGTGTGTGAGAGTGTGTCTGCTTCGAGGGTTTGCTGGCGTCTACTTGACATGTGGATGGTTTGGACGATGGTATTGATCTTCTAGGTTGATTGGAAGGTAATTGTAGGCTGAAGAACTGAAGGCCACCGTTGCAAGCAATTTGTTTTTCATAAAGGATTGCCGAGGCCTGAGATGCTTCAAATGCCATAGCAACAAGTGTGATGTAACCGCCAGACAGAGAGCAGGAGGATGCTTATTCATGAAGCAATCCCTAGAGAGGCTTTTTCTTGGCATGGAGAACTCTTCTGCTAGTCAGAAACCTCTCACTTTGAATCACCCACATATCTCAGTCAGAGGCTGGAGAGAGAAAATGGGCAAGACGCGAGCTTTGTGTGCTGGGTTGGGGGGAGAATAACGCGCTTTCCTCTACTCTCCCTTTGCAGGTACTGGCTAACGAACAAGGTGCACATCAAGCGACCCACCACCGGCCTCCTCATGTACACCTTAGCCACTCGATTCTGCAACCAGATCTATCTCTACGGCTTCTGGCCCTTTCCCCTGGACCAGAACCAGAACCCGGTCAAGTACCACTACTACGACAGCCTGAAGTACGGCTACACCTCGCAGGCCAGCCCCCACACCATGCCCTTGGAGTTCAAAGCCTTAAAGACTCTGCACCAGCAGGGAGCCTTGAAGCTGACTGTGGGGGAGTGCGATGGGGCCACGTAGGGTGGTCGCCGGCCACGTTCCTGCACAGCCACGGGAGGAAGGGGAGGGGGAGGAAAGGACGAGTGGTGCCTGGTGGGGTTGGTTTGTCTTTGTGAATGCGCAGAACAGCGACACAAATATATATACGTGGTACCTATATATATTGACCTGAGTATTATAACTGTTTGGTGTTCACCAAGGAAAGGGGCAGGAGAGATGCGGGAGCATCTGGGGGTGACTGGCCTGGACAAGACCCCTTGCCGTGGGCTTGCTGGGCTCGGAAGGGCGTTCGACCTACGCCCGAAAGGTGTGAAGGTGGCCTTGGTTTTTGAGGGTATGTTAGGTGATGGGTAAACGTTAAGCCGTTTGTCGTGACTGGTCCGAGGTTGGTAGTTAGTTTGTTTGGCCAAGGATGCTGGCGTTGGCACGTTCTTGGCCCCGTGCTCGTGGCGGGGAGGGGAAGGGGCAGGGAGTGGGGTGGGCAGGGAAGGTTTGTTGGCGGCTCTCACAGCCGAGGGACCGCCCGTGGCACTGAGCAGCACCCCTCTCCTGCCCAGCAGGGACCAGTGCCTGACAGAGTCCCCCACAGATCCACCCAAAACATGGACCAGCAGGCTGAGCACAGCCTTCGGAGAGGCAAGGGAGAAACCTCCTGGGCTGCAGCTTGATCTCCAGGAGGTAGTGGGGAGCTGTGCTAGGCTGATCCTGGTGGCATTTGCTGGGAGAGGAGATGTGAGGGCCTCCAGAAAGCGGGCACACCAGTGTTGAGCCGGGCGAGCAATGAGGAGGATGCTGAGCATGTATTTTCTCTTTCTTTCCTAAGGAGCTATTTAGAAAGGAGCAAAGATGCTGGAACATGGCAGGAAGGAGGTTTGCTGCCACACACCGGCACCACAAGTCTGAAGTGTCTTGCTGTGCCACAGTGGAAGACACTCAACATCTGGCAGGGCTCGTGAAAGCCATAAGTACCTCTAGCTCTTAATTCCCAAATGCCACCTGCTAAGCGGCCTGCCTTCTCTCCCTCTCCAAAAATAACCGCTGAAATATTGGTGATAGGCCTGAGAGCCAGCCAAGCAGAAAGATCGCAGGACTTCAAGGGACTTTGTCAAGTCTAAATAATTTATTTTCCCTCTCTCCACAAAGAACCAGCGTACAGCGCTCTGTTCCTGAAGTCCCACGCTCTCCTTTCTTTCAAGCTCTGATTAGCTATTACTCTGAACAGTTAAATAGGATGTCAGATGGATCTTGATGGGATGCTCAACTAGTGATGAACGTCAAAGAAATAATCCTTTTCCCTTTTTTTTTTTTTTCCAGAGAGAACCCAAAATATAAAGACATTTTTATAACCACATTTGCTTTTCTCCTAAGTTTTGGGGTTTTTTGTGGGAAGGAACTAGATTGGTCTGATTAGCCTGTTTAATTTTCTGCTTCTGTAGCCTGCTCCGTTTGTCTCCTCATTAGCACTCGGTGCCAGAATGCAGGTGAGTCTGGGGTTCAGTGGGTGCAGTTTGGGTTTAATTTATGGGAGAGCAAATAACAGTCCCCAGGCGAGCCTCAGACGTGCGCTGCAACGCTTTCCTGGCTGGGTTTCATCACCTCCGGGCCTCCTCCTACTGCTGTGTTTAAGGTAAAAAAGTGTTACCGTTTGGGGCTGAAATACTTGACAATGTCTCTTTAAAAACCAAGTGTTTCAAGTGGTAAAAGGAAAAACTGGCTTTCATGTTTTGGGACGCGGAAGCTACTGTACCCTTAGGAGCCTCCAGCCTCCTAATTAGTGTCAGATGAAGAGCCCTAAGATTAAGGTATAAGCAACATTATAGTGGATAAACGTGGGCTAATCTGCCACCGAGGGGATGTTTCTTTCCAATGCCAGAAAATGATTTCTTTAATGTATTTTTTTTTAAACCTGGCTTTTTATTAATTATTATTATTATTTTTTACTTGAGTTCAGTTGCACAAGAAAGCTAAACCTGGCTGTGAGCCTCCGCTTAAGGTGTTGGGGTTTCCTGAGATAGGGGAGACAGAGAGTAAAACTGCAAAATGGAAGTCATCTGCAATCCCGAGGAGGTTCCCGCGTTCAGGAGTGGTTGTTAAAGCCAGGTAATTCCCTGGTTTGTCCCCGTCCAGGAGGAGGGACAGAGCAGGGAGGAAGCTTTCAGGGACTGCTAAAGCCAACTGTTGTATCGAGGGGCCTGGGTCACGGCACTGATTGCTGTTAGCAAACCTTCTTTTTAAATAAAAATACAAGAAGTGAAATAAATGTGCAGGCTTTTTATTTTTTATTTATTTTCGTGGGTGAGAAAGGGGGGCAAGGCCATAAAATGCTGTGTCAATTAAATGGGGAGACGCTGTCATCTTCTCTGCCAGTGAAGGAAAGGGGAAGGCTGGGCTTATTTGCCCATCTGGAGTAGGATGTCAGTGCTCTGCCAGGGGACATCTGAAGCCACCAGGATGTCCTCACTCTGCCTACTGAGATTCTTGAGCTGAATCTAACAGCAGGGCAACAGGGGTGTGCTGGGGAGTGAAACGGGGGTGGGAGAAGGGATTTCTCGTGCCCTTGAAGCAGCTTCTGGATCAAAGCACAGGCAAGTTATAGGCAAATTATCCAGGGAGATGAAATTGCTGGCGATGTTTCTGTTCCCAGAATGGATCCTGCTCACCCCAGTTTTAAAAATACATTGAACTGAGAGTAAGACCCTGCAGCTATTGAAATTGATGGCTGAGATCCCATTTTTCCTCACTGCCACGCGGGTTGGTCCCTGCTGAGTTTATATGCACGAAACCATCTACAGGTCTGCCCTTGCTGTAGTGGGTCCTCCGTGCAGCTCCTCAGAGTGGTGCCACTTTGAGGTGGTTCCCAGGGCACGTTCAAGGCCGTCCATCACATGCTGCACTTGTTGGCAAGCTGCAGACCCCATTGGAAATGCTTGATCATCTCTTTCCAGAAAATAGTTCCAGCAAGCCCCAGCCCCTGCAAGTCAGCAAGCTGTAGAGCCCATGTGCTGTTTCTGAGCAGGGGGAGCAGGGTTTTGGGCTCACCTTCTGCTCCACACAGGGAGCAGCAGCACTTGCAGGAGGTTGATGCTATTTGGGCTATTTTGGGGCAGCCACCAGCCGCTGAGCAGCCGCGGGGCTGTGGCAAGGCAGCTGCCAGATGCTATGGGGACCTGACGGCAGCACCAGGCTGCTGCTTGATGAATTTCTTCATGCCCAATTAAGGCTCTCCTGTCATCAAGAGTGAAACAAAAAGGAGTAGTGATGCTATTCAGGCAGGGACGCAGATGCACGTGTTGCACTGTGGACATGCTTACCATCATGCACGACAGCGGAGGCTCCCTTTGGTCTTCGCTCCTTTGTCCCGCTGCTCCCTCCAGCCCAAACTGGCGATGCTGGTGGCTCTGGGGTGGGCAACTCTTCCCCCATGGGTTAGACACATTTGTCCCAAAAGGTCTTTGGATGATGACAAGTGACCTGAACTTGTAAAATAGAGGTAAACTCAAGTCTCCGCCTAGGTAAGCCCACAGTTTGGGGCTGTGTTTCCCAGCGTGTCTCTTTGTGGCAAGGGTGCACCCAAGCAATGGGTGCTTCTGGCCAAATTCAGCATCCTTTAGCTCGCCATGGGCCTCTGGGGCATTTTCCCCTTCTAACTGCTTGAGGATAAGGGTCTTGTCTCACCTGCTCAGCTGCGCCGCGGCCAGAAGCACAGCTGCCTGAACGGCTTTTCTTTTTAACCGTGGTTCTCTTGGTTACATCCCAGCCTTCAGATCTGCCACTTGCTTCTTTGTGCCTCCAGGAAAACAGCCGGCCTGGCCATGAAACCTCCGATGCTGCCGAGCGTCACCGCACGCTCCCGCCCCATCTCCCCTCCCCATGATCACGCCGGTGGCTTTGGTCACCGCCAAAGGAAGTTCAAGGAGGGAGCCTGTCATTACAGACCTGTCCAGGCTGAACAAGGATCCTCCAGACAAGTTTAATTCGGCTCTCGCCACACTCCTTGCTCTGTGTGTGTGTGCTTGCAGAGCCGTGCAGAGGAGGAATGCATTAGCACAGCACTTTTGTTCTTCCTTTAAATATATATCTCTAGTGATGTGGCTGTTGCTCTTCGGGGGGAGGTCTTGCACTGGCAGAGTACAGCTCCTCTGGTCAACCTGTAGAGTTCACAGGCTCCGTGCTGCCAAGCTCCTCTACAATTAATTCCTGCTCTGCCTGATTTAAAGCCGACTTGGGTGAGTTGCAGCAGCTCCTCTGAACAGCAGTGTGGGACCCCGGCTGCCTCCATCCCTCCCCAGCCCCTCACCCAGGCAGGGTTGGCAGAGGCACAGCATCCCTCCCAGCTACCCAGCGAGAGGGATGGAGAGGGACCATCACCTTCCCCTGGCTGTTTTATCGGCCACTGCTTGGGGCAGGGTCAATAACCAACCCTCTGTTTCCATCACAGCCCAGATAATTACTGAACAAAGTGCAAATAGTCCTTGTGAACCAAATTACTTTTTTCTTTTTTTAATATTTTTTCAAGCTGAGAGGTTTTATGAGTGGTAGGATACAACTGAATCATCTTTCTTTTTTTTTTTTTTTTTTGAGATACCAGTCTGGCAAACAAGAAAGACACAATAATTTGTTTTGAAGGTATGATGAAAATTGTTTTCATTTTTACATTGCATTTTAGATACTGCCTGGGAATAACACTGTGGACTTCAGTCAGTCTCACTTAAATGACATAAATGGCTTCAGTTGATCCCAATATGAATTCCTTTTGAATTTTGTGCAAAATAGTCTCAAAAAGATTGCACCATCTACAGATCTTAATATATAGATGTTATTTTTTGACCACCATGCCTTTTAAAAATTTAAGCACTCTAATTTCATGCTAGAGAGGCTTGAAACTATGGAAATTAAAGCTTAAAGCTTTCAAAGCCCCACAGGGAACAGCAGGGAAGTGGTTTGCTCCAGAGTGCCCCTCAATGTCAGGAGGTGAAACCAGGCACATAACCATGGTCTCCAGTATAATACTTTGTTAAACCACACATTTTTAAAATACTTTTAGTGTTTTAGTTTCTATACTTTTTAGGTTTCTCACATTTATTAGTGGTTTATTAACACATATTCTCACCTCTAAAAGTTACTCTATTGCCTTTGGCAGCAGATAGTGGAATTTCACTTTGGGGCCCCTACCTTTTGACCACATCAAGCTCTTTCTGGTTTTCCCTTTTCCCACCTCTGCTGAATCTTATTTTTCCCTATGAGAACAACTGAACACCCACTAGCTGGCAAGTCTCCACTGCAACTCCAGTACAGTCATGGGATGGCTGGTGTCCAAGCTCCATGTTCAGTCATCTCCTCCCTGTGGATACTACGGGACTCCCAGCTTGACCTCTGGGTTGGAGAGGCCACCACCAGTGGGGAACAGACTATATGTCTTATTTCTCCCCCCCCCCCCCCCCAAAACAGTTGCATGTCTTGACGTGTACACGAAGAAAGACCTGGGACAGAGGCTTGAATGAAAACCAAAAAAATTATTATCCTCTCCAGAGGATGGCCTTCTCTCCCACTATTAGCAACATCAAGGCATTCAGCAATAAGGTCCTTTTCCAGCTGGGAATAATTCCTGTTCAGCTCCATCAAACCTAGCCTGATGCAGAGCAGAGCCGTCACATGCCAATTACGTTCACAACCCAGCTGAAGGCAGATGCATTTAGCTGTTTAACATCATCTCCAAATCTACAAGCTCTTCCACAAGAATCACAGTCAGCACCCACCAGCCCTTCCCACCGTGATGCTCTCACAACCTTGTGCATGAGCTGAGAATAAACAGGAAGGTAAGAGCATGGCAATACCTCCATCTTGGTTAGCATAGGAATCCTCATCACCCAGCCAGCAGCAGCTATCAATCATCTCCAACCCCATAAAAAAAGGCATAGAGCAGGAGGAGGACACTCACCCCAGCTCTCCGGGGACAGCCAGGAAGATGCCATCTTAAAGGAGATACCAACCTCCTTTAGTATTGCACAGTGCAGCCATTGAATTTACTGCTCACCTGCTCAAAATGGGACCGAGCTGTATCTGTTGCATTGTATCGATAAGAAAAAACAAGGAGTTTGAGCAAGGGTTAGGCACCAGGACAAACAGCACCATTGAATGCTGAAAAGCAGCTGGGGGTGTTGTCCCCCCTCAAAGTGCCTGGCCAGAATAAACCTGCCGGCGCCGCCAGAGGAGTGCAGCCAGCAATAAAAGTTAAGTCCCTCTGTGTTGAAATGGTGGCCGTCCAGCTGATACTAATCCTGTGTGCCTCCAGCAAACAAAACCTCCCGGGCGTTGTGAAACATCCACGGCTATTATTTCCCAGTTTGGTTGCCCGGAGAAATTCCTCCGGCCAGGGCCGACAAAGCACTCCATGTTCTTGCACGACCCAGGCAGCAAAGGTTAAAGCACATCGTAGGAACGTAATGGGTTTTTTTTAACTAGCCCCCTGGAAGGCCTGACAGGCCGCTTTCTAGAAAATGTTGTAATTTAGGCTTCAGCGGGAACCACAGAGTGAGGAAAATATTACACTTGGACCATCAGTCTCGGAGTGTCTTGCTGCACAGGTTCCAGATGAACTTGCTTAACTTGGGCTTGTGTCTGAAAATGACTTTGGTAGTGCTCACAAATCCAAAGAGGAGAAGAGGCATGCTCTATTCCTGGACCGCATATTAGTGTTCCATATGGGTGCAGAGCCAAAGCATATGGACTTCCATCTGTCAGGCAGGCCTGGCCTGGCCCCATGGATGGTTTATAATGCGCGTAGATTCATCCAGATTTGGGATTCCTCCAAAGCAAGAGGCGAGCCAATGACTCAAATATTGTGTAAAGCCATTGAAACTAATGGCACTAAACAACAGTCGTTTGTCTCCTGTTTGATTTTACTTGCTATAAAATAATGAATTAGTTACGGGGGTGGGTGAATGTTGTGTTATGGGTGGAAGCTTTGAAAGAAACATGGTTAAAAGAAAACAAAACCGAAATCATCCTACTTATTCTGTATCAGCTTAGTGCAATGTATTACTCCCCAGAAAGTAAGCTGTGTCCTTCAGTTTCAATAACATGGTGTTTATGCTCCATCTGTGACCAGATTTAAAGAGGTTTGCAAGCATAATTCAGGAAATCTTCAATGACAAATTCAAGGAAGCTGGAGAAAGGACTCTTGAAGTTCTTCCATAACTAAGACAACTCTAGGAAAAAATTAACTTTGCGCCTACGAGCTCTATATTAACCACAAGCCCGGCACTTGAGTGTTGTTGTTTTTTCTTTAAAATAAATAATGAGCCCCAATAGATTACAAGTCTTACCATGCAATGCTGTTCCTTCCATCGAGAAGCCAAGCGTGTGGTGGGACAGGTCCTGACCTCTCTGAAGTCAAGAGGCAACTTCCACTGAGCCCAGCAGCACCATGATTTCATCTACTGCTTCAGAAGGTGACATCTCCCTTTGGAAGGATGGACCTTGGCAGCTCAATTTCAGGCACCGTGCTGGAAAAATTTCTGCTGAATTTTTCTACGGAATTGTGTCCGACACATGATTAAAGCCATGGGAGGACCGCCAAGGAGATGGGCTTCTGTGTCAGCCCCTGGGAGAGTTCATAGCAGAAAAAAAAAAACCTCTCTCCACTATAAGAATTAATTACCATGCATGTTAGCTGTGTGGTTTGGGGAAATTACTGTGGCTTGATTTCCTTCAGCGTTTTTATTCCTGGCTGGAGACCAGGGGACTTGTTGAGGTTGCTGACTTAAGACACCGTAACAAATGCCTAGAAATGACTGGGCAGGAGTTATGGTTTGTAACCCCCGTGTCTCACCTGACTCCAGTATGGGCTTCGCGGCGGTTTTTCTTGGTATTTTATGGACGGGGCAGATTTACAAGCCCGCCAGGCTGCTCCTGGGCTTTCCAAGGAGAGACTAGGAGGGCACAAATTTCTTGGCTGCAAACCATCCGAGGAGCCAGGCAGCTCTGAACATCCCGTGCTTTATTTTTGGAAAGAAGTCATTTTGGTAATTGCACGTGTTAAATGAAATGCAATTAGGGCTGGAGAGAAGGTGTGACGTGGGTGTTGGAAGAGGAGCCAGCTCCCCAGCCATAAGGGGCTGTTAAAACCACAGACCCCTGGAGCGTGCCACGGGGCCAAGGGGGCAGAGAGGAGGTGCCGTTATTTATGAGTGTCTAATGTGAAACAGGGTATGGAAACACTTGCATCTGTAGTGTGTCTTTTATGCTCTTCCCAAGGTTTTAATTAAAAACCCAATAAAAGCACAACTATAGGAAAACAGGATGTTTTTTTTTAAAAAAAAAAATCAAATCATCTGCTCTAAATTGTTTTGTAATGGAAAGGGAGAAAAATCAAAGAACAATTGTTTGTATAAAAGCGGTTCAGGACACTGAGTCCACAAGGAGAAATGAACCCTTTGGGAAAGGTTTTCCTGTTAGGAAGCACGTGCTGCACAGGACAATAAAGTGCAGGGGGTGCTCCCGTGCTGCCACGGGGATCTGCCGAGCGGCCCTTTCCCCGTCGGATACATCTGGCCACCAGAAACCCAGTGCCTGCCAGAGGATGGGGAGTGGGAATACGTGCCAGGAGGTGGGACGCAGAGGAGGTTGGGATGATTTTTGGATGGCTCAGAGGGGTTTCAGCTGTAATTTCCGAGATGATGTAGCACGATGCGTTTTGTGCTTGGTGACAGACGCCCTGAAACCATTCCGTGCGGCATCTCTGACAGAGGCCACAGCGGGGAAACACTGGCAGATGATGGAAATGAGGCCTGGAGAGGCTGCCACAGGGCGTGCAGGCATCATCTCTAGCTGTTTGAAAGGGGTTGTGTGAGGTTGGGGTAGTTCATGGTCTTGGAACGGATCAGGCGTTTGTTGCCTTTTATCTCCAGTCCCTCTGGAGATAAATGCAGTGGACATCTCCATGAGCTGGAGCCCTTCCTTGTGCCCATGTGTATTCACATTTGAGACAGGAACCTGGACCAACCACCTCAGCGCTCCCTGGCTCTTTCTCCATCACTCCCATGACCTCGGTGCCTTTAGACCGTAGGTCTCACTGTGTGTGCTACTTAACTTTTTGCAAGGAAGGTGCTGCCTGAGCCCAGAAATGGTACTTGTTGCTCCCGCAGAAGCACCCTGGATGGGTTTTCTCTCTGCCTTCCAGGTAAAGTCAATGAAAGCCCACAACAGCCGTGGTTCCAAGCAGCACCAGAGGACCAAGATTCCCTGAGCTTGTAGTTTAAATGGAGATTAGCTTCTAAAATTTAACGAGGATCTCTGTGAAAACAGAGTCCCAAGGATAAAACAACAACCGAAAAAAAGAAGACCATTGAATAACCATCCAATTAGGGCTTCCAACTGATCCTCATTAAACATCCGCTCCTGACATTTGACAGCGCAGTTTAGATTAGAGAGGTGAGAAATCCCCTTGAAAAGACAGATTGACATTTTGCAGAGGAGTGTTTTCATGGTAATACTAATGGCTTTAAACCCCCAGCTTTTACCCTAACATGGGGGGGGTCGGGGGGAAGAAAAAAGCCTTGGGCTTGGCAAGGGGGTAAGGAATAGCTGTGCTGGCTAGCAGGGAAACTCCTGGTGACCAAACTCCTCTCCACAGTGAACCCCTGGCCTTGGCTCTCCACATGTAGGGTCGTCAAAAGGGAGCATTTAATAAGATACAGAAGCTGGATTTTTTTTTTGGCTGAGCTGAATATGAAATCACCATGGCAACCTTTCTTCTGAGGTGATCCGAGTCAGGTAGCAACAGCAGAGATGAGTTAAAGGTCATCCCCGCGGAGGAAGATGGGCACTGATGAAGCACTTTAACAAGTCCCAGGGGAGGTGGCATTTAAAAGCCACCCGGAGAGCTCAGCCAGATTCATGAAGGGAGAGAAATCTGAGAGCAGCAGTGATTTGGGATGCTCCTGGCTGAGAAGCCAGTGGTGTCTGCTGGCCACTTAGCCCAGAGGTCACTCCAATGGGGCCCAAGGAGCCACGAGATGTAGGTCCAGTGCCAGGTATCCTGGACCTGGAGAAGGACTCGCTTAGCAGCTGGGGAAAAACCTATGCAAGCGAATGCTCCTGCTCCAGAGTGAAAGCAATAGCTACGTGCAAGAAATGAGACTTCGTGTTCCACTAGGGAGATACAAGGGGAAAATAATTTCAAAAACCATCTAAGACTAATTGCAAACTGATTTTCACTGGGACTTACACTTTCAAATGCCTGAGGTTCTTTGAGAAACATCCATTCCTGACTTGAACGAAAGGCTCAACATGATTCATAATGATGAGCCGATGCTATTATCCTCACTCCACAGATAAGGAAAACAGAGGCATGAAGGGTTTTACCATCATCTCCATAGCTAAAGCCAGGCACTTAAAAATATAGCTTGGTGATCAGCAAAGGCAAGTGAGCTGTATTTCTGCAAACTATTTAGCCAAGTGCTCACACACAATGTTTCGGGCATTACAGGGTCAAAGTGGCTTGGTCCAGGTAACCCACTGCAGGTCAGACAGCAAGTTAGTGACAGGACCAGAGACAAAAACCCAGGTTTCCTGGCTCCTGGCCGTCTGGTTTACTCCTTTTATTACACAAAAATATCCTTTCCAGGTGGCAGCTGCCAGGCAGAGGCATGTGGCAGAGACAGCCCAGCTTCTGCCAGCCCTGGGCATGCTGCAGATCTGGGGACGTTCACCTCCACCTTGGCTGGGTCATCACAACCCAGAGTAGGGGTGGGAGGACAGGGCAAACACCCATGAAACACTCCTGCCATTTTGGGATGTGTCTCTCTCTTGGGAAGGAAGTTCAGGCTCTGGAGCTGATAACCCCTGACTTCAGTCTTCCTCCCAAATCACAGAATTATTTCAGAATAATACCTGTGGGAATCCGTCTGTATGCCATCAATTTTTAATTTTGTTATGTTTCTCAGAGTCCTTTTTCAAGCTTTTTCCCTGTAACCATGAGGGCTAGAAACTCACAGCTTTTGTTGTATTAATGAAAGCCGAGCATCTCAAATAATCTCAAGTTCAAGAGCTGTGACTTCAAAAACCCCAAATATCATATGACCAGTGAAAAAAGTTGTGCAAGCTCACAGCACTCCTCTTCCCCATCCCTGCAGAGCTCAGCTTTCACCTGGAGCTCACATCACGCTCTCAGCCATAACTTACTTTCATCTTTTCCACAGCTGCAGCTCTTGGGTCAGGACCTTTACTGTTAGGAATCAGGTAGGAAAATCGCCCCAGGATAAGCCCCATGACTGGGAGAGAAAGCAGAGGTTCAGGAGATGTGAAGAGCTTCGTCTTGCTGCTGTACTGCTGGGGGCAGAGACCTTGGGAGCCAGAGCCCCCACCAGCAGTTTTAAGCAAGCCCCAAATGGAAACTCCTACCACCTCCAGCCCTAAGTCTCCAACCCCCTTTGCTTCCTGCACACATTTCAAAGCCTGCAGATGTTACACCAGTGGATTTGTCCAACCCAATTTGTATTTACTGCCAACAAAAACGTCTGCCTAGCTCTATTTTGGAGGGAGGAGATCAAGAAGAGGTGGTTCTGAAGCGAAACCCCAAGAACGGGTGCTGGGGGAGACCGTGATCTGCAAAACAGGTGGAGGTTGTGACCTCCCCAGACCCCAGGAATTTGGTAGGTTCTTGCTGAGATTTCTGCTTCTCTGCCCAAAGCCACGTGCTTGCTGCTGGCCCCAGATCTCCCGGCTGCAAACCCATCTGAACACAGCGTCATACAACTGCTTTGTGCCTGTTCCTCTTTTGAGAAACCGGGACAAAATGAACCATTCTGCTGGGCTCGAGAGACGGGTCAGCCTGCACCTTGCTCAGCCATTAGAAGCTGGACTTGCCATTCAACTCGTCATCAGGGCTGCTCTAATTTGAACTAATGACTGGAAAACTCATTGCTGATTACAGGGCGCTGCCAGGCTCCGTGCTGCCAGTGTGCGACCGCGACAAAAAAAAAACAATCTCACACACACACACCCTGAGCTTGGTAGGATAATATTTCATAGCTTTGCCAAAATGGACCTCAGTCATTTATTTTGACAGCTGTAGTTTTAATTATTTATGATAAGATTTTACAGTGTGCTGGTAAATGGACTGCAAGGTGTTTCATAGAAAAGAAAAAGAATGAAGCCTTGCAGTGGGCTCGTCTCAGGGCTGTAATAAACCATAATAAACCAGGAGGGAGACATAGGGAAAGGCTGTGCTGAAGGACCTAGAGTAGCGGTCTTCTACAGAACACAAGGAAAAGTTGCTTTCTTCTGTAGTTGTCATAAAGCTGATCATGAGAACAGTTCGAAACTTTGAGGCAAGACATGACGTTACTCTTTTTCAAGAGCACAGATGCATTGCAGGAAGGAGAGGACCTTTCAACAGAAAAATCAGTCTGTTCCATTCTTCTCCAGCTTTAATCCCAGCCTGCCCACCGGGCAGAAGAGCATTCCCACTGCAGTGTCTCAGCATTAGCTTCCTCGAGGAATGAAGACAAAAGCCACAATTTTCACAGAAGAGAAAGCTGCTCAAATGCACACACGTGAGGATTTAGAAAGACTAAAAAGCTTTCAGCCTGTCTGACATTCACCCGTGTCACTGAAACGCCCCACTGGCATCACAGTTTGGTATTAATGTGCCCTGGTGCTCCTTTGCTAACCACAATGTTCCACCGTGGGGCTGCAGGGTCCAGGAGACACCTCTGGGTTAGAAAAACAGGCCTGAAATTTGCAGGTTGGATCATCTTGATGTGATTTGGGTTTTTTCTCAGTCAACGCCAGCTGTACAAATCATGTTGTTCCCATGGAAAACTTCAAGCACACAGCACTGAAAATTTTATCAGAAGTATATTTAATGGGATTTTTTTTTTTCCTGGTGGTACCAGGCAGGCCTTAAAAAGTGTGAACTTGAGGAGATAATTTAGTATCTCTGCTGCAGCTCTTCATTTCCTAAAGGAGGAGAGAAACAGTAGCCCACCTTGTTAAAGCTCTTGGAGATAGATTGCTGGAGAACATTAAATAAAAGCTTACTGTTACTGTTATACAAGGGGGCATTCGAGGTCTTTCCATTCTCTTGTGAGGTTGAACTTGCACCATAACTGGTGCGTGATTAATCTGTGCCCATCACAAGGGTTGTCCCAGAGACCCTGCAATCATGACTTCAGTATTACTCTGAGGGGCCCCATCACTTCAGAGATGATTTTGAAGAGGAACATGAAATGAGCTGAGACCTAACACCTGCGACATCAAGAGAAGACAGATGTAAAAAAATAAATGGGTATCTCAGGCAGGGGGTCAGGCTAGTCACCTGCAGGTTCTGTTTGCTTGGGGGTGTTTTTAACACAGTAACCGGGCTAGATTTTGCCTGTGTTGAAAACAAAAGCAAGTTGGCACGTCTGCATCTTTGAGGCAGGATTAAGGAGAGATCCTTGCATCATCTTCTCGCATGAGATACCCCTTTGTAGCGAGACATGGCCATCCCTGCCCTGAAGGACAGCAGCGACGCTTCGACTCCGAGCCAACCCGGCTTCAGTCGCTGGCTGAGCCGTCCCTGACTGGTGTGTGTCCATCTCCGCTGGCCTCCATCTTCCCTGGTCATTTACAGCAATTTAAAGTCCCACCAGGTCATTTCCATGGCCGTGTTGAATTGCTAGAAATGACTGCGGAATATGCAGAGCAGAGGAGAGTCTGCCGACCGGCACTCGGCAAAGAGGATTAGCAGCTGTGGGGGGATGATTATTATCATTAATGATGTCAGAAGGGAGGCAAGCGGAGAGTTCAGTATTTAGTATCTTGACAAAAGCCACAGGGACCAGATTTGCAGTCAAATTCCACAAAATGTTCTACCCCAAGGCTTAAAAAAACAAGGCAAAATGTTTATTATACTAATAATTCGTCAGTTAACGTCAAGACAGGTGAAGAGGGTATCTAACACTTGATCCCCCACTAAGGCTTTGGCAATTGTGAATGCTAAAAAAGACCGATGAGATTGCACAGGTTGCACAGACGTAGCAGCACACAGGCTGCTGGGGATTGAAAAAGGGCTGCTAATTGCCCAGACCTGCCAAGAAACTCTTTGTGCTCTGGCTCTTGACCTCCACGCAGCCTGAAATCCAGCATGCTCCGTCTCTCCAGCATCAAACACGCACCCAGGGGGATGCATTTGGACTGGGCACGGCAGCTCTGGATCCCGCACTGGTGGCCTGAGGGTGCCTCTGGGGAAGACTGTGATCCTCCTCTGAGGTTCATATGGCTTTAAAGGTTTTGGGGGTTTTTTTCTGCAGCTCCAGCTCCTGAACCTGAGACGTGGTGTTGGGGGATATGATGTAGGGGAGAACTTTGTAGAGTAGGGTAAACAGTTGGACATGATGATCTCAAGGGTCTTTTCCAACCTAAATGATTCTATGCTCCGTTTTCGTTTTCAAAATCCAAACTGGAAGATCTTGCAGACGGCAAGGTGCATGAGGAAGTATGCAAACGTACTGAGATACTCAAATTAATTAGGAGACAACCCTATATAAAACAATAAAGTACCAATGAATAAGTAAATAAGCTTAATTTTGGATGTTTTCAAATCCTTTCAAGCTTTGGCTTTTGGGTGCTTGAGAGTCTGAGGAGGGGCAGGAGCACCAGAAGTGCAGAACATGGGTCTGGAGACAATAGGAGGAAGGGAAACAGAGCTGTGAGTCAAAGAGGGGAGCAGGACTTGCCGCTTCGTGCTCCCTAGAGAGCGATCCTGATTCGCTTTGCTCTGCTAAAAACCAGCCTGCTTGACCTAGAGCAAGCCATTTAAGTTTTTCCATAGTAGTAAGCCTTGATTGTTGCTGGAATGTGACATGCATCTCCCACTGGCATCCCAGGCACCCTTGGTTCCTTACACGACAGCCACTCCAGGGTGCTCAGAGCCCTTTCAGTGTGAGCACCACACTGGCTCACAAACTGTATTTCCAAGCCAGTCTAGTGCATCTCAGTTTTCCCTAAGATAAGCCATCTCTCCCCCTACTCTGGATCTTTGAGGCTGGTTTCCCCCACCTCGGGGAAAGCAGCAGGACGGTGGCAGGGCTCTGATGACTGTTACTTTATTCTGCAATTTCAAACCTGGGAAATGTAGGTCACTGATCTTCAGCGTGACCTACATTCACAGCTCCAAATAAGCCCCTTTTGCCAGTGTTGATGTTTCCTAGCTTCAGGTTGAGTCTGGAATACACATGTGAATGCCCTGTTTGGCCTGGGTGTCCAAGGAGGGAAGTTGTGACCGTACACGAGTAGATGCTGCCTAGACCGGCCGTGTCCTGCACCCATGGCTGCAGGGAACCTCTGCCCAAGCCAACAGCAAACCCAGGTCCCTCTGTAAAGGTCTCTACTCACACAGGACTATGTGTATTTTTGCCTTACAGGAGTAGGATGGGTATCAGCAGGAATTTTATCATTCCTGTTATCTTTCTAATACATGGAATGGGACTGGCAGGAGCAAACGAAGGTGCACCCACCTCATGGCAGCCCCTGGCAGAGGCAGATTCCAGGTGCAGCAGCTCCAGCAGAGACATTCTGGCGTGGCTGCCATCAGTGGTACTCCTGCTGCTGGCTTCTCTGGAGGCATTTTATCTCTCCAGGTTTCACAGAATCACAGAATCACAGAATTGTGGTGGTTGGAAGGGACCTCAGAGATCATCGAGTCCAACCACAA
>JAOQGH010000069.1:35180886-35246167 GCA_025769975.1 Gallinago jamesoni
AACATACAGGGCCACTCCTCCTCCTCTTCTTCCTTGCCTGTCCCTTCTGAAGAGCTTGTAGCCATCCATTGCAGCACAATCCAAGAAGTTTCTTCTTCTCTAATGTAGGAGAGGGGGAAAAAAACCTGGCAGGTGCTTTTTGTGAATAAGGGAATTCTTTGTATGCTTCATCCATCTTTTTCTGAAGCACCATCTTCACTGATCCCTTCAGACCTCATCTTCAGTCCATCCATCATGTCACCTCAGCACCTAGAGTATTTTTTGAGAAAATATGAATAATACTGACTGGATCTTGTGCACAGGGAAAAAGGAAAAGCCTCATGCCTGCTACATTCCCCAGGTTTGGTAGGATGCTTAAAATGGTGCTAGACTATTGATAAGTAATCCCTTCCACAAGCAAAACAAGAAGGAAGAGATAAAATAGTCTGAAGGAAGAGGAATGGGGTGAGGAGGGAAACAGAAAAGGGGGCATCCTTGTATGCTCTGGGGACAAGGTATAGAAAAGCCATCATTCCTGGTGCCCACGTACCCTGGAGAAGGCATGTAATAGCTAACAGGAGCCACCCAGGTGACCTAGTGCTTGGAGGCCTCTGAGTGACACAGTGACATCTGAAAGTAGAATGACATTCACCCAAGGCATGTATCCAAATGTAGGTTAGCCTGGCATCAGGGACACAGCATGGCTTGAAGAGCTGGGAGAACGCAAACAGCCCAAGACTCAGGTCTGGGCCGAGTTCACCACTGAGCACCACTGATGCTCCTCTTCTGTTCTTCCCACCAACAGATCTCTGAGGCTGCCCAGAGAGCGCTGAATTTGTCACTGATTTCATCTCGTTATCGACTGGCAGGAAACAGGTCAGGCACCTCAGTTTGATTTAGGACCAGCACACTCAGTGCATCACTGATCCCAGCACCAAGGGCCCAGCTCCGACCAGCGCAGCCTCTGGAGCCTCTCCGGGAGCCACACACAACTCCTGCCCTTCCCAGCTCTTCCATCATGTCTTCTTTACGTTTGGTCCCATAATACATCATGTACAAATGTAGGTCATAGCAAAGACCGTGTCTCAGCAAACTGTGAAATCTCAGCTTGGCCTCTCGTCTTGTGTGCAAGAGGATTTTCTCACCTCCTATCACCCCAGGCTGCTGCTGCACTGAGTTCCTCCTTCCCGGTGAGTCCGTGCTTCCTGGCAAGTGTCAGGAAAACTCACGGCAGCAGGGATGGGAAACACCCTCTGACAGTGTAAACGCTGCAGATCTCCTCAGGAAGAAAAGCAGGCTGGGCTGTGACAAACCCCAGCATCTCATGTGAGTATCTTTCATGCAGCCGCCTATCCACCATCCCCAGTGCCATGGAAAGCTCTCTTTAGGGTGTCTCCTTTCTGTGCACTGGGGTGAAAAGAAAACCAGTCTGTCTTGTATACATGAGGCATCCATATTCTTGCAAGCAGTGCAATAACTCCACATTTGTGTCGGTGGGAGCAGGATCCATCCTTCTGGCTTTTTATTGCTGGGAGGGCAAAAGTCAAAAAAGCAAAACAAAGTGTCCATGTGCTGAAGATGAAATAAGGGTTTGTCGGCGGGGAACTGGCAGCACACGAAATCCACATCTATCTCTCCACTCTCTCGGCAGCACCGCAGCTGGACAGGCTGTATTTTTGGCAGGAAAACCCTCCTCCTCCTTTCACTCGTGGTCAGTATGTGCTTCACTGAAGACTAATGCAGGCTGAATGGCACCAAGCTGTGACACCGCCGGGGGGCCCAGAGATGCCACACCACATTTCCAAACACCCAACTGACAAGGGCCAGCCAGTGGGATGTGATGAAGAGAGAGAGAGATCCATTAAGTGAGATGATTTAATGGACTGGCCAATTAAATATAGAATCATAGAATCATTTAGGTTGGAAAAGACTCTCGAGATCATCGAGTCCAACCATCTACCTTACTCTACAAAGTTCTCCCCTGCACCATATCCCCCCAACACCACACCTGAACGACTCTTAAACATATCCAAGGATGGTGACTCAATCACCTCCCTGGGCAGCCTGTTCCAATGCCCGACCACTCTTTCTGTGAGAAACTCTTTCCTAATGTTCAGTTTAAACCTACCCTGTTGGAGCTTGAAGCCATTCCCTCTTGTTCTATCACTAATTACCTGCGAGAAGAGACCAGCACCAACCTCTTTACAATGTCCTTTCAAGTAGTTGCAGAGAGTGATGAGGTCTCCCCTCAGCCTCCTCTTCCTCAAACTAAACAGTCCCAGCTCCTTCAACCACTCTTCGTTCTCCAGGCCCTTCACCAGTTTCGTTGCCCTCCTCTGCACCCGCTCCAGCGCCTCCATATCTCTCTTGTATTGAGGTGCCCAGAACTGGACCCAATACTCCAGGTATGACCTCACCAGTGCTGAGTACAGGGGGACAATCACCTCCCTACTTCTGCTGGCCACACTATTTCTAATACAAGCCAGGATGCCATTGGCTTTCTTGGCCACCTGGGCACACTGCCGGCTCATATTCAGTATGTAGTGGTGGTGTCCAAGCTGACCTCCACGACGGCCAAGGCAGCAGGGACAGAGTCTTCCCCCAGTTCTCCAAGCCATGCTGTGTCCCCTGCATCCATCCCGTCTCCCATCCAATGAGGCTTCTAAGCCAACAGCACATGGTTTGCTCTGTGCTAAACAAAGGTGGCTCCTAAGGGGGGCTCTTGGTCTCTGACCCAGAAGTTCATGCGTTTTTGGGAGGGTCAAAGACGTGGGGTGCAAAAGCCCATCGCCCACTACCACAAACTAACACCCCACCTGCTGAAAACTCGTTATTTGTATTCTGCACACAGGTTTCCTTTGTTTGCACACATTTCTATTAGGCCTTAATAGGCTTCATTGAAGTATTTTCAGGTTCTGTCGAAAAACAAAATGCCAAAGGACGCCTAAAACGCTGGGTTCCTAATGTCTTTCCTCAGATTTCAGCTTTTTAGACAGCACATCAAAACAGGGACATAATGAAGCTGCTATTATTACTAATGCCTTCCACATTATTCAAGTTGCAGGGAACGATTAAACGGCATGAATGACGTGCTGCTACACTTGGGTACGCTGCCAAACTGCGGCTCCGCTCACCTTCTCTCCTCTGCTTCTCTTCTTCCCCACCTGCTCCCTGTCAGAAGGCGAGGAGCAGCCAGTCTGCTCCGCTTCCTCTGAAATTCAAATCAAAGAAAACTCCGAGCCCCTTTCAGAAGAACAAGATAAGACGCGTGCAGAAAACATCACATTTCAGAGGCTTTTGCCCCAGAACAGCAGCAGCCCCTTGATGGCTCCATCACGGGACAAATTGCACAGCAGCTCTCTGTGCTGGGAGGAGACCCACCTTCCACCCAGCTGCCTGTTCTGCTGCTGAAGACCCCAGCAGGTCTCCTCAGTTCTCTGGCCAAGCTTTTAGGAGTCAGATTCATTAATCACCTCATCCTTACCAAGAAAGACCTCGTTACACACTCCCTGACTGCCAGCTCTGGATCAGAAAGGGAGGGATGCGGTTGCTGGGCTTTTGACCTGAGGTTTCTTGGAACTTTAAGTTTTGCAGCCCCCTGTGAAGAATGGTTGTGTCCTGTCCGACCTGGGAAGCACCTGGTTAAGAGACGGAGCTCTGTGAGGTCTTCCCCTTGGGTCGGGCTGCACAGGTTGGCATGAGCTGCAAGCTCAGGCTCGCAGAAAGCCATCCAACCCCGCAAAGGGTAGTGATGCCAAGCCCAGCCACAGGGTTCAACACCTGAATAACACTGCCCTGGCACGGGGTACTGAGAGTCCTTCATTTTATGGCTGGAAGCAGCCAGGAGAAAGCATCTTTTAGGGCTAGGAAATGCACGCAACACTGCTGACACTATTGGAGGGGTTTGACTTGTATTGGGAAGTTCTGGACATGCGGCTTCCAAAACCAGCATGTTCCAGCAGTGCCCCATGGGAAGCACAGGGATACCCTCAGCATCCTTGGGCTGTGATCTGGAGACTCTGCATAACTCAGGAACCTTCAGCCCTCAACTACATCTTTTAGGAAGCTGCCAACTTTTGAATCTGTAGCCTTATGCCTTCTTCATCGGGCTTCCTCCTCCACCTGGGTCTGATGGATGAGGGCTGAGGTGGGAGGAGTATCTTTGGCAAGGAAGGCACCTGCTAAGCATTGGGTCACTTGATGAGATGGGGGAAGTGGGGCTGGGTCAAGACTAGAAAATTATAAAGGACACAAGGTGAGTAATCACTGCAGGTGGTAGAAGGTGATTGGAAGATGATTCATTAGCAAAGAGCTCATGGAGACCAGAGCTTGGCACTCTCAACAAGGATATATCTCCAGGGGCTTCTTACAGACAGGTAAGGAGAAAAAGGAGATCAGAGTTTTTTTTTCTGAGTGCCTAAAAGGTGTTTTGGTTTTATCTTTAAGTGAAGGAGTGGTGGTATCAGAAACCATACATGTAGATACGTTTGTTTGCTCCTGTCTCCTACCTCTGACTAGTTTGGTAATGCTCTGGGTAGAAAAATCCAGCTTTGATAGTAGCAGCAGGTGAGCAATCTCTGACTTCCACCATTAGTGGGGTGGAATGTGGAGAGTTCATGGGGGACTTGTATCTGGTCTTTAGGCTTAAGTCCATCAAGGAGGGCATCAGCACTTTCTTCAAAGCTCCTGCAGCTAAAAATACCTGGAGGTGGAGTGGCCCAGCGCAGTAATGGCAACTTGGAGAGCAGGCACGGGGTGTGTTGAACCAGGGCTCTTGCAGAGCTCTGGGGCTGCATTATATTCTTGTGGGTTTATACCAAGCAGAGCAGGGAATTGAAACATCTAGAGTGCCATATTCTGCATTTGACATCTAATGTGGTTTCTTTGAGCCTTCTTGTGCGCATATATTCATTCTCAGAAAAGGCTCTTGCCTGTTTGCTTTAACACTAATGAGATATTCTCCCTCATTTCTTTGTTACGCCAACTCTAATTTCCAGCTCTTTGACATGAGCAACCATTTTTCTCTGAAAGGCTGAGATCACATGGCAGGATTATAAATTTACTCCTGAAATGCCCTATTAATAAGTAATAAAGTGTTTATAAATATGCAAAATAGATTATTAGTCAATTCTACAAAATCTTGGCTACAGGACCATAAAAGTGTGCCCTGCAGCTTGTATATCTATTATAAAAAAGAGGAAGAAACTAGAAAGAAATTTAGATTCCCTTTTTAACTTCCAAGCAGCAAATGCTGAATAACTTCTGATAGTGATTATGTTAAAAGGAAATCATTTGTTTCCTTGAACAGTAGCAAACAACGTGCTGCAAATATGTGATTTTAAAAATATTACATATACACAGAGGGACAAGAGTAAGTTGTTCGTTTGAACAGCTCATTAAACAGCAGCTCTTCAGCTAAAACTTGCGCTGTCTGCACGTATCCTGAGAGGTATTATTGTTTTATTTAAGCTTAGTGAGCTTCAGGAATGCTAATACCCCTTAAATAGACCTGAGTCTTAGCTACAGGAGCTCAGGCTGCAACTTTGAATGAAGTCACGCTGAAGTTTGCTCGTTCCCAAGCAGTCCTGGCCAAAGGGTGGTGTTTGGCCACGCAAGAGGAGAAGGAAGTAATGACTTAGGACCGTGCTCATTGGTGTGCATAAACCCTGGTGGAAGTCACCTCTCAGTGTTTCCATTGACGGTGCAGCACAGCCAAGCCTGTGGTTGTTTTAGGGACAGGCTGAGAGCTGGAGCACCAAATGGTTGATCTCTGGCGAGGGATGAATTGATGGGGCTTGGAACAACCTGGTGTAGAAGGAGGCATCCCTGCCCATGGTAGGGGCTCTGGAACTCTATGATCTTTAAGGTCCCTTCCAACCCGAACCATTCTGTGATTGCTGCTGTGCAGGCTGGGCACGTGGCTTTTATTAGCTGGTGGGCTTGTGGTGTTGAGTTGGTCTTGGGAAATAGTGGGTCCTGAGGATCCTCTGGCCAACATCTGCTTTTCTAGCAAGACCTATTCCTGTCAGGAGGTTGTTGCAGCAATGTTGTGCCTCATTTCTGAAAGAGAAACAGCCTTATTTGCCATAGATTTATCTATAAAGGCATAGCTAATCTATGGTAAACCACAATGACTGGGGGTGGGAGTAAGGTAACTGGGAAGGTGGTGGCAGGGATATCAGAAGAAGCTGGGTGGTGTTCACTTCCGAGCTCTGATAGCATTGCTTCACCGTCAGCAGATTGAATTGGTCCCATTCAACAAAAAAAATTATCAGATCAAAGAAAGGAAACAGGAGAAACTGCCGAGGTAGGCTGATTTTTTCTGTTTACCTGAGAAACATCATGATGCCACCGGGATCTGTACCACAGCGGTCCCTGTGCAAGGAGAGGGAGAGAGCTGGGTAATTCCAGACACTGTCCAAAAGGAGCTGCTGAGACAACTCTGCTGACAGCCAGGCAGAAATGAAGTGGGGAAATGTCAAATGTGCTTGACCTGAGCTTAAACCTTTATGAATTGAGGGCAGGAGGAGAGGAAAAGGGTCTGTAAAGAAGAGCTCTTCTTCAGGTAAATATGTTTGTGTGAGGGCAGAGGCAGTCTGGAAACTCATGGCAGGGGGGTAACACCTGATGGGGGGAGGCAAAGGCTTTATAAGAGATATCTCAAGGTAGTGATGATGATTTGAAGCATTTTATTTATTTATTTTTTTGCTCAGCAACAGCACAGTGATTATTCTGGCCTGGCACCAGAGCTGATAAGGACCAGCCACATCAAGCCAGGCCCCCTTATATCTCCTCTAACAGAGCCAGGGCAGCAAAAAATACTTGTCACCTGGAGAGAAACGCAGCCCTGAAGCTCCCGGCTGAGGATTTACTGTGAGCAGGGCCAGCAAGTCCGGAGGAGAGAGTTTGGCATCTGTGTTCCTATAGCCCAGAACGAGTGGCTCTCCTGCCTGTGTGTAAGTGGGAGTGCTGCCACAGTTATCTCACTGGCTTTTAGAACTGGCAGAGGAGTCTCCAAGGATGCTCTGTGCTGCCTAATGCTGGTCAGAGAAGATGGCCAAACTGGCTCATTTGGGTTCTGGAACCGGTAAAGGTCCTGAGCAGGTATCTGTTGTTAAACTGCTGCTAGGGTAGAATAACACCATGGCCATTAGATGAAATTGTCTAGAAAGCGCCAGTGGAAGAAGCCCAGAGGAGTCAGGAAGAGCTCTAAGTAGGTGATATGTGTTACCCTTCATAGAAAAGCCTTCAAATAAATCAAGCTGGCTGAAATAGCGCAGTAGGTCATCTAATCTTTATCTCTCCTCATCTTTCAAACCAACAGTCCCCCATCTGCACATCCCCTGGCCAGGAAGTTCTAGTCCTTGCTTCAGTGGGAGGGATGGAGTGGGCAGTGACAGGCAACAACAGGGAGTGTGTCCTCAGGCCAGGGCTGGCAGGCTTTGAAGGCTGGCATTTAAGATTACAATCTCATCTAAAACAGAGATTCTACATGCTGCTTGAAGTTGAGGAACAGCTGTTCAAGCCCCTCAGGACCTGCCTCCTCCTGCCTTGTCCACCTGCAGCCTAAGCAGGTTTTCCCCTTGGAACTGGGAGGAGTTCTTCAACATGGAAGGATGCAATTGAACAAAATGGCTTATGAGAAACCAGCAGGAGGGGAGCAAAAACCCTAGAAACCAGCTTTATGCCACATAAGCCATCCAGAACTGCATCTGATTTTTAAGATCCTTTGCTTCTTAGCTTTAAAAGCAATGGCCACCCCTTCCATACAACTTTCTTGAACTGAAGAGTTGATTTTCATGAAGTAGAAGTGCTGTTTTAAATTATATTCAGCTCATTTAACATGCCATGAGTAAGCAATCACTAGAGAAGCAAGCCAAGCAGGAGCTTAGTTAGCTGAGCTCTGAGGAGTAGATGTCTGTTAGAAACCAGAGGAAGGTAGAGGAGTTTTTGGTCTCGTACAAATTGGTAATTGCCAGCTGATAGGGAGATGAACTATCTTCAATGATGTTTTTGTGCAGCCAAGTTACAGACTACTTGGTCTTAAGCAATTAGAGCTATTCCTGTTTTGTATTCTTAATAGAGCTCAGTGTCAGGCATAATTCAAATCATCTGGGTTAAACTAACACCCCTCTGATAGCACTTGCCAAACATCACTGACAATTTTGCAGTTATCAGTATCAAGGCATCCAAAGATCACTGACATTAAGTCACTGACACAAGAAAAGCACTCCCTCCCTTTTTCAGAGTTATAAATGTCTTATAAATTTATTTAACCTCACAATTGTGCACAGACTTGCTAATAAGAGCAGCAGCTTGTATGAAGCTTGTGGCAACAGCCACGTACAGGAGAGAGGGGAAGTCATGTTATACTCTGCCCAATGCAGAACTCATCTAGATATTGGAGAAATAACCCTTTAATAGGATCAATTTAAAAACAATATGTATCTGGGGACTTGTCTGAGAAAATCTTCATTGTGCAAATACTTAGCTTTAGCTTCGTGCTTCCCCTGTCAAAATTCAGAAAGGGCTAAATTGAATCTCACCCTTTCTGCTCAGAGCCCCAGCTGCAATCACCCTCATCAAGTTCTAGCTTTCCAACTCTTAATTAGCCAACAATTTACACCAGATTTTTGGTCATTTGCTCATCTTCCACTTGAGATCTCATCACAAATCTAAGTACACCCAGAGATCGCAGCCATCACATGGCATCTTCACTTTTGCAGCCTATGCTAAGGGGGGGGTCCTGTCCTGTTTAGCCACAGCTCCGTGTTGGGTTGGGGCTCACCTTGATGGGTCTTGGACTTCCTACACAGACCAGCTTTGTTGCACAACAGGAGGCAAAATTGCTTCAGAGACAGGGAACTTGGTCAAGCAAGACTGAAGTGGAAGGAAGCCTGCTTAACAGCTGTGGTGTGACCTGGCCACCCCAGGAGGGGATGTGCCTTGGTTCACTCAAGTGGGCTTGGAGTAGGTCTGCAGCTTGTGGGCTCCAAGGTACCAAAGCTTCCAAGGAGGCATCATGCAAGGCTCCCAAATCCACCAAACTTCAACACCATTGAAGTTTTTCCCATTCCCTCCCTAAACATAACACACAAGACAAGGGAGATTTCAAGAACATGTTTAATGATGGCAGTTTCTGCTGAAACACCAGAAGTCCATTCAAACTAGTCTTACCAATTTTTTCTTAAAAAGAAGCTTTGGTCACAATGACAAATTCTCTCAAACATTTTTAAACAAAATTCAAGCAATTGCAGAAAACAAAACGCACGGTCCTGACACCTCCTCACACAAAAACTGCAGCAGCAGAAACTCATCTAACAGAAGAAAAAAAAACCTAATGAAAACCATAGTCTGTCAGCCTGCAGAGATTATTCCATATACAGTGAATTAGAGGGAATGGTTACGAACAAAACATTCAAATGCATTAGTGCTTGTGTGTTCCATCTTCATTAGTGCTTGTAGAGCTCTAGGAGTTAGCTTGAGCTACAGATAAGCACTAAGGTAGCAAAAGTTAGTATGCTAAATAAGCATCTGCAGTCATCTCCACATCTTCTAGGGGGAAAAGGGGAAAAAAAGAAACACCCCAAAACCCAAATATAAAGTTATCTGTGCAATTCTGACTTATTTCTGCAGACAAGCACGGCACAGCAACTGCTGGCTTCTCAAAGGTAACCTCCAGTGACAAGGCTGTGGCTGGAGTAAAGAGGCTGCAATTCTACGCAGGGTTTTTCCCCCCCAGCACACACAAATAGGAAAGTCTCTAATTCCCTCGCTCCGTTTGACTCTGCTACCAGTGGGTGGATTTTGTAAGCAATGAAAAAGCTACAGGCAGACATCTGTAATAATGTTTCTCTTTTCATTTTCTGTAACAAAAAAAAAAAATTGCATTTAAAAAATGCTCCTGAACAAAGCAAGTCTGACTGCGCAATGCAAAACAGCAGCAGATACTAAGACACATTACAGTCACAATGAGATTAAATCTGCAGTGTAAGATACACAGAACATTAAAGTAAAACATTCATGTAGTGGTTAATGGCTATTTCTTCTCCAACAAACTCCTAGAACTACCTGAACCAAACAGTCCAAATTATATAAACTATGTTTTAAACTAATTCCTACCATTAAAAAAATATTCATATATATACTATTAGATGAGTCACATCAAGTGCTCTTAAAATCTTAACTAAATATAGCTATAGAATATTTAACCAGACATTTTAAATCACATACAGCAACTTTTGTAGAGGTAAACATTGCCTCACATTTGCAACAGCAACTGAGTATCAAACAAAGCATTCTGATTATTGTCAAGACCAGGAGCAACCAGTGAGGTTGGCCTTTTATTTCCACCAAGTAGCTGCTGCTTCCCCATAAGCACTTTTTAGCTTATGGCACACAGTTTGGGACCTTCCCAAAGGAGCCAGAGCACCCCAGCAGCAGCTAGGCACTTCTGTCTTCAACATCTTAAATACCTGGTCCCTGTCTACTGTTGATATTTGGCCACATCATGGAAACAGTGGGAACTTTTAGTCCCAAGCAAGGAAAGCTGTTGACTTTTGCCAGCCCAACTCAGCAAGTGACCTTCAAGTTGGTGGAAGAACTCCCAATTTCGAGGACTGACTCACCCTTGGAAAGGAGAAGTGCCCTTTATCCACCTTTACCTCTCATCTCTCACCTACATAACTTGGTCTCTTCTTTCTTTTGTGCACAGAGGCGGCTTCATTCCCTCTCCACCACTCTTCTTTCCAGCATGCCTGATGCTCAGTTTAATTAGTTTGGCAGAAGAGTGGACATGATCATGTTGCCATGGTGTCTGCTCAGCCGGGGCAGCCATCTCACTCCATTGCCTCCTTCCACAAATGCAAACAGAAGCTTTTAACCTCTCTCTCTCTGCTCACCATCGCCACTTCTCTGACTTCAAAAGGACTTGGTCTACCTAAGAAGTTCAATTCCTGGTCTTCAAAGTACTTTAGTCCTGAAAAGACAAAGTATTTCCTTCAGAATCATCCAGCCTGAGTCTGAAACTTGTTTTACCTCGGCAGGGTAAGAGCCCCAGATCTTATCTCAACCCAGAGCATCATTCAGCTCACTGGTCCCTGTGATTCCCACCAGGAACACAACCTGCTTGGCCCCATCCTCACCTGGCAGATGACACAATAAATATTGCTTAGTAACAGTAATACGGAATGACTCCAATTCATTCCATGAATGAAAATAACAGCATTTTTATATTGCCTCAATGACTAATATTAACACAACAGTCTGCTGTGGGATTTTTCCATCCGGGCTGAGTGGGCTGTTTGCAAAGCTTCTGCTGATTCACGGTGAGGGAAAGCAAGCTGCTTTGAGGAAAGCACAAGGTTGATGGAAAGGAGAAAAAAAATAATTCAAAAAAATTCCCCTTCACCTCTTTTTACTGACTGCAGGGCCCAGGGGAACTGTGCAGAACTGCCGCAGGTTGTGGTATGATGACAAAGAAGCTCAGTGTTCTCAGCAATCCTCAAATCCCAACTGGCTTTCAAAAAAAAAAAAAAAAAATAAACAAAACCCCAAACTGGCAGCTTGCTGCAAGGACGGTGCTCTGCCAGATACTCTGCGGTCTCCTCGAGGGGCTGTAACTGCAGGAGGCCAGTAGACAGTCAAGCAAACAGTGGGACAATCCTAAAAATTTGGAAAACATGCATTCCCCAAGAAAAGCAAGGTTCCAGCCAGCTTAAAAACCCAAAATAAAAGGTGTTAAGGGGTGCAGTAAACAGAGAATAAACACGCCAAAGAGAAGTGTGAACTGCATCTGTGGTTACTTTAACGGAAAACCACAAAGTTAAGAAACTAAACCAGTTAGGTTTGCCCTTTCTAACGATGGCCTGGAAAGCATACATGCTTGCGGTCTTCTAAACCCAATCCATCCAGACGCAGTAATCTAATTCTCATAGTGTCATCCCACAGCTCTGACCTTTGGAGCACAAAGCACAGCAGGCAGCAATGGTTAAAAACGCTTCCTTGAGTTAAATGGGATTTGTCAAGCAGGTGGTAGGGAAAAACTTCCAGTTTGATACAGATTAAGATCACTTACATGAAGCTCCCATGAAAAATAAGAGGTGTTCTTTCTGCAATCTAATCATTCCACACGAGGCCTTATTTTGCTTAGAAAAAAAGTAATATAGATGAATTGTAGACAAGTTACAGTAAGCACAGGACCGTACAAAACACTGGTTTTACTCCCTGTGGAAGGGCAGAAAATTACAAAAATATATCTTCTTTAATCCAAGATTCTTGTAGTTTAGGGCATGCCTGATTCTTCCTATTTCCCTGTGGTCACATTTATTCAAGTTGGTCTGATCAGAGCTCCTTGGGACAGTGACAATGTCATCACAAAAGCTTAGTGCAATTGTTTTTTTTTAAAAAAAAAAAAATCAGTAGCAAGTCAAGAAAATTTTCTATATGAGTCAATCTCTCACCCCCTCCCCCAAAAATCCTACACTAAACATACAGTGTGGCATTTCAGCATGGCTTACATTTCTACCAACTGAAGTCGTAAGTCGCCTCTGTAAGTCCTAAATAATACACCTTTCATTTCTTTTAAACACGTGATCTGTTTAACAATGACCAAAGTTTAACAGTGACTGAAGCATTGAATTAGGATTTTAGAAAATAAGTCCTTGGGGCAGCTTGGTTCAATCTTCCTTTTCTTCTTTCTCCAAAACTTATTTAGACCATGATGAGCTGCAAGTACATAGGGCTGCTTTTTCTCATGCTTTAGTGTCGCAGCCCTCCTAAAGCAAGACAGAGCTGAGTTTGCAAAGAGGAACTCTGGTCATTCCAATACAGCAGTTTGGAAACCAGGGAACGGAATGGTGACGTTTTGGTCAGAAGATCCACAGCCTGCTGTACAAACAGCACCTGGAGGAGATGAGGCTCGGTTTGGTCGTAACGCTGCAGAGATGAAAGCCTCCCCTTTCACAGTTATGGCTTCAGCAGGTCCCTCAACAGCAGAATGACATCTTGCAGGGCACCAACACTCCATGGAGCTGCTTTACCTGGAAAGCAGGAAGAATTAGTGCAGTCGTAGACTTGCAATTAAATAGCTCACAGGCAGAGATGCAAAGTGGGAAAAAAAAAAAAAAAAGCCACAAAGCAAAAGGTAGCATTATTCACTGTGATTGCTATCAGTTCTCTCCAGCAGCTGATTTCCATGGTGACACTGGACACCGATGTGGTGTTAACACTGTGCCAAAAGAAGCTAGACCAAGTGAAGTAAAAAAGAGTTACATCAGACAAAACCCAGATGCTGAAAGATCCCGTGACCAGCCCCTGTGCAGACCAGAGAAAGGAGCACGCACAGGGCCAGGCTGTGATTTTACTGCACGTGAAACAGCATCTTAGACCTCACAGCTTTTTTTTTTTTTTGTCCACACCAGTGCAGTCCCTTCCTAACCAGCACACGTGAACCGCCCTCCTTCCTGTAGATTCTCCTCCTGACACCCTACTGCTTTAACTGCTTCAGGGTTCAAATAAAAAATTCTTAATAGCAACTTGCTATACTCCACGAAGAAGGCGAAAGCCCTCCTATAGGACTGCACCACCAGTGTATAATTGACTGAATGAGCCAGCAGAACACAGTGTGCTCTGCAACAACTGTTACAGCCACATGAGGAAAGAGCCTGGCCTTCAAAAACCAAACAAAAATTGCTTTTTCATCACCTCTTTCCTCCCTTGCTGCAGACCCATGGGAAATTCTTAACAGCAGCACCAAAGCTTTGATAATTTGTTGTATTTATAGTAAACAACTGACTTTGTTAGTTATTTGCACCCCCTTCAGATGAGGATAAATGATACCCCTCCATTTACACACAACTTGTCACTGCTGCCTGCTGGGAAGAAAAAAAAAAAAAATATATATATATATAAATTAAGCTGCTACAAGCCCCAGCGCAATTCACCTAGCATCATCCAGAACAGCCTGAAGCTTTTGCTGGCAAAAGGAAAATAAATCCATTAAAGCTGCTCCCTTGAGAGTCAACACCTTGCCATAAGAAGCAGACAACAGCACGCTCCATTCAGAGCTGCACACAGTCAGGATCTGGAAAGGCTGTATTCAAAGAGAAGACACCAATAGTGTAACTCATATTTTTCAGAGACTCCCAAAAGACTTGAGCACATCAAAGGCTGAGCCCTGTAACTGTGATGAAGATGTTTCCACGGAGTTCAATGCTATTGGAGCCTGAAAAAGGGATGAATCCAGAATCCAGCCTTTACGTGTGGTGCATCTTTCCTCTAAAACATCCCGCAAGCTCTCGAAAGCCCTTCAGTCCCATGGTGGTGGAATAAATGTTCCTCTTCCCTCTGCCTGCCACCACTCCTTACACATAAATCTTTTCCGCTTTCAAGAGCGCTTTGAAAGATGCATTCCTAAAATGCTTCTGCGTTTTGCTGGTGCTGCTGCTGTTAGAAGGAAAACTGACAATCCATGTGGAAAACAAACTGAGGAATTTCACTTAGCCAAAAGAAAGGATGGGGGCCTCAGTCTGCCCCAAGAAAAACTTGAGGGTTTTTTTTCAATATTTATTTAGAAGCCTGATATTGGGGTTGGGACAATACCAGCTCTGGCATTTAAAGTCCAAGTTTTTCCTCAACTCCAGGGTCTCACATATTACCCTGGACTGAAAACGCTCTGCGGGGACGGTTGTGAAATTCACCCAGCTGGGCTGGGCAAGCACAGCCAGAGCAGAAGGCTCTGCCTCCACCAGCTGCGTGTCAGCAGGAAGAGGAGACACTGCTGATATCCCAGATTACTGAAGTGCTTTGAAAGCCTTTCATGTGCAAGGCACCACAGAATTTATTCAGTACTTGTTTTCAGTTTTCTATTGAAGCTGACAAGAAATCTCCCAATGGGCTATGCTACTGTTAATAAGCTTAATAAGCTAACAATTTTATTTACCTTTTCAAAAACTGGGGGTTTTTTTGCAGCTGTTTTAATCTCTTTTCTCTGCTTACACAAAACAAGCAGAGTGCTCTGTGATGAGGGATGGTTGCTAACACCACTTTGTTGGGGACATTTGCCCATAATCTACTTTACTTCAGTCCTCTCTTCGGTATCACCCAATGCCAACTGCCTGATGACCTACAGTGACCTACCCCATCGAGTAAAAAATCATGAAACCTGCATAACTTCACCTTGCCTTCCTGAAAGAAAGTCCTAAAGCGGCAAAAGAGGAGCAGGAAACCTTCAAATCAAGATCTCTTGATGAGATGAGAAAGAGTACACTTGAAGATGGGATTTAGCTTTCCACTAACTCATTTTCCAAGATGTGCAGCAACTGTAATCCCATACAAAACATGAAAAAATATCTTTCATCTGGAAAATTATGATGAATACAGTTCATGTGGTTCAAAAAAAAAAAAAATCAATTGGACAGGGATACCTTTTGGCCTTCAGCAGCACAGATTGAACTGGCAATGAAGAAACAAACACCTGTGTTCAGTTTGCTTTTTTCTGTAGGTCTATAATAATTTCAGAACAATTCTGAATCACAGAATCATCACAGAATGGTTTGGGTTGGAAGGGACCTTAAAGGTCAAGTTCCAACCCCCCCTGCCATGGGCAGGGACACATTCCACTACAGCAGGCTGCTTAAAGCCTCATCCAGCCTGGCCTTGAACACCTCCAGGGATGGGGCATCCACGACTTGCCTGGGCAACCTGTTCCAGTGCCTCACCACCCTCACTGTAAAGAATTTCTTTCCAGTATCTAATCTAAATCTCCCCTCTTTATCCAAACGCCTCTTTCACTACCAGAGCAAATACCCAGAGAAAACCATCCTCCATATTAAAAAATTGTTTCCACAAAGCTTTTCAAGGAGGTGTTAATGTCAAAGTGATTTGGCATCTTTGCTCTGTGACAATCTTTGATTTAGTCTTTCAGCCTCTTGTCACACAGAAATTGTGCCTGCAGGATTAGAGAAGCCATCAACAGAACCGCTTCCCTGCTACTGAAATGAGATGGCAAAGGGGGTGTCTAATCCGGCGCACGCACAGTTCTGCGTTTGTCAGAGGCAGGCAGTGGGTGGCTTTTGCATCTACAGAAAGGACTGTGTTTGGTTAAGATTTTGAAGTGGTCTCATTAGCCTGCTTTACGGGAGGAAGGTGGTTATTTCTCATTGCTCCACAGCCCAAGGGAAGTTGGGGGTGGGATCTACCGGGAGACCAAAACCTTAAAGCCTCCTGAAAAAAAAAGTTTAAAAAAAAAGAAGAAAAGAAAGTAACAACCTTCATCCAACAGCCCAATTTACAGTCTGCTGTTCTTTGATGCCACATGTAAGACTGGAAACAAATACACACAAGGACAAAGCATTAAAGGAAAGAAAATTAACTGCATGAGAACAATTGGAGAGGTATATGTTGCTTCTCTCCTGTTGCTGCTAGACACCAACTGCCTTTTAATTAGAGCACTGTTTGCATTACATGGGGGAGACAGCACAGAATCTCAATTACTCCCCCGAACACAGATGCAATTGCCAGTACAGATCTTTCAAGGATGGGAGGGGACCTCAAACAAACCAGCCCAGAGCCTACCCACATATTCCTCAGCAAAGACTTATGCTACAAACCTGAAACAAGACTCTATTTATGACCTGTATATCGGTCACAGTAGGTTAATATTGGGGTAATGAACTTAGTATCATGCACAGGAGATACCTAATGTCATGACACTCCAGCCAGCTATTCAGATTTCTCCTTACTGCCATGCTGGTGGTAACCCTAGGGACCTGAAAGCACAGGATTGTCTTACAGTACATATAAGTAATACTTGAACTGAATAATGCTTATAGTCCATGACAGCCACCATGTCCCTACCGTGTCGCTCTTTGGAAAACTGGTTCCCTTTTCACTCTATTCTCATGTTTTCCCAGAAGCCTGTATTTTAGAAATATTTTTGGTGCCTTTCTAGTGGAAAGCACTGAGCAAATCATCACTTTAAGAAGAATGGACCCTTTTCCCCATAGTTTCATAGCTTTTAAATCAAAAATGAACAGGATAAAAGATTCCAGTTAATTTCAATGTGATATTCAGGAGCCAAGGCAACTTTGAAAATGGTAGGTTTAAATGGCTGCAGAAAGTTGGTTTCTGATAGCAGCATGTATGTTACAACACTGAACGATGGCCGGTCCGGCCCATAGGCATATCTTTCAGTACCAGTGTGTCACACAGAAATAAAGAATCAAGGAAATCAAAATAATGGCTCTTGTCATCCATGGCACTGCACCAGTGGATTGTGCTGCATCACGGGGCTGCACGAGGTTCAGCCTCTCAGAAAACAATCCCATTCCTGGTACAGTCACCAAAGCAGCACCTGGTCAAAGTGCCCTCACCAAGGCTTTGTAGCACAGACAGGCCAGAATTCTGTCATGCCATGAGCCAAGTCAGCGCCGCTACTGGGAGGCTGTTTGAATAAAACCGAACAGCCACCACAACTCATACTGATGGCTGGCAAGGATACACCTTCATTTGAATTAAAAAATAAACAAAAGAGAGAGTGCAGAATATTCTAGCCCATGGGTACTCATCAGGAGACACCTGTCACTCCTCTGTCCCCACCACAACTGCTTCCAGGTTGCCGCAACTCATGACATATTGCTTTAGTTGGCTGAAAGAGCAGTATCACCCCATTCCTTATGGATCAGCCCTAGCGATACCTCTGCAAGTTCACCTGATGCATCGGCACAATTTTTTGGTTTTTTGAGATAATTGAGAGGGGAAGTAGTTTTCTTGACTTAGCAGTTAACAAAGGCTCTTTTAAAACAGACACTTGCTGAATATCCAAAACCTGTCTCTCCCATTGTGTGGCTACCGGCATGTATTTATAACTCCCATTAACCACAGGAAAGGACAAAGTTACCTATCCTTACCCTGTTTTCCTGGAATCTGCACCCAGCTGCAAAAAATAATGGAAGCCTTAGATGGCACAAGGCAACTATTGCCTGAATGCCAGTTCTGGAGGTGGAAAGGCACTGGGGAAGGAACCCCAACAGAAGACCTGGCAGTAGTTCACTGACTTACTGTGGGCATGTTGGAGGTGCCCCTTCAGCTGTTCTAGACCTCTCTTCCCATCTGAACACAAGCACCCAAGAAGGACCCCCTGACTGGTCTAATGGGGATGTCAATGGTCAAACTCAGCAATTCACATTTGCAAAGAAGTGTCTTTACCCGTCACAGGAGATGAGAACTGTTTGGAAATATAGTCCCTGAGCTGCACAAAGGACACAGAGAGCTTGATAGCTTTTACAGCAAATGCATCCTCAAAGAAGCTTTCCCAAAATCAGTACTGCTGAGGACTTGGCTGTAAGATTATCTCCCCCTCTAAACTGAGGCAGCTCTGTTTGAGCTAAACAAATGTATGTCTGAAACAGCATGGACTGGAGAAAATGTGGAATTTAATAACTGTTACATTGTGACAGAAAGGAATAATTCCCACAGCTGAAGAAAGGACTAGTTGGCTAAGAACCAAAAACCCCTACAGTCTCTGAACAGAGCATCACACAAGGTGAAGAGCCATTTGTACTGTGGAGGAAGCCAAGAAGACCAAATACCTTTTGTGAAAGCATGAGCACAGTGCGTGCCCCAGGGAAGCAATGTCAGATAACACAACTACAGCTCTCATGAGTCAGATGGTTTCCAGCAAGCTCTCTTCTTTGTTCATCTAGTGTTTTACTATTAAACATCTTATCCTGAAGCGCTGCCTTGATGGAGAATCTTCTGTTCTCACTCTTTGGAAAACCCCTCTGGCCTCGCTACCGAAAGTTCACAGAGAAAGTACTCGGTTAAGAGCAAGAGAGGCAAGAGACATGGACTGTTAAAGTAGTCATAGTGAGACAGATCTCTGCGCTCCGGGTTTAACAAAGCTCAGTCCCAAAGTAAAAACTGCCTAAACTGAAATTACTAAAGCAAACACAGGGCAACAACAGAGAATGGCAACAGTCAGGCAAGAACTGACAAGAGTCTTCTAATTCAAGAATTAATTATTTTACACATAAAGGCACGACTCACACCATTCATTGTTTCATGGCTCCAACAACTGCTTGACTTTTATAGAGAAATAACAGTTATTTTGAAAATGACCAGCAGAGCATGTGGTGATATGCGTTTTAGATGCTGGCACACATGTGCTTAGAGCAAATGTGTTGTTCCCCCCTTCCAAAGTTAGGACATGGGCAACATGAGTAAAGTCTGTAAAATCTCCAGTTAGGAGTTGTCAAGATCTGTGTTTTTATAATTAGGAGAGCTTATTTCAGCCAAAGTGAGACAGATTTTAGAGTAGGCCTTATTTGGATGAGAATGCAACTCAAAGGCAGTGGATGGCTTGATGCAAACAAGAATAAGAGATGCATATATCCTGATGCCATAAATCAATGCACATCATCTTCATGTGCTGAGTGGTTGCTATAAATCTCAGGCCCAGAATAGGCACCAAAAGTTTTGGGTTGTCCCACCACTTCTTTTTCAAAAAGGGAAACACTTTTAAAGAAAGTTTGTTGCTAAGGGATAACCACTGAAAACATCAACGAGGGACCACAGTCCTCTCTCGGTCACAGAACAACATGAGAGCACTCTGGTACAAACCCAGGGACTGATGGAGACTCACCATCCCTTCCCACCCAGGCTCACAGCAACGGCAACGCCTGGGAAAGCAGCCCTTGATCCACAGCCCTCCATCCAGAACCTGTGGAGGCACCGAGAGCGCAGAGGAACGACTGCCAGCGGCTGCCCGAGAGGGGAAGTTCATCCTGTTAAACCTTATTAGGTATTTGGGGCACATCTATCCCCTTGTGCTGCTCTGCAGAGCAAAGAGGAGGGCAGACAGCCCTAGGGGTAGCACTGGGGTTATTACAAGAGCAGGGGAGTATGGAGATGTGTGCTGAGAACTGGCAGAGGGACTGTCACGGACAGTGATTGTGCTTGCACAAAGTGAAAGGGAGGTTGTGACTGCCTCGTCTCTGCCAAGCTGGCCCAAGCAGAGGAGAAAAAAAGAGCTGTCTTCACTAATAAGAACTCAGTGATCAAACCTAACCAGACAGGCTGGCAGCAGTACCTGTATTTCACATCAAACACTGTTGAGTCTTCGTCCTCATCGTCTTCTTCGTTCAGAGGAGCCATTTCTACCCGCTCGGCTGGAGTGGTGATTATGTCATACTTCCTGGTCTTCTTAATCCTCTTGCCAGACCTGAAACACAGAGGTGGGAAAGGAAGGATGGTCGTTATACAGTACTCCTCGGAGAGGCTGAAGCTGTTCCCACCAACACTGAACCACTGCCCTGTGTAATTCAGATCCCCCCAGATGTGAAGGCGACAGAGCCAGCCTGCATCCCCTCACGCTGCCTTTCCAAGGCCACCATTTGTCCCCGTCAGTGTAGAGCAGTTTCTTGTCAGCTGCAATCCAGATCAACGTCAGTCTTTTGGCTGCTGACAAACCAGAGATCCTCGGACACCCCAGGCAGGCATACGAGTGCCGCAGCCCACTGCGTCCTCCTGCTGCCACGCTCAATAAGTGAGACGTGGGCTTAATCAGCTAAAGCAGCCAAGGGTTTAGCTTTAGATTAGAAAACCCAGGTTAAGCCCTGCTGAGACAGGAGAATGTCCTAGGTAGAATTGTAAGGAGCAAAGGGATGGTGATGTTTGGGTACAAACAGCCTGCTCTTTTTTCTTGCCATCAGGCCAAGTTCAGGACTCACAGAGTAACAACCTTGAGCCTTGTCTGAGTATTTTCATGCTCTATGCTAAGTGCTATGAAAAATTATCCACTATCATTCAAAGCTAACTGTACCTACCACCTCTCCTCCTACAGATGCCAGCCTTACTTTCCCTTGGAGATGCTCTAGCGCCTGCCTGTCCCACAGTTTTGAGAGATCTATTTTCTATCACTTTCAATTAACAAACAATTGGGCATGGCTTTTCAACTAATTTTCTGCCTCTAGCTTGAATTGTGCAGGTCCTTTTTATTTCACCCACACCTTTCATGCATATTAGGAGGGTCACACTGCTGATGCATGAATCCAGTTTGTAATTATACATTAATGAAGGGGCTGATGAGTATGGCTAGCCTTCAGGGAGAAAACTGGATAGTTTTGGTTAAACAAACAGCAGAATTTTCCCCTTCAACTTTTATAAAACAAAACTGACAACTGCCAAGCATGGGAAGGGAGCTGGTGCAGGCACAAGCAAGCAGCCCCTAAATTTTGGTACTCACAACTACCGCTCCAAGCGGACAGCATACAGTATACTTTCACCCTCAAGAATTCTTGCCCTGGCACGCCACACAAGGTGTGCCAGATTCAACACTCCCATTTTTGCACCAAGAATGCAACCTTTTAAAGAGTTACACAGCAGCAAGAACCAAGATGTGAGCATCACAGAGAGACTAGGACTCATGCATGTGTTTGCATCTCCACCGCAATGGTCCCTCCCAGGCTTCAAGTAAGGAAAATTTAAACCAGTGATCAGCTCGGATGTGGAAGTCTCAAGTGCCTCTGCCCAGCATTCCTTTTGGGCAGTTGTCCAAGGCTGAACAAACACGTCCCAGCCCTTGGGATGGAGCAGTTTGCATTTCCTCCCCGCTCTGAAGGCTAAGGTCACATCAGGAGCGAGAAGAAAGACGTCTCCTGTCGCCTAATCTTTATAGCAATCTCTGCCGCTGTGTCACGTAGAGCACAGGGTGGTTTGTTCTATTACTGCTGTTGTTGAAACAAGCAATTTTATATCCAATACAGTAGGACTCAACCCAAACACTTGAAAATCCTTTTGAAAACACTTCTCTATATTATTCCGCTTCTCAGCCAAGACCTAGCAGCAAAGTGATGCAGGGAGGTCTCATCTTACAAGTAATGCATTGCTTTTACAAGGAACATTTACTCATGCTGTGAAGCCTAAACACAGACCAAACCTAACCTGTGTCTACCTGTCAGAACAAACCACACACAGCCTCACTTACCACTTTGCCTTTCATGTACAGTCTGCAGGGGGTTTCTGGAGGTTCACTCGTTTAAGACCTTGCCTCTGTATCAGGCCCACTTTATTGAGAGACATCCTCCCTTGCTCCCTCCACTAGAAAACATAACTTATTCTATGGAGTTCATCTTACAACAGTTAATTTTGGAGTGTTTGAAGCAATTACTGCAGAATAGGTATTTTTAGAAATAGGAAACTAGAATCCTGTACCCTCCAGCCATTAATTAGTCTATTTGGGCTACACTTTAAGAGGACCTAGAGCAGAACTCACTGCACGGTGATCTATTAATCCTCCACAACCCTCCCTTAACCACAGTGCTCAATTAGAAAAGGGAGAAAGATCATTTTGCTGCTGGGTTTTGGCTAAGCCACTGCTATCAGTTGTTTGCCACCGGGAGAGAAAAGGGTCTTTCCTTGTCTCTTCATCCTCAAATTCATACTACACAAGATTGCCAAACTCATTTGTCAATAATCTGCACTTTTCAGTGGTCCATTTTCTCGCTCATTTGAATGACCCCCATAGGCTTCAGATATACTAGAAGAACCATTCCTGAGTTTAAAGGAAAGCCTTGGGAGCGTACACACACACACACCCCAAAACAAGCTGACCATCAGGAAGCCATTGCACATTAAAACTCCCAAACCTCAGTGGATCCCTGTAATTATCAGGGACAACAACGCAAAAGGAAAAGCACTTTATCCAGAAGATGGGACCAGGGAGCATCTTTTGTTTGCAGACAGAGAGCAGAGTCAGCACAAGGCAGGAACTCCAGAATACAAATGTTTCCTGAACTTTGGAGACCTCCTGGACAGGATCAGGACAGATGAGCCCTCATGGGCAGAGAGGATCTCCTTTCCAGCCATGTTCGTTTTGCCTGAGTGCTTTTTAAAGCAAACAAGAAGCATGCTGGAAGCTGTGGTCAGAAGAGTATGTCCCTTGCACAACGACAAACTGAAACGCTCTCCAAGTGGTTTAGCCAGGGTAGAAGTGGGACTGGGCATTTCAGCACAGAAAACTGTCTTCCACTTAAAAAAAAAAAAAAAAAAAAAATCACATTGCTTCTGCTGTCTGACTTCAGCCACCCCCTTTAATTAGAAGGGGCTGCTAGAGGTCTTGCACTGAATCATCATGAGGAAGAAAAAAAAAAACAATTTAACTGCTGCCAGGAATATTAACCTTTCACTTTAGACCCAGTGCTGCTCCCACCAAAACAAACTCACTGGTGTCAGCAGAAGGCAGGCGTAGCGGGCACAGTGCTTAACTGAGAGAAGATTTAGAATAACTTATTGGAGGCAGGGGCCTGTTTCCAGTTCCTCCTGAGCTGTTTGGCCACTGTGGTGTTCATACACTGCCCTTGGGCTTGAACGCCTGCAGCAATGCTTATCACGCTGGGATTGGGTCCATTAGAAACCAAATGGACCCCCTCCCTTCCATGGAGCCACACGGGGAGGGACAACACACAGAGACAGGCTGGAGCAGAACGCTGACTTTGTGTCTCTGTGTTTTGACTTGGGGCTATTTTGATCAAGCACCAGTCATGTGCAGTACTTCATCCTCCTTTCCGAAGCATCATGTGGTGGAGTAAATGCTCAAGTCAACTCACTAGTTCACTATATTATTTACGCCTCTCATCTATTTTAGTCAACAAGCCTGATATTCAAAGATAATGCTTTTCTTGACCCAGAGAGAGAGGTCTCTGCATTTCTAATCTACCATTAACGCTTCCTGCCAAAAGATGCAAAGAGAGGGGACCTGGAAAAAAAAAGAAAAAAAAACGACGACAAAAAAACCCTACCCCTTCTTAGCAGTGCTTATTAGAAGTTTAATTAAGCCAGCAACAACCTTACTCCTAGAATTGCAGCACTGTTATATCAGGAATGGAATTGGGACTGGTTTATTTGCTGTTAATGTGGTCCCTTAGCCGTGTAAAAAAAGTTATGGAAATATAAACCTGGGGAAACCCCAGGCTTATTACCAGCTGATGAATTAGATCTGCGATATTCCATTACTGTTGATCTGTCTGGGCATCCCTGCTGTCTGGATGGTGCTGTATGTAACAAAGTTAAACCATGAAGCTAAGTTCTTAAGTGTTTTCTGGATATACATCTTGCTGTAGCAAACTGAAGGTGCTGCATTTTTCTAACAACTAACTCCTTAAGGTGGAATATAGGCAACCACAAAGAACAGAAGCATCTTCTTGTTTAACTGTGCTGCTAATAGGAGGGATGGATCAGAGATGCTACTGGGAATAACTTCATGAACACCTAAATGGGATATTGTTGTGGTTCAGTGAAGCAGTGATGTCTGTATAATTAAAACACAGCCACTCACATCTGGTGGTCAGTACCAGAGCCAGCCTGTACTTTCAAACATTACAGCACAGTCCGACCAATATCATCTGAGGTGTGCTCAAGAAGTATCCTTCATTTATACAGCACACCACCAGAAACTTTTATGATTTACCCAAACTCTTCAAGGCAGCAAATCTTACGTGAAGAAAGAGCATTCATCCTCTGTTGTGACTGCTCACATCAGAGCTGTAATGAGCCCAAGACGAGTCTTCCCAAAGATGGAACCTCTGAGACCCAGGACTAGTGTCCCTTCTGTCATTCTTTGTGGCCCTAACTAAACTACTTCTAGCTTAAATTTAGCTTTCAACATAGGTTACAAATATATGTTTCGGGGCTGGTTGCTTTATTGGGGCTTTCTTCTTCTCCATTTAAGGTCATTTTAATGGTGAGTTTTTCTTTTCCGTTTCTAGCAGAGGTCTTGTCGTTGCTGGAGGACTCTAAATGGTTATAATGCAATTAATTTTAAATCAGTCAAACTCTCTGGGGTTAAGCCTGGATGGCCTGGAGCTACTACCCAGCTCATAGAACAATGGGTCTTGTATCCTATGATCATATGCTTGAACCTCTCTCCTCAATTTCAGTAATTTATACCAGTTTTGCAATTACTAGAAAACTAAGCTTAAAGTGGTATTTGAGGAAGAAATCAAAACTGAACAACAAGCAATTTAACAAAGCAATGAGATACACCATGAACAGGTAGCTTCTCTCTAAAAATCAAGATAAATAGCAACCTTTTCCAGCCTGGGTTCTGTTCATTCAAGGACAGGTCAAGACACGCAGCAAACACTTATTGCACACAGTTTTCTGCAACTAAAGCCCTGGGTTGCTTTCAGCTGGCCCATTTGAGCAGAAATAACTTATGTAGTTTCCCCAGAAGGCATATAGTCTACCAGCAGAGATAGCCCCATCTGAAAAAATCATGTTTCCTGGGAGATGATCCCAAGAATTGCATTGCAATGAAATGAACTGAACTGAGCTGCATCAGGAGAGAGAAATAGGACAGAACATAGGGGTAGAAAGGCAAAAATCAAAAACACAGATCAAAGAGTGATTCAGCCACATGAAGTGTTCATAAGCTGTTTCTTGGTAATGCAACCTACCCAACTATTTGACTGAGAACAACACGAAATTTGGTCTGCTGTGGAAATGGTTTTGGGTTGGGAACACGCAGTGCCCAGGGATATAAGAAAGAAAGCAAGCCCAGAAATGAACTTGGAAAAAAAAATACTATAGCAAATTAGGCCTTTACACATGTAGCCAAGTAGCAAAGTCTTGGCTGACCTCCATAATCCCCAGTAGCCACAGAGAGAAAGGAAATTCAGACCACTTTGGGTAACACCACATTCTGAATCACAGGACCATCAGATGGATTCAGAGCATAACATTCCCAAAAGGAATGAAGAGAAATCTCTGAGCATTGTCTTAAAAACACAGCTGGAGAGTTGGAGAAATATATCCATCCCTGCTTGAACAAAAAATGGAAAATAATATTTACCTTAAAATACATAAAAAATAGATGTATAAAAAAATAAAATGTACAACAAAATAAATCCAATGCCTGTGACAAGAATATCTGGCCACTCACTAGTTCATTTCATCTCTACCATCCATATCCAAAATGATAATTTACTTCCAGCAACCCAGAGCAATTTCACAGCGAAGGTTTAATCAAAGATTGGATTCCAGCAAAATCTCTTTAATAGGAATCCATGACACTTCAGAAAAAAAAAAAATGCAATGTTTTTGACTAAGCATGAACAAAGCTCTTATTCCGATAGAGAAAAGCTTTACATTTATTGAGGGTAAATCCCTTATCTCTTCTGCAACAGAATGTCCTCCAATCTATGTTGTCAGCTACAAGTGTGACACTGTACAAACATACCTGTTGGCATTCTTGTCTCATTTGCAGCTGGGATAACTGTTTACAAACAAATGCTCTGACAGATAAAGAAATGCACTCAGAAGCCAAAAGCTTCATTTTCCTTGCAGGTTCTCTTAGCTAAATGAGAGATCTTAAGACAGATTTATTTAGTTATTTTACACATCTTTAACGCTGCATTAACTCTGACCAGTTGCATAACGACAACTTTGGCATGGGAGAATTAATCTGTCATTCCCAAGGTGACTTTAACCTGGACCTGAGTTTGCTGACTATGGTATAGGGAAAGGTCTTTAAAGGCTATCAGTTTGCTTTCTTTGGCTAGAAACGTTCAGCTTTACGCCAGGTCTCCTTGACACAAGGTCTTGCTTTATACCCAGAAGAAACTGAGGCAAAGGAAATAAATCCTCCAAGATCAGAGAGAACTAGGAGTAAAAACTTAAGCTTTTCATTCCACGCTTAGTTACAGACTTCCTAATTCTAGTTCATATACCTACTATCAATTTTTCTGTGTTCATCCATTTATACAGCAGCAAAGTGGTTATATTGATTTAAAAAAAAAAATCCTTCAATATTTTACTGGGTTCTTTCGAACCATCTTACTTTAACAAGCAAATTTACTTGCATTGTCTTTCGCCAGCTGCTGCAACACCTAAGAAAAATTTAGTTAGATGTCAATTTCTTTAGAAAATATCAGTTCTTACCCATTTCGGTCCTTAAGACCACACTTTATAATACTGTTGTTGTGAAGGCTGCCCTTTCTACACAGAATTAATTCAGAAGCAGGAGAAGCAGAGCACAAAGGACCCGCTTGAACACAGAACAAGGAAGAATTCACCAACTCCACTTGTTCAACTACTTCTGTCACCTGAGACGTGGCACGCACCTCCTCCCTGCCACCAAGCACCAGCTGCTCTGCAATCCGGCATCTTTCCTGCTGCCCCTACCTAGAAGTCAGACAACTGTTAACTATAGAAAGTTTGTGATCTTCCCTGGCAAAGCTGGGCACAAACACACAACTTTTTATTTGTAGACTGTGTGAGACAAGGACAACCTCAAGTGCACCATGGGGACTCTCGCCACTACCCCGAGAGAAATAATAATTAACACTAACAGTGCCAAATGGGGCTTCAATATTTGCTTTTCTTCTGCTCTGGCAACAAGCCGAGAGGAAAACTGACTTTCTAAAGGGACTGAGTTTAATTTACTCGTGTCCCTTGCAGCAGGAGACATTACAAGTTTCAAGGGCTGCCCGGATAACTCAAGCACGCACCAGCACTAACCCACTTCAGCAGTGTGAAGGGCAGCAAATGAACTGGCTCACACTGGTTATGCCATGATAAATTCATGAGATATGAGCACCAAGCAGATGGAAACCCTTGCCCAGCTTCCTTCTGCTCACTAGCACTTCTCTTGGCTCTATGAGTGACCAGGAGCACCTTCCCTTCTGTGCTGGGAGCAGGAGCTTGCACCCATCAGCAACCTACCCCACCGAAACACCAGGGAGTTTGGTTATGCATCACAGATCTAGTTAAACCGGGCTGTGGTCTAAGCCAACATCGACTTTTTGTTATGGACCTCCCCAAGCCTATCTGCCTAAGCTCCATTAAAAGGAAAAAGAAAGATTTGTCTTTTTTACCCAGCAGGAGTTGCTACAGGGGTGGCATCTGCATTATCCCATGGTGCACACCACGCACATGGATGAGACCTCTCCAGATCAATCAGGTCCACCTGGAGCCAACCATCCCTTGGGCTTTGAGTATCTCCAGGGATGGAAACCTTATGACCTCCCTGTATCCAGCAACCCACCATCCTCACCCCAAAAAACCACCCCACATATTTTCATATGTTCAGGTGGAGTTTCCCGCATTGAGGTTTGTCCCCAGCCATTGCCAAGCGGGGATCCATGTACCCCACACCTGAAGAAAGGCACCCAAACCCCATCCCCTGCCCTGTTTTTCTGCATAAGTGGGGGAAGACGCAGATTTGCGAGGCCGGTGCCAACCCTAGGGCTCCCCAGCAGCTTCATGAGGCGTTTACACACGCCTTGCTCGAAACCGGGCTCATCACAAGCTGAGGAGCTCCACATCGCCAGGGCCTCCCGCCTCTCCGGGGGAAAGCTGAGCCCACCCGACCCCCGGCCTCCCCTCTCCTCTTCGGCCCGGGGCAAGCGGAGCCCCCGCGGCCTCGGCCCGGCACCTGCCGGCGAAGGCGCGGCGCGGCCCGGGCGGGCCCTACCTGAAGACGCGGAGCAGGAGGCAGGCGATGAGGGCGGCCGTGAGGGCGCAGGCCCCGATGACGGCGGCCTTTAGCGCGGAGAGGTCTCGGAGCAGAGCGGGGACGGGGCTGAGCTGGGCCCCGCTGTGGTTGCCGGGGGCTCCGACCGGCTCGGCGGGCAACCGGCTGCCGTTCACCACTGCCGGGCCTGCCGCCGCCTCCTGGCTGCCGCGGGTGCCGGGGGCAGCCGGCAGCAGCAGCGGCGGCAGCAGCAGGCAGGCCCAGAGCAGCAACAACGGGGCGGCGGAGCGCATCCTGCCCGGCTCCAGCCGCCGCCGTGCCGAGCCCCGGAAGGCAGCGCCGGCCCGGCTCGGCCCGGCCCGCCCCCCCCAGAGAGGCGCCGCCTCCCGCTGCCGGGCCCGCCGGTGGGTGGGGGGGCGGCCGGTACCGCGGCCTTCAGCGCCTCCTCCGCCTCCCCGCCGGGCACCCCGGGCTCCTCAGGGCCCCGCCGGTGGCCAACGGCGTTTCCTTGCCGGTAAACGAGTGCTTAATGGCAGCGGGGGCAGCATCTGCCCCCATGCACGGTGGTCAAACGGCCACCAAGCACGGCGCAGGCCTCCCTGTGCTGTGGGGAGACCACAGCGGGGATGCTCATATCAAGAATTTGTAGATTTGCCCTTTTTTGTGTGTCTTTCCACTGGCCGCCTGGGTTGTGCTTGCGGGTTGATTCCCTTACCGCTCTTTCACATCTCCAAAATCTTAAAAATCATAAGATTCATGGAAATCGTGGCCACAGTTCTGTGCACCAGCCTGGGCGTGCAGAGCAGAGCCATCGGCCAGGCCAGACAGGGATCCCACACCAGGACACTGCCAAGGCACACCTTGGTTTTGCTCTCCATATTCTGTATTCACATGAGCTTCACCCTGGAAAATAACTGTGTCCAGGGAGAAGGCGCGTTGCCACCAACATGAAGTGAATCAGGGAAAGGAGGGATAGAAGAGTGAGCCGATTTCCTTCCCAGGAAACCCAGTGCTTCAGGGTTGGCGTGGCAGGGAATAATCTCCCCAAACGCATGACTAAACTGTGAAAAAAAATGTCAGAGATGGAGATGTGTTCCTTCTGGCCATGTCCCATTGGAAAGGTGGCAGCTCATCAGTTTCCCCAGCCAATTGGGATGCTGTATCCAATGCCACCCACCCGGGAATAAAAGCATACTGTGCTTTTCTGTGGGAAGTTCTTTGGGATGGGGAAGTTTTGACGTGGACGATGTGCAGAAGGCCCCCCAGATGGTCTGAATTGGTCATTGTTCCAGCTTTATTTCACTGCTTACTTCTGTGTAGTGGCCCAGTTTCCAACATGAGGCCCCAGTTTATTTCTGTTCGGAGAAAAAAAATAAATATATACATACAGCTGGGCAGGAGGTCAAATTGGTGATGCAGACTCTTTCCCAAACATCGGTGTGAGTGCTGCTCACATGATTTATTATTTGTAAACACCGAGCCCCATGCAGGCCCTGCCTGCTCTGAGATGTTTGCCAGCTGCGGCTTGGCCTCTATCCGATTTCACTGAGTCTCACCCCGCCGTTCCTCTGCTGTTCCAGAACTTTTCAGAGGTGTAAGGGGCCTCCAAAGCAAGAACCACCTCCTGCTGGTCACAGTCCAAATCCACATCAACTGTTCGCCATTGCCTGTGTATTGAAATCAGAGCTCCGCGGTGCCGGGTACTGGGCACATACCTGGTCAAAGGCACACTTCACCCACAAACACTGATACTCGCATCTTCCCACATGGGAATCCCGAGTGAATCCACTCGGGATAGGGCTGGGCCCAGAGAGTGGTAGTAAATGGAGTTAAATCCAGTTGGCAGCCGGTCATGAGTGGTGTCCCACAGGGCTCAGTACTGGGACTCGTTCTCTTTAACATCATTATCAATGATCTGGACGAGGGGATTGAGTGCACCCTCAGTAAATTTGCAGAGAACACCAAGTTGGGTGGGAGTGTCGATCTGCTGGAGGGTAGAGAAGCTTTGCAGAGGGATCTGGACAGGCTGGATCGATGGGCTGAGGCCAACGGCATGAGGTTCAATAAGGCCAAGTGCCTGCACTTGGGTCACAACACCCCCCTGCAGTGCTATAGGCTTGGAGAAGAATGACTGGACAGCTGCCCGGCAGAAAAGGACCTGGGGGTGTTGGTTGACTGTTGGCTGAAAATGAGCCAGCAGTGTGCCCAGGTAGCCAAGAAGGCCAACAGCATCCTGGCCTGTATCAAGAACAGTGTGGTGAGTAGGACTCGAGAGGTGATTATCCCCCTGTACTCGGCACTGGTGAGACCCCACCTCGAGTACTGTGTCCAGTTTTGGGCCCCTTACCACGAAAAAGACATTGAGGTGCTGGAGCAGGTCCAGAGAAGGGCAACAGAGCTGGTGAGGGATCTGGAGCACAAGTCTTATGAGGAGAGGCTGAGGGAGCTGGGGTTTTCAGTCTGGAGAAAAGGAGGCTGAGGGGAGACCTTATTGCTCTCTTCAACTCCCTGACAGGAGGGTGTAGAGAGGTGGGGGTCCATCTCTCCTCCAAATTCACAGGCGACAGGACTAGAGGAAATGGCCTCAAGTTGTGCCAGGGGAGGTTGGATATCAGGAAAAATGTTTACACTGAAAGGGTTATTAAGCATTGGAATGGGCTGCCCAGGGAAGTGGTTGAAGCACCATCCCTGGAGGTGCTCAAAAGATGGGTTGACATGGTGCTGGGGGACACGGTTTAATCATGGTTTTTTTGGTCAGTTAGGTTGATGGTTAAACTAGATGATCTGGAAGGTCCCTTCCAACCTAGATGATTCTATGATTCAGTGATTCTATGATTCTGCCTTCAGTGCTCAACTGTTAGACAGGAGTGATGGGCAAACACTAGATGATGTTCCACACTGATTCCTACATCAGTTCCTTTGGTATTCCCTGGGCAAGATGAGATGAAGGGCAAAGACTCTTTGCTCAGAGACGAGTGTTGACAGCTTTGCCGTGGGGTGACGCCGGATGGGTGGGCAGCACAAAACTCTTCTTGAGCATGAAAAAAGGGCATTGCTGGACCTGTAATTTTCCCGCGATTATCTTTGATCTGATCTCGGTGTTACTGCTGCGGTGCTGGGTTGGCAAAGGGGCACTGTAGGCTTTGCAAGCCAAGTAGTTCTGTTTCACATCCATTTTTTAATAGAGCCAGACTTAGTCCTGAAATAAACATTCTGCAAATTTGCAACAGGGCTTGCTGCATTGTGTGAGCGTATCAGTGTAATTTCCTCTGAAAGGCACAGCCTGAAACATCTGTTACTTGACTTGCATAAACTGGGCAGTGGTAGGTGCTGGATCTGGCACTTTTGTTTGACTTTTTTATTACTACTTTGGCTTTTTTTGATGTTCCTGTGGCAGATATTTCAGTCTACTAAGATTTAGGCTGAAAGCCAGCAGAGGGAATTAATATTTATTATCACTACAGAGTTCTTTTGTTTGACAAGGTGCAATTGTACCAGCATGTGTGGTGTCAAACATATTCCAAACAGTCTAGAAATGATAAAGCTCAGGATTCTTCTGACATGTTTCTGATCCCCCTAAGAAATAGGCTCATGCCGTTGGGATTTTTAGTGCTCAGGTGAGAAGCTGCACAGCAGAAGGAAGAAAAGGAAGGTGTGATCCATGTGCGAAGTGCAGTTAATTCCATTTGTACCCTTGCTCTGTCCCCTGCCTTCTAAGGATCTTATTTATGCTGCCTTCTGCCTGGGTCTGAACATAATTAGGTTTAACCAGCCTCTCTGTGACGGTGGCTAATGATTTGGATGCTTTTTACTGCATTACAGGCATTCGGTTAGGTTCTGATCAGCAATGTCTAGACATTGCTGTCTAGAGTTGCATGGTGGGAGTAGAGGCGTGACTCTGTTTGGAAATTAAACCTGTGCAGTGGGGGGGTCCCATCATCCATACCTCTGTGTACCTCTTGTGTGAACCCTGCATTGCTAGAAGGTGGAGACCGATGGATGTCTCCGTCTCTGGAGACACTCAAAACCTGCCTGGACATGTTCCTGTGCAACCTGCTCTAGGTGGACTTGCTCTGGTGGGGGGGTTGAGAAGGAGGTATAAAGCCCTGGGAGATAGTGCTTCTCCTGAGGACTTCCATCATCTCAGCTAACAGACAACATAAACTGGCCCAACTGGCCTTGCTGTCTGAACTTCCTTTGGAACCAGAAGAGGGAAATTTTGCCCCAGAAGGACAAATACAAAGCCAACCTCAAGAAATGCCGTACTGGAAAGGAATCCCAAACCATCCCAAAACCATAACAGAGGAGAAAAAGGCTCCTCATCTCAGCAGTGAATATGGAGTAGGATCTTCCAGGTTTTCAACCCTGCAATAACCTCCAGCCATTCAAGGACTCAGCTTTCAGAGTAACACTATACTTTCTCTTCATGTTAACATTCAAACAAGTAAATAAGCTTTTGAAGTGGAGGAATCTTGGAAGTATTTTACAGTCTAACCCGTAAAAATGCCATTAAAATGGGGAGCAAGACATCCAAAATCTCTGTCAAACAGCAATATCCAAAGGAAATATTTGCAGATTGTTGCTATATAAATAGTATGTAAATATCGCTCCCAAATTTTAAATTAACATTGCAATCCTAGCTCCATATTCTCAAGATTCTGAGGACTTTTAGAGTAAATGTATTTGAAGTGAAGAGTCATTAATGTGATGGTTTTGGAGAACATAATTTGTTTCATGTGGCTTCAGGGGTTTTTTGGTTTTGTGTATGTGTGTTTAATTTTTTTCCTTGAAGATGCTTTACTGAGATTTCACATGTCATTTGCCTAATTTGGGAATCATTCCTGGCTCCTGGTCTGGAATGTGGGATTTCGCAACTCTGTTCTTCAATGACTTCATGTGGTTTGTTCTCAACAGAGCAGTAACAAATAAGAGCAAGGGGGGTTTACCAGCCCTTCTATAATAAACATTTTACCTGAGTAGCCATCTTCTGGGGGTTTGAGCTAATTTGCAGGGGTTAGATTTTACCTAGTAAGTCACGTTTTCTGTGTATATGGGACAAAGAGTCCCACTTGGATAACAAGGAATCTGCATCTTGGTTTCATCTCCCCCTGAGCAGTGGTTGCTGTGAAAGCCTGCACTCCCGAGAGCTTTGGGAGAAAAACAGGACTTTGAGAAGCCGAGAGGAAATTCGCAGTTGGTGAAAAATGCAGAAAGTGTTTGGTTTCCTTTTTGATGAGAGCTTGCTTTTCTCTCCCATTGCAAACACCAACCTGGAGGAGAAGGCTTTGCTGATTGCCGGGGTGGGAGCTGGTATGGCTTTTCTCCCAGCAGAGCTGTTCTTCCAGTTTACACCTGTTCGGTATCATTATGAGTTTGAGCTCTCACCAGCAATTGCACTGTAGAAAAGTCTGGTGCTGGCTAAATAGAACAAGCGAGAGCATTTCTGTATGCAATTGCTTCTGGGAATGGCAGATTTCTGTATTTATGGATGCCTGTTACGAGAGCATCACCATTCGTGGGGAAGGCTCTTCATGCCTTGCTTAGCAATGCATATGAAGCTCGGGCTGCCCTTCCCTTTGTGCTCTCTGATGGCCTCCAGGCAGCACCCAGATGTATTTTTAGCTCTCAGAGTAGGGGAGAATTTGCAAGAAATTGTGCAGAGAAGAAATGAGCAAAGGAGTTGAAGCTGGCTCAATTGTTGGATTTAGGCAAGCTGGATTTGCGGGAATGAATACGTGTTTCTGTGCGAGAAATGAAATGTATACAAAATGAGGCACACCACTTTCCCAAGGATTTTCTGCAGAAGTAACACACTTTCCGGACAAATACCAGAGTTCCAGTAAGAAAGGAAATAAAGTTTAACATGTAAAGGATCAGCGCTACACAAGCACACCTCTGACATCTCAAAACTAAAAGCCTGGTCTACTCTCAGAGATATGAATGCAAGGAGCGACCAGGTCTCCATCAGAGAGTCTTTAAGCTTGGATGTCAGACAAGAGAACGCATGGTAATTGCAAGGATTAATCATTCTTCCAGTGACTATCGATAGATAACCTCCACCAGCAGCGCAGTAAAACTGCAATTCCTCATCTATCACGAGCGGTCCAGGGGCTGCTGTGAAATCCTAGTGCTAATTAAAGCCCAGTGATCTAGAGCAAGCAGCAGCTTCAGATATACTTGGACAAGGCTGACTCCTTTGCACGTTCCTAGTTAGCACATTATATTAGACTCTTATTCCTATAACCCTGTAAAGCATTTATGGCTTTTTACAGACACTTAAAAGGCGGTGTTATTGCTGCAAAAAGCTTGCAATTTAAGTCCATGATAAGCAGCAGATTTCTTTTGAACAAAGGTTGGTGCAATCATTAAGCTGGGGTGCAGAGATTATCTCTTGAGCACGTTCCTACAATATCGCTAATATACACAATGTCGCAGGGTAGCAGTTAATCTGAAAAAAAAAAAACAAAAAAACGGGGAAGGAAGGACACCAGTAAACCACAAATCTTTGTTTAGTTTGGACAACAATAATCAAAGAATGCAAAAGCCGATTATGGCTTTGCCTCCCGCTGCTTCGCTGCCTATTCACGAAGTACGTCCTGGCTGGCCCGCTGAAGTGCAACCTGGAGGAAGCCAACAAATAATTCAAGAATTTATTTTTTTTTAAAACATAATTTGTAGATTGCATCCTTAGACTGTTTTTCTTCATCTCAGCTGCATAGAATAAACTCATGGGGGTGGTAGCTGCTAATCTTGCAGCCTCAGATGGCTTTGGAGGTTTATTGATGATGTTGAAGTGACTGCCAAGTAGCAGGACTCTGTCCAGAATTACAAGTGACCTGGATGTGAAAAAACAGAATTGGATTTTAACCCCTGCTGATACTATCTCCTGCTCCAGCTGAACTGTCATCGCCCACAGACATGGCACTTTTTTTTTGTCAGCACAGGAGAGAGAAGTCTCAGGTCAAAGGAGAAATATGTGTGCTGTAATAGTATTTCTCATCCATCAGTACCTGCTCACCTACATCTTAAAAGTCCTGCAGAGGTATAAAAAGCAGGGAAGCCACCTAAACCCTTCTAGGATGCCGCATCGTGGCTCTCCAGAAAGCCTGTAGCTCACCGAGTTGCTGTGTGACTTCCCTGTCCATCCGTGGTGGAACACCTCAGCCTGATGGTGCCTTTGGAGAGGAGCAATCTCCCCAGGGGGAGATCACAGTGATCCCCTGATCCTGGGTGCACTTCTGTAAAGCATGTACCACGTCCAGGTACTACGGAGGAGCTAGTTACTGAGAACCACACTCCTGGCCAAACATCTGCCTGTATTTCACAGGAATCCTAGCACCCAATGGAGCAGGGATGAGGCAAACTGCCTCCTGGCTCTACTGAAACATTCCCCGTTAACCAGCAGCAGAATGACATTGATCTTGAGTTGCCTGGAATACCTCTCTGGGTGGAGCAGCTCCCCTGGAAGCTGTGAGATTATACCCTTGTGGCATCTCCTTACAGGAATCAGCGGACAGAGGATTATAGACATGCAAGTGGCACCCGCTCTCTGGGGAAGGAAGGGAAACATCTGTTAACATCTGCAGCCAGCCTTCCCAATCCCCTGTGTGACCCAGACCCAAGACTGTTTCATGGCAAGAGGGATACCAGGAGAAGGACACCCCGAAAGTTTTTCTGACAGGGGAAAGTCCACAAGCTCTTGCTACAGTTTGTAATTTTCAAAAAGGGCCGAACGCCTTGGCTCGTTAGTGGCAGTTTTGTTTGGTTGCTTTTGCTGTGATTTCCAGAGAAGGATTTCTCTGTTTTTCCTTTAGAAATATGAAACCTTAACCTTGTTTGGCTGGCGGGTCTCTAAGGATGAGTGGAGAAATAGCAGGATTATGACCTTACTAGATCAAAAGATAAAAGATAAGCAATCAGGAAAGGAAGGATTATTTCTTAAATTGCAGGAAACTCACTGTTGCTTGTTATCATCTATTTAATTCAAACATCAGAAAGACACCTGGGGTAAGAATCTAGATGTTCAGAAGATTCAGGCATCTCATCACTTTAAAAAAACCTCACAGCTCCTTTCCACTCTGCTTAAGGAACGAAGCAGAAAGAGAAAATGTCTTGCTAGTTCTCAAATAACAAACACATTTTTTCAGCTAAATTTTTAAGCCTATGTTACACATGAAGAGTAGGTGTAAAATATATGTTTCCTTTACAGAGCACCTTTAAATCAAAATAAATAAAATAAATTAAATAAATAAATGTCGCTTCCCACTACACAAATTGTCATTTAAGCCAGCCTTTGTGAGCTGCTATTTCTACCCGTCTCTTGTTTCTGCTGCCTGAAACACTATTTAAAATATTTCCAGCATCACCCCAAATACAGCTGACAATTTTTGGAAGCAAACACTTCAAACAAGGCTGGCTGTAAAGAATTTGCCTGGCACTAAACATGAGCTGTCAGTGCTGTTATCAGCACAGTGCCACAAACCCTTCCTCACCTGTGGGATGCTAATGGGTTTATTGCAGTTGAGATGAAAGATGTCTGGCCCATAACCCTATCCTGCTTCTCACCATTTTCTTTCCCCAATCCAAACACCTGTGAAAGAATGTAGTGTTTAGGAAGGTAGGAGTCTAATAGCACTGTTTGGAGCCAGGTGTAGCATATAGTCCTCCCTAAGGAGGCTAATTCACTGTGGTTCTAGCTATGAGGATTTGCTAGTCTCGTCTCCTCTCCAACTTCTGTCCCCTGACAAATCTGTGGCACCTCTAAATCTTGTGCACCGAGACCCCTGCAAGCACTTCTCCTGAGCCAGATGATCTTACTGTCTTCCAGTGTGCCGTAAACTTCATCTCAAATCAAGCCCCTTGAAATTTCAGTCCTAAACTTCAAGTACCACTTTACCCAGTGAATCCTTACTGGGAGGGTGAACCTTGTTAGAGCATTAAACCTCACACAATCCAGGGAACAGCACACCCATTCTCTAGAAGAAGGGCTGACAGAAAAATCAACTCATTTGAATTCAGCTTGGAAAAATTTCCACCTTATGTCGTGCTTCCTGCCAGCAGAATGCAAAGCCTTTTTATCAGACTAAACCTTCTCCAAATCCCTGGGCAGTGGGTAATAATGTCTACTTCTATAGTGTACTTCAAAGCGTTTCATCAAAGCCTTCGCTACCTGCCCAGTGCCATAATGACCTTTATTTTGCAGAGAGATAAAGCCCCGCTCAGGAGCGGTGAAGGGCGATGGAGTAAGGTGCAATGGCACAGTGTGCTCCATATGCACATCGGTACCTATAGCTCTGGCAGAGCGAGGCGAGTGGTAAATTGGGAAGTCCTTCTAGGTCACAGCAAAATAGTATCATGCAGATAGTTGCTCCACAGGCTACTGGGCATCAGCTGATGCCACACAGGGTGGGGTGGACCTGTAGGCAAAGATCATTCCTCTGCTCCCACCTAATACAAATCCCTTAGCATCGGGTGCTCTGGGGGCACCTAAAGCCATCTGACATTGGGTTCTCTTGCTCCAGTTCTGCCATTCCTCCAGAACATCCTTCCCTGGCTGCTGGTGTAGACTCTTGAAAGGTGGGATGTAACAGCATGGCAGGGAAACCTGCACAGAAGAGTTGCTCTTCACTGGCTAAATTTGCTCAATTTCCCATTTTTTTGTCAGTGTCCCTAGGAGTTCTCTGCCTCCTCCTAGTCCCATTCTCCTCCAGCCAAGAGGTGCTGGGCGATGGGTTCAGGGAACTGCAGACTGCCTGTGTGCCACAGCAGATTCCGTATTCTAAACCTTCTTTGGGTTCTCTAGAAGCTCCCCCTAAATAGAGGTTGTAAGCTCAAATCCAGCCCCAAACACCTAAGCCAAGAGAAGAGGAGACATTTTCACTTGTGAATTTTCATCTGCCAGCAGAGGAGTGAGTGTAGATTTGAGAGAAATAAGAGAGAGTTAGTTACGCTTCCTTGAATAATCCACTCCTGTCAACAGAGGTTGCTAATAGAGGTTCTGCCTGGGCATTTGGATGGAAATTAATGCGTTGAGGAGACAAAGCCTTGTGCGGTTTGCAGACATGACACTAGCTCAGTGAACGGAAATGATACATTGAGTTTTATTATAGAAGATTCTTGGTAGTCCTGTTCATTAAATGGCTTTCCTGCCAAAAGTGCTAAAGGATTCTCTGCTGTTTTCCTTCTGGCTTGTTGTATCACATATCCCTAGGGCTTCAGATGGAGCATCTCCCCATACGCTTCACTTTTTAGGGTTTCCCCCCATGGCACGATCTTAATGAGCATCACCTTTAAATGAACATCAGCAGATACGAGACTTCCAATCTGTCCGGCTCTGACATTCATTGCACTGAGATATTTTCACTCTGAGTATCCAATCTATCCAGATTCCTTTGCATTATCTCTCTGGTTTCCTTGGTGTTTGTGATGCCTTTCAACTTCATGTCACTTTTGTGAATGCCTGTCATCCTTTTGTTCATTCCTTCTTTGGAGCCATCAATAAAAATGTCAAAAAAGACCAAAGACCTGATCTCTGTGATGCCCTAATAAACATAATTCTATAATACAATAACTCCCTGTTTAGTATTCCTCTTTGTTTGCAGCCGCTCAGCTGTGATTCGGTCCATGGACTATTGCATTCAGATCATCCAAAGAGCTAAATTTTATGATATGATATCAAATGCTTTATGAAATCCAAACATGCTCACAGATTTTTAAGATCAGAAAGAACCACGAGAGCATCAAATCCACTCTTTTCAATCCTCATTTGAGCATGCTAACGGGTACCACTAAAGCAGCTCTTCTGGAACGTCGGGAGTTTAAGACCCCAGGAGATGGGAAATCAAATATTTTGCTTCATTAATCACACATATTGCTTTTTTTGGTTTAAATAACTTATTGTAAAATTTAATCAGGCTTTACCTTCTAGACATTGTTTCTGTGTCTTTTTTTCTCTAGATTAAAGATTGTCTAGTACCCAGTTGTTTCTCACTGTGCTTATTGATGTTTCATGCAGTGATCTTTTGGGTGCTTTTGCTTCTTTTTCTTACTGACACTGCTCTTGATTCTGCAAACTCTTCTTTTCATACATGAGGAGGATCTGGTTTCACGGGGCAATTTGAAGACTTTGAACTAGAGTTTCTAATTCTCCTCAGAAGCAGCTACCTATCAGCTCTGGCGAGGCTCCCTTTCCTGCGCATCTTGGTACTGTTTGTAGGTTCCCTGGTGTACTTTAATTTTCATCTCTCCATACATAACTCCTATTCAATCATTTAAAAGCTCAGGTAAGGTTCAAGACCACCTTTAAACAATGGTCCCGAGTCCCTGCTGACTCAAACGTGGGCAAATGCCGAGTTACTGCTTTGAAGTCAGCGATGGAAAACAGGTATAAATGTCAGGGGAGACAGACACAATCTCTTTTGATATCTCCAGAGCAGGTCATGCAGAAGTAGCATCCCAAACAATATCTATGACCAGCTGTTCCTCCTGTGCCTCCAGTCATTCTCCACATACCTTAGATCCCATCTCCCAGCTGACAAGAAAACCAACTAATCCAAAAATGGAATTACCTAATTTTCTTCCCCATTATTTGAGGCTCATAATAGAAATGTGAAACAACCTGCTGTATTTCAGCAGTGGAGCTGAAGACAGTAGTTGACTCTCAGGTCTCAATTCTTACTACATCATATTTCCATTTGCAAAGGTCAGGGTCAAGCCTGGTGGGGTTTTTCTGTTCAGGAAAAGCTCCCTACAGATAAAGGGGGATTCTTTCAGAGTTAAAGAGGGAAGGGGGGAAAAAAAAGAAAGAAAGAACTGCAGGTTTTATTTAATGGAAAAAGCCTACTTCTCAGGTGGTCTAAGTGAGGGTAGTTCTGCTGGCTTACACCAGTTGAAGACTGGGAGCACCTCGTCCTCCATAACTTCATCCCATAGCTTGTGGTCAGGATGATCAAGGCTTCACTCTGTCCTTTCATTGCAGCCAACAAGGGCCTTTCTCCATGGGAAGAATCGTGACTCACCTGCCGTGATGTGGATTTGGGGATTCCCCGGAGCCATGGGTGGAGGAGAGACAGGCAGCTCTTTCCTCACACTCCCACCTCCTAATCCCGCAGGCAGGGAATCGAGCGGATGGAGAGATATTTAAACATTTTCTTTGCTTGGTCTACCTCTGAGTCCAAATATATGGGTGTCTAGGTCTGGGCTTCAGCTTGAGAGCTGTAAATAAGGGCCTCTAAGCCATCCTAAGCTTGTAAATCTCCCCGTCATCCTGCAAAACCAACTGACGTCATCAGTCACACCTGCCAGAGCACACACTTCATTACTCTCGTCAGTCGGGGTCGAAAGCAAACTCCAGGGCAGCCCGCAGAGCTCAGACCTCACAGAGCAAAGAGAAAGCAGGGCAAGCACAGTACCCGTAAGGATCTCAAGGACCTGGTGTCACCACCACGGCATTTGGCAGAGCTGAGGTGTTTCCTCTCCTGGGCTGTGGCACGAGATGGATGTGGCCAGCAGCTGGCTGTGACCGTGCAGAGCCATGATGTGATCCATTCCCTGGCATTGAGGTTGCCAAGGAAGCAAAGTCGCTGGATCTCTTCCATGACCATCTGCCTCATAAGGCATCAAACACATCAAGGAGATTTCTCCCCTGGGCTGTCATCTAGATGCTTGCTAATGTGTTTGAATTGCATGGTAGTGAAACGCCTCAAAGTTAAATGAATTATTCCAAAATTGGAGAAAGTGAAAAAATTGGAGCACTGTGAGCTCGGTGCCACAGCAGTCGGAAATTATTTTGCTTTCGGTTTTGGGCTTCACAGTGTCAGGAATGCCCACATTTTATATCTGAGCACCAGAGCTAGACCTCCTTATTCATGTGCCTTAACGAGTGTGAGCCCAGGCTAGGAATTTTGGCTATCCTGTGTGTACCAGGGCCCTGCAATAGCTCTTCATAACATGCTGCTCTTGGACATGGATTCCCATGCATGGTGGTCCACCTTCATAGGCATGGAGGACCTGCCTGTGGGTCAGTGAGGAAAGGGGTAAGGACATCCTTTCTTCCTGGCCATTCTTTCGCAGCCAAGGCTGCAGCAGGACTGTGGAAACGCAGGTTTCTCTGGAGACTGAAGCTGGAGAGATGAAAGGGAGCAGCTTCTGTGAAGTGAGGAAGAGGGAGAGTGGGTCAGGCAGGGGCACTGATCCCACATCCCGCACCGTGAAGCTGCTCTACAGCACATCGGGGGCTTTTCGGAGAGAGAGGCCAAGCCCTGGCTGGCAAAGCTACATCCAGACAGTTGTGGTGATGAATGGAATGTGATTCATGTAGCAAATGGGATCCCTTGATGGATATCGCTTTGCTGGAGAATTGAGGATGCTCAGCACAGATCAGTTCATCTCCCCCGGTTCCCTGTCCTTCTGCCCTAGATCCTGCAGGACACAGAGAGCATAGCTTACCCTCCACCAGCCCCAAGCAGCCCTCAGGTTGTAAGAGTGACTGAAGGCATCTCCAGGGGGTTGACTCTAGTGGAAGGATGAGTGGTTGTCCAGATCCACATATGGGCAGCCCAGTTGTAGCCTGGTGAAAATGAAAAAAGCCCCCACTGAAAAGCTGCCCATGGCTGCAGGGAGGCTGCAGTGACTTCATGCCACGGGCCATGCAGTCTGGGTGAGATAAGCAGGTTGAGATGGAGCAAAGGGGTATAGAAGAAGGTGTTTCTCAGTTCGGACTGCAAATAAGAGTGGAAGTTGCAACAGGGCAAATCCTTGGTGTGAAAAAGCTGGAGGAATGAAAATTAGAGACTTCTGTACTACCATGAAAACTTAGGGATAACAGAAGGAAATTTTCCTCCTTGTTGGAAGCATCATTGTCCTGCAATGCGGGCAGACTGGGAAGAACCAGGGAGCCGCGTGTGGTGGAAGAACAATGCCAGGCTGCCTCGGAGAGTGGTGTAGCTGCAGCTTTCTCTCCTGCTATATTTCAAGAGGATTTTAGTAACTCTTGGGTCCTCTTAAAACAGATTGTCTGATTCTTGGCAGTATATTTTGAGCGCCCAATTTGTTTCATGGCACAGAAGCGTTTCTGGACCACGATGTTTCTATGTCAACACGTGCTTGAGGAGGTAATTTTTTCAGCAGAAGTGGCAGGTGTTAGAATCCCGATCAGAGCTCTCTCCACATCTCCACATATTTTTAGTAAAGGACTTTTTTAATAAGACATGTTGATATGTTTTCTCTATGTGGGATTAAAAGCACTTTAGGCTCATGCACGGAATTTCGCTTTATAAATCTGTGGGAGTGCAGATTTTCTCCACTCTTGTCCACTCTTGTTATATTGCCTTTGTGAAATGGGAATAATAAACCTTGTCTGCCTCCTGAAGGGGCAGAGAATTAACTCTTTGAAGTTTGTAAGACCATATAAATGCCTTGCTATTATTAAAGTTACTACTACTCGGGGCTTTTAAACAGCTGCCACATTTCACTTCAGAGGAGGTTGCCTTGAACTGGTAGGTGAAGCGAACACAGTAGATCAGGGTGTTACGCTGAAAAAAAGCTTCGGCATCTGTTAGGTTGAAAGGCACTATATAAATATGAGTTATTTGTAGAAATGGATTTTATAACCCTATCATTCTCCTCTGGTGTACCTCTTAATCTAAGGGTTTCAGTATCCTTTATGAACACTTAACAAGACCTATATTAAGCTTCAAGCCTCTTCAGTGCACATATTTTACATTTACATCGAGTCAATGCAGAGGGGACGGATCCATTTTTTTGCCCAGCTGGCACAGCAGGTCAGCGATGGACCTGACGGGCCTGCTTTGGTAATTAATAATTCATAATGACCCGCTGCACAGAAAATGGCAAGAGAAACGCAGTAGCTTTAGGAAGAGGTGGCCTCTCATTGTTTGGGAAGATTCACTGCCTCTTCCTGTTCTTGCAGCTTTTCTAGGAATAGTTGGAGACTGATTTTATTTAACATTTAACAAATATGGGCTCCCACTAAGTGGTTTTGGGTGACAGGCACAAGGGCCAGGCTCTGTGCCGGTGTCTGTGTTTGATCTGTGCACACCCCTGCCCATACCTTTCATAAATACCAGGATAAGAATAATAAATGAAAGCCTGTGAGTGTCCCAATTAATGCAGTTATGGAGACACAGTGGGTAAACCATACAGACTGGGAATTTAACGCAATGAGCTGGTATTTCAGAAAGTTCGGTATTCAGAGTGCCAGACTTTTGATTGCCACAAGGTGTAGGATCTAGGCCCAGGTAAGCATTTCTTGAAGGAAGATGCTGAGGACTCCATGACTCCTGATCCCTGCATTTCTACACTGGGAGCCTTTTGAATTTTTGTCAATGGAGCAAAAACATTTTTTCTAACTTTGATTTACTATTTCTGCTTGAGGAGGAAAGAATCACATTTTGATCTGTGATACTTCAGCAGTGCAGAACGACACTGACGGGCAGGGAATGTTGTTTCAGCCTGTGGCTGGTGACTCTCCCTGGGCTTTCAAAGCCACAGAGCAACAACAGAGCAGTGCAGCTCTCTGGCCTCTTCTCAGGCACAGGCTCTTCTCCTTATGTCTTCAAGAATGGGACAGCAGCAGTGTGTTAATGTGGAGTGGAGGGAAGCCAAGAAATTAGTTGCTTGATTTTTCCAGTGTCAAGACTAGACCAAGTTCTGTAAGTCAATAAAGCCATGAGGACACATTGGACAAACTCATGGCCCTTCTCTGGGCACAAGGCTGCAGGGAGGTTTTCCATCACTCGGAGACCCATCCCCTCTCCATGGGAAGCTTTCAGGTCCTAGTGCTGGAACAAGGTCTGTGCACCTTCAGAGTATGGAAATCTGCAGGGTCAGGGTCCATCCAGTCATCTCGGCAACCAACTTCCCTCTTTAAAAAAGAGCAAACATTAGGTTTCCTCTGTGCTTGTTAATGAAGCTCCTGTCCTTGGCCACACCAGATGGTAAATGTGTCCAGTCTTATCTCCAGTAACAAGGGGACAGCCTCTACAGTTCACAAGGACCTCCACAGGAGGTGTCACCCTGCCCACCTCCTCTTTCTCTTCAGTGGGAACCGCACAGGCAGCAGGATGCTGATGACTGACGGGGTTGTGTTTGGATCCGTCAGCCTTGGCCTGGAGGGACCTTATCCTTGGCCAAGGGGAGAGTTCAGTTAATGAGTCAGTTTAATCATGGACAGCTTTTTATTTTGCTTGTGAAGTCTCCGCTGGCTGCTAAGTTACACATCAGGCAGCTCCACACTGGCTCACTCTTGAATTGCAGCCATAGCCACCGGTTCTGACGTGATGCCCAAGTTTGGGACAGTGTTTTAGCACTGAATATCTCTTGCTCCTCCAGCTCCTTCCCAGGAGCCTGAACCATTCACTCTGTCTCTCTCCTTCTGTTGTGCCGACTAAAACTTTTCCCATGGCGCTGGCTCACAACTGCTACGCGCTGCATCCGCTGCCTGGAAAGGAGAAACTGCTCGAGGCAGGGAAAACTGTGCGCCAGCCTGGGCTCCTGGAGTGATCCACCCGCCCCTCGAAAGCCCAGACAGCTTCAGGGCATGAACGGTCTGATGAGCCTCTTCCCCTGTCTGGGAGAACTGCTGCTGCTGTCAAATTTATTACCCGTGTAGCAGAAGGCTGTACCAACACATCCTTTATCTGGCTGCACGCAGCAGTGGGCACATTTCCAGGGGGACATGTGTGTTCCTCCCCTGTGGGTCAGGACCAGGACATGGGTATCCAAGTCCCTGTGTGCTTCCACGCCATCCGGGTCCCGTCACTAATGTCTTTGCCAAGAATCTATCGATTTCAGGCACACTGAACGCAGCCCTTTAAAAGCATTTGTTGCTTTATGTCTTCAAAGTACTCAACAAGCATTAGCTAATTAATCTTTCTAATGTGGCCTGTAAAACAGGTAAATATTATTCTTGCTGTGGAGCCAGGGAGGTGAAAACAAGAAGATACAATGGCTCCACCAAGAAAATTGTGTTAAGGCCAGTAGTGAAGGCTCCTGACTGCTGATGGCAGCCATCATCTGTGCTGCCACAGGCATACGTACGCGTGGCATCCTTTCCTAGAAGAATTACTAGTACATCATGATGATATGCCACCACACATCATGAATTCTGGTTTCTAGCCCTGTAACCCCTATGGACTTCACCAAGTACGGAGTTGCTGGAAGGGATAAAGTGGAGCGTGGTCCCCGTTCTCAGCATCACTGCGTATTAGATGCTCAGCTGCATTTACAGGTGCCGTGTGAGTTAGGAAATGAAATAGTGCGAGGCAGCCTCTTCTTTTACAGCCACTTCATTTACAGCTGCCGAGTAAATCGGATTTTGAAGAGGTATCTGATTTTAGGATGGTTCTTTCCACCAAACCACTGAAATTTCCAGAGAGATGAACTGTGGAAGCATGAGGGTACCGTGGATGTGAAAAGTACAGCAGCTTCCTGTTGCTGTTCTCAGTTGGAGCTAAAATTTCCCTGTGAAAAATACGTAGCTGCCGGCACTGTGGGTGGAAATTATTTGCCGTACTTTTGCACGCTCGCCTTTTGAGTAACGTAAGTCTTAATAAGAAGAAAAATGCAGCCTTGTATTGACACCGTTTTGCCCAGTTTGATGATCAAAAGTGCTTTTGTTCTTTCTGCTGCTCCTGTTGTTTTACACGGGGAGGACTTCAGTAAACATAGAGCGAGGCTGCCCAGGCAGCGGCAGAGAAGAGGATTAAGCTCCAGGAGTGAGGCACAGATGATACCTGGGGGTGACGCGTTTTGTAGTGAACATTTCATTAGCTCCCACAAAGCTGTCTCGCTGACGCCCGTTCATTAGCCACACACTTCCCAGCCCAATCGCCCATGTAGCTCTGCAAGGGATCCCATCGCTTTATCCCAACGGTGCCGCATACAAAGCAGGAAAGCTCCAGATTTCAAGCTAGCCCCTCGGTAGGAGATATAATTAGGGAGTCTGGCCCATCAATATTTCACCGCGTCTCTGCTCCGTGAGGGAACGGGCTGTGGGATGTTTCTCTGTAGCTTGTGTGCTTCTCAAACTTACCTCCTTGACAACTCTTTAGTTTAAAGAAAGATTTTTTTTGGAACTGGAGCTGTCAAAAAAAATAAGCTACCAGCAGCTCCAGGAAGTTTTCTCGTTAAAATATGTTGGCTCGGCAGCACCATCTTCTGTTCTGCCCTTTAAACAGCCTTAGATGTCACACTTTAAAAATGGGCGCGAGTGCCTCGGTTAGCTCGGGGCAAAAAGAACAGTTTGAATAAGATTGAGTTAATGTTTTTCGTGCTGGGAGTCGAAGCCATAAAACAGATATAGCTCAACAGATTGGAAGCGTGAGCCCAGCTCTGCAGATCGAGGGGGTGGCAGGGACCGGGAAACCCATGGTTTGCCCATGCAACACCTCGCAAACGGGGGCAAATCTCTCCAAGTCGGGCGGTTTCCCAGGTGAGGTGCCTTCCCTCTGGTGGTTGCTCTCCTGCTTATGGGATTTTTCGAGGGCTGTGACCCCCTCGTTACTGCGGTGGCTTCAGGGGAGCAGGAGGTGAGATCCTGCCCTGCACAACCCATCGTGCACTCTCGCTGAGCCCCGCTTTCCCCGGGGACACGGCTGTGGGGAGACATTTTCTATGGGGCTTGCTTGGCTTCGAGGTGGAGATGTTCCTCCCTGACAGAAGAGCTGCTTGGTGGCCACTCTTTGGTTGTGCTACATAAATGCCAGGGCCTACCAGGCAGAGCCCAGGGAGGCCCAGGGACAGATGAGAAAGCAGAGAGAGGGAAGAGGGAGGAAGGACTCGGAGGAGCCAACTTGGGCTGAGGAGCTCTCATACAACAGCGAAAAATCAGGAATTACAGGAGGAGCTGCTCCTTGTCCCACTGCTCCGCAGCACATTAGGATTCAGGCAGGGATCTGTGGCATGAAGGTTAAATTAGGAGGGCAGCTACAGTAATTTCTCCTATCTTCCTCTGGCTGGCTGGCTGCTGCCCCCTCCCCATGTCCTGCATGCATCCTGTGGGGTGGCAGCTCACCTCCTTCACTTCCAAGTACAGCTCTGCTTCTTCAGCCCACCGTGCAGACAACTCCCCATACGTATCACTGTAGTGTTTGCGTGAGAAAGAGAAAGAATACCCATATTTACCTTTTACTTTAGAGTATTGTTGGGGTCCCGAAGTAATTAATATCTGAGCAGCTCAGATCCTTGCGTGGCAATCATCACACAAGAGAAAAGTGTTCTTATGAAAAATACAACAAAGCCCTTAAATCTGAAACACGGCAGTTTTCTTGTAAGAGACACTCCGTGGCAGGATTCTGCAACACAGCAATCAGTCTCACTTTAATATACAGACCAGGGTAATGTAAGAAATACTTGGAGAGCAGCCATGGCTTTCACAGCAGCTGCTGCTACAGTTTTTGTCAGGATTAACTTCATTTCAATTATAGAAAGGCTTGTGATCACCTGCTAGGAGGTTTTCAGCAGTTCAGGAGGCCCAGGGTGTGTATACAGCTATATTTAAATACCAAATGCCTGGCATACTCCAGCACCATCCCATTTGCAGAGCGCTCTGCAGACACCCCCTAATTGAATGTTTAAGTATAGATTCTGTCGAACTTTATGGCTTGATAGGAGTGGATTTTTTTTAAAGATCCACATAAATCCTAATTTAATTTGGAGGCAATTTAAAGGAGCTGAGGAGACTGAATAAAATGGACATCATGCCGTGCATCCCTTTGTCACTGCTGCATTGCTCAGGCTATGCCAGAAGAGGGCTAAGCATTGTACCTTTTGGTGCTGCTTCAGCCCTTCACTTCATACAATGAAACCATGAAATTCTCTGTCCCAATGCAAGCGCCCAGATGCCCAGGCAAACCTCAAAAAGGAGAGTTTTATTTTGCATGGAGGTTGACAGACAACTCAGGCAAGAAAAGGGCTGAGAAACCCACGTGGGAGCCTGGAACCCCCCATGCAACCTCAGAAAGAGAAGAGGAGCGGGGTCAGAAAATGAATGTTGGTGATCTATGGTAGGACAATGGGCAGTTTTATGTGGCCCTTCTGCCAGCCGCTGACACCAAAGGTCTCTTCCATGATGCTGCTGGGCCCAAGAAGCCAGGGCCTTGTTGGCCACAGTGTGGAAGGGGCTCAGGGAGTTGTTCAGGGGGTTAAGTGAGCATTCAGCACAGCACGTGCCATTTCCCTCCCTGCTCCAACCCGGGTACAACAGCAATCACAGACCTCTGGGGCTCCCAAAGTTTAATCGTAGTCATACTTTGCCCTTCTGTGCCCTCATCTGTGGGAGGTTTGCAGAATGAGCAGCAGATGGTCCCACAGGAGACACCAGTCTCCCTGTCTGACGGCAGGAGAAGGCAGGTATGAAGAGAGGCTGCCGTTCACCTCCTGCTTCACCTCTCATTCCCCATCAGGCATCTATAGGGGATGTCACCTTGCAGGGCTGGCCAGCAAGGTCACCCCCCTTCCTACCATGCCTGTCTTGTCATCATCAGACCACACAATTGCTGTAAAGGTGGCAAAAAAGGGACAGAAAACAAAGAGGCCAGAGGACTCTCAGGCAGAAGGGAGACCTTTTAGGGCAACAACAGCAAGGGCTTGGCAGCAGTGACTTCTGATGGGAAGGTCTGGCACCTCGCCTTCTGACAGCAGTGATGACAGGCAAGCCACAGCTATCATTTGACCTGGGGAATTATGTGGTTTGATTGTCCTTTTAAAAATAAATTAGGAAATGGCTAATGCCAATTTTTAAGAAGTGTCAGAACAACAGAAGCTTCCCAGCTCTATCCAAAGTGCTGCCAGAATGTTGTTCTCAAAGGAATTAATTTTGTCTAATTAAATATCTCCGCAGATCTCTCCAAGTATCAAACCAAAACATCAACACGCAGCACTTTGCAGACTGATCGGAATCAAGCTGGAGATTGGCATCGTGTGCTGAAGTGTTAACAGATGGAGCGGATGGTCACGGTGGAGGAGTGGGAAGACAAACCTCCCTTTCCACCCCTGCCCCAAACGACGCGCTTCATCCCCCGTCTCAGCTCACCCATCTGTTAAATGCATGGAAAATACTTCCCATAGCGTGGATTTATCCAGAGGACAAGCGAGCTGTGGTCATGGAGTGGTGTGGCAGAGGCTTCAAGGGAGCTGAGAGCTTTGATTTTTTTGGATGAGGTTCAGATGAGCAGGGTTAGAAGCCCTGGTGGGATCTGGAGGATTATATCTCGCTCCACACTGCAGCAAGTGGAGTCTCATTGCTTGGAAACCCTGAGCTTTTGTTTGATGTTAGGTTGATGGTTGGACTCGATGATCTGAAAGGTCCCTTCCAACCCAGACAATTCTATGGTTCCATGATTCAGGCCTGCCAGAGACCAGCTCCCAAATCTATCAAGATGGACCGGAGGGCTGAGCTGCATCCTGAGGCAGCGGGCTGCCACCAAGTCCTGCCCTGGAGCATCCTCTTCTTGGATTGCTAATTCACACAGAAAATAAACCATTTTGGTTTTCTTCCTAATTCAGTTACTGTCACTGGCTCCTTTTTAAGTCCCTAGGAAGTGGAAGCCTTGTGTTACAGCCAACTCTGTTGCTGCCCTGAAGTTGTTGTTCTCAACTCCTCCTATTTATCGAGGAACAGTGTGTTTACATCCACGGCCGCGTTCTGGCAAGCTGGAGGGATTTTTGACACTTGGAAAATAGAGCTTTTTAAAATAGTTCTTACCTCAATACCTTGCCATTTAGAAAACCTGGAGTATTCAGTACAAATCAGGTTAAATGAAAAGAAGTGGGAAGTAGCAAAATCTTCAAAAAAGTATAAATAGCCAGTTGAAATTGTTGGTGCAGGTTGGTACATGGTATAATACAGCCATTCAGCACAGGCTCAATTATTTCTCAAACCTTTCTGAAAAGCCTTTGCTACCTATTAGGCTTTGCTACCTATTATGAGCATTTACCCTATTTATAGGAGACATGTCTCCATAGTGTGAACTCTGGATGAGATTTGATGTGGTGGCCACCTGATGCTCCCGGAAAGTCCTCCCTGAGTCAGCTGCTGCATTCTGAGATGCAGACGTGGTGCCTTGGCACAGCACAGCATCGTCCGCTGGCCGGACAGGAGCATCTCACCCTCCTGAAAACTCTCCGACTACCCATCCCCTCCAGCAGACTATAACATTATTCCAAGTTGGGGGGTTTTTTTGGCTTTTTTTTAGTGGAGAGACACACACCCCAATGAATTGTTTGTGTGCTGGATGATTTCCATTGACAGAGATAATTTTGCTGCAGCAAGGAAAAAAATAAATCAAAAAATTACCTTTTTTTTTGGTAAAGCCACTGCAAACGATAAAGGATGTAAATTCTCAGTCCTGTGCATCTATAACCATTCAAAATTTCCTATTTATAGCCTCTCACGTTCTTATTGGCCTGATCCCCAGAAATGCTGGGTGGTGGCAAGAAGTCTCCCGAGGAAGGACAGGGGCTAAAGATGATTTTCATCAGGAGGGGGAGCTCTCTCTGCACCAACGCCTGGGGAAGCACCAAGCAGAGAAAACCTCGGGGGAAAAGCTGTGCTCACCATTTTGTTCCTTATGTGTTTTCTCAGATGTTTGCAAGAATTTCACAGGCCATTTAACCTGCAGTAATTTTGCTTTATATATATACTAATGCCCTATAAATCTAATACTAAAACAAGCTTCCATGCAAAGTATGTTTTCATTCCTTATTAAATGCAACAACTTTGCTTTTTTGGAGAACAGGGAGGGGAGAGCACACTTGTCACATCCCTTAGAGGTCTGTAGGTCTTAGAGGTCTGAAATTATATTCCCTTATAATTTCAAGTCGTTTACAGAAAGCTGTGGAAGACACAGCCACACTTGGTATCTGAATTTCCTATTTAAAAAAAAAAAAAGTTAAGATAAGATAAATGTATTGTTGCCCTTTTGACCTAAATAAACTAAAAACTGAGAAATAAAATCAAGGACTTCGAATTTATTTGAAGGGAAGGGAAGGGAAGGGAAGGGAAGGGAAGGGAAAGGGAACAATTAATTTCTTTGACCTAGTTTTTTGCATTTACAAATATACAAAACCTTCATTTTCTGCACTGGGGGACTCAAACAGCTTGGGCAGTTTCCTTATTCAGAGCTCCTGGCCCAGATCATGCTTGTTTTTTTCAGCATCGTACGTAATTTCTTGTGCAGGGTGTTCTGGAACATGCTTATATCTCACTGTCCTGGGTTGAGAGACACAGGACTAACTTTTCTTCTAATACTGGGGAAAATCGCATTTCTGAATCTGTGAAAATATTTACTCTACAGCCAGCCAGGCTCTGTGGGATTCAAGGTCTCAGTGGTTTTGAGCCTTGCCAGCTGCAGGGACAAGGAGGAGCAAGGCCAACGGGATTATTTCATACCATGAACATCACATTCAATATAAATTAGAAAAGTTTGCTGTGTAGCTCTCTCTCCCCTGACGGCAGCAGGTCCAGACAACTCCTTGCCCCGGTGCCGGGACCCTGAGGCCTCCCCTTCCTCCTGAAGCCCTTGCGCTGGCAGTGTCCGCCATTTGCTGTCCCTGCTGGGAGTGCACAGCTCCCTGCTGAGAGAACTGGCCGAGTATAATTCCTGTATATTTTATAGCAGTATCGGGATTAATACTGGTTCTTTAGTATTATTGTTAATTATTTAGTCTTAGTCTATTAAATCTATTCATATTTCATCCCTTGTGTTTCTTTTCTGTTCCCTGATTCCCCTTTCCGGGTGGGGAGGAGTCATCGGGTGATAGAATAATTGTCTAAATGACAATAGATTGTTATGGGTTTTCTCAAACCATAACGCTCACTTTCAGAAATATTACTTCATACTTTTCAGTTTGTCTTGCTCTCTTGGGTGCCTGGGGGAAACCACTGACCATCCACACACCCAGGCCCACGCTGCCAAAGCAGAAAAGCACTGCCCAGGCTGCCTGCCATTGCCGTTTTGGGGACAAGGAGATGGCTTTGTGCCCAAAACCAAAGCTAGAGTTTAGGGATGTGGGATTAACACCCCCAGCAGCGCGACACGGGGCTCAATTCTGCATGTCCCAGGGAAACAAAACGCTCTTTTTTTTCCTTTTTTTTTTTTTTTTTTCCCCTCTGGGAGTCTTTTCCTGAATTCCTGGGTTGTTGGTGTTTTTTTTTTTTTTTCTCTGAATTCCTGGGTTGGGTTTTCCCCCCCAAAGTCTCACGGAGCCCCGTCCCGGGCCACGAGGTGGCGGCAGCCACCGGATTCCGGCAGCCTCCGGTTTCCAATAGCCTCGTATATTGGAGAATATATGCACATATATATGTGTGTGTGTATATATATATATGTATATATATATGGTCCAATATCCTCCCTGAGGGTGCTCCGCAGCGCATTATAGCCGGGTGGGAACAGGGACAGGGGGGTTTGGGAGGGAAAAAGGGATTTCACCCCAGCGTCACCTATAAGGGAAATATTATCAACAGCTGGGGGGTATTGGGGTGACTTAGGGTTTGATTTAGCAGGCTCTGGGTTGAAGGACCCCTGGCTGCTCCTGCTGGATGCTAAAATAGGTCTCTCCTGCTTCTCGTCCGCTGGGATCCCTAAACGGACCTGTGGGAGTTTCATTATATTTTCTCTCCTATTTTGCGCTTCATTTCATCCTGTCCATTTGAATATCAATCGCAGTTTAATTCTCCTGGCTGTTAACACAGGGAGCAAGTATGGCAGATGAGCAGCCCTTTCATTTGCCTTCCTAATTACTACCTTTTTTTTTTTTTCCCCTTTGCAATCAGAACGTCTTAACTCGCAAGTGAGAATTCCTTTCCAATTTACTGCTACAGACAAAGCAGTGCCTGGCAAAGATGTGTTTCCTTTTTGCACACTGTGTTGGCTTTGGCTGGATTTCAAGTCTGAATATATATGTATGTAGGTATATAGATGTTTATGCACTATTTTGGGTGGGTCTAGACAGAAAGCATGGACAGACAAACAGACATTCTGTTTTGTCTTTTGCAAGGGCTTTATCTCCGGCTCAGAACAGGAGAGAGATTTAAGTCTGTTGGTATCAATTTCGTTAAGAACACAGAATATTTTTCATTATTTCTTTTTTTGTTTGTTTGTTTCTTCTCAGTTGGGATATTCTTAAACACCAGGAAATTACACAATCAAAATAACTGTGTAACTCATAATTGCAACAACTCATAATTGCAACAGCTTCTGGAGTCAGCTTACCCCTGACTACTGAAATAGCTTTATTCACTGATAGAATATTTCTGTATTTGAAGAAGAAAGCCTGTTGTACATACCTTTAATGCCATGACTTAAGCTTCAGTCTTATGAAGATATGGGGAAACCATAGGGTTTGTTTTGTTTTTCAACCTCAGAGAGCCATATTTACCTCCCAGCTTTGGTCACAAAATTCCTGGCAGAGTCATGGCAGTTCAGGACTGATTTAATCTCACTGTAGTTCATAGTTACTTCCCTGAGGCACACAGGGGACCTCAGCATTTCACAGTGACAACGGGACTGAGATGGGGACCTGCCTATGTAAATCTCCCTCAGCCAGCAGCAGAGTTGGGTCTTGGGGCTAGAGCAGTCCCAGACCTACCAAGAAGAAGGAACATTGGGCCAGTGTTCCATGTATTAATCAGTTCCTGGCAAACCCCTCTCCAGAGGGGTCCACCAGTTTCCAAAGGAACTTGTGCAAGACCTGCATTTATGCACCCAGGGGAGATGGTGAGGAGACACCACTCATCTCATGGTAGGCCAGGCTCCAAACGTGTGTCGGGCAGCAGCATGCCTTTCTCTTTAATGGCAGGTGTAAGAGAAGCTGGAACAGCAGGGCTGAAAATTGATGCGACTCTCCTAGCAGGTCAGTGGTCTCATTAGGTACATATTTAACAGGAGTAAATTCCAGCATTGAGCCAAACCGCAGCATTGGAGGTGAAGTCAGAGTCCCTGCGAAACCCAGTGTCCTCCCAGCGCTGCTTTAATCTCTCACCTACCTCTGGTATTTACCTTCATTTCTTCATGAAAGGATTTTGTTTACCCAGGGCAATGTGTCATTCTCCCCAGGGGAGCTCAAATTCAAACCAGGTGCAAGCCACTGCAGCTGCTTTGCCAAATGACCCACCACCCTGCACTTGATGACACAGGGACAACCGCAGTTCCGCGGTGGAGGAGGAGAAGTCCTGGTGTCACCAGGGCTGGTATTTACCAGCACAGCCCATGCTACCAGCATGACGTAGGGATAAGGCTGGGATAACAATGTTCAACCCAGCCTGCTGAGGGACCTCCCTATCTTCTAATGACCTTGCAATGGAGGACATCAGACAAAATACCAGTTACCCCTTTCCAAGGGCTCTCAGGGGTGCTAGACTGGCATGATGTGTGTCCTGCAAAGGAATATGCATCCTCTAACATATTCCTCCAGATTTACACCATAAAGCAGGCAACTGGGCCACAACTCTCCATGAGCAGGAAGTAAAGCCTCATTTCCTGTGAATCTGTGTCCCGTACCACTGCAAAAATCCTGACTCCCTCCCTGTGTCTCCTGTCACACCCAAGCTGAGAGTATGTGCCATGATGACATGCACGCTAATTAGCAGGCTAAAATGCACAAGCAGCCTGCCCGGGCAGCTGCCACCGAGTGGGACAGCAGATGGTCACTCTCACAGCCTTCCCACCCCAAGCTCGAGCGTCTGGAGGTCAGGTGGGGGAAGGGATTTTCAGGAGACACCTTTGGTTCTTTTATTTGTCTTCTTTCAAGTGTGGTTGGATTCAGCAGCAGAGCTCAAAGTGTTGTAGAAGGCACCACCACCGGATCCTGCAGCACAACATTCCTGTAGGAAAGTGGGATAGCTGGGCTGGGCTGGGCTGAGCCGAGTTGGCTGCTGTCTCATGTCACTCCACAAAAATCTCCACTTTCTGCATCTCTTAAACATTCTCAGCAAGTCTGGAGCTGCAGATGTTGCCACACTAGAACAAGCTCCTGTTGGCTGGAGCTGGTAGCAGTTTCCAGACTTTGCCTTTTCTGGGGTAACACAGAAATACATGCTGGAGTTAGAAAATGTATAAATATTGAAACCGGAAGTGGGGTAGTTCTTTGTAAGGGTGGAAGTGTTGGTAGGATCCCCTTCCTATAGTTCCTCTTTATCTAGCTGCCCCCTTAGATGGTCGTTTACTTGGGCGTTAAGGCAAGGTTCTTCCTCTTCCCCTGCTGATTTCTCAGTGCACTCGGTTTAGGAGAGAGGAACTGGCCAAGCCGAGAGCTGTGGCACCATGGGGCTGGTTTGGGGTCAACATGCACCAACCCAAGTCCTTGGTGCTCCTGGCAGGAGGCATCTTGCACTCCTTTGCCCCGGTCCCCTGTTCCCATTCCCTCTGTACTGGCTCCGGGAACTGACCTAGGTGAAAAGTAGAGAAAAAAGGAAAAAGATTGAGTTTGAGTCTGGATTAATTCACCATTCTGGTTGACAGCATGATGACTCACTGGCAATCATCTCCTCAAGAGAAGGGGCTACTTTCTCTTTGAACAACAGCTGATGGAGAAGCCAGTTATTAAAAAAACAGCCTGAAGCTGTAGCTAGACGAACATCTTCCGTAGACACAAGCACTGGTGCCAAGAGCAGTCCTGCTTTCCTCCAGCCCTGGCCACTGTTTCCCAACACGGCAGTGCCCTCGCCTCCCACTGACAGGTGGTTTGGGCCAGATCTGAGCTGGCTGGAAGCTCCTGCTTGGTTGTCAGCGAAATAAGTTCCCTGACCCAGCACCCTGGGTGGCCGTGTGCGGCCAAGGGTGGTGAGAAAGACATCCGTCTCTCCCATTCAACACTCCCATGGATTTGTGCCCAATTAAAATGACTATTAACTGTAGCCTTCGTTAGTAGGACTGACAATGGCAACTTTTAATCAAGTGTTTGGCTCGCGGAAGAGGCGGAGGAGGGAAAGGATCCCTTCTCCATTTACCACAGATTTGTTTAAAAAAAAACCCAAAACCTAAAAAAAAAATCCCCATGAGTAATTTGAGTGTGATACAGCTGGATTTTAAAATTCAGGATTTCGGTGTGGGAGGGAAAAAGTATATTTTAAATCCCCACTTTCTCTCCCCAGCCAGATGAATTTTAGCAAGGATCAGGTTAAGGTGGTGACTGTTTTCCATGTTGCCTCTTGCTTCTGCCAGAACTGGATTTTTATGTCCCATTTATAATGGGGCTGGAGCAGGGGAAAAGTGCTGTAATGGAAGTGCTGACACCACTCCATGGCACGGCAGCCCCGCTAACGATGCCCCTGGAGCTGGAGGAGCCGACTTGGCAGCTTATGCCAGGCCAAGCCTGACAGAAAGGCTCTTTGAAAATAACTTACTGCTCTAAAAATAAACACAGAGAGGCTAAACTTCTTTGCACTGAATGGGTGGCAAAATCACTCTCAGCTTTATCAGAGTCCCAGGACACTGTCCAGGGCTTCCCCAGCTAGTGCTGCCACAGGACAGGGTTAATTGCTTAAGGTGTGATGGGAATTTTTTTGGTGTTACTTATTAACGCTCTTTGTCTGATACAGGAGGTACCTGAAGGAAAAGAGGAAAAACTGGCTGAGCTGGAATAGACCTGGCCTTGCTGGGGGTGGAGGCAGAGTAGTGCACAAGACTAAAGGTGTCTTATCTATGCCATGTCCTTCTGTCCCTGTGGGACTGCAGGAGAGCCACTTGCCACTGAGTGTCCTCTCAGTGCCCCTCAGGGGCTGCACTGGGCTGGTGTGGTCCTGCTCTGGGCTTCCTCACATATTTGTTGTGAATGGACCCCTTTCGCTTGTATGGAGTGGAAATCCATTCCTGGGGAGGAGGAACAAATGCTGGGTGCTTTAAGCCACCGTGCTGTGGTCTTCAGGGAGTTTCTGGTTGTGTTCTTGGAGGAGCCACCTTCTGTTTTCTCCTGTTGAAAGGCACGTTGTGCCACAAACCGCAGGGCAAAGTCTGGGGAGCAAACCGACGGCAGGTGTGCTCAGCACAGGGCACACGGACCCAGGAGAGGTGGCACTGCAGAGAAGGAGATGCTGTTTAACACCGTGTGAAAGTGTTTCAGCTGGGGACACCACCATTTATCTTGATTTTTCCAGAAGCCAAGCCCAAAGTTGAGTCTCGAGTAGAGCTGAACTCAGTTACTGTTTGCGGAGGGGAGAACCGTGCAAAAATCAGGAAGTTCTGAGGCTCACTGAAGCAGAAACGCTTGTTCAAACCACAAAATATAAAGGGAAATTTAAGAGAGCCTGGGGCTTTTAAGAAGAAACTGTTCTTTTTACACAATGAGTTTCTCTGAGCAATGCATGAGTGTTTAAGCAGGGAGGTGACACCTAGCCAGAGGACCCAGAACACGGGAAACACGAGGGATGCTCAGGAGATGGGAGAGCAATGGGGACACCACGAGGGCTGGGAAAATTAATTCAAGAATATGTATTTCAAGTGGACTTCAACAGTTTGGAAAAGCGTAGGGGTCACTTGAAAATCAGGTTATGAACAGATGTTTTTAACCCAAAACACATTAAGGTGAAAAGCCCCGACGCAGCCATGCTCAGCGAGGCCCCTGGCACGGTGCAGCACATCCCCTGCTGCAAGGCACTGCCCCGCTTTGGGAAACGTATTCATTTAGTGGCAGCCAGTGGCTGCATTTAGCCATTCCCCTGTGACAACGGTCGCATTAGTAAAGCTAAGAAGATAATAAATCTGGGGCATCTTTGCCTTCCACTCCCTCATGCGCGTTTTCCGAGCTCAAACCCTTTTGCTTCCTTTGTCTCAGATTGCAGCCTTGGAAATGCAGTAGAAAATTCCAGCAATTCCCTCCAGCTGAGCAGAGGCTGCCACGTGGGCAGGTCCAAGCACAGCCCGTGATAGATGCACTATCAGGCATCTTCAATGTAACTCCAGACTCGGACCAAGATTAGCTTTCACCCGGAATGCAGGTTTTCAGCTCTTCCAGGGAGTCTCTGCAGGAAGCGTTGTGTGCCGTGGAAGGGTTTCGTTTCGTTTCTCTGTACAGCTTGTAAAAAAGGCTTCTTGGAAACCAGATCTTTGCACTTCACTTGGGTTTGCTTATCTGCCAAAAGCTGTTTCAAGTTACTCTTTCCAAGCCGTATTAAATGAATCCTTAGGTAAGAAGGAAGTAGCAACAACAAGCACTGTATATCTTTGTTGAAAAGTCACCACTTCTAATTATGTTCCCTCCTCATAAGCTTTAATATCTAGGACTACAAAATGAGGTCAGCCTCTATTAATTGTAATGACTTTCCCTGTGGAGCTTGCAATGAAAGCAACTGTGCAACAAAGGTTTCTATTTAAGGGGGGGAAGTTTCTGTTACAAAGAAGTCCCCTAACTCAGGGCAGGGGCTTCATTTTCATTTGCTGGCTACAACAAAATGAAAAGATTTAGGTTGAGACTTTAACCAGTGCTTATCTGAGAAAAAACAGATAGGAGAAGATGAATTAAAACATGAAGATGGGGAAGAGCAAAAGCTATGTTGCTGCAGGAGGTGGCCTAGAGCCACCCTGGCAAAGCAGCATCGTAAATTGCAGGCAGCTCCAGAGAGGGAAGAAAGCTCAGCTGCATCCTTGAACCAAAGCAGGGCCACCATGAGCCACAGCTGCATCCTTGAACCAAAGCAGGGCCACCATGAGCCACAGCTGCATCCTTGAACCAAAGCAAGGCCACTACGAGCCACAGCTGCATCCTTGAACCAAAGCAGGGCCACCACGAGCCACAGCTGCACACAGTGAGTGCAGAGAAGTTCTAGAAGAGGAGCAGGTTTGCTTCTTGTTTCCCTGCAGGTTAGATGTAGTTGGTTCCCTGTAGGTGCTCTGAGGAACAGGCAGTGTTGCTTGCTCCTCGAGGGGGTAAAAGTAAACCTGTAATGGATACAGGAGCTAATTTTGAACCCTGTGATGAGCACTGTTTGTGTCATGTTCTCTCTGGGCAGCTCACGTGGCCGAGTGCCTGTCAGGTAGATGTTGTCCTGCCCAACCGGTAAGTCTGCAAATCTCTGATTTTCATGTAGCAAAAATGCAGTAGCTTGAATGCTTTCGTGCTACTGTGGCTCTTTGGCTTGGGTTATTAAGCTAGGTAGGCACAATGCTGTCTTAAGAAATAAGTTCCCTTTTACACTAGAAACTGGAGGAAAACATGGCCACAGTTTAAAAAAAAATTGCTGTTGATAATAATCTAACAACTAGCAAAGTAAGTTTGCTCTTTCTTTAAAGGCTTTTTTTTTTTCCTCCTTCCTACAGCCTTGCAGGCAGTTGTTGAAACATTTGTGCCTGCCAAGCCCAAGAGGACTTTTTGGCATCAGCTCTCTGCTAATATTAACTGTGCCGTGTTCAGGTCGCCATGTTTGAGGCTGTGTCGAAAGCAGGTTCAGAGAGGCAGCTGCCGGCTTCTTCACCTCCTGCCTCTGGCTGCTCAGCTCTTCCCCCACCTCGCTGCTGCTTAGCTCTCTGCTTTGTCTTTTTTTTTTTTTTTTTTTTTTTTTTTTTTGTTGTGTCACCGCAGTCAGTTGAAATATCATGCAAATGATTTCTGCCTTTATTAATGCCCCGGCGTGCTAGTGACGCACTGCAGCCCTTCTCGCAGGAAACACACAAAAAACCCCCCAAATTAGCCTGGGGCACGCTGGGAAGCGGGGCTGCAGACCAACTTTCTGCGCCAACGGGGATTCTCGCCCTTTAAGAAGAAAAAAAAAAATAATAAAAAAAAATACACAAACCAAAAAGAGCCTGCAGTAATTTTCCATTACCCTGCACCAGTTCTTGTCTACGTGGCAAGAATTGTTTGCGGAGGCTGGAGCATCACGGGTGAGGCACAAGCCCTGATCCGGCTGCCGTTGCCTGGCTACGCGCTCGGCATCCGGCATCGCGCCAGGCTCCCGGGAAGCACCTTTGTTCCCGAGGAGGGATTTGAGCCGTGTTTTCACACCGAAGGCAAGGGACAAACGCTGCCTTTCTCAAGCAGCTCTGGCAGAACTGGGGTTTCCAAACAGCACGCGGGCAGCCGAATACTCAGTTATAATAATATGCTGGAGGGCCGTCTCCTGTGATGGTTTCTCTGCCTTTGCATAAGGAAGTGTCTTATAATGAGAGAGTGTTGTTTGTTTGCTGTTGTGCTGATCGCAATTGTCGCTTAATCAAGGCGGTGTATTGAATCGGGGGAAAATAATACCGGCAAAATCTCCCCCTGCTTTTGCTGTTTGCATCTAATAAACTAGATGGATAGTTGTTGTTCTGCAACTTGATAAACAGTTTTTTGGGTTTTTGTAATGTAAGCTCGGGAGTCCCGATGGGCGAGTCTCTGCTCCAGTCAGCAGAGGGTTGTCTGAAGTGCCTGAAATATTTCAAATGCCACCAGCAAAATCTGCAGCAGCCCAGAGGCTCGTGTGTGTGTGTGCTTCCCCTGCTCGCTGGGGCCAGGCTTCGTGTACGGCAGTCAGTGTTAGTGCAACAGGCATTTTTGTGATGTTTCGGGCATGGCTTCAGCTCCAGAGTAGCTTCTTTTGTTTGTGTGAGGCTCGATGCTTCCATTAATAACACAGCTTTGTGTGCCTCTCTAGCAGCTTGTGCCGTTAAGGTCTCGCCCTCCGCCAGCAGCTGAAGGTACTGATAATTGCTAAGCAAACAAGCCCTCCCCCTTAGGAAATGCTGCCATTTGCTTTCTGCAGCAGCTCTGGGTGCTCTCAGGAGCTGACCCCCCGGAGGAATGACTGAATGTGTGGTTTTGGGGTGTCTGGCTACTACTGGAAACCCGAGAATTGAAAAATAGGGTATAGGGTGGAACACACTGAGCGTCAGCCTTAATTTTACTTTGTGAAGTATGACGCCAGAGGGGAATTTTATGCTCATAATCTGGCATCCTTTGTCACACAGATGAAGGAACCTCACCTAGCAGAGCCCTGGCATGGCTACAGAGGGAACCACCTACCCAGCCCCGCTCCTTGGGGAGGCTCCACATGAATCCTGGTTTTGAGGCATCTCTCCCAGGGCACTGGCATAGCCCTGCCTGCAGCCCTTCCTGTAGCCTTGTCACCCCACAGCGTTTGTCTCTTAACCACAATCTCTCTGAGGTTTATAGTCTAAACATGTTGTCTTCCTGCAGTTTCTCTTGCAAATTAGCAATGTTCTCTGCTTTCTGTGTACCTTCTCTTTTTGGTCCCATTTCCTCACATCCAACCTTTCTACCACCTCATCATCATCATCCCTGCCGCTGGTGGTTCCATTGCTGATGCCTCTGCTATCTGGGGACCTGCACAGCACTCCCCATATCCTGCAGAGCCATGCAGGAAGGGTGGATGGAGCTGGGCATGCCTGGCAGCTTGGCTGTGTGCTGTCTCTCACCTAGAACGTACTTGTCCTTCATCAGTGAAGTCTGCTTTGTATGTTGGGAATGACTGAGCAGATGTTTGGGATGGTGAGTTTCCGTATCCCTCGGTCGAATTTTCCGATATGGGTAACTCAACAATTAGAGACAGCACCTTATCCACGTTATGCATTACTTGGCTCTCTATTTGCTTGAATTTTTTACTTGTCTTGTCTGTCCTTGGATTGTCTAAGAAAAAAAAAAGTCAGCTACTCCTCTTAGCAATTTTAGCAAACCTTGGTATCTAAGAAAAGATAAGTTTGGCTCTTGAGAAGCAGTTGTTAGTAGTAGCCATTTTTCTTTTCAGATGTGAAAAGCAGAACTTCTGAACTCTTGAATCTTTTCAAGAAGGCAAGCTCATGCAGTGGCTTGGGAAGGAGGATCCCTTCCTGAAATACGTTTGGCCCTGTGCTGTGTCAGCTACAAGGTGCCACCACCACAGCTTGCCCTGACTTGCCCTGGGATTTGCTCCACACAGAAGAACGCAGAGGATCTGGTCTGCCAGGAGGAGGGTTTGCCTCCCTGGTTGGAGCAGTCAGGAATGTGGGTGAGTCACTGCCTTGTTTAAGGAACGAAACCTTCCATCCCAATGTCTTATGCCTTTGCTTTTAGAACTGGAGTTGTCGTAGTTGTTGAAGGTAACTTGCGCTCCTGTGGCTTCTCTGTCCTTCTCAGTCCCAATGTCTGGTTTCATGCTTTGTAATTCTTTCTTAAAAACACTTAGATGAGCCTACGTCTTTCTACATGCACTCAGAAATCCATAGGATCCAGCAGATTTCATGAGATCAGAGCAGGCAAAACCACTTCTGTCCCCAGCGAACGCGACTCATTTTCAGCACAAGCAGTGCAGCAGGGTGTACTTTACAGCAATGTCCCTAATTAAAATAGTGGTGATTTCTAAATACAAAATTAGAACAGTCTTCGAGGACAACTTGTTTCAAGAAGGCAAGAAATGCAGAGGAGGAGAGAATGTGTAGGAAAGACATAAAAAAACACAGCAAAATTTGTTAACTTTTCTGGCTTTCAACTATTTGATTAAGCTTAGGGGGACCTGTGACCATTTTGTGAATGATTTATCTCATTTTAATACCTCAAATGATATTACTCCCATTGAAAATAAGGTCCTTGCTTTACGTGGATGCTCAAGTATGAGCTTAGGTTCTTTCTTTTATGCTTTGCAGACTGAAAAAAAAAAAGCGCTATTAAAAGACTCTTCTTACATTACGCCATTTTTCCTTTACTGCTATTTAACATCTAAAACTGATCTCTTTTTCTTTATATAATAGTCTTCATTCTTGGGTTTGGTGTGGTTGTTTTGGTTTTTTTTTTTTATATTTCGATTTAAGTCTGCCAGTTATTCCCAAAAACTCAGTATTTATATTTATTCCACCCCAAGCATGTGACTTGTATGACTGCATAATTATATCAATGAATCAATGAATTATATCAAAATGAATTTGGGTTCCTTTTGTTGCAAAATGTTCTCAGGCTACAGATAAGATTTGAATGCTTGATAAGCTCTGAGTATTGAGATTACAAGAAAAACTATCTACAAAATCCTATGGATTAAGGTCATGCATGAGATATTTAATTCTCCCTCCTGTGAGGCTCGATTGCAAGATACAGTCTGCTCCCACTGACTTCTTAAAATGAGAAAACTTGAAAAATTGACCAGATTCTGTCAAAATTGCTTTGCTGCTAGAGGAGCTGGAGGTGTTGAAGAAATAGGCAACTGTGAGGAAAGGAAGAAGCGGGGACTAGGAGGGTCAAAATTCCTGCTGGCTCACAGCTTGAAAGCGAGGAAAGCCACCAAGATGACTCTCTTATTTTTCTTGCCACAATTTGATCCACTATAGAATTAACTATATTGGAAGGAGTAGCTCTTCCTCGTTTCTGTTGCTGAGATTGCAGCAGTGTTTCAGGGCTGCAGTTGGGACCAAGGCACCGTTTTGCTGGGGCAAAGAAACTGTGTCCTTGCAAGGAAAAGATGTGAAGTGAGGGTAGGAGAAATGTGGAGAGCAGGGTGGAGGTCATGCGGGAAGCACCTTGGCCCTGTGGAAATTCAGTTGTAGGTGTGGGGTTTTTTTTATTTTTTCCTCCAGAGGCAGATGGATGATCAGACAATATCCCACATAGCCTTGACTTGATAGAAGGTCAATCTGGGATTGCTCTCTGCAGGCCAGCCAGGCCCTGAACCTCTGAAGGCCACTGCTTGGTTCTAAATCAGGAGCTGAATTTATTTTAAAAGAGACGACCATTCTTCTGCTTGAATTTGTTCTGACATCACCAGTTCTTTTTTTTTCTGCAAGCTGTTGAAAAATCATCCTAAGGGAATAACTTCTGTATTATGACATGCAAATGGAGTATATCCTTAACTGAGAACAAACCACCCTGCTTTTAACAGTGAAATATCAATCAGCTGCATGTACTCCCTCCTCAAAATGACCTGGGGATGTACCAATTTCACATTATTAGTCTCTCCTGTCCTTCATGATGCCTGTAACTAGGGCATTGCTGCTGCCCAACTGCATGTCCCAAAGGAGCCTGGTGGTGTTTGTGCAAACCTGATTGGGCTGAGAAAGGGGTGGAGAAATGCAGTTCTCTGCCCAGGATATATTTAGTGAATGCAGCTGTGGGAGGCAACAGGAACAAGAGAGTTTTTGTATTGCCAGAGCTCTGACAGCTCACATGCCTAAGTAATCTGCTGTTTTCTTAGCAATATGTCCCGTCCCGTCCCAACAGTGTTTTTAATTTGAATGTAAAGTTATGCTTTAATGGAGCCAGAATTCTTCCTGGAGCTTAAAAGTGAGATGCATTACAGTACTAGCCTTGCTATAGCCCTTCCAGAGGAGCAGCAGGCACCTTCCACATGCACTGGACCTTCTACATTTTGAGGAGGGGGATTTGACTTCCTCTCGAAGGGATGAAAAGGATGGTAGTGAAGGAATATGCCTTTCATGTACACTGCAGTGCTTGCTTGGACTAGAAACGGCCCTCCAGCACCAGTACAGTTGGTCCCAAGCAGATACGCTCTGCTTCTTCCTAGAGCTGGTGAGCTGGGGTGGGAAGACTGCTTTTGGTATTCCAGGGCACTTCATCCTGCTATCCAAACTCTGCTGGTCTTCCTGACATGTCTGAGAGTTGCTGCCCAGTCATGGAATTTAAAAAAAAAAAAGTACAAAACCAAGTTTACCAACGTGCTGGGTCAAGTGGGAGCATGTTACTGTTGTCTGCATTAGGACTAATTTGTCTGTACTCCCTGGCCGTGTTCAGACTTGCCCCTGGAGAAAAAAAGACCAAGGCTGGGAATTCCACATGGATCTTCTTCCCTGGCTTGTTCAGCAGCGCGCAACAAGCCATGAGCTGGTCTGCCTCAGGCATTAAAAGTTTATGACGAATTAAAGTGCAGAATGTAAAAAGAACTTCTTTTTTTTGGGGGGG
>JAOQGH010000069.1:35246175-35256305 GCA_025769975.1 Gallinago jamesoni
GGGAAGAGGGGAGGGAAGTCTTGTTAAGGTGTTGGGGGGGGGGAAGGCTGGTGCATGTCCTTATGTCTGGGTACAGCCCAGGGATGATGGAGACATACATATTTAGAGGGAGATAGACTATGCCATTGCTTTCCTAGAGCTTGGCCCGCCTCATGGTACTTTTCCACCTGACAGCAGTATTGCTGGGAGATGCTGCAGTGGCCCAGCAGTGTGACAGCAGTGACACAGGGTTTCCTCTGCCAGAACAGCACCCTGACCCTTCCCACCCCACATTGGGCTGCTGGGCTTTGCCTTTCCTGTGGCAGAGATTTGTACCCACCCAAAATCCCCATCAGAAATGCAGTTCCTGTGGGTGGCTTTCATGGTTCCTCCACAGGCTGGCACAGACCCTGAAACAAAGCCAGTTTTTATTAAAATTGGGCAGTGTGGGAGTTCTGGATACAGCTGTCCCACCTTTGCGTGTGAGAGTGTTGGTGGTCAGCTTGTTTATAGAAAATAAAATGTTTATGGGGAGAGGGGGGAAGAAATGCATCTGTGAACAAATCTGCAGTGAGCTCAATGCCCTGGGTACCCACACGTTCTGTCCCAAATTCTAACAGAGTCTGTGCCTGAGACTTGAGGTTTTTCAGCAGTTAAATGGTTAACTTCAGGACTAATTGGCTCTGAGCGCTCCAGTCCTTTGCAACAGATTATTGGCATGCTGGTAAGAGCAGCTCCCTTCCTTCCCTTCCCCCATCATTATAAAAACATGTACTGTAGCTAGAAACCAAATACCACATGGCGCCCTACGCGGAGCCCATCCGTGCTCCAGCTCGGTATTTAGCACAAAAGTCCCTTTATATTTGGGAAGCGGAGGGAGAAAATTCTGGAAAGGCAAGATCGCAGCGATAGCGGCTGAATCAGCAGATTTATTTGCACTGACCAGGGCGCTGGAGCCCAGAGCTCCATGTCCCAGCCCAGCCAGCTCCCACTTGTTCCATGCCAGTGGGGAAAGGTCCCGGGTGGTTGCCCAAAGGTGGGAGATGCTGATCCCTGCACAAGGAAAGCTCTGTGCGCTCCCCGTCCTTCTCTGTTGTGAGGTCACGGCTTTGCCGAGGGCTCGGCGGAGTCCCCGAGGGACTGAATGGAATGAGAGAAAAATGAAAGCTTTTTTTTTTTTCTTTAAAAAAAAAAAGTGAGTTGCATTTGTAGTTTCTTGCAGGGATGCCTGTGTTTGTAGGCAGCTGGCTACAGAGGCAGCCGCCATTTCATGAAGCGGCATTAATGCAGCAGGAGGAGACATGTTGTATTCAGGGGAGTTCGTATTTTAAGGGTTTTCTCCTTGGTTTTAATCAAGAGGCTTATTCATTCCAACTTCCCCCTCTTTCAGCCCAAAGGCTTTCATTCTTAAACCAGAGCTAACAAAATAATTACAAGAAGTAAGAAAAACAAGGAAAAAAAAGGGAAAAGTTTTCCTGAGGGGAATCACAGCCAGAATCAGATCTCTCTCCAGATTTAAAGAAATTTAGAGATGTAGCGTGGTCCCAAAAATGCCATCCAGCTCCTAGCAAGGGTGATAACATGGCTGCTCCGGCCTCATGGAGGCACAGCTGAGGTGTTCAGGGAAGATGAAGTAGATCAGGTATATATTAAATAGAGTGTTTGGTTCAAGTATAAAAAGATGGCTGACTGGTCTGTGCACACAGGTTACCAGCCCTTTTTTGACTTGCACAGGCTGACTTGGCTTCCAGGTACTGAGGTTTTAGTTTTGATCTGAAGTCGGGGGCTGCAGAACCCCTCGTTTGATCGAAAAGAGGAAAAGCTGATTGTGGCAGGAGCGAGGTCAGACCAAATCCTCTGAACTGCAAAGCTCCCACAGCAACAACAGCATTTTTATTAAGGGGCTTCAGTTTTGGAATTCACTTTCTCCACTCCGGGGTCTTCCATTTGCAAAATACATTACAAGGCTCATTTGTTTAACAAGTCTCTGGGTGCTGGGAGAGGGAGCATTAATGCTGGCGTTTGGGAATACGAGTGATATTGTTGCATTTGATTTTGGTTTCGTGTCATTATTTTCTGGTTTCAGAGTCGGGAAAAGCTGCTCATTTATTTTTCATGTAGCTGTATTTTTATCCTGGCTTCTTAAGGAGGCAGAGCTCGTGAAATCGGGCCGTTGGAGGCCTCGAGCTTTTGATCCGATGTTCAGTTCCAACAAATTTCAGCTCCAGAGTTCCTGCGCTTTGGAGGAGGCTGTGGGTTATAGAGACAAATTAGTTCTTCTGCGGAAGAATGAACTACAAAACGAGTGCCAAGGCCATCTTTTCTGCTGTTCTTGTTGACTGGTCAGCGGTGTCTCTCTGAGAGAGGCGGCAGGATCTGCCTGGACGTGGCGCAGGAGCGGGGCTGCTGCAGCCACGCTGGCGGGGCTGGCGGAAGCAGGCCTCACCGCTTCAGCTGCTCGTGACAAGACTCGATAAGGTCTAACTGTGATATTCAAATCCAAACTGGGGTTGCAGAACGGATTAGTCATATTTAGAAGGAAGAGTAAGCCAGATTCTGACATGCTAACTGCAGCTGAATTGTGCAAGGCTTTTGATCTCCTCGCTCCGGGTCGAAAAGAGCGTTTCCTTTTAAAGCGTGGGGCCTGCAAAGATCTCTCCAAGATGGTGGCTCCTTCCTGACAGAAAAGCAATGTGAAGAAACCTTTTTGCCACCTCAAGATCATTATTTTCTTGATTGGCCTTTCATACTCTGCAAGGGTTAGATGAAGTCCTTGGGTCAGATGTAAGTGGAATGCAGTGCGCACCCTCAGCCGGCAGTACCTGTGGTGCAGAGCTCTGGGATGAACTTCAGGCATGTCTTTGGTTTGTTCCTGTAAGACACTGCATTATAATGATAATATAAAGCAGAAAATAACTTCCATATATAAGCATTACTTTCCCAGCATATACTAATGTGCCTTCCTGAACCTCTTAATTAGGTTGTATTTTCTCCTACACTTAATTCCCTTTTATTAACACCACTCAAGTAAACGTTCTGCATTTAAATAATTGTTTTTCAACTTCATTTTTGGTTCCAATTTTCATTATCTTTAGTGTGTGTACATCTATATATAAAGATAATCCTTTATTAATCTTTTGAAGAGAACAGTTTTAATTCATGAAGCAAAAGTACAGTCCCTGAATATTCGTTATCAGCACCTGATATCCTAGCCAGGAGCACAATATATTAATAATTGGAATTTAAGAAAAAAAGCCAGTTATTAAAGCCCCAGTGTTTCATTTTTGTTCATGTTATGATTCTAAATTATTCAAGCATTTGACTTTATCCACTACACATACAAACTCATGTTCCCCTACATTTTTTTCCTTCAAAGCGTTCTAAAGCGTTCTATGTTCTCCTTTATCTTAGACACTAAGTCACAGTGTTCAAGTGTACTGCTTAATAGCAGTAATATGTATGGCTTGTTACAAGAAAATTTTAGATAGTAAAAATAAAATGCATTTAATTGGGAAACATATTTGCTTCTACTTAAGTCTAACATTTGGTCCTTTGATGTTCTGTTTTATGGAAAGGTTTTTAAATTATTCTGAAAGAGACAATTAACAGGCGAAGTACCTAAGTGCAATTTAATTTATATTATTCCTTTTGCCATGATTAATAAAAACAGCCAAGAGAAAGGTTATACCTGCATATACATGCTTGCTCTTACTCTTGGAACTCACAGACCTCTGCTTTATGTTCTCCTTCCCTTCTATGGAAGGGTTAGTTCATGGCAGTTACATTTTCCAAGTACTGACATACATGTTCGTTCCTAAATTCACTTCAGATGCTTCCATATCCTTAGGACAACATTCCATTTAGACACACCAAGAAAAACCTGGAGTGATTCCACTGACCTAAATGTAATTACTCAGACCTGAATTAAAGGCACAGGCACATAGCTTAAGACCCATATGTTTGGAGCAAGAAGAGGAGCTCAAAATCTCAGCTTTTGTTATTAACCTAAACATTTCTAGACCTTAATACAAGACACTTTTTTAAAGAGAGATAATAACTTCTTGTTAAATCCACAATTAAATCTTGAAGCAATCAAGTTTGATCTTTTGGGCACATGGAATCTTGTTCGGCTCTTCTGCTGGGTGAAATTGCAGCAAAAATTGCACTCGGATTTCTCAGCCAATGATCAAGTGCTGTGGGTGTCTCACCCAAGATGTCTCGTGTCCCCTTTGCTGCTTTAATTGTACAAAAAGCCACTGACCTCATTTTGTGACAGGACTGTACCAACAGTGTTTTCTTGGGCTGATTACATCTTCTCACAAGCTCACCTCCTAATACTAATTTTTAACTAAATATGAAAAAAAAAACAAAAAACAACCCAGTGGGAATGATTTCAAGCTGAGACAAGATTATTACTGTTAATGGCTTGGTCAGAGAGAAGGAGTGTTTGAGCGTGCAAATCCGTTCCCTGCAACAGCTAAAGCTGCTGATTCTGGAGTTGAGGTGGAGGACATGCCTGATACCGCTCTGGTACCTGGGCTGATGGGCACTCCTGGCTGGGTAAAACTCTGGCAGGAGCTGGTTTATAGTGAATTGACTGCAGGAAGAAAATATAAAAGCTCTTGGGAAACATCAGTCTGCCACAGAAGCTATTTCTGTGCAGGTGACATTCTAATCCAAGGGTGTCCCGGATACGGTATCACTGCATCAAAAATTGTTTGGGCTCCACATCTAACAAATGCTGACAAATATGAAGAAGTTTATTTCGAGCTACAAATATGAGGGGTCTTCTCTTTTATGTATATGGTACATTACAACGGGGTGATTTGGTGCTTCATCAGGCTGTCTGTGAAATACAAAAAACATATGCTTGTAAGATTTCAGAAAAAAGGCACCGTTTCTTTGCACTGCATGTGGCAATTTGCTGAATAATGCATCATTTTGTCAACTATTATATAGCAATCAATAAAATGCCCTATGGTGCTACCTGCACGCAGGAGACAAGAATGAAGATCGTTATGGAAACAGGCTTGAAACTTGCTTGAAATAAAAATCCCAGTTCTATACTTGCATTTTTGGAGGCCTGGGTTGTTTTTCTTTTCATTCTGGAGGAGCTGTAATTCATCTTGTTCGATTTGAGTGAAATTCATCATGTTTGCAAGGCTGGTATGAACCACTGTGCCTCCAAGGAGATTTACCAAGAAAGTGTTTTTGTTGTTATGCTCGTCATCTAAACTTTACAAAATCTCCACTAGAACTCAGATGAAGAGTTAGGAGAAAATAAAAATTAGAGCTTATAGTTGGGGGGGAAGAGGTGTACTTGATTTTGATGTGTAAATATATATTTGTGCTAAGTCTGTTTTCCTTTTTCTGATTATATTCCTCAAATACTTAAGCAATCAAGCTTTACTGGCTCATATTTGTAGCAAATAAATTTCAAGGATAGACAGATGAATGCCTCTGGAAAATGAACTTTAAACTTGCACAAGGAAGTAATCAGGCTAGAATTTCAAATTATATGCGTTTAAAAAAACCCCATCAAAATTATTATTAATTTCATTACCTAGATCTTGTAAAAATGTATTTTTTCCAGTTATATTTAAAATCCAAATATTCTGGAGATTTTGTTTAAAAGATATAAAGTGTTGTTTTCTAGCTCTCTGTGATATATTGGAAAATGAGAGAACAATATCTCTATTTTGAAAAGTAAAATGGAGTATGGCTCTCTTAATCTTGCCAATGCTTTTTTTATAGACTCTTGATGAAATGATGACCACCTCCCAGCTCAGCAGAACACTCATATGACACCACATACCATTTTTCCAGACAGAATGGTAAGACAAAGAACACTCTTTGCAGCTTCCAACTTTTAAACAGATACAAAACTCTACCAGTATGTCCAATCCTTGCATGTTTCCAGCCCTGCAAGTTTCCAAGCAGCAAACTTCAGTACAAAGAAGTTAAAAGCATGTAAGTCCAGTCACAGAATCTGCCTTTGCACTCTATAGCCATGGGTATTAAAGTTCCTGGGAAGGTGCACGTTACTTTCTTATTTGCTTTTGAAGGTAGTTTTAGTAATAAGCAAAGTTGCATCATCCTTTTTCATGTAAGGAGATGTGTTACACCTTGCTAGCGCTTACAGAAATTCTAGAGTCTAAGTAGGTACAGGCAAACTGGGCAATTGGTATTTTTTTTGCCACTTCTCAGTCCTCTTATAAAAGTTTGTCAAATACTTTGTTATCTAAAAGCTGACCTACATTTCCTACAAGTAGCAAGGGTGATAAAAAACGGTAAAGATTTGTTGTTCTAACCTCCAGTGGCTTACTTAAAGTAATGAAACATATTAATAAACAGTTACCCAAGTTCTTTAAGTTTGAAAACAGTCTGGAGTTTTAAACTGCCATAAGATTTCATCAAAATAAGGGGTAATGTATCTTTCCTTATACCTTCCCTTTCTTATGCCTCTAAGGCTTCCATTTAAGGCAATCGCTCTATGTTACATGTTGACCAAATACAGTGTAAGTACCTTGACTGCGGTGGTTACTATTTCTTACAGTTAAGATGGCAATGAGGGATAATTTGAAGATGATCTGTAATAATAACACAGAAATTCAAGTTTCAGACCTTCTTAAGAAAAGTGGATTTGATTTCTCAAGAAAAATACATGTGTATTCCATAGTCAAGCTCATATAAAGTACAATAATTAATCCTTTAACTAGACAACAGTTACTGGTCTTTTATTTGCCTTATTGTATACAGGAACTTATGCAATACTGAAATAGTGAGGTGGGCAGAGTTCAGCAGCACTTAGATCTAAAATTTGAGGTCAGTCCACAAGATCAGGTGGACAGAAAAAATACCTATTCTTTGATGTGTTGTGACCAACAATTTAAAAATTTGCTTAGGAAAGACAGTTAAATCCCACAAAAGACATTGGTTCCATTTCTCACTTCCATTGCTTCCTTATACTTTTTATTGAGAAGTTACTTTTCTTTGGGAACAGCAATAAAGAGCTGAATCTTGGTTAAAATTGCTTCATTTTGAATAAACTGAGAAAGCACTGGAGTTTGGCTGAGCACACTGAAAGATTTTTTTTTTTTCTTTACCATATGTTTATGACACCGATAAGAATTTCTCTTATTATTCTTGGTAATAAATCGCTTTCTTGCTACTCACAAGGTCCATGAGCACCATAAAAGTGCAAACCCACCATATTAACATACTCTTAGATTTCAGTGTTAAATCCTAGAAACAAAACGGGCATATGTAAAAGTTCTGTGTGTGTATGTGTTTGCAATTATTCATTACGGGCTGGAACAAAAGTCTGGATCTGAATTCCAGTTCCAGCCCCAGAGCAGAATGAATAGCACGAGCTGATGGCTAGAACTGGGGTTTATCCTCGCTGCTGCGGCTGTTACTGCTTGTCTTGTGACAGCAGCAAAAAGCTTTAGGAGCAATATACCATAATGATCTTCATCCAACATACAGGGAAGTTGGTTCCATGTTTAGAAGAACTTTGTCCTTGTTTGGATTTCTGTCTGTCGCTGTTGTTCTGTGTCACCGGTGTGGGAAGCCCACAGATGGGAGCAGCGCAGGATCAGCCAGACTCTTGGAGGATCCACACATGCTGCTCCAAAATCCCAGGTTTTCAGAAGCGTGATAGAAGGCAATTTCTATCTGCCTGCACAATTACTGTGATTTTAATAGTGAATTACTGAGGAAGGAAACAGAAGGGAGAAAAAAAAAGAAAAGGCAGATTGTTTTAGCAACATGTTACAGGTTACATACACAAATAAAAAATAGGACTATACTTTATTCAGGACAAAGTGACAATTTCTGTGAACACCCATTTTGGAGGAAGTTAAACGTCTACCACAAAGACGTGTTCAAAGGGCATTTGGTATCCTGTTTGCATACTCTCTATCGAAATAATCCAAACTATTATGTTTGGCTTCGGGCCTAGAAAATTGTTATTGATTTCTCTGCAACAGTTGATAGAGTTTCAGTTGAAGAAAAGTTTGGTGACATTGCACATCTCCCAATCCTGTTTAGACCCCTGTTTTTCGCTTCAAGAGGCAGATATGATGCTTAAGCATTTTGTCAAATGCTGGTGTCACATGTCTCCCTTTCCATTATACGTGTGTCTCCAAAGAGCCATTTTGCACCTCCTGTATCGCAGAGAATGAGCTTCTTCACCAATCTTTGGGTATCCTCTGGTACAGAAGGCAAGTTGGGGCAGGCAGGGAAGGGACACTGCCCTGTGAAACTACAGAGTGCTTTTGTGTGTCATCCCTAAGGGATAATAACGACCTTCACGGGAGTTGGAGGGGAGGGAAGGAAAAAAGGTTGTAGAAGAAAATAGTTTGGGTAAGTACCAGAAAGCGAGGTTGTGTGCCTCTATGAGGAATGCTGGACGCAGATGCAGTCTCAGAAAATAGTTCCCAAATTAGTAATGGAAACATTAACTTGTTATTATCAGACACGTGGTTCATAAAACATGGCTGAAGTATTTGGTTGAATGATACACAAAGCAAGAAAAGGTGTTGTCTAAAACAGAAGAAATAAACTGTATGGAGGAATTTGCAGTTGTGTAGAAATGCTGAATTTAGAATGAAAAAACGGGGGTAACAACAGAGGCAGTAGAAACAAGAATTTTGTGTTTATGGAGAGCTGACCATGGGAGATAGAAAAGTGAGAAGGGAGACTAGCACTGTTCTACTGTTTAATTAGGAAAGAAGAATGCAAACAGCCTGTTACCGGTATGAGAACAGCAAAGTCATCTGACAAGTGCCGTGGCTCTGGAGAGAGCGGCTACTCCTGTTCATGTACATGTAACTCACTCAAAGCCAAGAAAGAGGAGAGGTGATGGATACTTGTGTAACATTTCTTGGAGCTGCTTTAGGCCTTGGTGGCTAGAAAGCAAAAGAAGCAATACTCAATATATTTAATGAGGATATTAGACTTCCAGTAATTTTTTGGTTACATGTAACAGCAATATAGAAAGTGATTTTAAAAAAAAACCACTCCAGTCAGTGTGTTGTATGTGAATACTTTTTAAAAAGAGGAATGTTCTATTATTAGTTAGAGAAAATCAGATAACGCTTTGAGCATACATGTTAGGTCTTGTTCAGTTACAATCTTAAACTCTTCCGGCTGGAACCACAGTATTTTTACAAAGTGCCATTATATCTTGAATGCTTGATCTCTTTTCTCCCTTTCATGTGGCCATTGCAAGTGATCACACTTTATATTTTTTTCTAGAAATGTACTCGGATTCTGTGAAAAAACAGTAGAAAGTCTGGGAATTGTAACTTTTCATCTTGGTCCTTGCTGTGAAGACGTACATTGCAGTGTTGGCTGAAAATGCCGGCATGAGAAGTGCTTTTGCTGCGCCCTACTTTTATCTAGTTCCTGCCTCATCATTGGCTGCCTTTCCCCTTTCTTCACTGTTGGTTGTTTTCCAAGGAGGATGCTACCTGGGTTCTGTCCATGCAAATGCCTTTACACCCAGTTACGCATGAGTAGCTCTAGCGAGAGCAAGAGGATTAGCCTTTGCAAGGATCTAAATGGGAATGAAGTTGCAGAACAGGCTTCCTGCTCTCCATAGTCTCCTTAGACCAGAACTTCAATTCTCTATCTTGTTGGGGGGGGGGAAAAGGCCTTTTGCCCTCATCCAGTGAGAAGCAGTTATCTGCTGGTTTGCTCCACCATTGATTCTTTCACTGGAGGGTCACTTTATGCAGGACCACCACCATCCCTTCTTGGTAACCACCTTGTCTCTATTCTCAACAAGCCAGCAGATTTGTGTGTTCCTCTCCTGTTCTCCTACACAGGGAGGTCAGCTTTTCTCTGTATTTTTGATGGAAATACATCTCTCAACTCAAAATCATTTCTCCTCGGGGACATTAGTAAGCAATTCTTCTGACCAGCTATTTCTGGCTTTTCCAGGACCCAGCTCAGGGTTAGCTCTGAGGTTAGCTAGTGCTGATTGCAAGTGCCAGACTAGCTCTGAGACCTTCCATAATCATTTGAAGCATTGTTGGTTTAATTGCTGCTGTAACTACCCATGTTATTAGTATAAAAAAGGAAGAATAGGACTCCTTTCTCTCTGCTTTTAATGGAATAAGCTGTGCAAAGAGAAGGAGGAGAAA
>JAOQGH010000069.1:35256405-35282340 GCA_025769975.1 Gallinago jamesoni
AGTATAAAAAAGGAAGAATAGGACTCCTTTCTCTCTGCTTTTAATGGAATAAGCTGTGCAAAGAGAAGGAGGAGAAAGGCATGCATATCATTCAAAGTGACTGCTGAAGTATGTAAATATTAATTATGCTGCTCGGTCAGGTTTTCTGGGTGTGCCTCTTGCAGAGGAACACCATAACCAACCGGCTGGGTACAGGCATTTGTGACAGTGACCAAAAATGTGGGGGATGCCCCTCTATTGTGCTGATATCTGAAGTGGTTTCCATGGCAGTAGTCAAAATAGGAGACAGTGTCCTGGTGAGGTTGGCGTACGAGACAGTTTCTATGGTGTTGGCTAAAAAAGGCGTGATACCTTGTTTTATTTGGATGTCTGCGGTGATTTTGAGAGGTACTAATGAGGGATGGGATTGCTGCTGCAGGTGGGTGTTGTGGTTGCTCTGGCTTTTTCCACTGGTGGGGCTTAGGGGTGGGCTGAGGGTGTACAGCGCAGGAGGCCCAGGGCAGTTGACCATACTTGGGTCAAGAGAGCAGAGGGTTTTGTGGCACTTCTGTCTGTGGTGAGGTGGAGCCGGTGCTCAGCCCTGGTGGCGGTTGGGCTGTGCCAGGGACCAGGCCAGGCTGCTGTGTATAGAATCATAGAATCATTTGGTCAGGATATTTAAAGATCACCTAGTCCAACCCTCCTGCCATGCACAGAGACATCTTCTACTAGACCAGGTTGCTCAAAGCCCCATCCAACCTGACCTTGAACGTTTCCAGGGAGGAGGCATCTACCACCTCTCTGGGCAACCTGGGCCAGTGTTTCACCACCCTCAGCGTAAAAATAATGTTCTCCTTGTATCTAATCTAAATCTTCCTTCTTTTAATTTAAAGCCATTACCCCTTGTCCTATCACAACAGTCTTAAATAGGGCTAATGAATCACAGAATCATAGAATGGTTAGAGTTGGAAGGGACCTCAAAGATCTTCTCTTCCAACCCCCCTGCCATGGGCAAGGACACCTCCCACTAGACCAGGTTCCTCAAAGCCCCATCCAGCCTGGCCTCTAGTACTGAGGTGCTTTTTGTACGAATGTCACTGTGGGATGCGAAGCGAACTGGGCCATTGGGTGAAGGGTGTTTACAGGCCAAGTTGGCAAGGTGAGCCCCAGTGTAGGTGGGTACAGGGTCGCAAGGGGCGCCTTGGGCAGGCTGAGGTCTGAAGGGATTTCTGAAGCTCAGGCTAGGAGAAAAGGCGGTGCTCGGACCGAGCAGGGTCACGGCTGCGATGAAGCGGGGTGGAGCTGGGGACGCCTCAGCCAGGTGGGGCTGGGGAGGGGGCGGCAGCAGGGCTCAGGGCCGCCAGCAGAGCTGGCGCTCCGACACAGCTCCCGGCTCCCCGCCGCCCTCCTCCCCCTGAGGGGAGGCTGGTGCGGACCGGGCGCAAGCCCGGGGCGGGGCAGGTGCGCGAGGAGGCGAACAGACACCAATGGGAACGCCGAGGTGGGGGAGCGGCGGGGAGAATGACCAATGGGAGAGATGCGCGCGCTCGGGCCGTGGAGGGGAGGGCGCGGCACGACCAATGTGGGAGAGGCGCTCGGCGCGCGCGCGCAGCCGAGGGCGGGGCGGGGCGGAGAGGTTTGGATGGGAGGGGGGGCAAGGGTGCGGGCCCGCCCCTTCCTCGCCGCAGTGAGTAGTGAGCGGGCGGCCATGTTGTGTTGGGGGGAGGGGAGGAAGGAGTTGAGAGGAGACGGGAGAGAGTCTCTCACACACACGGCACAAGATGGCCGGGGAAGCAGCCGCAGCTGCAGCTGCAGCCGGGCTCCCGGGCGCTTTCCCCGCCGCTCGGAGCGGGGACGCCCGGCGAGCCGCCCCTGGGTGCCGGTGTCGGGGGCCGAGTTGGGCCCGGCGCTCTGAGGGGGGTTGTGGGGCTACGGAGGAGGGCAGCGAGCCTGGCTGCTGTGCGGGGCTGCCGACGGGCGGAGGGCAATGGCGCCGGGCTGCGGAGCTCTGCCCGCGCCTCTCCCTCGCCGGGCGGGCGTGGGGCCGCCCTTCACCGCGGGCAGGGCGAGGAGGGGAGCAGTGCCCCGTTCTCAGGGCCCCCGGTGCCTGCCGACGGGCTGCTCTTCGCCGGGTAAGTGCCTGAGTCTCCTCGTTTCTCATTGTCCTTTGTCCTTGGGAGGAAAAACAAAATGTCCTTGGAGCCGGGAGGGGGAGGGGGCGCCTGCCTCTCCCTGCCCCTCCCCGCCTTTGCCTGAGGGGAGTTGTGGGGACCCCCGCTCGTCTCCGTGACCTCTTTTCTGGGGGGAGCCGCGTAGTTTCGGGGGGGAGCGGCGGGAGAAGGGGTGCCGCAGAGGGAGCCCGACACTCGGCGGCTGCCGGGCTGCGGAGCGTCGTCCCCCCCCCCCCGCTCCGGCTCCTGCAGCACCGAGCCCCCCCTCCCCCAATGCAGCAGGGAGGACGGGGGGGGGGGGGGGCAGCTGCAGACGGGTCCCCCAGTGCAGCAGTGGGGAGAGGGGGGGCTGCAGACGTGTTCCCCTCCAGTGCAGCATGGAAGGGGGGCATCTGCAAACCAGCTTGTAACTCCAATGCAGCAGTAAAGGGAGGGGGGGAGAGGTGAAGGCTGGACGACATCATCAGTTAAATGTTTAGCCCCAAGCCCGTGTCTGTTTAAAGAGCATTTGTTGCCCATTGCTGCTCAGAAGGGGATATGTTTTCGTAGTTTGTAAGAACAAAGACGCCATGTCCTTTTCTCTTAAAAATAAAACTTGCTGGTTTTTTGGTGGGGTGTTGGCTTTTAACTCTTTCTAAACCAGTAAGAAAAAACAGCCTGCGGATGAGGCAGTACTTTACTATTTAGTACTTTACTGAAACAATAGATAGAAATTTACTTCACTTGAAAAACAGCAGTTCAGGTGCAGAACTTTAAAGAAAACTCTTAAGAATTACGTGCAATATGATTTTGCAATTTAAACGGCAATACAAAACTTACAAGCTTGAAAAAAACAAAGCTCGGTCATGCCAAGTCTACAGTTTAAAGTTGGCAAAATACTACAGTTGTGATTTAGACGACACTACGAGACGAAAAGGTAGTGACTTAAGTATGAATTACATGATAAGAAAGCAAATGGGTTTGTGTGTGACATTAAGCTTTTAAAAAGCACTTATTAGGTGTCAGTTTTGTTTTTAGTATTCAGTTAATGCATTTTTTGGGAGCTTGCAGTAATTTCTGTTTATGTAGCTTTTTTTAATTGTTGTTTCGATGATTAATAATTTATAAGTTGTACAACACCTATTGCAAGACTTTCTAAAAATGCAAGTTTAAAGGGAATTCCTGATGTTTGTTTTTTGTTCACTCGCATTCAGCAATTACCGATTTAAGGGTAAAATTGTAATTTCAATTGCATAAAAAGTCACTAGTACAGCGAGACGTAAATATATCAGGAACTTTAGTTTTAATTGGAGATTGTGTATAGCTATATTTGTTGGATTTATCTGGTATACACTTGTACAGGATTATAAAAGTCCGTGCAGGTTTTAAATATTGCAGTTGGAGGTAAATCTACATTTTCTTGTACTTCCTCTGCAAATACAAATCCGTTATTACAACAATAGAAGTTGGCTTTTTTAGGGGGGAGGGAAATAAATACACGTTTAAGCGACTGTTGGACTTCTATCCCCTTTATGCAAAGTGTTCGGTATCTTTCTTTTCGATTTGGATTATGGTGGTTTTATAACCCCAGCAACAGTTCTGCAGTGTAGAATAGATTCTGACATACACACTTTGCTGAAAAGAAAGTTCTAGCTTTAGGTGGGTGTCTGTTGAATTTTGCTTCTTTATATATATTAGGGGACAATTTTTTAAATAGTTTTGACCTGTTTCTTTCAGCTATTGAAAATAAAATAGCAGCTAAATGTCTCAAAGTAAATTGCTCTTAGTTCTTAACATTTTTTTAATGCTTTTGTGGTTTTGTATATATAAGATACAGGAATTTTAATTTATATCTAGATGCCTTTTAAGGCAACATTAAAATGTTATTTTAATTTATCCACATGTTTACAGGATAATTCCAAACTTCTCTTACAGTATGAAATAGTGGTGATAATTTTTAAGCCTTTTCACAAAAGGCAAGAAAAGTTGGTTAAAGGTAGTGCAAATATGGTGTTCCTTGTGTTCAAGAGCATAGTCTAGGATCTAGTTAAAGGTTAAAGAAGCTGAAGGGCAAAAATGATGTCTTTTTGGGGGAGATCAAGTCACTTATGACTTAAAATTCAGAGAAGCTGATGATAGAAGCCATTTTAAAATCACTTTGCTATCACTAGAGGTAATATTTAATTTTGCATAGCTTACTTCTAAAGACTTTAGTGTGAAAAAAAGTAGAAGGACTGAGAGGTATTGTGTGATAAATTACTCAAAGAAAGAAATACCTTAAATTGGCTAGACGTTTGATCTTGAAGTCATTCAAAATTAAAGTAATGGGAGACAGAAGAGCAGATTGCAGTTATTAATGCAAAAATATAGACCATGAATGTTGTATGTCAGTCACTCTTCATCTCCAGCGTTTTTCTTCAGCCAAGTATGTACAGCTACCCGTACTTTTATTTTTAGAGTTGAGTTCTAAAAATATCTACTATCCTAAGTTTTTCCTAACCTAATAATTACCTAAAGATCAATAAATTTCAATCATCTGACTTGTTCTGCTTTTCTAAAGCAAAATGCTGAAAATTTCCATATTCTTTTTTTTTTTTAGGTAGAATTACGTGAACAATACCTTATTTCCTGACTGGCTTCCAGAAGAATCGTTCATACCTAATTTCCTTAGGTAAGAGGGGTTCTAACTTGTGGTGTTATGTTAATGTTCTTGTTATTTTTTTTGATCTTGGGATTTGCCTTTTTGCTACTGGACAGATGGGAAAAAGAAAAACCTCATTTTTAAATTGGAGAGGAGACATTTTGTGAATTATCTGGACTTCTTAAACATCGTTTTTTGCAGATAAGCTAGACTGCCTTAAAATGTGATGATTAGGCTGCTACTTCTGTAAAAATTTTAGTTTACTAAGGCTATTTACTAAATAGATTGTTATTTTTTTATATATGTATACACATGCATTGTATTTGGTGGGAAATTACAGTATTTTCCTATAAACTCAGAAGTCCCGTATGTCCCATTTCACCAGTGAAAATGTGCATTGAACTTTAAAAATTGTTTGTTTTTTGTACTTAAGCGTTAATGCTACAAACTCATTAGGAATATTGTAGAATTTATATACGACAGTACTAACCCTAGACTTCAGGTATTTGAACAGAAGGAGATTTTTGGAGCCTATTTCTCATTTTTTGAGACCTCAATGCTAATGCTTGGCAAGGATAGAATATTAAGTTTTTGTACTATAGGTAAAATTTTTATTAATCATAAAAAACCTTATTGAGTTTTGAAAAAGTTTTTATCAGTCGAGAACATTAGACCTGTAGGTAAAGTCTGTATGTACCTTTGTTTTCAGATGAACCTGGTTTTGTTTTTTTTTATTTCTTTAAGGCTATTGTTCCCACTTCCAAAGAGTCAGATGGCTGGTTGAGTAAAAGACCTTGAGCAAATTTCTGTACTGTGTATACCAGGTATGTTACACTCTGCTAGTTTATTTTGTTGGTGGTGGTTTTTTAAGTCATCCTGGAAGTAATTATTTTTTTTTTTAGCAAAATAAACATTGAACATTTAAGCTGTTACCCTGTTGAATTTTCTTTCAAGTTTTAGTGCATTTGTAAACTGTTAGTGTGTACTAAATACAGTAATGTTAATGACTCCTTACACATCTTGTCAGATTTTTATGGTCGCTCATAAATAAGACTTACTTAAAAAAAATTGAAATGACCATGTCAGCACATTTTCAAATAAAGCTGTGCTTGTGAGGATTGTCATCTCTACTAAGGACATTCAGTCTAATCAGACTTTAGAAATGCTTTCCCCTCAGCTGAAGGTATTGGTTCATTAGCAAATGACATGCAGAAGCTTTTCCCTTCCAGTAAATTGTTTTTATACAATAAACTCAGAAAATCTTTTTGTAGTGTAAATTTTACTCTAAAAGCCTAAACCTGCACCCAGTCGTTAAAAAGTTTCTTGCTGTCCTTGTGGTATAAACAAATGAGGTTTCTAATGTTTGGTGGTTGTTTTTTTTTTTTTTTAAGCTTTAAGGTTCTGCATTTAGAGACAGTAACATGTTACATTTAAATCATGCTTTCACCACTGTGTAATTAAAAGTTGGGAAGTTGGGAATCTTGTTTGCCTGTCTTAACTGGTTCCTTTTCACAGCTTATCATGCTAATGTACTTCAATACATATTCAGCGCCTCTGAGTGTAAGGCATCTTCATGAAGACAAGTGTGTTGAGATTATCAAAAATACTCTCAATAATTTACTTTTAAAATCACGCTAACTTAACAATTCAGATCTTATGATCCCCTACCTGCGTGCAGCTGTTCTCTTTGTCTTGGATGAAGGCTTCAGCCCGTTCATATAAGAGAAAAGTCATGTACAAATTTTGCATAAGCTTCTTAAAAATGTCTCTTTAGGTTGTAACGAAGCTGTAACTGCAGTAAGTCACTGCTAACATGCAAGACAATACAAATAATATGTATAGATAATAGATATGTACCACACACCATGGATGTCCTGCAACAAAACACATCTAATGAACAAGGTCATTACGTATGTTCTAGAACTTCATTGTGTAACTGTCTGATGTGAAGTTTGAGAATCAGAAGTTTGTTAGAAATTATTTGGTACCTTGAGAAGAACAGCAGAATGTACTTGAAATCCCAAGTGAATTTTCAGTTTAGAGGATCAAAATCACCAGGTCTTGCAGTCTGTTACATTAAAGGCAAGACTAGCCTGATTCACATAAAAGTCTGATAGTAATGACGGGACTGAACTTGTCAAACTCAAGACCTGTATTCCTAATGTTAAATCTTTAAAGGTCTGAACCTGCAACTTTATTTGATCTGCTCTTTGAAAAGAAAAAAAAAAGGAAAAAATACAATGCTCTAGCAGGGTCATCTTGACTGACCTGAGCTTTTTGTGATAAATATGAAATTGAGCACTGTGATCTCAGTCTTAGATATTTCCTGTACCATGATGCTGTTTGTGCTGAATAGATATTATAATGAAGATAGTTTTAAATGTCCCTTGTTACTGTTGTGAGCTTTTTGGAGCAGTTTTTCCTTGTAAGAACAAGATATTTTCATCTAGTGAATGGAAGCTTGATCTTTAGGTTCGGTAGACCTCAGTAGGCAAGATGCACACCACTGGGGACTTGAGGAAAGTTTTAGTTCATGACCACCCTATAGCACATTAATGAGGATTGACAAGGTCAGACAAATGCTCGCTGATTGAGTCTGGACATTTTCAGCAGAAGAAGCTGTTCCTCTCTGCTGATGTAAAGCTGTTTTAATTATTCTCATAGAATTAATTTGTAGCATTGACAATTTATATCAAAAAAACATTGGTGTGGTGATACATATAATCTTTGCTGAAATACTTCATTAATTTATCCTTAGAAAGAATCTTATGTAAAGTAAATAGCTTTAAAGCATCTGACCTCACCTCATGCTGTAAAAGGAGATATGCTTTCCTGATTATTAAAGCTAAAAGCGTCAGTCTTTTGGTGAAGGAGTCATGGACCTGTGATGCAAGGCATGATTTGTGTGGTGAAGGCCGTAGCGTATGTATGAGACCTCATTCTGCAATTTAATAATAAATATAAGCCACAACTCTAAGACTAACTAAACCAAAAAATATTAAATCTATGTTTGTTTTTAAATTGGGGATAGATCTTTTTCATTACATAGGCTACAACAATTACTGTGAGTAGTCTGAGTAAAGGTTTTTAGTTTGATGTTTATTAAATAAATTGAATGTTAAATAGGAAATACAGGTGTTAATCTGAAAGGCCAATTTTTTTCTGTTGAAACCTGTATTTACTAGCTTTATACTCTTGGCATAAGCCTTCAGCTTTTGTGACATTCTGTATTTTGGGAATGAATGTGTCTTGGATGTTAAAATTTGAAAACTCAAAATGCAGTGGTATATTTTATAAAGGTGGAAGAATGATCACTCGTATGATCATATGAATGAAGTGTAAAACATTATTAAATCTTGATACTGTTTTTGCAAAACTCATTGTTTGGTTCATCCATTCACTTCAGAGTAGAGAACTCTCACTGCTACTAAGTGGTACTGCTCTGACAAATATTAGATTCCTTTTTGCAAAATTGTGCTGAGGTAAGAAAAATTCACTCTGGTTGAGTAAAGGAAGCTGTTCCTCGGTGGTAATATAAAGCCACATTAAGTGTCCTCATTAAAGTTTCTATGAAATTACCATAACTGGATGCAAAGTGTAGAATAAAAGAAAATGGGAACCAGCCTGAATGCAGAGGATGTATGTTTAGCTGTGCTGTAAATTATTAAAAATGGTTTAGAGCTGTAGGCTGAAAATCTTTCAGTCATTAACTTTATCTCATGTTTATATAATATTTAATTGTAGTTTAAGTGATTATTTTTTTTGAGTGAAATGGTACATAAAGGATAGAAGAAGGTGTAAAGGGCATAAGTAAACCTCTTTGCCTAGTTTGTGGCTTGAGCTTTGTATGACTGATAGATGCCTCTTGGATGATCAAAGTCCAGCCACCATGATGTGTTAAGAGACCATCCACCATTTTAGAAGTACTTCAGTCTTGTGTTTCCATTTAATAGCAGCTGCTGGATCACATTTTAAATGCGTGATTTCAACTACTAAATTTCACGTTCATTTGGATATTCTACATGTTTCTGTCAGTTTACTATATTTTTTTATCATTTCTTCTTTCTAAAGGGTTTTTTTTCCATATTAATCATTTCAAGTAAATTACATCAAAGAAATTACAATTCTGTTCATCACAACTTGCTTTCTCTGTAGACATCTGAGTCTATTTGAAGAGGAGGATTGAGAAGATTGTAGAAATTTACACACAGTATATATCACTGAATAGATTCATTAATTTTTTCGTATTTGAGGCTGTGTTCCAATATAAGTAGATTCTGAGAGATCATGAGATCTCTTTGCTTGTTAGATCTTATCCATGTTAAGTGGATAACTTTTGTGCCTCGTGATAGTGGATGACTTCATGCAGTTGAAATTTACAGTAAAAGGGGAGTTCATGAGCTATTTTAGTTTTAGGTCTTACCTTAATCTGCTTCAGGTGATTTTGATTGTTTATTGATGTGGATTGCCAATAAGTGTTTTGAAGTTGAATTTTCAAATTTGGGACTTGTCCATATACAGATAAATTTGAGATACTGACATGGAACAAGTCACCTATTCCGTGTGTTAAATAATTACACTGAATCTATTTGATACCACCTCTTAATTATTTTTATGCGAAGGGCAAATCAGTTAGTTTCAGCATACTTCCGCTTCATGCCCAATTGATCTTTTTCAAAAATGTCAAGAAAGATATTTTTTTGTTGTTGCTTTGTTTCTCAAGGGATTTGTTTGCAGGACTGGGTCTGAATTTCTTGGGTGGTTTGCACAGGTTCTTTGATAATAGGTTGCCTGGTGATACTTCAAATTTTTTATAAAAATGTCTTTTGTCCTGTATGCTGTGATCTGCTGGGATTGGATGTTTGGCTTTTTTATTTTACTTTATTTGGGATAGGGCTTTTGTAATAGTCTTAGGCTTTTGCTCTGGTCTTCTAGACCTTTAGGTTTTTTTTTTAATTTTTAATTTTCTTTTAATTAAAATGTTTAATATATCATTTTCCCTACAGATGTGTTGAGGAATTGATTTACTCACTGTAAGCAAAATTACTGCTCTTGGTTGAAGCACTGGTAAGTTGTTATTCTGAATAACATTTACTTTTTAGCTTTAAAAAAAAAAAACACTCAACGAACACTTGTGGCTATAATGTTTAACTTGCCAACGTTTTTGGCTGAATACATCCTGAAGTTCCCTACAGAGTGTCTGTGTGTGCATGTGTGTTTCTGGAAGGCTCAGTTAAAAGGACCACAGGAGTGTTCTTGCTCTTGGGAAATGAAGCTATGCTTGGATGGCAATTCCAACCTGTCTCATTGGAGAACAGCTTTCACATCTAATTGTAGTTCTTTGGGCTTCTGCTTCTGTGATTTAACTCCATATTTTGTTGAGAACTACTTGCTTGTTCAGGAGGGTTTGGTACCCAAATGTCTGTCTCTACTGAGTACTACACCCAATTTGGATACGTGGTGTGGAAAGTATCATAGCTAGAAGAACTTGTTTTACAAGCATCTCATGTTGTCCTTTTACACTTCTGGCAAGATAATTGAGGGTCTTTGAGCAGATAGTTACTGTCTTCTGTTCTGTGTTCTGCTTCTGTTCTTCATTCATACCGTTTTCTGCAAAGCTGAAACTTCATGTAATGGTGCTACAGTTTCATGTGTTAAACTGCTGGCTAAAAGACTTTGTTTAGGAACCAGTCCCCATATAGTCAAAATGCCAAATTGGCACGTTTGAGTAGAAAAATACTCATCTATATTGGATGAATAGGGGGATAGGGTTTTCTCCAGTTTCCTTTACTGAAAGGAATTTGGTCTTGATGACCTTTTGCTGTCTCTGGCACATTCTGTGACTCTCTTGGGAGTTGTTTCTGGAAATACCCAAGTCCTTCTGTCTTCATGTCTGCTTAAAATTCAGGCTCCTTAATTCTACAGATTTAATTAAGGCATCCATTGCATTTTGAATCAACTTTTTTTTAGTGGGAAGCTCGTTCCTGTGGAATATATGCTTTTTTAAAAAGAGACATTTTCTTCAGTATGACATGGTACCTGATTGAGTAATGCCTGCCTTAGACTGCAGACAACTTGAGAAAATGTTCCAAGAAGCAAATATTCACCTATTTCACTGGAGAGATAATAGTGACTTTTAACTGTCCAATATATGTCAGCAGCGACCTTCAGCAGCCATGCTTTCCTAGTACAAACTGCCATCTATGTGGCCTCAGGTGCTGGAAAAGCAGCCTACTCCCTGTTTGTGCTCCAAAGTCTCCTCCTTTCTTCTCATCTACTCATGTGATGAGGAGACTAATATTGCACTATTTTGGAAAGGAAAAAGGAGTCTGCGGGGGTAAGGTGCAAATGTCGCTGGGCTGTGTTATCGTGGCCTTGTGCTGCTTTTAGGTACATTTCATTTTGAACCAGTTTTATCACTGAGTTTTCAATCCTGAAGCAAAACAGTAGAATTCCTGAACTTTGAGGAATTCAGTTCTCATTGTGCATACATGTGCTCAGTTTTGATGATCTTTAGTTAGTGTTTCATCTCTTCTACTACTGTGTTCTGTAAGTTTTATTACTTTGTTATTTCAGAAGTCCTGAACTATTTTTCACACTGCAGGTATGTGTAGAAGAGTATTTCTTGCTATCTTAGAAGTAAATGTTAAGCCTTACAGCTATTCCTCAAAATTCTTCCTATGGTGCCCACTGTTGCCTCTTTTCCCCAGTCAAGTACTATAATCTTTAAACATGTGACTCATGTTCCATTTTTATGTTAATCTTCATCTGTTTCCTGCATCTTTCTCTTGCATTTTTCTGTTTTCTCTCATTGGATTGTAAAGTAGTCGTTGTCAGATCTGGTTTCTTCTGGGGAGGAATTGGGCTTTTCAGTTACACACTGAGTAATTCTTCCATCCCCTTCTGTTTTATAATCCTTACCCAAAGGAAAGAGTGAATGTGAAATGCTTAATTGACTCAGAAATGGTTGTCTTGGAAAGAAGTTGTTTGAAGATATATGTGTAAAAACATCCAAATGTATGGATCTTAAAAGATCCAGTGTTACCCTCTCTGGATAACATAGATAATGTTGAAGCACTGATTTTTTTAATTATCTTTTTTCTAGTAGAAGGGGGTAAAATACTGGAAAACACCAGGCACTTTATTGAAGTTGGCATACTTTACTTAATGCAATATAATGGATTATTTAAAAATAATATAAAAAAAAAGTACATTTGTGAAGTTGCATCTTACCTGAAATTAATCTCGAAATCTGAGAAACCTGGCAGATGGCCTTCCTTAGCTAAAAATATCTGATCCTATACGGGTTGTACTTTTACTGCTGTGCTGACTGAACATCCAGTAGTATTAAAAGTGAACTTAGGACTGTCCAGAGTACTTAGTTATTTTTAACGATTGGACAGAACATCATTATGGACTTTAGATGTCAATAAAGGGCACGTCTGCTTTTTCTTCTAATATAAAAGTAACCAGAGATGTGTCTTTAAGAGTAAAAATCTTGCTTTAATGAACTTTGAAGCATAGAACTTGAGGTTTGGTTTGCTAAGAACCTCATTCTGTCCATTCAGCTCCCTCTGTTGGAGTGACTCCCCCTTCCCAGCACAGTTAAGTCTTCGGTTCAAACCTCAGTGTGCGAGATTTCACTCTGGAAGACAATCGGGGTGTTGGTGTCTTACACCCGTGGGTGGTGCCTGTTATTGGGTGTTCTATGTGCTATTTGCTTTCAGTCTCAGACTTAAGAAACACAAGGTTGCCATAGATGTGAAATTGCTGAGGCCATGGATTTGGCCATAAGAAATGTCTTTTATTGCTGTAGTCTTTTAATAGGTAGAGCAACAAACAAGGAATTTAAAAAAAAAAAAGAAGAGAAAAACTTTGTAAACTCGTATGTTTCAAAACTGTTGCCTTAAGCCTTTAGGCATGGAGGCATGGTTGGGAATGGTGTCCCTTATTGATACAGAGTATCAATATGTTACTGGTGGTTTGAAGGAAACTTTGAAAGTATTACATGACCATCCAGGTCTGTTATTTATCAAGACCACAATACTATGTTTGGAAACTAATGCAGTAAATAGTAGATAATAAAGCTTAAAAAATGGGATGATGCCTAACTGGTGTTACTGAAGGAGTGAAATATTTATGTCATCTAGCAAAAAAAATTGGGCTACCTTAAGTGTAGTATCACTGCATACGTCTTAGTGGAGAAGGAGTATATTTTTGCAACATTTTTGAAGCTTCTTAGTAAAATGTGTCTTAATTCATAAATAAATGCTGTGAAATCTCTTAAAGCAAATGTAGATTTCACATGGAAAAGCGTACAGATTGCTGTTAATATTTTGGCCATTACTGTGGTATCTTTTTGATGTATGAATAACTTTTAGTATAAGGATTGTTGTACCATGGTCTTAAGTCTTATATATCACTGGTTCTGCTTACTGCTAATTATTTTACAAGGTTTAAAATGAATATGGCAAGGTTACTTGTAAAGTTTTTGGTACTACCCAATGCAAGTGGACCTAGTAGGGAAACTTGCCTTTAAATTTGCTGTAGGAGATGTCATTAGTGTCTAGGGCAGAAGGCAAACCCAACTGAAAATGGCCTTACTAAGTTGATTAATGTGTAACTAATTCACATTTTTGAGATGTGGGGAAAGCTGATGGCAGTAATTAAATTTCCTTATGTTAAGCTTTTTACAATAACTATAAAAAAATATTTAATGGTCTTATTTGTGGGGTATCCACTGTGCTTATGTTAGTACTTCTGAATACTTGATTGTGACAATAATGGACAACTTTGCGGTGATTTGTTTTTCATATTGCGGTACCTCAGTCTGGGCATTAGCATTAAAAATTATTTAAAATTTTAATTTATCTTCAAATGCCTAGATAGATTTGAAATTAGGCTTGTATACCAATAAGAACTAAAAAAAAAAACCAAAACCCAAACCAACCCCAAAATGCTGTTTATTCAGTTTAATGTGTGCAAGGGGGAAATAATTAAAAGTCTTTAATTCCTTAATTAAAAATATTTAATTCCTTAACAGAGGATGAGCTGAATGGTTGAAACAAAGAATTTCTGCAAACTTTGAATGTTCAATTTCTGGTGAAGCTACTGGGGTTGGATACTACTACCAACCCAGCTACATGTGTTGCACAGTGCAAAGCAAAGTTAATTACCAATTCCTGAATTCCATTTCTATGTGCTGTCATTCTTTTCCTTTGTATTTAAAACAAGGAAGTATATAGAGACTATAAGACAGGACATATGGGCAGCCGTGAAAATCAGACTGAAACTTATTGCACTGGTTCCATTGCTGTTTGCTTTGCTGTAACTGGTTATTTTGAGATGAGAATGGGGAAATTGGAATGATGAGGCAGAGACCACTAGATGGCTCCACTGAATTTTGCTGTACTCTGGGTAGTTTCTACATCACTTCTTGTAAGAATCTGCCCAGGATAATCAGGGGAACAACATGGTGGTGAAGCTGGCTTTCAGACTGAAATGAGATGGAAGCTGTACACTAAAGAATAAATGGATGTTGGAGTGCAGATACTCAAAATCATGAAGACATTTTAAAACCTTTCTTGATCTCTTTTTGCAGTTAGAATTGGTTTTAAAATGTTCTTCTTAACATTTTAAACTGCCTGCACTTGATTTTTATATGTTAGGAGGAATCATGGGTTTTATTTTAAGTACATGAGCGTATTTTTCTTGGAAGAAAATGTAAAGATGGGGACATTTGGGTTGTATTTACCCATGTGGAAGTCATTGGATCAGTTTGGTTTGTCACTCACCTGTGGTCTTGGTTGCTGTTACATGAAGAGTAAAGTTGAAATATGGGTCAGGAGCAGTATGGTGGCCTTGCTAAAGGCAACTAGTGTAACTTGTTACCATTTTCATCTGACTTCTGACATGTCCTTTCCCACCAGTAACTGAACCAGTCACTCTGTTTGTCTGTAAATGTGTGTTTGCTGTTGCACTGTGTGTCTTTCATGAGCTGGAAGACTGGAGTTAAGATGGTGGGATGTCTTCTCTCTAGCCACCATCTGTATATAGGAGTCCAGTTTTCATGCCTATTACATTGGTTTTGATGGATCTATGTCTTTGAAGAAAGGAGCATGGACAGTAGTTTTAAAAAATTGGCTTATTACAATAAATTTGGGTTTCTACTAAGCAGTGTCAGCTTTAGTAGATAGGTCAGTCCAATAAAGGTGGTTGCCAGAGCAGATATCTTGGATTTCCCACCAATGATTTCTCTAGTGTTTTAACCCTATGGAGAAATTTCAAATGGAATTTATGGAGCCTGAAAGGGTTTTCAAACTTCTAATCATTCCTCCCCTACTACTTTATGGTTTGGTTAGTTTATATTTTTTTACTCTTGAACTGATGATTTGCCATTGTTTGTTCGTGATGAAAGTAGATGTTCTGGAATATGTAATAAGGAATGAAGCATCAGTTATATATTTAAACTATCTTTGAGGTACAGTAGTTGAATGTCTTAGTTTAAAGATATGACCTGTATTCCAACAGCATTTTTCTTTTAATTTTCCATAAAGAATCCAATCAGATGAAGAGTGTCAAAAGGAGTCTACGAATGAGACACCAAGATGGCAGTTCCACTGTTGATTGAGAGGTTGAGGAAATGGACTGATGCTTGAGTGCTGTGATATGTCTGTCCAAGAGAAGGATGTTAAAACGTGGACTCTCGTGTTATTAAACCAGAGAAGATCTGGGTTGTGACCATCCTATTGAAATGGACTTTGCACTTGAATTAATGAGGGGACTCTATCAGTGACTGTCCAATGATGGAGCTGTTTGAGAACTGGGTGGCAAAATTTTCCTCTTGGGTTGTGTACTCATAACAGGCAAATTAACTTGGTAAGAGATCTGTTGCACCCCCTTTGCAGAAAATGTAATGTGTTTTTTTTTTTTTTAAAGTGACAATAAAAGGTTTTGGTTTCTTTCACTCTTTGTGTTTGTCCTTTCTGGCTGAATATTTTTTTCATTGTGTTGATATTGAAGTGGGTTACATTTTTGGTTGCTACTAAAGTGCAAAATACTTTAGCTGCTAAGCACTAAAGACAAGGTAAAATTTTGTGCTATATTTGATAAAAAATGTGGGTTTCATTTGCAAATTATCTTCATTTTACCATGACTTTTGATGAATTTTTATTCACTGCTTTGTTCATTCAGGTGCTTAACGTTAGGGGTTTTTTTGACCTATTGTCAGGGTACTTCTGAATTTGAAGTTAGAATTTAAGATGAAATTGATATTAATTGAAGGCTGGAAAAATATGACAATAAAGGAGCACTTGGATGGTTTGTGTAACCTTTTTTTGTTTGCTGCTTTGGTTGTGTATGGGTACAGAAACTTCTCAACAGATTTCCTGGACAACAGACTTCCTAAACAGTCTATTGTGTTTAATTGTTGTGTACAAGTGTCAAATCTACTTCTCTCTTGAACATAGACTTCACTGCGTAATACTGTACCATTTGTTTGATGAGAAAAAAATTAATTACTTTTGGTGTTGATACAGATTACATGTTAACCTTTACAGATGATTTTTAAAATGGTTCTAATGTTCAAGAAACCGATGTCTTTCAAGTTTCTTCTGGATCAAATAGTTAAACTGTAGTCACCTGGCTATGTGTGTTTCACCTGAAATTCAGAGTTGTCTTTGTTTTCTGCTGGAGGGCCAAGATGACAAACCTTCTACTGAGATAACCTAGTTGTTTTCTTTTATAAACAAACAAAAAATACAAACAAAACCAAAGCCCTACTGTATGTTTAACCTTTTGGCTTGCTCAGAGTTCTTCGTAAATATCCATTTCTACCATGATGAATTGTTCATACCTGTTTAATCTTTCTGTTTTGATGATGCACAGTTGCTTGGGTTTGGTTTTGCCATGTGATACGTGGTGGAGTTGGCTGCTGGGACCAACCTATAGGGTTCCCTGTTCAGATGAGTGGATTTCCTTGGTGTTCCCAAAATTGCTTGGAATGGTCTGGCATGGTGGCTTTTTCTAGTTCTTGTAGTTTAGGTGCAAGGGGTCTTAATTGGTAAAGTGGAATGCTTTAAAATGGCCTGTGGCAGCAGAGCGTACCTGCTGAAACCTCTTGGTGTGGAGAGATGATGGGTTGTTGGAGGATGTGAATGGCAAAGGTGTAGAGGCGTTGATGGGGTCTGTCTTGGTTCTGCTGGTAGAAGCTGATGTTTTCCGGCTGTTGGATTGCTGTGTCATGGATGTCCCCATAGAAGCCTGGACTAGCCCATTGCCCCTTACCCCCCCCTCAGCAGCCCCCAGGGTCTGATTTCCCACTCCTGTTGTGACATGCATATACAAGATGTCCTTGTGCTTCTCAAGAGTCTTTTGCTGATGGGAAGGCAACTGGTGGTCAGAATCCAAGAGGTTTGGGGATGCTTGGATCGCCTCCATTTCCCAGGGGATACATCCTCTCCATACTAGGATGTTGTATTTGAGATGTTGCTTGATTTCCAGTTGTATGGCTTGGCTATTACATGGCTTTAAAATTCATTTGTTGTGTTAAAATCTGTTAACGAACATTAATGGGTTAAGAGTGGGAATTAGAAATAACCCCTTTAATGGTGTCAGCCTTATTTTACAGTAGTGCCTTGGTGTAGCCGATGAAAATTGTGTGGCTGTTGGATTTTTGTTGTCGGGGAGAACCACTAGGGAGGCGCTATGGAGCTGGAGGGGCTTCCCAGCAATGCAGGGCTCGCATCCCAGAGCCTGGCACCCTGTCCCCCGCTTCACGTGCCAGTGTTGGGTGACGAATGGTGGAGCTGTTGTCTGGGGCAACTGCCACTGGATGGGGGAAAAGCTACCCCTTGGGTGGGCTGAGCCCCCAAGGTGGGCTGTTGGTGCCCTCATGGCTGTTAGCTCCACTTCCAGTCTTTCAAAATGGCTTGTAAGAGCACCACTTCCTGTCCAGGGAGGAAGTAATTTTAGCCCAGGCACTGAAATATTTAGCAAATCTTTAAAACAAAAGGCACAAATTCCATTTCTTTCTGGTTTCAAAAGGGTGTCTGAGCCACATGGGGTTAAGGTGCCCCTTGAGCTGGGGTAGTTGGGAGCAGCCGGGGCTGTGGGGGGTAGCAGGCACCCTTTAGGTGGAGGCTATCTCTTTTTTTGGTAGAAATGAAGGGGTGGGTCTATGGTACATCACCTGAGTTGTGGGGTAAATGTAGAGAGTGTCAATCAAAGGCAGAGCTCAGAGCTGGGAAGGAGCTCTAGATGGCGGCTGTGCCTTAGAGAGAGCGCGCTCAGCTCCGTGCCTTCCCCAACACTTTACGCAACTTTCCCTAACTTTCGGGCAGCCTCAGGGGGCCCCCACAGCCCCTCGCCCCTCCTGGGCACTAATCGGGGGCCGAGCCGACCTTTTTCGGGCAGAAAAGCAGCTTTTGAGGGCTCCCTTTTCGTGCCTTGCTGGAAAGAAGAAGCCGTGGAGAGAGCCCAGGTCGTTGTTTTTCCAGCTTAGAAGCCATGGCGTACCTCCATTTTTGTGCGCTCTCCTAATGAGCTTTTTCCCCCGGACATTTTTCTACTAATTATCGCTTCTTTTGCTTTATCGGCAGCATATTTTTTGGGATTAGAACATATATTTTTTTTCATTCTCTGAATTTCGTATTTTATCATTGTAACTCTAAATATTTTGGATCTAATGTTTTTCCACTACCCGAAACTAATATCGACTTGGTCCTGGCGGCGGTGCATGGATCAGGTAGGTGAGCAATTATTATTAATATTTTTTAGATTTCTGCCGTTTCGAATACTTTGATTTTCGACCGATTTGAGCTGTATTGGGATGACGCAATAAGATACAGAGATTATTTGCATTCAGTGTTACTTTGGGAAAGTTTGCAGGATGCTCCTCTGCTGTGTTTATTCCTGGATTTTTCTTCTAAAAACGGTTATTTGTTTTAAATCTCCGATTTACCGTGTTGCTCAGTGTTGTGTATTGTTATAACAATATCATTGCAGCGTCAGGACTTTGTTCCTGATAATGAAAGCCAGTGCAACGAGCTGGGACCTTACCTTTCTTTCAACTTTTGACAGTAAATACCTGGGCACAGGACTTCAAAGCAAACAGACACCCCTGACCCCCTCTTAATATTTAAGAATAAAAAGATGATGAGAAATAAGGACAAAAGCCAAGGAGAGGAGGGTTCAGTCCACAGCAATGCATCGAGGTATGATCTATCAACTTACTTTTTTTTTTTTTGTAAAACCTGTGAATACCCTGTTTACTTTGACAGCCTAGGGTTACTGTCAGTGCTTAGTATAAAACATTTTACTGATTTTGTTTCCTTTTTAAGGAATGACCTTGAGATTGTTAGCATGCCACACCCTAATTTTTTTTGGTAGCAATTTCTGAAAGTTGTGTTGTGACTTAAGGGCCCATGTCATAGTCAAAAGGTACTGTACCTTTATTCAGGGCAGCCCTTTTCTCTGTATTCTGTTTTTCCAGCTTTTGAATTTCAATTTTTAGGTTTTTTGTGCTGTGAAAAATGACCTTGTCGGTTTAGCCATTGCTGCATTGCACCATTTTACATACAAGGCAAATTTTTCTTTGAAGAATCTCAGAAGTCTAAACTTTAACTGAGGGCCATACAGAAGCCTGGTGTAGTAGTAAATTATAGTAAATAGACACAAGAAAAAGTTACATGAATGAAAAAAAGCTCATTTTAAAATATAAACTGGAAAGTGCCTGTTTGTCCGATACCCCTTACTTCAAATTTTATTTCAGCTTGTCGAACTTTGATACTGTTTAGCTATTTTAGAACATTTTGATACATTTTAACCAGACTTTCTCCTGCTGGTGATAGCATTTCAGGTTATAAAATATACACTGGGACTGGTAACAAGAGCCTCCAAATGCTTTGCTTGTTTGTTTGATACATTTTTTGCTCAGAGTGTTTTTATTTACTTTTGTTCAATAATGAGATTCTTTACAGATTTTTATAAACTTATCCTTGATGTGGGAAACGTGTGAAATACTGGAAATGTTTGTGTGCTAGGAATACAGAAGTATAATTACTGAGTTGCTCGTTTTGTATTTAAGGAGTTGTTTTTTTAAAAGATTGGAAATTAAACTGTGCATTTTTGTTTTTTAGTTTGTAAATACACTGGGTTTTGCATTTTGTTAATTTTAATTGAATTGTGGCCTGTTTCTTTTTCTCTGGTGTTGTCTTCGCTAATTTTTAACCAACATTAATAAAAAAGAATTTTGAAATGTCTGTTGTATCACATGTGCTCTATGTGATGTTTGCAGGTGTTTGAATAGTATTCTTTATGTCCAGTATTTAACCTTCCTTAAACACACAAATTCAAGATACTGTGGGAATATATATTTTCTCAAATTACTGTAAGCTTCTAGCATAAACTTGGATGCTATTCTGGATTTATTAAAATTACAGTCAAATTTTAAATCCTAAAATGGATCTAGGTAAGTTGTTGTTTAATATGAAATGATTATTAACTAAATTAGTCTCAGGGACTGTTAAAGCATTACACGTAGCACCTATACAGAGCTTTTATAACAATGCAGTTTAAAAACATATCAGACTTTTTAAGCCATGCTATCTTTATGTTACTGTAAATACTGCACACAAAATATTGCCTTAAAAAGTTGACTATTTTTTTTAAGTTACATATGGTTATTTAAGTCTTCATGGGTTTTTTGTTGTGGTTTTTTTTTTTAAATGTGGGTTACCAGCAAGGGCAATAATAATAAGTATTTTTTTTTTCCAGGAAATCTCAATTAAGGTATTTTATCGGTGTTAAAAATATACTAACTCTGAGATGAAATTGGAGACATGTAGTAGTAGCTTCACAAAAAGAAAACCTTTGGGTTATGTGTCCTTAGGGGTATTATATTTGCATAGTCTCTCATGTGTGCTTTTGGTGTTTTCATTGAAAGGTTTTATATGATAATTGATCAATTTGGATGGAACACCTGTTGTGTGAGGTTTCCTTTCTCTGCCTTGATAATTTTTTTTTCTCTCGAAATGAACTTTCTGTGGGTAACATCCCCTCACCTGGAGTGTGGGAACAATCGAGCACAGGATATTTGTAAGTGAGCCCTGTCGAGCTTATTTCTGAGCTGTGAGTCAGCTGAATGTCGTAAAAATGGGCTTTACTTCCTGAGGTTGACTCGAAGTTATAGGGGAAATGATTTCTAGGAAGTCAAGCCACCGCTTTGCTTTACTGTAGCCCAGAAATGCACTGGCTGCACTTCATGTGCTGATGGCCAGCTTTCTCCCTGGTCGGTTGTGGGACCAGCTCAGCGTCCACGGGAATACCTGAAGTCCTGTTCCCCAGAGCCTGGTGGGAGGCCTGGGTGGTGGAGATGGATGGAAAAGGTAGATATGGCCTGTGACACTCACCTGGGCCTGAGAAGCAAACATTCAGGACTAGAAAAAGGTGTTTAAGCAGAAGAAAACACAATTTCTGTACACCACTTTAGTGTCCTGACATGGGAATGCATTTGGAATTGATTCCTACCTTTCTCATCTTGAGGAAACACAAAGGCCTGTCCTGAATAAACAAAAGTACCTGAGAATTGTCCTAAAACAAATGATTGATTCTTCTTGGGGAGGGAAATGGTATTAACTCTTTACAGTTTGGAATTGGAGGGCTGTGCTTGGTGCCTTTCTAGATGAACAGCAACACCTGTCCTTTGTATATGGACAGTAAATGTTTCCAAACTTGAAGCTGGTTGATTTCATGCAACTTTCTCCACCTTGGGATGCTGAAGTTACTGGTGACCACCACCTGCCTCTCTGGGACTCGCATTAAATAATTGAACCAATCACTGGTGCATTTTCTAGCATTTTCCATGCAGCCTTTCTGAAAGGCAGGTGTTGCCAAAGGGTATGTACATGGTGGAACCCTAGTGTGAACTTCAGAGGTAAGGGGCAGACTGGGGTCCCCCTGACCTCCAGGAGTGAGTTTTGTGTGGGACAGCAAGGAACAGGCGGTGGATACGGTGTTCCTCTTGTTTTCCCTGGCCTCCCTCTCTTGCAGTTGCTCCTGCACCTCCAAAATACCTCAGGGTGGGAATGGTTTCTGCTGCAGAAGTTGCAGGGCTGGGCAAACCTTTGTGTCTTAGCTTCTCTGGCATTAAAACATTATTTATTTGGGGAGATGAAAGGGTTGTGGTGGGTTCAGCTTGTTTTCTGTTGGGGGAGCTGGCAGTCTGAGGTCTGAAATGGCGTTGTTTTTTGCTCGGTGGCCACCTTACAGAGGCAGAGTGTTGTGCAGCGTGTGCTGCAGCCCTCGCCAAAGCACAGCACCCTGGTTTTACGTGGCAGCCATTTTATGAAGATGTAGTTACATATGAGAGAGGGTTTGGTGAGGGGGAGGAGAGGAGGGAAAGGAAGACGTTAAGCAAAAATCTCCCTCCTTGGCTGTGGATGAAAGCAGGGGGCATCCCTTTAATGTTCCGAGAGCGCTGGGGGAAGCCCTGTTTCCCGGTGAGAGGAGAGGGGGAAGGCTGCAGCGCCTGGCATTTTGGTGCGGGTCCAGTTGAGTCACAAAATGGCTGTTCCTTTGTGCCGCAGAGCTGACAGACATACTGCATTGCACTGTGCGCGCTCCGGAGCGGCAGGAAGTCGCTGGTGGGGAGTTCAAAGGCCATGGCGGCCGGCGGGGACGGGGATTGGCTGCGCTCCCCTGCAAGCGGGCGGATGGCGGCGGCGGCCATGGCTGCGCACGCCGCTCCCACGCCAGCCACCGCCTCTGCTGGGTGCGCTGGGAGCGCTGGGAGCCCTGGAGCACCCTGCTGCCTTTCCTTCACTTCCCCCCATCTGGCGTGTGCAGGCTCTTGGTACTATTATTTTTTTATTTTTTAATAGGGCAGGCTATTTTGAGAAGCAAGTGGCTTGAAAAGGAGCAGGGTTATTTTTGGTGCGGATTTTTTTTTTCCCTTTCTTTCTTTATAAACTGTGAAAGAAATTGCAGAATATCGTAGTATTCCTGGAACATCTGGCTTTTTATTTTTTATTTAATAGCATTATGTCTTTCAGCATCCGTAAACCGCTAACACTCGTTCTTGCTTTCAACGTGTGTTTTGCCACTGATTTGCTTTGAGCTGAGTGGGAACGTTAAGCACATTTATTAAAACGCCTCTGACAGGGTTTCAGCTTTTCATCCAGGCTGAAGGGTTATTTTTTAGCTGTTGCCCCCATCGTCTATGTACTGAGTCTTTCGGTTTCATTCGCCCTGCTGGATTCTCTAACAAGGATTTTTCTTCCCCTCCCCCCCCCCTCCCTTTTTAAGCTTTAACCCTTTATGAAGCTGTCCGGAGGCTTTTTTTAAAAGGGAAAATGCTTGATCAGTGCAGGACACAAAAGGAATAATGTGCAAGGAATTCATATGAATAATGATGTAATCCGTGCGCAGCACAAAGGAGATTGTTCTTGTTTTGCTTTGTTACTTCTGTTTCACATTACCCTCTCGAAGGAAATGTCTCATCTAATTACGAATGCACAATTCTGAGACTTTCAACTTCTCTGTTTCCTGTTTAGTGGTTGCTGCCAGGAGTGGGATACAATACACACAGTGCTATTAAAAAAAGCCTCACCAACTGCAAGAAGCTACATTTAGCTGCAATTTGATCTCTTCTGGATTGTTCTTTTTTCAGTTAAACACCCTAAGCCTAATTAATGACATTTTGCCTATTCTCTAAATTGCTGAATAAAAATGGGAATAAAGCTCTCACCTGGGTAATTCTGTAACCCTGCCAAAGTCTGTGCTCTGTGTGTGTGGGGGGCACGTGGGTGCATGCATGCTCCCACCCCACTCCTGCCCATGCCATGGGTGCCTGCGGCCAAGAGGGAGATGACGTGGCTGAGATGGTGGATTAGAGCCTGTTCCGCTTTCTCTCGGGTTGATGTTTCACCTGCTGCGCTCCGAGGGCAACGGCTGCCCTTATCTGCACCTTCCCCCATTTCCTATATGAGCCGAAGCCCAACTCTCCCGCGGCTGCCAGAGAAGCGACACCGTGGTGCGGTGCCACAGGGTCGTACCCCCACCGCTCCTGGGGATGGCACTTCTGAGAACACCGGATCTCACTGCTGTGCTTTGGGAGCAGCGTGGCTGCCCGCTTTTGAGCTGCAATAACCACGTTTTGCACTAAAACAAACACTTCCACTGTTAGCTTTGTGTTAGGCCTTTAAGAGTGCTCAGAGGGGAGGAAGACGGTGATGTTCAATTTTAGTCTCTCCAACTTGCTATAGAAAGAAACCAGTTCCCATCTTTGTTTTCATGTTTTACCCATAGTCTCAGAAAGCTGTTTGTACAATTAGTGGGTTACAGAGTTGCTAAGCCTGTCTCTGAGGAACTTTTATACTGAGATGTCTGTTTATTCAGTCTTAGCACTGCTAGTTTTAGGGACCAGCTGAGGTCCCAGTGACAGATGCAGTGGGACTGGCCACATGGCCAAGTACCTATCGCTGTGGGCAATCAACTGAAGCTTCTTACCCCATGGCCTTGCTGCTTTGGAACTAGAGATGGCTAAAGGAAACCTACTTTGGGTGGGTTTGGCAATTTAGGCTGAAATTGCTCTCCTGGAGGGAGTGTATTTTGTTTCTCACATTACAGACAACAGCTCCAGAAGGATCTGCAATGTTAAATTAGGCTGTTAAGTTCTGGGGGTGGAGAAGCGCTTCTAAATCTCCCATTGCCCCAAGCTGAAATCCAGCTCAGGAAAGTGGTGATAATGGATGGGGGAAGATTCTGTTCTGCATTATCTCTCCTCTCCTTGAAAGAAAATAAACACAAACAGAAGAGCACTGGGGGAGGGGATGGTCTGGATTACCATAATTAGATATAAGCACCCTTCTAGCAAAGGATGTACTGTTCTACTGACATAGTGTCTTACATAATAAAAACACAACAAAAAATTTAAAAGACATGGGCTGAAAAGCCGTTTGAAGATGCTCTTTCAACAGGTGGTGGTGTGCGTGTGAAGTCCACTTTTGTATCCTGTGAAGGATGCTTGAAACGAAAGCAAAACAGACTAGATGAAAAATTCACACCTGGTGACTTGCAGTGAAGCTTTTCTAAGTCTGTCACACTGTTCATGCCTCCTTTTCTTGGAACAGGGATTGTCTTGTGGATATATTAAGCAGCAAAATGTTGATGAGTCTTTCCAAATGTTCAGTAGCGCTTATGTCACTGCTAAACCATAATTTCCAGTGTACAGCTTGCTTTGTATTTACCTGTGGGCTGAGCTAACCTGAGCCATGGTGTGTTTTTCTGGCCTTGACTTCTAAGATTATAAAAATAAAAAGGTTGATGTGGTGATCTCGGATGCTCTTCTGGTGTTGTGCTGGTAACGCTTGTGTGGATTTTGGCCTTGGCAGGGATGGTGTGGCATAGGTTTGCCAAGCGCCCGTTGCTTTATGGATGGGACACTGGACACTTGATTCTCAGCCTTCACCCCGACTGTGGACAGGTCTGTTCCGCTGTCAAGGATCTACCAGCTTCACAACACCTGGCTTTGTAGGAAAAAGTTGTGTTGTAACTATTTACTGTTTTCTGGCAAGTTTTATTGTCAGGTGTAGATGACTTAATAGAATTGCTAATGTATTAATTACAGGAGTCATTTGCATCTCTTTCATGGGGAGGAACCTCTGCTCTTAACTACAGAGTTGTCACCAGTTGAGAGCCTTGAATGCCATGTGCTGTCTGTGAAACGGGAGGCCTAATGATGAGCCTTAAATCTCTTGGTTAAAAACAGCTTTTAACAGTCACTTGGGAAGAAAACCCTTGGGCCAGGTCAGGCTCCGGCTCTTCTGAACTGCAGCTCATCTGGAACCAGAAAGGAATTTGTGCACCACCTTCTTGTTAATGATTTTGGGTCCTAAATTTCTGTATTGCTACATGTCTTTAATCTGTTGGGTCTTAAAGGAAGTTTGCAATTGTTAAGGGAGAAAAAACAACCACCCTTTCTGTACTGATTTAAACCAAAATTGTGTGTTCATCCCCTCCCCTCATCTCCATGTCCTTTACAAAAAATTGGCTGCTTCACCCTCCCCTTGGTGCTGCCATGGAGCCTCAGCCTGGCTGTCCCCTGCTGGGACAAAGCAGAAGCTGTGGCCGGAATGGCAGAGGAGCACAGCCAGTTAACCCCTGCCC
>JAOQGH010000069.1:35282440-35318603 GCA_025769975.1 Gallinago jamesoni
TCCATGGACTGGGACCAGCTGGGGTCCCCTCCTTGCAGCGGGTGGTGGATAAGGAGATGCTCCACCGCCTTCCCGGGCAGGGAGAGACAAGCTTCTTTCAAAACGCTGAGAACTGCAATTGTCCTTCCCTTTCTGTGCAGGGAAGGGGACGGATGCTGCCTTTGGAGGTCCATAATGGCAGTCCTTAATCAATCAGACAGGTCTTGACTCCTTTTGTCCCTGTGCTGTTTTTTTTTTCTTTTTCTTTTTTTTTTTTTTTCCCCCCACTAAACATCCTAAGCATTTTCAGCCACTGGCTCAAAGATCAGAGGGTGAGAGCGCCAGCTCTCCCAATCCTGAATGAACTGCTCGTTTTGCTTGCTTATGCAAGCGTAATGTGGTGTCTTTGTAGTGGAGAGGAAAAAAAAAAAAAACCACGAAAAAACAACACTTTTGGAAGACTGTGATTCAGGATAGCCCAATGTGCTCTACAGGGAGCCACAGCAGAGAGGGGTATATTTAGCTCAGGATTGCTTTGCCTTTGGCATTTGGGAGTTCTGTGCTGGGGCAAGGAGCGGTGGCCAGAAAGATTTCCCTCTGCCTCCTCCCCTTCCTCTCCTTTGAGCCAGGCTGGAAACCAGCACAGCCCAATTCAGATGGTTATTTAGATAGGGTACCTGCCTAGTGCTTAATTCCACAGTTGTTACAGTAGCACCAGGGCCCTAGTGAATCTAGGTGCTGAGTAATTGTAATTAACACCTAACCTCTGCAAGCCAGGTTTGTAGTCAGAGGCGGAAAATGTGTATATACTCCTTGGTAACTCTTCTTGCTCACTTATTTAAGAAAAAAAAAAAAAGTTGCTGGTGGCAAAATGAGGTTGTGGAAGTATTTTTCTGGGTTTTTTTGACGGACATGTTAGTTAATAGGCTTGGGCAGTCCTATAACCTTGAGAGGGTTTGTTGTGCCCCTCGAAAGCCTATGCAGAATTGGCCAAATTATATTGTGAATATTAAAAGTGGTTTGAGTCGCTTCTAAACAGTATGAAGAGCCTGGTACATTTAGTATATTCTGGTTTAAGTTCCTGCTTTGGGACCAATGGTTGTCAGAAATACGTACCACAAGCGGGGAGGGGTAGTAGAGTAGTAGCAGGAGTATTTTTCTTCCCTCCCTTCCTCCCTGTTTCCACTTCTGCCTGCAGGAAGTCAGTCAGGAAGAGCTCTTGGATTGACTGACCCTTCTCAACGCTTATCACTCAGGAAATCTTTGCCTCGGGAGACAGGCAAGCACCAATCGCTCTTTTTAACAGACTCTTAGAATAAAATAAAGGGAACTCAAAAAGACTAGGAGTGAATTTATCTTCAGTATCACCAGCTGAATGTCATTCACTTTACTGTCTTGCAAGCTCCATGTACTCTCTGGCCTTGGCTACGCTTAACTATAGTATTTGCTGTGGTTTTTTTCCCCAAGACAAGGGATAAATCCCCGTGAAGTTCTGAGTCTTCTGTGGTCCACGTATTTATCCCTTCTTTATTAAATGCTATTGCCTCTTCATCAGGTGATCTATAGCCAGAGTCAGTCTTGTGTTTCCCTCCCTGCCTTGTTTAGCCTAGAGGTGAAATTTGATGTGGTCTGGTGCTTTTTTACAGCTACTGTGTGACTTGGGTGGGTGCATCATCGTTAACTGGTGGTGCTGAGTTTTATTTGCAATATATGTAAGGCATTTCATATATGCTTATACATGAGGGAGCATCACATTTATAGATCAGATATTCAAAGGAAATGTTTAACAGCATCATGGTACCCCGCTGAGTTGGTGCGTTGGCATCTTCAGTGATTTTTCACTGTCCCTTTGTGGGTATGACAGTTGGCGTGTAGGTTACTTTAGGAAGACACATCAATGTAAATAGTTCTAAATTGGTGGCCTGCAATGGCTTTGCTGATCTCTGCTTTGGAGTGAACCTAGGGCCGGTGCTACCGGTGGACAGGTGAGACTGGCAAAGCTTGCTGAAGAGCTTTGGGGGCTGAGAAGCCTCCCTTACTGGTAGAGCTGGACCTGGCAGATAGGCCTGGTCTGGAGAAGACATCCTGCTCGCTTTGGAGAGCCACAGCCTGGTTGCCCGTGCTGTGGGTCAGTAGTGCCATATGGCAGCAGGTCCGTTGGGCTGACTGGTTCGGACCCATGACCATGTTTGAAGGTTGCCATGGAGTTGGAATGTTTGAGCAGTTAGCTTGGCTCTGCCAGAGACGGGTGTTGAGGACCCAGTGGTGGCCAAACTGATCAGCTGGCTTGCTGCTGCCCCAAAATTGGGGTCTTTTCTCCTCTGCAGCTTGTCTGTGTAACCAAACGTGGTGTAATTCCACTCTTTCTGGTTCCTGTAAAGGATTGGTCCCGATTTACGTGCTAAGCCGGCAGAGACCTGTTTTGCTGTTTCTCTGGGCTTGCCTTCTGAAGCGTTAACAAGCTTCGGTGGCTCATGGAGGAGTCCATTAGCCTAGTCAGTGCTGGCATAAACACCAGGTGAGTACTGGGAATGTGAGCTGTAGAGTGAGGATGGGTGGGAGAGGGTGTTTCCCAGCTAAAGACACTTGAGTGTCAGTTATCCAGAGGACACGTGAAGCTGTGCCCAACAACATATAAGGGTTAAGTGTACGTTTGTCGAGGGTATCAATAAATTTGGTTTCTGATATTATCCAGCCCTGGGGATTTGTGCTGAGGATCTTCTCGAGCCTGCATGGGGTGGTTTCACTGGTGCTGAGTATCTGCTGAGCTTGTGAAGCCCAGTGGAACGTTGCTGTTCAAATCTAAACAGGTTTGAACTCAAAAGGTTCACAACAATTCTTACAGCTAAGAGGAGCTTGGCCTGTGGGGGGGTCTTGGGTAATTAATGCTCCTTTATTTCCCTGGCTAAATTAAAATCTGGCTTTTAATGGACAGAATTTGAAAGTCTGGGACGTAATGGTCTGTTAGAGCCAATTCTCTTGTCAGCTCTTGGTTCCAGAAATGTGTACTGAGTCATTTTTTTAGCTTGTCTTGCCCCTTCTGGGAACACAGAAGACCTTTGTACTGGTTGAGAGCTTATAAAACATTTTTTTGCTGTTAGCAAAGATGATCCCCTATAAAATGAAGTCACATGTGAAATGTTAAATGCCGAGGCAGGAGGCCTCAGGCACGTGGTAATTGCCATGTAAACATAGATGCCTGATTGTAAAGGGTCTTATCGCTGCTGTTCAGCTACTTATTTCTTGGAAAAAATGTGTCCTTCTTGGTAAGGGATGATTTCGTTTTCTTCCTCCTCAAGTCAGGAGCAGGCTCTTAATTAAAACAGAATTATAGCCTGAAGTATTTCTTAGAAACCAGGGGAGTATATTTGGCTGAGCCTTAGCAGATCTCGATTTTTATAGGAGTTTCTCACATCAAGGAATTTGCGGTCCAACTGCGGCTTTCTTGTTGTTCGGGGCTGTTTCTCTGCTGAATTTGGTGGGGGATGGACTGGTTAAATTTCAGGTTTTTTTTTTATTTTATTTTTGTGACAATCGATTATAGCTTATCCCCCAATGATCGTTTAATTGGAAGTAGGTCTTGTTTGGGTGGTAACTTAGGGGCGTTAAAGCAGGGCGTATTCTAAAAATAGCTTATGAAAAGAGGACTTAAATCTCCAGTTCTGTACAGTGTTAAGACCTGACCTGACATATGATGTTGTTAATACTTTATACTCTGTTGGCAGGTAGAAATGCTTCCTGATAGTCTTGGTGAGAGTTACAGGATTACCTTATGGAATTAGCCTTTTCAGTTCTCTTTTTTTAAAAATTTATTTATTCTATCTATGTAGAAATAAAGACAATCATGTATCCTTTTGCCTTGAGAACATGTTGTTTATTAAAAAATAATTATTTGCAATAGCCTTCAAAAGGACATAGCACTTCTCATCTGCATTTCTTCCCTTAGTAGGGCAGGTGTGCACATACCTGTACATGCAGATGTCATCTGTCACTGGAGGATTCACCCTCTTTTCAGATGACACAGTTCACATCTTCAGGGGAAAAAAAGAATTATAATGTCCAGGTGATGCTGTGGATAAAGGACATTAATTACGGCTATCGATGTGCAGAAAGGCTGTCCCCCTGTGTCCTTGAAATAAAGTTTGGGAGCCTTGAGAAACAGAAGAGCTTCAGCGTGGGAGGAGGCCAGTAATTACTGTTCTGCCTTTAAACAAATCCTGCCAAAGCTGCCTGGCCTCGGTCTAGCCTGGGTGGTTATAATTTCTTCCAGCATTTGCTAGTGAATCTGATATAAGCATCTCCCTTTTCCATGTGTCCCTGTGGAGCACAGGATGCCAGCGGGACTCAACCATAGCCTGGTGTTGTCACTTTGTGCCTTGACAGTAGAGGTTTGGAGGCCTGCAGATCCCATTCTTCTGTGGAGGTCAAGCCCCCGTCCCTGTAGGAGGCTATGTGGGATGGTGCCCTGCCGAGCCCTGCCTGTGGAAACCAGCTGTCCCCAGAGCTGCTAGAGTGTTGTCTCCTGAAGTGGTGTGGCAGTATTTCCTAATAAATTCCCTTGGTTTTCTTGGAAAAAAACCAAACCCTGACACTCAGAAAATTCTCTAATGGAGAAGTTTCATCTTGTTCTAAGTAGGCTGGGTTGCAAAGCAGTGTGGTTGAGCAGGACGTTGGGAGCAGATGTCAGCCACTGTGGACATGGTCAAATGGAAACTGCAGAGGGTGGCAGTGAGATGTGGTGGGGTTTAGGAGGAGAGCAAGGTGATGGAGGGCTATGGTGGAGGACACTGTGGTGGGGTTTAGCAGGAGAGCACGGTGATGGAAGGCTATGGTGGATGAGACTGGAAGGAAGGGACAGGTGGTGGCAGGGTGTAGTGAGACAGTTGTGCGTGGGGCTGTGCCTTTGGTTGTCAGGGGTAGGGGTGGGACAGGCAGGAGTGACCTGCCCTGGAAGGGTGGCAGCTCAACTTGGTTTTTCCAGCCTTGCCCAGAGGGAGAGATTCCGTTACCCCCCTCTCCTTCAAAACCAAGCTGGGGCCCTGAAACCGTCAACCATTGGTGACAGCTCACCCCGAAAAATCCTCCATTTCGCTTACATCAGCCTAAGAAATTCTTGCTCGCCGCTGTTTCTGTTTCCCCTGCGTGTGCTGAGCCCCGCCATTGTGAGGCCTTGCCACAGCCCCGGAGCAAACCGCGGCCGCAAGATGGAGGAAGGGGGAGGGCTGTAAGATGGCGGCCGGGAGCCTGCCGGCCGGAGGCCTCCCCGGAGCTGGCTCCTGTGGCGCTCGGCTGCCGCCCTCTGCCCGCGCCGGTCCCCGCTGCCGGGGCTGCACCATACCTTCCACAGACAGCTTGAGAAATCTATTTAAAAGTTAAAAAAAAAAAAAAAAAAAATGTTACTCGCATGGTGTAAATTAGCCCTATGTGCCTGTGGATATACCTATGAATAGTAGCCGAATAGTGATCCTGTTTCTATTGTACTGATTTCTGTAGAATTGTATGTAATTGTACCTCTGCTTTTGCCTTTTTTTTTTTTTCTCTGTATTATTTTTTTCTTGATTTGTGAAATCCCAGCCGAACCTCCAATGTATTTTGTTCATTTTTGTAGTTTTGTACCAGAGGAGAAATATTAAAAATCTGTTTTTTCCCCTGCAAAGTTTTCCTGACTCTTCTTTTCGTGATGTTACACCTGCAACATCCCTTAAATATTACAAAAGCATCCAGCTGCAGAGCAGGAGCTGACTTGGAAAGAGATGCTCCTTGTTCATAAAGTTTGCAGTTTTATTATTGCCACACTGCGTTTTGGATTGTGACAGAGTGGGATTTGCAAAGCTGCTTTACTAGCGTGTATGTTATATGTTGTAATGAGTTCTCTGTTTTCTTTAATTGGGTTTTAAATGAAAAATTGATGTTGGGAGCGATTGGGCAAAGGCGTTTCAGTATTTTGGCCACCTAAACCAGTTTGACCTCTCCTTATTTTGTTGAGGAGCCTGCAATTATGTGGAAAATTCTTTATATTAACCCCTTTGAATATAAAGGGAAGAAAAAAAAGAAGAAATACACGTATTTGATGTCCTGCTCCCCCGTAATTGGATACTTGGGAGGTGCAGTCTGCACACATTGGTGTAAGCCTTTGAACAGGAACTCTCGGCCATGGGCCTGTGTGAGCTCCTTTCTCATAATAATAGTAATATATGTATTATGCATACAGTATTTGGTGCTGGCCCCTTTCAGAAATTGTGCATTGGATTTTTGAACCTCGGGCCGTACTGGGGTGCTGTGGGGAGCCAAGCCAGAGTAGCTGCTTATCTTTAATACAGCGGGATGGTCTCTGGATGCTCCAGCTACCAATATACCATGTTCTTGCTCGCTCTCAACAAGCCAGATCCTTCCTGGAGTACCTGTGCCAGTGGTATTAATGCTTCTCTTCATGTTACCACCACTCCTTTTGGTTTGGCTGATGGGCAGGAGATACCGTGCAGTGATCTAGAGCCTGCAGCCTTGCCTGTGCGCTGAATGTCTGTCCTGGGAAGGAATTGCATCCACTTCAACCTGCCCTGTTGGGACAGTTCACGCTTGCATTTAGGCTATTCCAGGCCTGTCGTTGTAGCTTTGGACATGGCTCAGGTTTGGTTGCTGCGTATTTCCAAGCTGTAACGGTACAGTTAAAATGTAATCTCTTCTTTCTCTACCATCAGTCACTCAGCATCGGAAGAAGCCTCTGGCTCTGACTCTGCAAGCCAGTCTGAAAGCGAGCAGGGCAGCGAGTCAAACAGCAGCTCCGAGTCCTCTGAGAGTCAGTCTGAATCCGAAAGTGAATCAACGGGTTCAAAATCCCAGCAGACCCCTCCTGAAACCAAAGAAAAACCAGCCTCTAAGAAGGAAAGGATAGCAGATGTTAAAAAGGTATTACCCCTGTCGCTCCGCAAAGACGTGTTACCCCTGTTCCCACCACAAAAGGGCAGACGGCAGGACCTTAACAAAGCTGTCTTCGACTTCCCTGCCACTTACACACTGACCACACAACCCCAGGCCTCTGGTGTCCCCAAGTCACTTGCTGGCTGTCTGGTCTGTGTGTTTGTGCCTTGCTGGTGTCACCCTTGTGAGCAGGAGCTTGTGTGGTTTTGATGGGACAACCCTTTGGGCAGTAGTGATGGGGCTGACTGGTGTGAATGAGGAGCAAGCGTCAGTCATCAGTACCTGACCCTGTCATTTCATCCTCTTTTTTTACACTTTTCTGTAATTCTGTAGTGTTCAAGGCTAGGCTGGACAGGGCTTTGAGCAACCTGGTCTAGTGGCAGGTGTCCCTGCCCATGGTGAGGGGGTGGAACTAGATGAGCTAGATGAGACCTTAAGGTCTCTTCCAACCCAAACCATTCTGTGATTCTTCTTGCCTGTCTGTCATCTCCTTCAGAAGTAGTAAAGCTTCCCTGTGGGATACATAATCAGGAGAACGCTTGTCTAGGATTTGGACCACTTTGGTTTGTTTCCATCACTGTCTTCCCTTTGAAAAAAGTAAAGGAGAAAAAGAAAAAAAGAGGAGGAGGAAAAAAGCAATTTAACTTTTATTATTTTTTATGTCCAGAATAGTGGTTCTTTGTTGTATGTTTGGTTGTTTTTTTTCCTGTAGCTTCCCAGCTCCCCCTAGCAATTCCCCCTCAAATAGCCAGGTTTACCCTCTGCCTGTTGCTGTGTGAGAGGCAAAGGGATCGCAGGTGTCCAATGCACGTGGTTGGTGTTGCATCTGCCCAGTGCCTTGGTCACCCGCTTTACTGGAGGGATGGAGGCACCCCAGTAACACAGCATAGTGTTGGGTGAGAAAGAGGAGCTCAAACACCCATTTGGAGACAGGAACTCAGAGGAAGGGAAATCAGCTTGGGGCAAGGATTTGGTTTTATTCATTTGTGGTCTGTTACTGTCCTGTTCTTAGTTGTGAGTTTTACGGAGAAAGTCGCTATGTGTGTAAAGGCTGAGGAGGACAGTGCTTTCAGCCCATGCTCCCACCTACCTGAGAGGTAGGGAGGAGAGAAGGATTTTTTACCAGCTTCTCACTCTCACAGACCTCTGGGCTGTCGGCTCCGGTCACGACTAAATCTCCTGTGTTCAGACTGGCAAGGAAGAATGCATTTATAAGGCAGTTGTAGTAATGCAATATTCAAATTTCTGTTTCATTGCTGATAAGTGGGGACTGAAGGAAGTTTTCTCTTTCTCTGTGGTCTTCTAGAAGAATGTCCCTAACAATAAACATTTAAATTATCCTCTGAGGGAGCCCATCCATACACAGGGTGATAATTAACATGGATGAAACATGAAAAGGTCAGGGCACCCTCTAATAAGAAAGCCTCTCCCTTCCTTAATTTCTCTGTTAATGGGTGTTTTCCTTAACTAGGTCTAACCTAGGCATGTTGATACCTGTTCCCCTTGAATAACCAATCCAATTAATTATTATATTACTGTTTATTTTGTATTTCTGTCTAGATACACCCATGAAGGTGAGGTTAATTTGCATTAGATGCTATTCAGATTTGTCATGGGAGCTGATCCCTCCTCCAAAAAGTCTGACATTTAAAATATGAAAAGACAAGTTCTTCAAACGGTTCAGGGAGTATTTTGAGTTTTCCTTTCCTGTGAATTTCTCTCTCTACTTCCATGCCCAGCAGAGATACACCTTCGCAATCTTGTCTGTTGCAGTGTTATCCCATTACTTCTTTTAACAGTAGCAGAAAAATTGTTGGGCTGCAGCCTTGTATTCATCATGCTCTCAATCCCAAATTGCCGCTGCATCTGGCAGTGTATTTTGGCTTCTTTTTCCTGCCAGCGACTTGCAGAGACATTTGAGGGCTGGAGGGAGAGAGGAGCAGGAGGAGAATGGATAGGTTTAGAATGCTGTAAGTGGATGAACTCTGCTGAGGTGAGAGGGATTGTTGGTGTAGGTGTTGGAGAGGCATGTTGGTGGTTTGTATTTACCCTGTAAAGCTTGGGGTGCCCTGTGGCACCAACAGCTCTGCATTGATATCCCTCAGGGCATCGCTTTACGTCTTCCCCCTCTACTATCCATCCAGCAAGAACAAAAGCATGCTGTTGTACTTAGTGTGTTACACCACTTAGGGCCTGGTTACAGCAAATAGAGTACAGCCGTTCCCAGAAGTCAGATCTGCACATCCACGTGTCCTGTGTGGCCAAACCACATTTGTATCAGTGCATTGAGGAGAAGAACCAGTGGTCTTGCCACCTCACCTCCCCAAGGGATAGGGTGCCCCAGTCTGTTTACCACCCAGGCTGGGCCACAGAATTCACTTTTCAAGTTGCTGCTGGTGATGTCTCGTCACTGGACTCATTGGGCGGCTGGTGGGGTTTTCCCTACAGAAAAGAATTGTGGTAGAAGCTCATAGTGACAGTAGATTGTCCCTTTGTGTTGGTAAGTCCATTTGTTCCATGTGAAAGTTGTTGCCTCCTTACCTTCAGCCTGAATAAACTGTAATTTGTACCCTGGTGGAAAGATGGACCTCTATAAAGAAAATGCTGAGATAAAACATGTTGCTTTAGACTGTTACCAAATACCCCAAAATAACCGTAATCCTTTTCAGCCAGTTTTTTAAAGAGTCCATCTACTGGTTACTGATTCCATAATGGTTTTATGTTGACTTTGTTAAAAAAGAAAACACATTTCCCATCAAATTTCTCTAAAATGTCAGAAATAATCGGGGTGAAGCAGGCCTTCTGATGGTCTGTTTATTTTGCAGATGTGGGAAGAATATCCTGATGTTTATGGGGTTAGGAGGTCAAACCGAAGCAGACAAGAACCATCGCGATTTAATATAAAAGATGAGGTAAGAAAACAAAAAATAAATAAAAAAGATGAGGGATTACTGAACATATAAAACCAACCAAACCCAAAGAAGAGAAGGCAGGTCTCGTCTGCGTTGCCTTGTAAATGCTGAGTCCTGGTCTGGAGCGTTGGATCTCACGGTTGAGGTCCTGGTCCTGCAGTTGGATCTGCTTGGTGACCTCTGCAGTCAGCGGGACATGGTGTGGGCTGAGATCTGCATGCTCGGGTCTGATTGCTGGAGTTGGGTATAACCCAGGTCATGCTCGGCTGTAGAAACGTCCTGGAGAGAATGAGTCTGCGTGAAAAAAACCACAAAACCAAACCAAAACATAACACACATTCAACCAGGAATAAAGGAAACTTCCCAGAAACACCTCACAACAACAAAACAGCCATTGTTGCCCATCCCAGAATGGATCACGCTGATAAATGAGTGTGTGTGTGTGTGTGTGTTCAGCTTTATGAACCATTGCTTTTCTTTGGTTGAATATTGGGGAGTCTTCTATGCTTTAGCTGGAGGTGACAGTGGTCAGAGCCTGGCAGACAGACCTTCCCATTGCTTCTTTTGTCAGAACATTGTTTTTTTTAATAAAGATGTAGGAATTAGCTGCTGCCTTCGTTTACATCTAATGGACGTTCTGCATGGAGCTTGTCATCTACAGGTCTTCAGGAGGGTTGAGTGGTTTCAGAGAAGAAGAAGGAAAGCCAGGGGAGAGGCTTAGACCGAGAGGAAAGCTGGGGCTTAGATCTAGGTGCAAAAACATGCAGTTGGGAACCTAACCATAGGAGTAGCCAGATTTTCAGCACAGCAGGAGCCCAGTGGTGCTCTCTTATGATCAGGCTGTTTGTGCTTCGCCAAAGAAACGTGCATTTGGATGCTGGAAAGGTCCGAGCCGTGTGGCAAGAGCGGGTCTCCAGCCTCCTCGCTCTGGTGCCACCCCCTCCAGACTCCTGTGCTGGATGTCCCACCGTAGCAGCAGGTTAGGAAGGGGCTCGGGGGCACGTCATTGACTTAGCTTTTGTTTTCCTTTTCAAGTTCGGCAAAGGCCAGGCTCGCTGGCCGCCTCTCTGTGCGATGCCCCGGCATGCACTGTGCTGGCGATGTCACATCTGCCACAGACCTCCGCTGCAGACCCCAGTGCCCTCTTAGGGGCTCAGGTAAGTCCCATCTCTTTTTGTTTTACAATATTACGTGGTTTTGCAAATGTTGTTTTCTTTTTCGATATCTTTATTTCCTACTACTTAAGGTACGATAAAGTTTAAAAAAAAAAAAATTAAAAAAAAAATCTGAGATGTAAAAACTTTGCTATACCACAAAATATTGTAAAAAACAAAAAAACCCAACCCCACCCAATCACAAGTTCTCTGAATGACCCCACTGCCACCTTTGTGGAGCGGAAAGCCAAAATTAACGAAATTGGACCACCTCTTTCCCCTTCTCCCTCCCCAAAACACCACTGTCTGGTCCCTGTAGGGCAACTCCCATCTGCAGCAGAGTCTGATGGAAGGTGTGACATGTCAGGAGCACAGTGCTGGGGCCTCGCAAAGAGCAGGAGGAGATGGAAAGTGTTGCTTTTGGAAGACCTAAACGCCAAGAGGGAGGAAATAGCGTAGCTGGAGCCTGCATGGTGCTGAGCCCCTCCTTGCTGCTGCTGCAGCTGGCGGAGACCCAAGGGGCTTGACACCTCTTTTTACCTTTACAGGGTTAATCCTGTCACCAGTGACCTGCTCTTTTCGCTTGCTGCTTGGGACTTCCAGCACAGTGTCTAGGAGCTTTTTAATTGCCTTCTTCCCTAGTGCTTCTCTGCGGCGTTAGCAAACAGCATCGCCCAGGCGGCGCGGCAGGCTCAGAGCGAGAATCAGCCATCGCACCTCCCCGTGGGCTCCCCCTGGTTGGGGAAGATGGTGTGTAGGTGGAGGTGGTTCAGTTTTTGGGGCACCGTTCTATCACTGTCCTGTTCTCTTGAGATTAGCAGTATGGGCAGGATTATTCACAGTGTCACTGGTTGCCTTCTAGGGACTGCCCGGGGGCCACCAGGTACATGGTGTAGGTCTCAGAGCTGCAGTCCAAGAGGGTGACAACTTGTGATCAGTGCCGAGGAGTGGGCTGAGAGATCACGAAATGAAACAGCAGTTTTGCATAGGAGCACAGAGCTGCTCAGAAGACCAGAGCTGTCTCCAGGAATAAGAACACACATGAGTTTTTTAGTAAAAACAGTACTCGCCCATGCATTTTCTTTGCAGTTCATAAATCAGCTTCAGGTTTCAGTCAGGGGAAGTGAGACATGCAGAGCCAGGTGTCTTTTAGCGTGTTCTGAGGCAGTCAAGAAATTAATGTGCCCAAACTAGACACAATCTTCTTGCTATAATAAGGATGGTTTGAGGTTGAAGTTAGTAATAAATGGCGTGGTGCATCTGTTTGGTGAGAGGCAGGCTGCAAGTCATGCACCAGAGTTGTTCCTAAAATACAGCTGGGTTTATTATTGAAAAAAATATTCTGCTCCTTCGCATTTTTGTTAATGCTCTGCCACAGGTCTTTGCAGAAAATTCAAATGCTGCTGGTATCACTGTGAGAGAGAAAAGTTCAGCAGACATAAGAAAATGAACCTGGCGAGCTGAGTTCTCCAGCTTTTCTGGAGCACTAGACCCTCAGGCTTAAGCCTGAAATGAGCAAATCCTCACTTTCACTTTAGTCTGAAATATTTCTTGCTTCTAAGCAAGTCTTCACCTCTCCTAGTAGGCAGCATGAGCTCAAGAGGCTCTCCTGGACCATGCCAATGGCCTCGAGCCTCCATTTCTCCTGCCCTGGGGTAGCAGTGAGGTTGCTGGTGGGCAATCTATAGGACCAGAACTTCAAAGCTCCTGCTGTATTGCCCTACTTGGTGCTACGTACAGAGAATTGTTATGTTTTGTACAGTGCTGCTCCTTGGCAAAATACAGCATCATTAACCTAGTAGAAGTGTGCCCATTTGAAGTGCTGGGAGAGAGGAGGAGTAAATTAGATGGGAGGCATCGGTGAGTCTTGGAGAGGCAAGGCTGATCCCTTCAGCTGGAGATGGGGAAAGCAAATTTTAAGAGGCCAGTCCAGTTAGAAGTAGTGGTGCCAGAATAAATTGGGCATATTTTATAATGTTTGGTAAGGGAAAGAGGAACTAGGGAAGGCAAATCATCTTCCTCCTTGGTGGCAGTACCCCCTGGGGGGGGGGGCAGCCTGAGCCCAGCAGAATTTTGCCAGCTCTGATATGAAACCTCTGTTGGGAGGAGCGAGCACCTGGCATCTCTTGCTGGGCTGACGAAGACCTTTGTGGGGACTGGAGATGGATTTTGTCAGCTTAGGTTGTGTCATTCGGGGAGGTGACATTATTAACACTCAAGTTGCATGTGATTTCCCAACCAGTCTGCTTCCTGGTGGCAGTGGGTGGCTGGCTGGGGTGCAGACGGGACCTGGGGTGCATGTTCCAGACCTGGCGTGCTCCCAGCTCCGTGGTTATCATCTGTGCTTCCTTCACCGGGGAGTTTACCACCAGCCAGAGCCCATGGGTTGATACTGATAAAGGGGTGATACAAGCACCAGCTCTGTTTGTGCTGCAGAGTCCAGGGCAGAGGTGCAAATCTCACCCTTGGGCTGACTTGAGCAAGCCAGCGTGGATTTATTTATGTATAAAATGGTAGAAAGCAGGTTTCAGCCAGGGGCTGGAGCCTGGGACCACAGGAGGAGCTGGTGAGGAGGACATAGGTATTGGTGGTGGGTGATGGAGGGCCTGAGTCAGCTGTGGCTGTTCGGGGCTGCTGGCACGGAGCTTTCCGGCGCTGGGGCAGGGAGGATGTGGGAGCACAAGGCAGGCAGATGATTCAGGCTGGGGACTGGCTGTGTCAGAGGAGACAGAGCTGGGCTTGATGCGCATCCAAAAAAGACAATGGTGTCTTTGGGAAAAAAAAAAAAAAGTAACAGAAGGCAGCTGAATTGCAGTCACAAGTTAAATTTTTCAAGGCAGAAGGAGGTGAGGAAAAGACGAGTCATTAAGAGATGAGATGAGCGTTGGCTTTGTAGAGACAGCGACAGAGCAGGGGAAGACTAGTGGTGTTAGGAAAGTGGACGCTAGAAACTTGAAAAATGGGATTTTGGCAAAGAAATAGAGTTAGTTTCAAAGAGCCAAAGGTTGTATTTGTTTTTTCCCAAATCTGATCTTCGCTGACGCAGAGCAGGAGACAAATCCACCTCTTCTACTTGTGGTTTGCCAAGAGACGGCAAAAGGTAAACGTGCGTTGAGGGACATCTCTTGAAAAACATGCAAAAACTGGAATGGCAAAGCAGCATGCTTCAGAAAGTGGAGGAGAGATTAAAAGAGAAAAAGCACAATGAGGACTTTTAAACTTAGCTGTGTTGAAATTGAAATCTGTGGAATGCTCGGCTGATGTTGCAAAGGTAGGTAGGGCTCTCCGTGGTGTTTGCCAGTCACTTGCTTCCTGGATGCCTGGTCTATGAGACAGGGCTTTCACGTAGGGCTGTGAAACAGGCAGATGAACAGACATTCGTAGTAAGATCTGGTGCAAAAGGTGGTGTTGTGTCACGTGTAAGTCTGACACCAAACCACAGCGAAATTCAGCAAAGCTCTTGGTCTAACATGGCATCCAGTATTTCACTATATTTTAATGGAAATACTGATGCAGGTGAGAAGGTAATTTTTATTGGTGGAAGGGAAGCTGTAGAGTAAAAGTAAAGGATGCAGAAAGAGAGCATATGGGGGTGGGTCACGGCTCTCCAGAGCCTCAGCTTTTTCATGTTGCAGCTCACCCCATTTCACAAAATTCTTCTGTGAACAGCTCTTGGTTGTAACTTTGCCATCTCTATCCGGGAGAGCGGTGGGTGTACCAGGAGATGCAAACTGAGGTACCTGTGATGATGGACAGGCATTACCTAGAGCTGAAGCTGAATACTGCAGCAAAAAGCAGTATAAAGTGGAAGATTTCCAGTAAGTGTGTAAAGCAAGCACTCTCGAAAGCTACTTCTGTCATTTTAGTACTCCTGTGGAAATCTCACATTGGTTTCTTCAGTTTTCTCCTGCCCATATGTGTTTTCTGGGGCAAGCGTATAAGGTGAAGTCATCTGTTGGTTGAGGGGTATTATTTGTGTGGTAATCTGGTTCTATGGTTGACTAGTTTTTACAAAAATGGAGTTGTGTACAACCAGCCTAAAGGTGTTTTTTTTTTTTTAGCTATTTTGGTCTGTAGGAGTTAATGACGCCCACTATTAAAATATTACAGCAAGTAGTTAGAATATCTCTAGATATATTTAGCCAGAGAGACTTCACTGGTGGAGACTGGAGGATTAGGAGGAAGGAAGGCAGCAGGACATGGCTCTGACCCAGCCTGATCCTCAGCAACTTTTCTGTGGAAGGGACACACAAACAGGAAAGCAAGGACACTCTTATGATGACCATACTGTCTTTTTATAGGAATTTCCTTCCTTATAGGAAGTTTCCCTAATGAAAGCAGAGATCATAATGCGTATCTGTGGCTGCAAAAGTTTCTGCAATCGGAGAAACTAAGCCTGAACGCCCCCAAATATTGCAGGATTCTTGCTGGAAATGACAAGTATGGGCGTATGTTCAGCCGCTGCTCTTTCAGTTAGAAGCCATGTAAAAAAAGCTGAACCTTGGCGCTGCGGCAGGACCTGAAAATGCTGCCCAGCAAACACCAAGTCAACTGCTGCTGGGTTCTTGACCATCAGACAAAGTGATGCTCACCTTGCAGCAGAGGCAGAGGTGGCAGCAGCTGAGCTCTCTCTAATCTTGCCTCCAGCACTTGGGCAGTGCAAGGTTTGGTGGGTTAAATTCAGCCCGTGGTTCTGTGATCCATGGGGTGTTGCACGCACTGCGGGTCCAGCCACTGCCACCACCGAGACACCATCTGCCAGGTATTGGAGGTGGATGCTGAGGGGTTGCAGCCTTGTGCATCCCAAGCTCTCAGGCACTCCAGATGTTGTGGTAGATCTCTCCAGCTTTTCTGCAGAGAGTTACCTTCTTCAAGTGGCATTAACCCTGCAGCCGAGGTGGTGTGGAGGAAATGGTGCTGCGGAGATGCTCTTTTGCAGCCCCTGTGGCACCAAAGCATCCTTCAAGGGCCAGAGCCACCGGGCTGTGCCCAAACTCGGACCGCGTGCATGCCTTTCAGTTGCAGCCTTGAGGAGACTGTCCAGGGTGAAGCCTACAATCTGATTTTCTTTCTTTTCAATTAAAGGCAAGTAGCGAATCTGAAAATGAAAGCCCCAAAAGAAGAGGCCAGAAGCAAATGAAAAAAACGTAAGTTTCTAGGGAAAAGGGTTTTGAATGGTGGTACTTTGTCTTGTATTATTTTTCAGAATAGTAGTATTGGATTTTTGGTAGGCATTTTCAACATGCAGAACTTGTAAAATAAATTATTTAATATTTCTAGTAATAGTACTTTGGATGACTGAAACTGAAGTATGAATAGGGATCTACTCATGGGTACAATTTCCCATCTTTACTTTTGTTTATATTTTCCCACTTTGTCGATGACAGAACGTGAACGAATCAGGTTCACTTTCTGCTGTCAGTCTTTCACTTCTCCATCAGGTTACTTGTTCTCCTTCCGAGATACTTAAAATAGTTTAATCCCTCATAGTTTAATCAAATCACCTTTTTGATTAATAGACAATAAAACAGCAAATTATTATCCTCTTTATTTTTATAACCCTCTGCTAAAACAAAGAACTTCCATTAAAAGGACGTTTTGGATGTCTGGTCACCATAACTGAGTTCACTCACTGTCACAGTCATATTTTAGTGCCTTTTTCTATCTATTAAGTACCTTTTAGTTTTCCCAAACACTAAAGTGAACTGAAGGGAACTGCAAGCTGCCTGCTAGAGAAAACTTAAACACCGCCACGTGATCTTTCTTAAACACAGCCCTTTCTCCTGTTTCTTGCCTTTTAGTTTTTCATTTAGTTGTACACATCAGCGCAGGAGGGAATGTAATAAAGTGCAGAGAGGACTGTGGTAGTATGGACCTCTCCTGGGCAAGGGGAATAATCCCTGTGGACCCTCCATGTTCCCTTGGAGAGAGGAGGGGCTCCTTCAGAGGGCTTTTTGGAGCTGCAGCTTCACTCTGAATTGCCCACAGAGAACGTGCTTCCTTCCACTAGTAGTACGGTGTGATTTGGCTTCACGCTTGGAAACTTTAATTGCCTGAATTTAGATGGCAGGAGACTTCTTGCTTCATTTTCTGGGCTACGAGGAGATCATGCAACTGTGCATGTTGTGGCTCATACTCTGTAAGTGAAAGTGAGCACTTCTCTTAAGGTTTTCCCAGCTCGTTTCAGAAATGGAGAAGTTGAAAATTTAAAATAAATAAGTCTAAGCACTTACCTACCCAGCAGTATGAAGTACAGCTCTGCCACGAGCATTGATGTAGTATGAGTTAAGAGACACCCTCACTCAAGACACATTGCCCCTGCGTGAGCTAAAACCTGGTGACTGAGACCTCTTCCTAAAAGCAGAGGATCACACCAGAAACCCCTCCATGCATTGCATTAAACAACCAAGAGTGCAGTCTTGAACTTTTTTATCATAATTATGCCCTGCTGGTATTAAGCTAGATGGCTTGGATGTCTGCTTAGCCAAGTATTTGTATTGAAATATTACCCCTCATGACCTACATTTCTGACTGTAGAAATAAATGGAAGAGAGAGGTCTCTGGTGAAGAAGAGGATGAAGATGGAGGGGAGCAAGGCACCAGTGGAGAGAGCGAGCCTGAACCGAAGAAAGTTAAAGCGAGAAGACCTGGCCAAAGGAGGTAAGGAGTAGTTATGTCAGTCTTGTCTCTTTTTCTGCCTGTGTCTTCTCTGCCTGTGCTGGGTGGAGAGGTGATCTCTATTTGTCCCTAAAGAATGCATGGTTTGGGTGTTTTTTTTCTGCAATATTACCCTTGTTTATCACCTGATAAACCTAGGACCTAGATACTCTCTCATCTACCCATTTCATGCTCCAGTGAATGCTGCAGTGGTTTCCATGGTAGTTAAAGCAAACTAAATCCCTAGGAGTCTAATATTTAGCAATTCATGTTTCTTGAGGGCATTTCTAAAATGGATGTTTACGTAAAACACACTGTATTATGGCTTTCTATTAATTCTTATTTTAGAACAGTGGCCAAAACCAGTGTTAAAAAGCCTCACAAACCCCAGCGTGGGAAGAAGAGAAAGAGACCAGACTCATCTGAAGATGATGATGATGACGAAGATGATGAGACCCCCAAGAGACAAACTCGACGAAGAGCAGCCAAAAATGTCAGGTATGAAGAAGTGTGGTGAGATCTGACTGGCTGGGAAAGAGGGGACACCAAAGGGCCCTAACTGCCCGTGTGGTCCTGCAGGGACCCTGCCCTGTAGATACCCATAACCAAGATTAGGTTCTTTTGACAGGTTTACGCTGACTTTTCTTTACCTTGTTCTGCCATCTGTAAGGGAGGGAATATTTAGCATTCCTCCTAGAGAAATGCGAGGAAGTTTGCATAAAGCACTCTCAGTTGAGATTAAGAATTACAAGTAGTAGATTAAAATGAGCTGTGCTGGATCAGACCAATTGAGAGAAGCTGATAGGTAATGCCTTGGAACAGACTGTTAAGATGTGGTGGAGGTAAAGCATTACCCATTTCCCAATATATCTTCTCACCTTTTGGCAGTCCTAATAAGGAGTTTGCAAATAAGCTGCCTGAAGAATACTTTTTCATGGTTAAACATTCATCAAAGATGAGAGTTCTCATCTAGGGCAGTGTAGGCACCCCATGCAGCATTTTGGTGCTCTGCAACCTCCGTCGTTAAACCTAAAATAATCTTCCACTGGATAGAGGAGACTTTCTCTGTTGATGGCCTTGCTTCTGCTTCAGGGCTTGCACCACCATGAAGCATCTGGTGTTGACCATGGTCAGAAAAACTATAAGAACAAGTTAGAGTATTAGCCTGATAAAGTGTGGCTGAGTGTCACGGGGAAAAATGCTGAATGGATAACTTAAGAAATGCCTGTACTGACCATGCATTGAAGCATAGGACAGATGCTGGAGAAGGCTTGCTCCAGTCCATGCCATTCTCTGTGTTTCTGGACTGGGAAGGGTCAAGGGCTTTTTATCAGTTTGGTTTCAATCTTGTTCAGTTACAAAGAGGATGATGATTTTGAGACGGACTCTGATGACCTGATAGAGATGACTGGGGAAGGAGCTGATGAACAACAAGACAACAGTGAAACTATCGAGAAAGTCTTGGACATCAGGCTTGGAAAAAAAGGAGGTGCGTAGTTCTGGAAAAAGCCTTTATTTCTGATATCAGTCATGTGCACTCGCAGTTTCTCTTAAGCTGGTGTGATGCCTTTGCAACTTCAAAGTGGGGCCGAGGGTTGTTTCAGTGTCTTCGCCCTTTCCTCTGTGCCTCTTACTTAATGTCTTCTAGCAGCTTTTGTAAAATCTAGTATTGAAGAACCTAAAATGTCAAGTTTATGTGCTTGGCAGCTTTCATTCAGCGTGCACACATTTTAAAGATGCCGTCATTGTTCTGCAATTCTTGCTTTTCTCTTCTTTGAAATATAAAATAGAACTTCCAGTAGAGTCAGTTTTCCTAGCTCCATTGACAAAGCCATAACGAAAATAAAGCCGATGTTTTGTTCTCATAGCCTTACAAAAGTGGTTTTGTAAAACTGAGTGGCCGTGAATGTTTTCAAGAGATCTTTGAATTATACTTAAAGAAAAGGCATTTATGACAGAGAGATCTGAAAAGATTCTGTTGTATGGAAAACTTTTGTGGGCCTGTCTTACTGGGTTGCAGAATCTGTAGGATGTTCTTTGTGCTGGCACAAAAGATGTATTAGAAAAATAACCTTCTGCTGTAATGCAGCTCATGTCCAGTGCTTGATAACAAAGGTGCCGACCGCAGCCTGATTTCTTTTGCAGCCACTGGTGCTTCCACCACAGTGTATGCAACTGAAGCCAATGGCAACCCAAGCGCAGACTTTGATCCTGAAAAGGATGAGGGAGAAGTTCAGTATCTGATTAAATGGAAAGGCTGGTCGTACATCCATAGCACGTGGGAGAGTGAAGAGTCCCTGCAGCAGCAGAAAGTGAAGGGCCTGAAAAAGCTAGAAAACTTCAAGAAAAAAGAGGAGGAGATCAAGCAATGGTATGCTTTACTTCAAGCAGTGATTTGCCCTTGGGCAAATCTTTTTTTAGCTAAAAGCTTACAGAATCAGGACTGACAGCGTTTGATTTCTTCTTGCAAAATGTGTTGCATCCAAAGCAACTATTTTCAGTGCACAACACTCATATCTCTCTTTGTCTACTGATGAATGTCCCCCCTCATAGAGGTGATGTCTGTGGCTGTACTGTGGAAGAGAGAGGAAGAGGCATGAAATCCACAATATTAACACTTTCCTGGCTTAAGAATTGGGGTAGCTGACAACAAATAAACAGTGCACAGATTCACTTGGCCCAGGAGGTGACATGAGGGCTTGCAGCCTTATTAACCCTTGTTAATTATGGGCTTGCCTGTATGCAAGTTTTTGCAGCAGTATTTATCTGACTCCCCAGGAACTATAAGGGGAGTTACAGTGTGTTTCCAGAGTGATACAGCTGGAGTATCAGCTTCCATCTGTGATTCTGTTTTTGAGCCTGATTCTTGCAGCACAATAAGGTGTCATTTAATAGGGAGACAGTACGAACATCCATGACATTTGCCTCTCAGTAATGATTTGTAATTACTGGAAGCTTTATGAAAAATGTCATGTAAGCAGTAGTCTGCTTCAGTGACTTGTCTAAATGACAGAGCCATATAGGAAAGTAGAATTTTTCTATGTGTGGCCTCTATGAGCATTATGACAAGCATTAGAGTGTTTTTTTGTTTTGGATTCTTTTACATCTAGGCTGGGCAAGGTATCACCTGAAGATGTAGAATATTTCAACTGCCAACAAGAGCTAGCATCAGAGCTGAACAAACAGTATCAAATAGTGGAGAGAGTAATTGGTAAGTGAACCCAGTGCTTTTGTAAAGATGTGGGAACTTTAATCTCTAGTGACAGCAGAATGAGTGTATGGCGCTCTCTTCTTCCCTGTCCTCCAGTATCTCTGGAGGAAAAAAAAACTGGTATAATGTGTATTTCAGTGTGGGAAGTTCAGGGATTTGAGCAGTAGAAATTCAGGTTTACAGATCTGTATTTACAATCTCAACAGGTCAATCACTGTCCTTGCCTGGAGTGTGGGATGATACACTAATTTCCAAGGGAGTTTAAAGTTGCTGCTGCTGAAGTCCTTTGACTTCAGCCCTTTGGATGCAAGGTGTTTGCAGCCAAAGCAGCAGTACAGGCCTGGCTTTTGTGAAGACCACTTTCCGTGATGTGGTTGAAGATGTGGTTAGGCTGCAAGGCAGCTCGGGGGTTCGATTTTGATGATTATTAAAAATAACCATATTATTAAAAATAAAAACGGGACTTACCGAGCACTTCATTAATATCACGGTCATGACAGTTAGAGGTGCTGGCATCCAGTTGCTTTGGGAATTGGCTTGGAGAGCTGTTTAACCTATTTCCATACAATTCCCATAAAAAGGAGTGGGGTGTGTGGCAGTGAGAGCCTGCCCGCCCGGCTCCCTCTGCTGGCTGCCTGCACTCCCAACCCTCCCTTCCCTTCTCTCCCCGAACACAGCTGTGAAGACCAGCAAGTCTGCGACAGGACATTCCGATTTCCCAGGTAAAGGAGCATTTTTTGGTCCCTTTGAACTTTTCCTACTCGCCCTGACCTGTCTGTGGTTGTATGGGTGGTTCTGACTGCCCCCATGAACCACACTTGTGGTTCAGCCACACAACCACAGTTGCTGAGGTTTGGCCTCTTTTTTTTTTTTTTTTCCCCACGTATTTTGCAGCAAACAGTCGCAAAACATCCTCGAATGACCCTGAATACCTGTGTAAGTGGATGGGGCTGCCCTATGCTGAGTGCAGCTGGGAAGATGAGGCTCTGATAAGCAAGAAATTCCAGCACTGCATTGACAGCTTCAACAATCGGAACAACTCCAAAACGATCCCCACCCGGGACTGCAAGGTTTGCTTCCTTCTCTTCTCTTCTGTTTCGTCAGGCTGGGTCATGGTGCAAAGACTGGGAATGAGAAGTTTTGTTAGGGTAAATTAAACTTCAGAGAACGTTTTTCCATCCTCCCACCAGTGTTTGAATGGTTGTTTGCTGTTCTTGTGTTGTACTGGAGGCAGAGGTGTGAACCCCCATTTGGTTTCATTTACTCTGTGCACGATGAGAACGTTGTGTCCTCCTGGGGAGGGGGAGGCTTAATTAATCCAACAAAGTCCTTTCTCCTCAGAAGGAGCTGCTGCAGAAATGCAAAGTTCTAATATCAGTTGGATAAAAAAAAAATTCACCTGGGAAAAGAGAATACCTGCAAGATGCTGATAGAGTGGAGGAGAGGGACAGAGATAATAGGGGAAAAAACAAGAGGACAAAAAAGAAAGGGGAGTTTGTTCCATCTAATGTGCATTATGTGCAACTTAACTGCACTCTTGTGGGGACTTATAGCTCTGGTCATCAGAAGCAGAGGATAGCAGGCAAAAATCAAAGCTGCGGAGAGGTTATCTGAACTGCAGATGCAAACCCTGGCTAGGAAAATGTGGATGGACTTTATTAACCAATGAATAGATGGCTATTTGTTCCTGAATTTTTGTCTTTTTCTTCAGTGAGCTTACAGCATCTTCTTTTTCAGGTGTTGAAGCAGAGGCCGAGGTTCGTTGCCTTGAAGAAACAGCCTTCTTACATTGGCGGTGAGAACCTGGAGCTGCGAGATTACCAGCTGGAGGGTCTCAACTGGCTCGCTCACTCCTGGTGCAAGTACGTATCGATGCTGCGTGATTCTCTGGGCAACACTGAGAGGTATTTAAGAAACTGGGTGCTATTTAAGAAATGTGCAGATGTGGCACTTCAGGCCATGCTCTAGTGGCTGAGATTGTAGGATATTTTTTTGTGTGTGTGTATGGTTGGACTCGGTGATCTCAGAGGTCCTTTCCAACCATGACGAATCCGTGAGCCACATCCATTTTATGTCTCTTCATTTTTGTCCCAGGAAGATCCGGCCTTCTTATTTTCAGTTAAGGTCTTTACCCGACCTACTTCTGCAGCTTGAAGGATTTTAAATGCTACCATGCCCAGCTGCAGTGCAGACACCACAAGCAGGAACTGTCTAGAGGATGAACTTGAGAAACCTTGTGCGAAAACAAAAAGCATTTTCCCTGTCTGGGCCTGTTCTCATGCTGGACTTGGCTGTTGTGTGAGCCTGCTACATCTCAGCCCTAATTTTCCATTGCTCTAACTGAAAAAAAAAAGGGCTTCTGGCTCAGCACACTTCCACACTCGTTGAAGTGTTTGAGAAATGGCCTTCTAAAATTAGGCCACTGACTCCCCTCTCCCTTTGCCTTTGTCCTTGCTTGCCAGTTTGGAGTGACCGTAGTCTGTTCCTTTTTGCAAGTTATTGTGCTGTGTACAGTCTGAACGTCCCTGGAATCCACTTGGAAGTGTTCAGATAAAAGTTTTTGCGCTGCCTCCTTTCTGTCCCTGCCATGGATTGCTGGTTCTGCTGGTGGACAGTCAGTTAGTGGTGGTGGCAACACGCATTTAGACAGGATTTATGTTTGTTCTCTTCTTTCTCAGGAACAACAGCGTGATCCTGGCTGATGAAATGGGCCTGGGCAAGACGATCCAGACAATATCGTTCCTGTCGTACCTCTTCCACCAGCACCAGCTGTACGGCCCTTTCCTGGTGGTGGTGCCCCTGTCCACTCTCACCTCCTGGCAGAGAGAGTTTGAAGTGTGGGCGCCCGAGATAAACGTGGTGGTTTACATCGGGGACCTCATGAGCCGGAACATGGTGTGTCATCAGAAAGCAAAGGCTGTAGGGGTTGGGTAGGAAGGCTGGGTGCAAAGCAGCAGCCTCTCTTCTGGAGCGTGGTTGATGGGACAGCAGTGAGAGTACTGCAGGCAACCAGAGATGGGGTAACTGAGCACGTGGGTGTAATTCACTGCTGCAGGGGTTTTTCTACATTATTGTCCCTCTTAGAGCAAGCACAGGAGTTCTGCCTTCCCTCAGAGGGTCTGGAAACCACCACTGCACTGGGCTGAACCATGCTGCAGTAAGGAGTGTAGTGGTGTGAAAGTGCTTGGCTCCTATATTCTGAATTATTCAGATGGCGAAGCCCACAGATGTTGTGAGTCTGGTGGTGTCAGTAGTGAGATGGTGCATTCATTTGGCAGACGAGGGTAAGGTCACAACAGCAGGTTGTTTGATCTTATTTTGTTACTTGTGCAAGAACCACCTGGGCACTAAAACAAGCTGCTCATTGGGCATCTTGAGCTGATCGAATAACACCTTGAACAAAAGGGTTTTGGACTAGGTTGGAGTCTCTGGCTGTATCTACAGCAAACAAATGTTTGTTGACTCTCTCCTTTCGATAACATTAGTTGAAGTTAACATTTGTCTCCTCTCACAGATACGTGAATATGAGTGGATCCACTCTCAGTCTAAAAGGTTGAAATTCAATGCACTTATCACAACATACGAGATCCTCCTCAAGGATAAGGTGAGTAATGGTCCAAGGATGTTTTTATTTAGACTTTTTCTTGCTTGCAAAAGGGGGATCTAGCCCCCGACTGGTGGGTTTGACCTCTTTCCTCTGTGGTGATGGGGAACTTATAGCTACTATTTGCTGTTTATTGCCAGTAATGCAGAGAGAATGTGAGACATTGGTTGTACATAGTGTCTTCGCTCTCGTACTGCACGGTTGTGTTATTCTTTTTACTTGTAAGACACCAGGCAGGGCAGGAGGGGAATTTTGCCTGGTCTAATTAGGCTAGTTAAGAGGATGAAACATGACACTGAACTGCTAGCCATGGTGTTAACAATATCTGGATTTTTACACTAAAGAGAAATCTGTCTGCAGGGATTATCATCCCTCTCAGTGCATCACTGAGTCCTAGTAGAAAATAAAAAGCTTAATACTAATGCAAAAAAAAAATTAAAAACATAACTCTGGGGTTACTTAACTTTATAGGCTCGTTTACCTGCTCTCCTGCTCCTATGGGGCTGGTGCTACAGCAGGGGCCCAGGGGCACGGAGAAAGGGAGGAGCAGGGGGCTGGGGAAGGACTGTACTTTCTGGGTAAAGCAAAGGTGGATTTAAAACAGATATACATACTGAAAGGCTGTTCAGATATGGCAGGAGTGCTATACAGAATGGCTAATTACCACCTTTCCTTTCTGGGGAGGCAGAAATGGTCTAGGGCTGGGGCACAACACCCTGGAAAGCACATGCTGCAGTGCTTTCTGGCTGTGGAGCAAGGTGGTGGGGCTTGTCTAACCCAGTGTCTCCTTGGGGCCTGGTGTTTTTTTTTTTTTTTTCTTCTTTTTCTCCAGGCTGTTTTGGGAAGTATTAACTGGGCCTTTCTAGGCGTGGATGAAGCCCATCGGTTGAAAAATGATGACTCTTTGCTGTACAAAACTTTAATTGATTTCAAGTCCAACCACAGGCTGCTGATCACTGGCACCCCACTTCAAAATTCACTCAAGGAGCTCTGGTCCTTGCTGCATTTCATCATGCCAGAAAAGTAAGTCTCCTTTTGGTCCTTCAAAAAATATCTGTGTCCATTCTTGTCCAGTAAATATGCTCGAGGTAGCGCAGAATGGCAGAAATCCCTGAATTAAATCTCTGAATTAAACTCGGTGGAGATAGAGCAATGAAAGGGGAACAAAGTTTGGTGGGGGAAAATCAGAGGTTAAATGACTAACACAAGGAGTATTTCTGCCAGCAAATTGAATGGGGAAACAATACATGTCTCTCAAATCTGTTAGCTGTCTTAGAGCCATCTCTAAAAAGCTAAACTTGTTTTAAGATGACCATTTCTGAGGTTTCCAGTACATCGTGGTTCAGCTATCCTCACCAACCATTTGATGGCAGTCTCTAGGAGTATTGTTCAAGGATGGTGCTGTCCAGCCGGTTGTTCATGTGTCTGCTTTATAACAAATGTTTTATTTTCTTTAAAACAAAATGGGTTAAGACAAGCAAGCTCCCAAACTCACCAAAATTATGTTGGATGGCAAAAATAGCTGTCCCCCAAATTCTTTTTGCTGCATCACAGAAAGAGTGAAGGAAAGATTTGAGGTCTCCCAAGTGGAGGAGAAGAGCAGATCTCCGTGTTTCAAAGGAGCAGCTGGGAGGAAACAGCAATCCAAAAAACCCTTTAGAGCAGTGTAAAACACAATCCAAGCCCTGCCTAGGGGAGGGCACTGTGGGAGGTTCAGAAAATGCTGCCAGGTAAACCTCAGCAGGAGACAGCAGAGCAAAATACTGGAAAATTTAGGATTTTGGGTCCTGGCAATCAGTGTGGAGCTCAAAGATAAGATGTTAGGAAGGCACCTTAGCCCAAAGAGCTTCTAACATTCCCGCAGTTTTTGTTGGCCAGGGCAGAGCGAACCTTTTATCCTCCGCTATATCTCCATCAAATTGATGATCTCCTGTCTTTCTGCAGTGGGAGCATATTCAGTAGGTGATGTTTGGTGTGATAAGACAAGAGGTATTCTGAACCCTTTCTGCTCCTCGTTTCTGTTGCTAGATTTGAATTCTGGGAGGATTTTGAAGAGGATCACGGAAAAGGTAGAGAAAACGGCTACCAGAGCCTTCACAAAGTCCTGGAGCCATTTCTCCTGCGTAGAGTGAAGAAGGATGTGGAGAAATCTTTGCCAGCCAAAGTGGAGCAGATCCTCCGAGTGGAAATGTCTGCTTTGCAGAAACAGTATTACAAGTGAGTCATTTATGAAGTTACTGGGAGTGCCAGTAGAAATGGGCACATCTTTCTCTGTGCCTTGGGAATGTTTCAGTACAGTGTTCTTCAGAATGTAGTGTGACAACCATCACCTGTAGCAGCAGGGGCTTCGTGGTAGGAATCTGAGGTAGGCTCTGGTGGTATCTTTTCCTCTGTGGTATTCTGGATATGCTCTTTTATTGTGATACACTTCAGCTGGGCAGCTTTGTGGGACTGGAGCAATGTGGGTTTTTGGGTAATATGTAAGTAAAGCACCCCTCAAAATTGTGGTGCTGTTTAATGTTAAACTGTAATAATATCAAGAGGAAAGTAACATTAGGTTTTCTAGTGAGGAAACAGCAATATTCTGTAGAAGAAGTGAAGAGGGAGGAAGGGAGGGAGGGAAGCAGACTGATGCCTGAACAAGATGTTCCTGAAGTTTTTATTCCTCCCAGGCTCCAGCATGCCCAATCTGCACTGTGAAATGGTCTGGACTTTTTGTTTTTCTGTCTGCAGGTGGATTTTGACAAGAAACTACAAAGCTCTTTCAAAGGGGACAAGGGGGAGCACATCTGGTTTCCTGAACATTGTGATGGAGTTGAAAAAGTGCTGCAACCACTGCTACCTTATCAAACCTCCCGAGGAGAATGAGAGAGAAAATGGCCTTGAGACCCTGCAGGTGAGCAGGGGCTTTGGTTACCACCTTTTTCCCTCTACTTTTCTCTTTCTTCTGTCCTCGCACCAAGATAAGATCTGGTGAGGTTTCTCCATGAGAGATAGTCCTCTCAGCTAAGCCACTTGAATCTCCAGCCCTCTGCTTCCACTGAAGGCAATGTTTTGTGGCCCCCTAGAGTGGGAGTGCATGCGATGTGAGATCTGTCTTGGATGATTCATTTTGTGTGTGGCCTCTGCTCTGTAAATCCAGATGATTTGAGGAGAGACATACAGGAGAAGCATGACCCCAAAAGAACCCGATCTCTGCATGTCTCTGTGTAGTGCTCTTAAGGGTAAGGTTGGAAAGCATCAGCTGGAATGACGGTTACTTCTTCAGTCTCTGATCAGGAGCAGTGGAAAGCTGATTCTCTTGGACAAGCTGCTGACCAGGCTGCGGGAGAGAGGCAACAGAGTGCTGATCTTCTCCCAGATGGTGAGGATGCTGGACATCTTGGCAGAGTACCTGACTATCAAACACTACCCTTTTCAGGTGAGGAACATCAGCATGCAAAATAGCGGGGTTCACTTCAAAATTCAAGAAAATGCAGAAGGAGCCTGGGCAGTGGGAGTCAATGAGTTTCCCTGAGACTGGTGGCTGGGATTACATGTTGTACTTACCGAAATGCACTGGAGGGAACTGGGAAATACCTTCGTCTCAGTGTGGCCCCATCTCTGCAAAACGCCACCTCTGACAGGCTTTGGGCTGTGTGTCTTGTGATAAACCCCGAGGAGAGGACAGCAGACACAGAGACCCTGGCTGGGAGCCTGTAACGGGAGCTGCAGTGTCACCCGCTGGGTGACTGTTGCCTGAGTGTTCCCCCCGCTCCTGCCCTGGCGACACAGCGGGCTCAGGCAGGGCAGTTATTTTTAATTGGCGGCTATTTTTAATGATTAAATGCTCCAGTCAGGGAAAGAGGGGCTTGGATGCAGCAGTTCCTCAGGGCTCCTTTACCTTCTTTCTTTTATCATTATTGTTGATTTTTCCAGCGCTTGGACGGCTCGATCAAGGGGGAGATCCGAAAGCAGGCGCTGGACCACTTCAACGCTGACGGCTCCGAGGTACCGCAGCCGGGGATGTCCTGCCACGGGAGGGTCTGGGGGGGTCTGCCCAAGCAGCGGGTGTTTATGACTGAGCCGTGGTTTCTGCCTGCCAAGAGAGGATTAGTTGACTTCATTTCCTTTTACAGGACCCCAGATATTTTTAAAAGACACAGGTATAGCAGGTTTTGCAACTAGCCATATCGATTGTTTTAAATCTCCCACATCCAAAGACCGGGGCTGCACGTCGCATCTCCAGAAAGTCCCAAAGAGGCTGGGAATAGCCAGATTTTAGAAATTCTCTCCCTATGGTCATGGGGAAAGAGACAGTTGCTAAATGGTTCCTCTGGCATGAAACTGATTTTGGATATGAAATGGCAGAGGCAAAAGGGGGATTATAGTGTCGGCGGGCCGTGGGGTCTGGTGTTGGAGGTGAAAATCTCCAGTGTAATAGGAGAGGGCATCTTGAGCTGCTCGTCTGGGCTTGCTGACTCACAGTGACTGGTGCAAGGCACTTGTTTTATGCCACAGTGAGCCCAGCCAGTGAGAAATACCTTTCCTCACTCCAAAAGCCGGGACTGGAGGGGGATTCTAGGCTGACACAGGAGATACAGCAAGGTGCTTCATGGTCCTGGGAAAGTTAACAAATAAAAGTGAGAAGGACACAGCAGTGCGGGTGGGAAAGCAGCAAGAATGCCCATAGGATCTGCCCTTTCCCCTCTCCTGGGGGCATCCATGAGGGCTCAGGCTTCTTCACTCTAATGTAGCACCCTATGTCCTTGGGCAGTGACTCAGTCTGTTAGTTGCTGATCTCACCCCCAGCAGACTGCAGGCAACAGAAAGCACATGTTTGCCTGCTGCCTTTGTAGGAGTCTGGTGGGCAGCGTGGGCTGACCTTCAAAAGAGACTCCAAGATGCCCTGGCCCCATGGTGTTTGCATTGCTCTCCCATGACAGTCTGTGCCAGGCTCTTCTTGGAAGAGCACACCTTTCATCCCTGCCAGCACCACTTCATCTTGTGCCTTAGCTTAAAGACCAGTGGCACTGAGCCTGGATGAGCAGGGAGTATGGAGAGGAAATCCTTTTTCTGCTTTAAGAAGCACGAATGCAGCAGAGCTCTCCCTCTGTTTCCTTGTATAGTTTTGGAAAATTATTTTTATTTTACATCCACAGTTACAGGCTGGCTAACTCATGGATGTCTTTTTTTTTGTCCCCCCGTCAGGACTTCTGTTTCCTGTTGTCCACGCGAGCTGGAGGGCTGGGAATTAATTTGGCCTCTGCTGATACTGTTGTTATCTTTGACTCCGACTGGAACCCCCAAAATGATCTTCAGGCTCAGGCTCGGGCTCACCGGATTGGACAGAAGAAGCAGGTGAGAGGAGTTACTTGGCTGATTTTCTCTGTGGCTTCAGTGTGTGCATCTAAATGGCCTGCCACCTCACCAGAGCTTCTGAAAACCTGGTCATTTTGCCCCCAATCCTGACTCCAGGAAATGAAAAATCAGCCCAGACTTGCCAGGTCTTTCTGTTGGCTTTGGGTTCTGGGATGGTTCGAAACCAAGAGCTCAACCAGTGGCATCATGCTTTTCAGCCTAGTGGAGTCTGTTCTTTATTATCCTGAAAAAACTTAGAAAGTAGAACATCCACCTTTATGCTTTTATTAGATATGTGAAAAGTTTGATGTTAATTTGGATTTAGAGTGATTGTTTCAGAAGATTTTTATTCTGGTGCTTAGACATGCAAGATCTGCGTTAACCAGCCTGATTTCAATTGCTCTCCCTGAGATATAAAAGAATGGGCCTGTTTTTATTCTAAGAAGACACATCTGTGCATGAAGAAACCGTATCAGGAGACCAGTCTCCTGTGAAACAGAGGAGTGATGCAGAGTCTGTGTTGGCAGAGCATGTTCAGCTCCAGGAAATAGCTCTGTTTGTTGTTTTTTTTTTGCCCTTCAGGTGAATATTTACCGCCTGGTCACAAAGGGTACGGTAGAGGAGGAGATCATTGAGAGGGCCAAGAAGAAAATGGTGCTGGATCATTTGGTGATCCAGCGTATGGACACCACTGGCCGGACTGTTCTGGACAACAACTCTGGGCGATCCAAGTAAGTGATTGTGTCAGGAGGCAGAGCTGTCTGGTGCAACGTGTGGTGTAACCAGCTTCACCTGCTGGTATTTCCCAGTATTAATTTGATAGGATACAGGGCAGAAGACTAATAAATAATGGCAGGTCCCACTGATTTGGCTTATGCAACTATTAATTTAGACACATAGGATAAAGATGGTCAGAAATAAAAAACTACTTTTAATGCATTACTTGGTTTTCTTCCTGTCTTCCTCCCAGAGATCATCCTGGTCTGAGGGAACCTGCTGGTGGTTATGGAATAGCTGCAATTTGGCAGTGACCTCAGAGTCTCCCCATTTCCCCTCAGCAGATGGAGATTGCTCCCTTTATAGTTGTTGTCTGTGCTAAAGCAGGAAAGAGATGAGGGACAGAATAAAAAAGCTTTTTATATTGCTGGGTAGAAAACTTAACGTCTTGATTTGTTAGTAAAAGATTTGGTATGGTTTTGTGTTGTAGCAGCACTGACTTAACATTTTCTTTCTCATTTGTTCTTGCAGCTCAAATCCTTTCAACAAAGAGGAGCTGACAGCTATTTTGAAGTTTGGAGCTGAAGATCTCTTCAAGGAGCTTGAAGGGGAAGAGTCAGAGCCTCAGGTAGTTTGAAACTCCAATCACATAGCTGTTTGTAGTCCTCTGCGGGTCTGCATGTGGGATCGTGTGAGTTTGCTCCTTCTTTGTACTCGCCCTGTTCACGAGAGCAGGTCAGTGCACAGGGCACGTGTGAGCCCAGACAAGCTGCAGGAAGAGAGCTCTGGGGTTGAGGAGAGCCTTGTTGTGGGGGATTAAATAGTAATGGTCACCAAGAGAATCCCTTGGCTCCTGAGGGCTCGTTAGCTAGTTATAGCAGAGCCTGCTGAAAGCTCCTCTCCCTGCCTCCTCTGAGCTCTTCTGCACCATCCTTTTTTGGTTGTTCTCACGGATAGGCAGGAGTCAGCACAGGGAAGTCGAATAGGTCACTCTCTCCTGCTTCAGCACAGCTTTGCTTGACAGTTTAGTATTGAGTGCTTTGACCAATTCTCTTAATGGCCTGAATAGCGGAGCTTCCCCCAAGGGAAACAGCCCACAGTTAATACATCTCACTGCCTGGAAATTTTTCCTGTTGCTTGGCCTTGATGTTCCTTTTCTTCTGTCCTATCGCCCTTATTTATACACTTTTGTACCGCTTGAGATAGTTCATCCCTGCCCTCGGTGATGACACCCTGCAGATATTTGCACTTTATTTAGCTCATATCAGCACAGTGCTTGTTTAGCTATTGCACCCCACAAGTCTGGTCTCAAAGCCTCTTATTTCCCACTGTGCTCGGCACCCTCCGCTTTATCGCTCTTTTCTTTTTTCCTGACTGGCAGGAGATGGACATCGACGAGATTTTGCGTCTGGCTGAAACGCGAGAAAACGAAGTGTCCACCAGTGCCACCGACGAGCTCCTCTCCCAGTTCAAGGTACGGACCCCCAGGCTCTGTCATGGCGTGCGGGAATGTGGCTCCCCACATCTTGCCACCGTGGTAAGGTCAGTAACAAAGGGGACAAGGAAGGCCCGGTGAGAGGTGACCTGTACAAAGCAGTTTGCTGAGGGGCTTGTCTGGGCTTGGGAGCTGGGGAGATACGTAGGTATTAATTTCAAGTAAGTGGTTTTGAAGGCTGTGAGTAAAATACAGAATTTACCAAATTTGGAAACAAAGCTGATAACTTACAGAGGTTCAGCAGTACTTCTTAAACTGCACGTACTTTCTCAAAAGCTGTTAGCCCAAAGACGTGGCAAGGAACCAGGAATGTAGTGACTTAGGGATCAATTATAAAGTAGTTATGGAAATGTTGGCAGAACTCCTATAGGGAAGGAGTTGAGGCTTAGCAGACAGCTCTGGGTTATTCCTGCCAGGGGAGGGAATTTTTAAAAGTGTTCCTTTGCTTATGAAAGGTGGCCAACTTTGCAACCATGGAGGAGGAAGAGACAGAGCTGGACGAGCGGTCCCAGAAGGACTGGGATGATATCATTCCAGAGGAGCAGAGGAAAAAGGTGGAGGAGGAAGAAAGGCAGAAAGAATTGGAGGAAATCTATATGCTGCCTCGAATCCGGAGCTCGACTAAAAAGGTATGGCCCATCTCAAGTAGCTGGGAGGTGGGAGGGCAGAGCTGGCAAAGGTGACACTCAAGGGAAGTCTTCTTGCCACCTGAGGGCTTCTTTGCCTTCTCCAAAGCTGGTTAGGAGTGTAGCATAGAGGCAGCACGTTGACGTCTTGTTGGCATTGTGCATTGTGCCCATGGTTTTTTATGCAGTGTGAGGGCCCGTAATGGATTTGAAATGACTTGTCTTAGCAGACAAAATAAAGAGAATCTATAGTGAGCACAGGGCAGAATATCCAGCTCTAGAATGCAGATTTTACTGCAGTTTATGCCATTTTCTGACTATTTATTTCCCTTGGGCTCTCTAGCTCCCTGGGCTGCTCTTGCCAAAACGTGACCCTTGCAGGCAAAAGAGATGACATCTTCTCAAATCCTTTTTTAGGTGATACCCCGGTCCAACAGAAAGCAGACAGAGTGCAAGGAAACTGCTGAGATATGGCACTTTAAAGGGTTATGAAGTATTCTTTGGGATATGCTGGAGAAAAACACTGAAGTGAAAACTAAAAGGACGGATATAATTTGTATCAAATAATTCCAGATTAATTTCTGAGGTGTCGTGGTTTTCAAGACAGCCTAAGGGACTGTGGCACAAAACCACAATAATCAAGGTTTTTTAATATAACTTGTACCTTAGTAAATGAAAATGTGATTGTGAAACTGCTGGCTGGAAGGCTGTAAAGGAAGGATGACCACCAGAGCCTTACCTAGCTGGGAACTGCAAGGGTGTGTGGCCTCTCTAGGTTGGTTACATGGGCTTCTGCATCTTCAGGAAGAGAGATGCCAAGATGTTTTACAGTCTGAATGTGAAATAGTGCTGGGAGGCAGATTAGCAGTTGTTAACTGTCCTGCTGTTTTTCTGGTCCATACAGGCTCAGACAAATGACAGTGAATCAGATGCAGAAACCAAGAGAAGGCTTCAGAGATCATCTGGCTCAGAAAGTGAAACAGATGATACCGACGATGAGAAGAGACCAAAACGCAGGGGGCGTCCTCGAAGTGTTCGAAAAGATACTGTGGAAGGATTTACTGATGCTGAAATCAGGAGGTCAGTGCTGAGCACAGGAGACAGTTCACAAAGCAAATACACAAATCCCGTGTAGGTGAAGAAAACCCCAGATTAATCCAGGAGGTATCCACCTGTAAAGCACGTCAGTGTTTTAGGTGGAGCTGCTTTATTTGGCCACCTTCTGTGCCTTTCAGTTCAGTTTGCTCCCAGCTGATGACCTTAATGTTCATGTCGGTGTAAAATGGACTGGATTGTCTTTAGTCAGGCAAGAGTGAAGCTTGTACCTTCCTAAAATTAATCCTTGTTGTAACTGCCCTTCCTGGGCCAAGTGGATTGAGCTAATTTAATATCACACATGAGGTCTTAGGTGCCATGCGATACAGAGCTGGAGAAGCCAAGGACTCTTCCTGATGTTTTTCTGGCAGTAGTCCTGCTGATTTAAGCCTGAAGTGAAAGTCAAGCTCTGGCAAAATGACCCCATGAGAAGTGCTGGTCCCGTTGATCCCAGCAGTTGTGTATCCTCATCTGCACTGTGTCCCTGAAGTCAGCTGGGGGCTGAATTTCAGAGCCTTATTTTCTTCTCATATCTTCTAACTCTTCAACCTTTCACAAAGATCTTTGTTTTATGGCTCTGCCCAGCCATAAAATGTTCAGCCAAAGATGGAAAAGAGGTGTTTGTAAGTTTTCCTTGACTCTCTCTCTCCGACTCTGAGTTGATGTATTTTTTGAACAGGAGGTGGTCAGACATTTCAGCTTGTGGTAGCTGCCCCATATCTATCCCTGAAATCACAGAGAAGGAAGGAGGTGTTGCAATGTGAACTGTAGCAGCAGTTTAGATTGTTGTGATGTAGCAGAAAGAGGCTGAAAGAGCACAAGATGAAAAAGACAAGGGGAAAAAATTAACTCATTTTAAAAATAATCTGTAATTGAAGCCATTGGGTCTACTCCCAGCACAAGGCACTGTTCAATTGCGACAGTGTCTGACTCTTGCCCTGAAGTTGTGTGTTAGCCATGGCAGAGATTTTCACAATAAAAATAAGACATAAGAACAAACAGCAATCCTTGTCTGCAAACCTCTGTGGTGGATTGCACCACACTTGGCTCTTCTGTGATGGTTTGTTAGACTTATAGCCTGAGCATTAAAATTACCAATGACATTGATTTAATGCCTCTTTTCTCCTTGGAAAAATGAAGTCAATAATTACCAACATGGTATGAGCCAATGCTTTCTTTCAATTATTTTTTTAATACTACGCTTATGACTTTTTTTTTTTTTTCCCCTTCATCTGTGAAACATCCAACATTCAGAATAACGTTGTGTTCTTCTCCAGCCAAGGTCACAAAACTCTTCATGGGGGCTAATGGATTAGGCTTCCCAGTCCTGAGTGATGCTTAGCTAATCAGCGTGGAATGCAAGGTTGATAACGTGGCAGGCTGTAATTAATATATTCAAGCGTATTGTGATATTGGACCCACTTTGTATGGCGGTTGCTTTAGTTTCTGCTGTTGTTTTTTTTCTTTTTGCTTAGGTTTATCAAGGCTTACAAGAAGTTTGGACTGCCCCTTGAACGGTAAGTCTCAACCTGGCCCTGCTCTGGAGGATAATCACAGGCGGATGTGGTGTTTCTAAGCACAGTGTTGCTGGGGGTGTTTGGTACAACCTCCATGGTCAGCACAAAGCCTTGCTGCCCCACCAGCTGTAACCCAGGCACTGCCACACGGTCCCTCATGTCCCAGCTGATGGGCCGGGATGAATCCTGGCCAAAAAGCAGCAAGAGCAGTAGTGGCGCTGGGCTGTGCACAGCATCATCCTGCTTGGCAGCGTCTGGCCCTTGGGGCATTTCCACTCTGCCAAGAAAGGAGAGGGAGCAGCCATCTGAGCGGCAAATGCTACCCAGGACGCTTGCCAAGCTTCTCTGTGCATGTTAGTGTCAAGACTGAATTCAGAGCATCTTTCTTTTGCTGCCATATCCCTCTTGAAGGGAAGTGGGGGACCCACTGTCCTCAGCCGTGGGTCTGCAGAGCCCCTCACAAGTTCTGTGACCCAGGCTAGGTGAAGGAGGAAGGGAAATGGATGCATGTGCTGGGTCTGGAAAGCTGCAGCCTTCCTGAGGTCTCAGAGCTGAGGCAGGGATCCCTCCGTATGTTATCTGAGAAATGTCTATGTTTTTTTAGCTGGTTGTAATCCTTTGTTGTGAAACACAAGGTTTGCTTATGGGGCTTGATGTTGCAACTCCAGCCAGGGAAAAGAGACAGCAGATGGCAGCTTTTGACCATCAAATGGAGTTGATATGAAGCTGAGAAAGCATGAAGGAACACTAGACATCACAGAGGGTACCTGTTGTGCCCCAGATGGTTCTCACCTTTGCTTTAACACTAAAAAAAACCCAAAGGATTGGATCTGTTATACTACACCCACACCATACTGCAGCTGTTGGACATAAAAAAAATACTAAAACTGTGTTATTTCCTGCACAAACTTGACTCATGCAGAATAGCAGGTTTCCTA
>JAOQGH010000069.1:35318703-35355068 GCA_025769975.1 Gallinago jamesoni
TGTTGGACATAAAAAAAATACTAAAACTGTGTTATTTCCTGCACAAACTTGACTCATGCAGAATAGCAGGTTTCCTACATTCATACGTGCACAGCATTGACTGGTAAAAGCTATGAAACAATTGCTCGGGAATTGACTGGGAGGAGAGATGCTCTATCAAATACAAAACTTGCAATTCTTTTTTTCCCCTTTTCCCAGGCTGGAGTGTATTGCCCGGGATGCTGAGCTGGTGGATAAGTCAGTGGCTGATCTGAAACGGTTAGGGGAACTCATCCACAATAGCTGTGTGTCAGCAATGCAAGAATACGAGGAGCAGCTGAAGGAAAATCCAAGTGAAGGTAAGCAAGATGGTTGTGTTGTGGGGCTTTTGGGGGAGTTCTGTGGAGCTGGTGAGAGAACCATCCCCTTGCTGGACAGGGAGGTGTGCCACATTGCAGAACAAGTGAAAAACACACTTAAACCATCTCTGCCAGGCAGCTCTTGCCAATGGAGGGAACCCCCTGAGTCTTCTGCTCAGACTGGAAAGTGCCATTTTGGGTCTGTTGGCTTCTGCTCAACATGACTTTCATGGGGAGGAGTTGAAGTCATCAGCTTATTTAATGCTGGGCCACAAGGCAAAGCAGATCATATTTAACTGCTCCTGGGTTTGGGAATCAAACTGGTGCTGTGTGCTCCATGGTAAAGCTGGATCTACAACTAGCACTTCTCGGAGCTGGTATCATCGACCGCTCTACAGCTGATGTGTGCTGTTTGTTTGGAGATACAGGGGTCTAGGCTGGATTTCATGCTGGGTCTCTGCCTGTTGCAACTGAACAAAACTACTGAAGCAACAATTCCAACGTACTTAGATGTATTTTTTAAAAAATGATACTGGGAAGTGTTTGGACTGCAGATCTAAGTGAGTTAGTGAAAGACAACTTATATTTTGGGCCTGGCTTAGCAGACAGCTTTATGTTTAAATAAGAGATTGTAGGCAAAGGTCTTCATCTCTGTGTGTCTAGATGTTTTTACAGAGGCACTTCTTTCTGTAGAAGTTCTCTAAGTTGCTGTGTTTTATTGCTGAGCAGGGAAAGGACCTGGAAAAAGAAGAGGTCCTACTATCAAGATTTCTGGTGTCCAAGTCAACGTGAAATCCATCATCCAGCATGAAGAGGAGTTTGAAATGCTGCATAAATCCATTCCCACGGACCCAGAGGAGAGGAAGAAGTGAGTTTGGCTCAGTAGGCAATGCGGAAAGAGGCTCAGGGAATGTGGATTTTGTAGTGGAAAAAGAATAGCCTAGATGTGTGGATTTGCTTTATCCTCTGCAGCATTAAAAGTAGCTCATGTTTGAAATGCCTTCAGGTACCGCCTGACGTGCCGTGTCAAAGCTGCCCATTTTGATGTAGACTGGGGCGTGGAGGAGGATTCTCGCTTGTTAGTGGGAATTTACGAGCATGGTTATGGAAACTGGGAGCTAATTAAAACAGATCCGGAATTGAAGTTATCCGATAAGGTAGGTCGCTTTGCTTGTTGCTTGCCTTGGGTCCATTGCAGTGTTCACAGACAACATGTTTGATTTACTCCAGAAACAGATGTTTGTGTTTGTAACCACTCCAAAAATAATAATAAATAATAATGAGGCAAACAGCGACCTCCATGGAATGTTACGTGCTTGATGGAAAGCAGAGTTGTGTTAGTTGATTGGCAGTAAATTTTCTCTGAGCGGTACCATATGAACCACACTGAAATGATGCAGGAAGAAAATGGTCATGCTGACATGTGTGGTTCATGCACGGCGTAGACGGTGCATTGCATAATCGTGACTTGATATTTCCTTAAGCATCTCACAAGAAGCTGAGTCTGAATTTCTGTGTGGAAATAATTTTTAACAGATTTGACACTAGTTATGTCAAGGCTGGTCTGTGTTAGCTTTGAGGGTATAGTTACATGCCTGGCTATGGCAGCAAAGCCAGCTGGAAAGCCTCCATCTAGTTCCTCTGTTTCATTCCCATAAGAGCTGTTTATGGGGGCCATGTTGAAATGATCCAGGTTAAAAATAAGCCGCCATCCGTTGTGTCAGCACAATGGAAGGAGAGCAGACTGCAACGTAGGGCTGAGGAACATCAGGGATCTCTACACCAGCTTTGCTGCCAATGCACCGCATTCCCGTGACATCCCCACTAAGTTTTTAGTAAAGATCAGACTGTGGCTGAGTGTCCTCCTGCATATGAAGTTCAGAAAGGCATTTTACAAAGGAAACAATTGCCTGGGATGTGCCACCCAATTTCCAATGAAGTATGAAGGTAACCAGAGTTGGCAAACCGAGATATTTCCTCCACAAAATGGCACCTTGCAGCCTTGTTTTCTGTTAAAAATTGTGCATTTGTGTCATTGCTGTAGCAATGTCTGAGGTTACCAAAGAGGACAAGGCTGTCATAAGCAAAGCTGATGGCTCAGGGGGAATGGACTCAGTTTTGCAACTCAAAGTGCCACGTACAGTTTGCTAAGTTATTTTTCTTCTCATATAAAATCTAGAGAGCTGCCTGGGCATCCTTTCTCTTCTGCAAAAGGCCAAGGGAAAAGATGCTTGCTCCAGGAGCTTTGCTTTTGGCTGGACAGGGAGAGTCTGTGTGAGAACTGGAAAAAATACTTGAACTTTCTTGTTCCCTGAGAAGGTGCAGCATCTCCAACCCTTTGCTGGATCTGGAAGAATTGCTGCTAGAATCTATCTCTTTTGCCAGTGTTTGGTATAGGTGTACGTGTGTGTATTTTTTTTTAATTTTTTTTTATTTTGTTTATCAAAGATCCTACCTGTTGAGACAGACAAGAAACCTCAGGGAAAACAGCTCCAGACTCGAGTTGATTATCTACTGAAACTGCTGAAGAAAGATCTGGACAAGAAAGAGAACATGAAAGATGGGGAAGAGGTGAGATGTGGCTGCTTTATTCTGGGGGTTTCAGGATGAGTGGTTTGCTGATGGTAGGAGATAGTCTGTGTTCCCAGGTCTCCGAACATCATCTACATGAAAGAATATGGATTTGTCTGTTGTCTGATTATATTGTGATACTGAAATGATAATTAGTAAGGGACAAGTAAATAATTATTACATTTACTGAGGAACTCAAGCTCATGAGGTTTCCTGCCACTCTGTGGGACTGGCAGTTTGTGAGATGTTCAGGAGATGGGGTATGTCCTCAGGAAGCAGCTGTAGCTGTTTGCTTGCTCTGACTTGTTCTGTGTTTTTGCCAGGGCAAGCTAAAGAAGAGGAAACCACGAGTAAAGAAAGAGAACAAGGCTCCCAAAGTCAAAGATGAGCATGGGAATGAACTCTCCTCTCCTCGGCACTCAGACAACCAGTCAGAAGAAGGTGAAGTCAAGGTGAGTCAACTCAGTGGATAAGCAGCATTCCCCAGTTTCCTTGAGCTGTGTTGTTACTGCAGAAACTCACCTGGAGAAGCACCCCTAGCAAATACCCGGTGGAGTCAGGAGGCATCACAAATGTGTGTTCCCACAGGAGACTAACAAAGTCACAAAACCACATTCAGCTCTTGGTGTGAAAGGAGGACCTTTCCCACCCGCTGTTTTACGTTAGTGCTTTTAAGGGTTTTGATAGATCCTAGAATGGCCACACACATCCATATACTAACTTGGAGGAAAGGTTGTCTCAGGACAACGTTTGTTGCCCTTATAAAGGAGAGAAAGAGGAATTGTTTCCCTCTCCTTTTCAGTACGTCAGCCGGTGGTGAAGCTGGAGTTTACCAAGGTCATGCTGTTGCTTAGAAAACCTTCTGTCTTTGAGTGGTTTGGCTTGAAGTCTAAGGCTTTTTGTTCGTGTGCTGATCCATATCTACCTTAGGGGCTGAGTGTTCTCGAGTGCTGCTGGCATAGGAAGGCAGTGCTTATCTACAACGTGCCAGCTCCTTACAGACTGGGGCTCATCTGGCTTTTATACCCTTTTTTCAAGGGTTGGGTGGGCTGCAACTGGTTAAGTGGGGCTTGCTGTCTGCTTAAAGAAGTGTGAGGGCAAATTTGGATGGACCTCCAAAATTGCCTGTGTTTCAAGGATGTCAGTTTTATGGAAGAAAGTGTACGTGAGGTGAAGGGACTCCAACTTGGTGCTGTGACTGATATTCTAGGAGGATGGCTTGGAAAAGAGCCCTGTGAAAAAGAAACAGAAGAAGAAAGAGAACAAAGAGAACAAGGAAAAACAGACAACCACTAAGAAGGAAAAGGAAAGTGATAAAGAGAAAAAGAAGACAAAAGACAAGAAAGAAAAGGTACGTGGTACTCTCAGGAGAAGTTCAAGAGATAAGAAAGTCTCTGAGCAGAAGGGCAAGCTATGAGATGTATGATTCATTAAAGGCCCTCCCTGTGTGAAGAGACACCAATGAAGCACTGTGGGGTGAGAGGGTATCTCATTTTCAGCCCTCCTGAATTCTTTTTTGTGAAGAATTGCAACCAAAAGTGGAAAAGGCAATGTATCCTAAAGGTTGATGGAATGTGAGAAAAAAGGAAAAGATTTTTTTGGACTGCCTTTAAAATCTGTCTGTCCCTGTGACAGTGATATGGTCAAATAGCTGATGGTGAGGAAGAGAGGGAGAAGAGCCTGGAGCACTCTGATCAAAGTTCTGTTCAGCTGTGATTTATCATAAGGTTGGCAGCTCCTTGTCAGTATTCCCCTCTAATTTAAATTCACCCCAAATAACCCAACTGGCCACACCATCAGGACTGTGAGTTGTCCTTGTGGCTGTTCAGGACTCACCAGAATGAGAGTTTCAACATCAATGGTATGTTGTGGATTAAAATGTCCCTTGAATTTTGGGTACAACTGCCCCAAGGCTGGGTTCAAATTGGAAGGGGGGGTAAAAGCTCCTATAATAATGCCCTGAAGTACCTCTCCGAGGAACAGGTATGTACTGCATGCCCAGTGTGTTTTGACACTGAGGTCATCAGTGAAAACCAAGAAGTTTTGTTGCATATGTAGGGGAAAGTTTGCTTTCCTGTGATTTTTCTTGTGATTCTGTGTCTAAAGAGCTTTGACTGCAAATAAGTCATATAAGTAAAAATTTACACTAACAGGCCCTGATTTAAGGGTGCTTTCCAGAGGGTCTGAGGACTAGTAACCTCACATGAAGCTGCAAATCCTCATAGACGTGAATCTACTCTGAGCTCTGTCCTTTGCAAGGGATATATATTCTTTAACTTAACCTCTCTTCCAAGTCTTCAATGTTGTTTTTCTCTATATGAGTATGAATATCATAGTCATGTCCAAAACGTTGACTCTGACTTTTCTCTGCTCCCTCAGGGATGACGTAAAGCTAAATAGAGGCTTTTATAGCTAAACAATTTAAGATCTTGGGAGGAAAGTTGTAGGGAACGGTGCCTGAGGTTTAACAACTGCCAGTAACAATAGTGTGGAGGTTGTTAGCTGGATCGCTTGGGATCCTGCAGTCTGGCTCATCGTCTGATGTGTGTAATTTGTCCTTGTTGAAGCCTAAAGGTGGTGAAGCCAAATCTGGAAGTAAAGGGAAGAGATCACAAGGTCCCGTCCACATTACCGCGGGGAGTGAACCGATCCCCATTGGAGAAGATGAGGATGACGATCTGGACCAAGAAACATTCAGCATAGTGAGTATTTTCCTTGGGAGATGGGAGGGCAGTGGCAGAGAGCCCAGCAAGGCAGCCAGGGTTTTGCTTATGTGTTATCCAAGGATGTGTTTTAGGTGTCAGGGTGTGAGCCCCCTTCTAGTGCCCCACGGTGGTTTTCTCTGGCCAGTCCGAGAGCATGGCAGGACAACCCTGAACAGGAGAGTTAGCCTCTGCACCTACCAGCTGTTAATGGCACTTCAGCTGAAAGAAACTTCAAAGCTCTTTCAGGTCCTGATTTTCACCAAGCAATTGCACTCTCAAAGGGTTCAGATAACTTCAAAATTCAGCTCTGCGTGAGCGCACACGTTCATCCCATGCCTCTGCCAGGGACGCCATCCAGGACAGAAGAGGGCAGTATGTCAACAGAGCATGCAGAAGAGCTCTCTTCAGCTGAGAGTTTCCCCCTGCTCATTTGACAAGCCTGGGTTGCAGAAGACCCTGCAGCCTTAGGTGGTCACCTCTCTCCTGTGGAAGCCAAGGAGCTACCAGGGCTCTTCCAGGCAGGGAAATGCAGAATTTTGCGGGTGACCTTGTTGTAGCTGTAGGAGGTACGGAGTTATCTGAGCTTGTAAGCACTTCCCTCGCTGTGTAAATGCCTCTTGCAGCAAAAATGCCTGCAAGGCTCCTTGTGAAAAATAGCCTTTTACTAAAAGTTGTCATGACAGAAACTCTCCTTGGCCTGACTTGCACAGGGAAGTGCTGAAATATCACTTCTTAACAACAGCTCTCTACATTAAAATCTGTGTATTCCCTGCAGGTCCTGTGGGGTTTTTTGTGGCTGTTTTTTTTTCCTTTTACTTTCCCTCTGTGATGCGTGAAAGGTCCAGTCAGGCAGCAGAAACCTGTCTGATTTACTGTCTGTGCACAGTGTTGATGAGCAGAGCTGAAAAAGGCAGCACTTTCATCTCCCATTTTCCAGTTTGGGTAAAAGCAATAGATTAAAGCACCCACGGATGGGGATGGACAGGGAGGCTACTGACTGAGCGCTCCTTCATCTGGGGCTGCTGGCTCAGCATGTCAGTGCTCGGTAATGCATCCCTGCCCGCCGTGGGATCAGGGCAAGAGCAAACCCTGTGTGCAATTACAGTTTCCAAAGCAAATTGTTCCCCTCTGAAAAGGGGCAGCAGTGGAAATGGAGAGGCTCTGATTTTTTCCTGATTATTTTCTGCAGAATGTGTATCAAATTGCTATTTTCATAGCTGGTTTCTCCTTGCCTAATGGTCAGGTAAAGCTAATATCTCATGCTAGCGAACTTTTTCCACCTCTGTCTGATTAAGAGCCCTGTGCCAAATGAATGACTTTCTGCTCTCCATTGCTTTTTCAAGTGCAAGGAAAGGATGAGACCAGTAAAAAAAGCACTAAAGCAGCTGGATAAGCCTGATAAGGGACTGACGGTTCAAGAACAGCTGGAGCACACGCGCAACTGCCTCCTAAAAATTGGGGACCGCATCTCTGAGTGCCTTAAAGCCTACACTGACCAGGATCATATCAAACTATGGAGAAGGTGAGGGATCATTTTGTTTTCTTTGGCTGGTATATGATAGTTAAAAATGGTAGTCAGAGGCTTGCTGGGTTTTACGTGGATGACTGTGCCATTTGCCTCTTATTTAACCTGTGAAATCTTACGTTCTCTAGCCCACTCAGTCCATGACCAGTCTCAGGTAAAGGGTTTTGTCTGCAAGTTGTGCTGCTTTCACTTAAATTAATTTCAGAGCTAGTTTAGATAAACCAGTACACACCTATTTATTTTACTTTGATGAGCTTGGTTCCAGATCTGATCGTCCTGTCCTGGGCCAGGTTGAGACTGTTTTCCAGAGAGGGTAGAACTGATTTATTGTTGGTTTGAAAGCAGCTGGCAGTAAAACTGCTGATATAGCAATTAGCAGATTTTTTTTTTCCTTTGATATAGCAATTAACAGATTTATTTTTTTTCCTTCTAGGAACCTATGGATATTTGTGTCAAAATTCACAGAATTTGATGCCAGAAAACTGCACAAACTCTACAAGATGGCTCATAAGAAAAGATCGCAGGAAGAGGAGGTGAGATCTGGAGTGTCTTCCCTCCGGTTGTTGTCTTTACACGTTGTCACACTTGAAGTGTCAGTACTTTCTGCCTCTTATCATGGGCTTTCTTTATTGTTGTTGGCAGTCTGTGATTTTCTTAACATCTAAACAGTCTGGTTGCATTTTCCTCCTCTTTCATGTGGCATTTCTCTCTTCTCTGAAGAACACTGGCCACTTTGTCCTGGCTGTTCTGACCAAGAAAAGGCATTGCTTGGTGTCAAATACTGTGTTGAGTTGACCTTAAGAGTGAAAAGCCTGGGAGTGCTGTCCTGTAGAGACAGGACATAGAAGCAGAGCTGAGTGGGACAAAACTGTGCCTGGTTTGTACCACATTTGTGGTGTACCTGTGCACCATGTTTCTACCATTGCCATTCATACCGTGCTTGGGCACAGTTGGTTCACCTAGTCCGTAAGTGGCCCACAGCATTGGGACTCTGCAGAAAAATCCAGAGCCTGACAGACAAGGCTGCTGCTCACATAGTCTGAATCTTTTGGTGGAAGAGCAGTTGAGCTGTAGCCCTCTCTTCCACCTTGTAGGAGCAGAAGAAGAAGGAGGACATGTCCAGCATGAAGAAGCCCTTCCGCCCAGAGCCATCAGGCTCCAGCCGTGATTCTGTGATGTCCCAGTCTCATGTGCCTCACAATCCTCATTCCCAGAAGATTCACATGCCCCCATCCCACGGCCAGCAGCAGATGCACGGGCACCCACGTGACAACTACGGCCATCCCAACAAGAGACATTTCAGCAACACAGGTGAGCGCTGGCAAGGCAGCAGAAACCATCCCTTCTAACCTGATGGCTGTTTGTTTGCTCTTGGACACAAATCCTTCTGGTACTTGGGGCTTGTCAGGTTTAAAGGTTGATGGGATGCAGCATAGGTTACCACTGTGCTTATTGCTTGACTAGAAAACATGATGATATAGTGATGAAAAGAGTAAAAGAACAGAATAAGATTTGCTAGATAAAGAAATTCAAAGGATAAAATTGGGCCCACGTAATTTAGGGAGGAGAAAGTGAAAGGGGCACAGCAATAGTTATAATTTCTTTAAGAATTCAGTCAAGTAATGGGCTTAAACTAAAGCATGGAAGACACTCACTGGTGCTTTCCTCATTGCAGACCGAGGAGAATGGCAGAGGGATCGAAAGTTCAACTATGGTGGCAACAGCAACCAGATGTGGGGTGGGGAGCGGCATCACCAGTATGAGCAGCACTGGTACAAGGACCACCACTACGGGGATAGGCGATCTCGTGGAGAGCCCCACCGGAGCTCTGGGAACTATAGACCAAATAACCTCTCACGCAAGAGGCCATATGAACAGTATAACAGTGACCGAGACCACAGAGGCCACCGAGATTATTATGACAGGTAATTAATTCCCTTTCATCTCAGAAAGTCTGGGAAGGCTTTGCGGTGACGCACCCAGCCATGGTGGCCAGGCGTTCCTTGGGGAACTGATCTCCATCCCTTCGTTTTCTCTCTGCAGGCACCACCATGATTCCAAGCGTCGACGATCCGATGAGTTCAGGCCTCAGAACTACCACCAGCAGGATTTCCGACGGATGTCTGATCACAGGCCACCCATGGGATACCATGGCCAAGGACCTTCGGACCACTACCGGTCTTTCCACACAGACAAATCGGGAGATTACAAACAGCCTCTCCCACCACCTCACCCTGCAGTGTCGGACCCTCGCTCACCCCCCTCTCAGAAATCCCCCCATGATTCCAAGTCACCTCTCGATCACAGGTCACCTCTGGATAGGTCGTTAGAACAGAAAAACAATCCAGATTATAACTGGAACATGCGGAAAACATAAAGTGACTGAGAGGGGGGAAAGCGCACGTCTGAAAAACTTGGTTTGATGCAACAGTGGCTGGTTTCTCCAAACCAGCAACCAGAAACTCTGAACATGCTGCTATCATCTTGCTGGGTCAAGGAGGATTTTGGGGGAGTAGGTGTAGGAAGATTTTCCCTAACTCTCAGTTTGGATTCCCATTTGTTTTCCCCTTTTTCACTATTGAACTCTGGAACTAGCCTTGCTGCCTCATTCTTTGTTTTGTTTTTGTTTTCCCCATTCCAATGGACCCAAGGGTATTTTTCCCAACCAGTGTTTCCCCAAACCAAGAAGGTGGATCGATGCTGCTGAGGACAGTGCAGAAGGCTGGGTGCCTGCTCTGACTTGATGTTACATGACAGATGCTGCTTTGGGATGGGGATAAACTGGTTGGGCTGGGCTGGGCCCTATGTGTAACCAGCATAGGGCAACGGAAGGACATATTCAAGGAGGGACAGGAGAGTCCCTCAGCAGCCAAGCTTGGTTGAAAGAGGGACTCGATGTCTCCCCGCAGAGTGACTCCAAAGGAGTTGGAGCCGTGCTGGTGACAATCCATTGCTTTCCTGGCCACATTATCATTTCTGTGTCTTTATCCATTTCAAAAAACTGGCTCTGATTTGATTGCTGTTGTGTCCCCTGCAACAGAAGAGGTGTTGGGGGATCTTCCTCCCATCTCCAGGGCTGGAACTGGCAAATTTTGACTCCAGGGGTCTTTGGGACATGTGAAAAATAGACAGACTTCCTTAGTGAAAGCTTTAGTTCTCTTCTAAGTAGTAGGAAAGAAATTGGGATGAGAGCAGTATTTCCCAGTGGACAGGACTCAGGAATTCATAACAAAACTCCTCTTCTGATGTGGGCAGCTTGGATGGTCTGGAAACTTGAGAGATGCTGGCTGGGAGCTGCAAGGTCAAAAGATGGCTCTGGGCATCTGGGGATCCTGAAGCTCCTAATCTCCTGCCACCAAAGTGCTCAAGTCTTTGGGCAAGTCTCTTCTCTCTGCCCTTTGCTAAAACAGTGATCACAAACCTTTACTGCAACAAAAGCAGAAGGGATGGTAGAGCAGAGTTAAGTAGGAATCCAGTGGACTGATGGATGTTGAGCAAACAGTCACTTTCCAACCATCAGCAGTGACTCCGAATTGCTAAATGTAGGTGCACTGAAAGACCTTCTGTCTGTCTACACTGGAAATCTGGCTGGGGGCTTAGCACCTAAGTGAGCAGGGAAAGAATGAGGAATTAAAAATCCTTGGAGCAAATGTCTTAGGAGCCTGGTGTGGCAGAGGGAGAGGACTTTGCAGCCCAGCTTAGTGGACTTCAGAGCAAACACCCCTCCAAGTACGGTAGCCACAGCATGTGATGCAGAGCAGCGTCCAGGCTGGAGACTAGTGTGTTGAGAGGGGTTGCTGGCCAGAAGTAGTTTGGGTGATTATTTTTCATGTCCTAAATCTTTGTCCATAGAGTCACATCCCTGGAGACCACAAGTCTCTCCCAATAGCCAGGCTGCCTAGAGCCTGGTTGTCTGGAGATGGCTCATCTCCCAGAGCGCAGTATTAAAGACCACGCTGTTCCAGACTCCTCTTTTTGGTGGGGAACAGAAGCTGGGCCACCTGTTAAGATGCCAGTATCTGACCCTAATAAGCTGTGATGTTCTTTCCCTGAAAGCCTGAGGGGAGATGGGTGTTCAGGGCTGGCTTCCTGACTCCAGCCAGTGCCTTGGAAGGTGCACGCAAACTGACACTAATAACCCCCCGTTCCCCACTCCATGCAGTGCATCCCTTGAAATGCCATCGCTCCCTCCTTTCCGAGCCCGCTGCTTTTCGTGGGACACGCAGGAAGTGTTTTGTTCCCCTTTTGTTTCTATTTTGCCAGATTTTCACCAAAGGCAGGGCGGTTTTGCTTCCTTAAGGGCACTGTGCTGCCCCGAGAAAGTGTTAACGCTTGTGTTTACCTGTGCAGGAGGAGGTGAAGGCGAGTCTTCCACAAGTCCCCCTTGGAGCTGCTGGGTGGTGGGAAGGTGCTGAGATACAGCACGTGTCTGCAGCATTTCTCACTAAGCTGTGATTGCAGGCGCGCTTGCTGTGGTATTCAACAAAGAGGTCCTTTCTTTTCAGAGGTATTAGCTTTTAATGTGAAAATGGAAGAAACCTCGGAGGGGCAAAGAGAATCGTTGTTTTTGTTCGCCAAGCGGTGGTGCTATCACGATGGAGAGTTCGTGCCATACACTTGTAGCAAAAGGCAGTACTGGCCAGACCAGTGTTACGGTTGGTGCAAGAAAACTTTGAACCCCAGCAAGAGGCATTTTCAGTGTGCAGGCATGGGGGTTTCTGCTCATCCCAGGTGTGAAGTTGGTTGGGGTTTCCTTCTTGTGCAGCAGCAGAAGCTTTACCCATATCCACCAAAGAGCTGTCCCCACTGTCACGTTACCCTGACACTGAAGTCGGCATAGTTTTGTTGACTCGTGTGGGTGGGTCTTCACTGGGTTTGGCTTTAACAAAGCTGGAGAACTAGGTTTGGGAGAAAGTCCTCCCTGAGCGTGTGCACACACACACACATGCGTTCTATGTCCCCTCAACATAGGGACCATAACCAGACACAGTCACTTGGACGTGAGTGGGATCGGAGGGGACAGGTGCACAGCCATAAAACTTCACTACGGTGTTTGGGTCAACACCTGGTACCGCTCTTCCTTCCCAACCAGCTGTGGGATTCCCTCCAGCCTCTTTGCAGGAAAAAGTAGCATCTTGCTGGGTTTTCTTGTTTTTTTTTTTTTAAAAAAAGAGTTTTTCAGCCTGACCCCCTTTGGAAATGGTGTAAAGTTGTGAATTGACACGATGGGAGTCTGAAACCTGCTGCGGGGACAGGCGATGTGGTGCCCGACCGAAGTGGATACTTAACAGCGCTCTGAAGTCATTACGTGAACAGTTTAAGCGATCCCCACAAAAAATATACTATTCTGCTTTCACCCATTTCCTCCTGACCTCCGTCTCCCCTCCAGGGAGAGAAGGACTTTTACTGTAAAAATGTGGACTTTTAAACCTGTTGACTAAAAAACAGTAATTAATATTAATTTATATTTGTGAAAAAAATGCCACTGTCCTAGTGATTTCTGATGTAAATATGTTGTTTATATAGTATGTATTAAATTTTCCTACATTGTAAAACTGCTGTACTTTTGATTCTTGTATATTAAAAAGTGTTACTGAGATTTTCAGAACCTCTCCAGCGTGGTGTGTCCGGGGAAGGGTGTGGGGGTGTCGTGCAGCCCCTCGGTACAACACGGCTCCCGTGGAAGCACTGGGTGAGTGCCTGAAACCGGGGGCTGTTACGGGATCACGGGGCCCTTTGCTGCGGGCCACAGGTATGCCGGGATGGGTATTTTTTTTTTTTTTCACTGAGCAGGAATAAGCATGTTCTTCTTGGCTGTTTCACATAGTTTCGCAGTCTGCGGTGATAGAGACTTGGAAACCCCTTCGGATGGGAATTTCCACCCTATCAGAAGCCCATTTCCACTGGGATTTTACTGGGATGGTACCAATGTTTATGTGTTTATCCAAACTCCATCTTTTCTGGATCTGTGTGTGTGTGTAAACTACTTTTTGACCCTTTCTAGGGAGAATTCCCCTTTCTCTAGGAGCAGTGCTCTATCTCTGGAGGTGTCCACTCCATCCCCAGCCCCTCCTGGGCAGGATGTGTGGGCTGCTTTGGGTTTGGTCTTTCCCCTCCACCCGTTCCCACCGAGGCGGGCATGGCAGGACACGGTGCAGGAATTTGAAGCTGTTTCTCCTGAGTTACAAGAGCTCTTTGTAAAAAAAAAGCACTTTTCTCACCTGTAGCCACTGGATCCAGCCCTTCCCAGCCCCCCTGCTGCTAAGCCAAGTTTCAGCCAAGAGTGAAATGTCATAGTTGAGTTATACACCCCTGAAAAAAAAATGGTTTTCTTAATGGAAAGAGTGACTGGCTGTGAGCCAGGAGGTTGTGGCACGGAGAGGAGGGGGCTTGGCTGTTGGGGCGCATGGGGGGGGCTATGGGGAGCTGGGCTGGTTTTCCCTGCCCAGAGCACAAGAGAGGGGTGAATCTGCCTGAGGTGGGTGATGTTTTTCATTCAACACTGACTCGTCTCTTACCCAGGGCTGCCCGCAGGAAAGCTGGAGAAGCAGAGGCTTGAGGAGCCAGGGCAGTGGGCTGTGGGACAGGATTTGGCTGGTCTCAGCAAAACTCCCAGTACTGCTCAATTGATAGAAGGAGACGTGCTGGAACTTGTCGGCCACAGGCCATGGGAAGGATAAGATAAGAACTTAGAAGGAACAGAGAGTGCTGACTCTATATACAGGAATTATGGATTGTGAGACAGCCATCCTGCAAAAGAGGAACTATTGTCCTTGCACAAGAAAGGTTGCTGCAGTTAAGGGAAGTAAATGTTTAGAAAACTTTAGGGTTAGCCAATCTGTGAATGCCTAATGTAGAATGTAGACCAATTAGCCCGTAACACGATATTAAAGGCATCAGTCAGCTTGAAACACGCTACTTAAGGGTTAGTATGAATGTATGTGAATAACAGTAATGAAGTTGACATTTTGCTTGCATCGAGCTGTGTCCCGTCTCTCAATCGTGGCAAATTGGTGACCCCGACATGATTACAGGGTTCAAGATCCACCTATCTGTGAGGCCTGCTGCGAGTCCCACAGAACGTTGAATGAACTGCTGAAAGGAAGCAGGAGCTGGCCTGAAATCCCTCCGGAGCAGAGAGGTGAGCGGTGGGAAACATGGGGACTCAAGCTTCTTCCCCAGAGAGAGACGTGTACAAGCTTATGAAAGCTCTCCTTCAAAAGCATGGAAAGAATGTCTCTGGGCACGATCTTAAGGCGATGCTTAAATGGGTACAAGTGAAAATACCCACTCTAACTGCATCTACTATTTTTACGCGGGAACTTTGGGATGATGTGGGGGTGAAACTATGGGATGCGGCAACAACGGGGAACGCTGAAGCACAGCGCATGTTCCCGTGGTGGAGAAGTATTTTTGAGACTTCGAAAGCCCAGGAAAAAAGTCACAAAGACAAAGCAGAGAGAGAAGGAGACTCTCCTGCAGTACCTCCACTGTCATACGAGGACCAAAAACCCCCCAAGCCTTGGGAGGTATGTGCTGTGGGAGGTATGTCCCAGAAGAGGACGCCTTAGATCCGAGGCTGGTGGACCTTGAAAAAGAGCCAGACCTCTACCCCCCTGACCCACACGATGTGTGGGCTAACATAAGGCGCCAAGCCTTGAAGGAGGGAGAGCTGGAAATTGCTAAAACAATAGTTACCCCCGTAATTTATCAGAGTCGGGGGTCACAATGGGAGGCCTTATTTTTTCCCGTAATTGAGGAATTGCGCCGCACCATCACTGAGCACGGTCTTTCCTCCCCTTATTTTGTGAGCCTGTTGTCTTTTGTTTTCAATATGTATGTTATGACTCTTCATGATCTAAAGTCTGTGGCGCGCTTGTTACTGACTCCGACTCAGTACTCGTTATGGGAGTCTCCCTAATTTGAATCCCACATTGGTTGAAATGGTGGAAGCTTGTAATAGAATTGGCACTGTGGATCACAAATTTGAGGCTATGGCTGCCGCCTTTGCAGCCATAAGAGGTCCATCAGACGTGGGGAATTGTTATGGTTGTGGTAAGCCAGGTCATTTGAAAAAGAATTGCCTGGCCATGAATGGAGGGGCTAGGCACCAAGCCCCTGGGATTTGCCCTAGATGCCGAAAAGGACGTCATTATGCTAATCAGTGTCGGTCTAAATATGATTTTCAAGGCCAGCTAATACCGGGAAAGCGATGGCGGAGCACGGGGCAGCGACGTGCGCAGATGCAAGTACCGCAGCTGGCGTCCCAACCCCAGGGAGGGAAGCAGCAGTGCCTCAAGCCTTCATCCAGCAACAGCCGGGAGTGCAGGATTGGACCTGGCAACCTCCCACACAGTAACGTTACTCGATCCCTCGGTTCACCTATTGTCAACAAATATTTCGGGGCCCTTACCCCCTAAAACACAAGTGCTATTGTTAGAAGGATCATCTACAACGTTGTCAGGACTTTTTGTACTACCAGGGGTCATTGACTCTGACAGTACCGAGGAAATTAAGATTATGTCATGGACCCCCACAGTCCTCCACAGAAAAAGGCCCTGGGTGGCTCCTGGCGAAGAACGTACGACCCTTCCGTGAATCCCTACCACAGTCACCCGGTGATGACTCCGATCGTCCTGCAGATCATCCCCACGATCAACAAACTCCTGAGCCTTCTGGGACCACGAACGACAGAGGCAGACTGGATTGAACGCTGTGGACTAAAAATGACTAAATTGAATCAATGCAAAAAAATATCAGTCGCAGAAATTTCTGGTACTGTATGTGGGCACTGGCAGCCATGGGTTTTATGTGTGTGTGTTATAAAAGTGAAAAGGAGCGGTGGCGCAGAGCGGTATTAGTCAGGTGGTGGTGTGAAGGCTGCCTTGTCACTGAAATTAATACTGTTAAGATTTTGCTTATTTCAGGTCACGAGATGGCAGAAGGACAAAGATACTGGGAGCGTTCCCAGGGCTGGACCCAATCTGTATATAACAGAGCAGAGGGAGTCCTGATCTGTGGCCTTGAGTGCAGTAGGACCGACTTAGTGCCTGCTGTTTGGCCTGTTCTTAAACGGGACTGGGAGAAAATTAAAGAAAAATGCAAAAAGTGGTTTTCATGGAAGTTAAGGGCAGGCCAGAAACAGTTTCTGAAGTAGGGCTTATTTTTACAGTGGCATTAGGGACTGTGCAGGGCTACCTGTTTCCCCCTGCACTCCCCAAGATTAATGTATGGGTTACGCTGGCAAATATAACTGGAGAAGACACTTTGTGTCTTGCCACCGCCTCACCTAATAACCCCTTTTCTACATGCCTCGTGGGCCTGCTGCTAGATGAGTGGCTGGTACCTGCAGCACCAAAAGTCGCTTTTCCAGCTCTATGACGAAATTGAATGGATGATTGGGACGCGTAGGTCCCCCATCTCCCACAGGCTACCCTAGAACCACAAAAGATTAAGCTCCTCGGATCAATATGTCGTGTGGTGGCCATCCTAAGGGTGCTGGGCAGGGCAGGTAGCCATGGCTGGACTGTGTCCACATCGTCCAGTCTGGACAATGGAGGTCCCCTCAGCAGGAGGGGGAGCAGGACTCCCACCACCCGGCCTTGCATCCACCTTCTGGAGGGGACGGGAAGGCCGAGGAGCCCCTGCTTTTTGCTTTACGCCGTGCCAGAGCCAACCCTCTAGAGGGCAGCCGGTTCCCAGCAAAAAGCCATTTTTTGGTGAACAATATTCCAGTGTTGTGGCTGTTCCCAGCTGGGTGGGTGGGAGGAGCAGCCGGAGGGGGGGGGAATGCCATGTCCCTGCTCATCTGGAGCCATGGGATGCAAAGCTGGGAGAAGTCAAGGCTCTGGCCTGAGGCCAGGAGATGGGCAGGAACAGCCAAGACGGGGCTTGAAGCCATTCCTGTGGCACTTGAGCATTCATCACACCGCAGGGTGATGTACTTCAGGCAGAGGGGTAGGACGGGACCATGAGGCCCCAGGGGCTGCCCGCAGAGGCTGCACCCTCACCAGCTGTGGAGCACAACCTGGAGAACAATTTGAACCTCTCGGAGATGCCATGGGGTCATTGCTGCCACCACTGCTCCAGTGTCCCCGCAAGGCCTGTGCCTTCGTCACATACCAGCTCCATGCCAGGTGTGACTAACAAGGGACAGGAACACCCCAGTCACCCAGGGGGGACCTCAGCAGTTGGTCCCACCAGGAGATGCAGGTGTGCTCTTGCTGCGCAGAGCCAAGAGCAGGGGACCATGAGTGGTGTCTTGGCAGGGCAGTGAGTGAGGAGACCCCCTGTCCTCCCACGTGCTGGACATTTTTTCATATGACTTTGCAGATTCAACTAAAGCCGAGCTCCTGGGAGCTGGTACAAATGGTGGCAGAGAGAGTGGGTTTGGCTCTGAACACTGACATTTCTTCTGGGCTCTGGTCAGGCCTCAGATCTCTGGTACTGGGTGTCTTTGCATGGATTTGCCCAAAATAACGTGTGGTTTTCAGCTGGTGCTGGTGTCCCACTCAGCCTCAGCATCCTTCCGGCCCCAGCTACAGGGGCAAGGAGTCCTTCAGCTTTTCAAAATAAGGAAAAGGAACAAAAAAAAGTAATTGCAGTTTTGGTTTCTCTCGTTAGAGGGCGGTAAGAGACCCGACTGGGGCCAGGAGATGCTCAAAGAGAGGGGACACCTTCGGGATCACATCCCAGCTGCTGGGGGACACCTTCGGGCTCACATCCCAGCTGCTGGGGCGAGCAGGGGAAGGACTATGTTACCTGCTTGGACTCCATGGCTGCATGTCTCCTTCCCTAGCAAGGCTCAGCTCCAATAGCTTTATTATCTATATTTTCTCTCCCCACCCCCTTTTTATTTTTCTCATTTGGCTGTAGATAAATAAAACCCCAGAGTGAGATTCTCAGGAGTGTTTAGGACATTTCTCAAAGGGTTCCCGAGGGAAGGAAGCTGCTCCGTGAATGCAGGAATGGGGCAGCATCCGGAGCAGGGAACAGCACCATCCAACACACCAGGAACAAACCCAGACACACTCATTTATTGTCAAAAAAACCTCAAACTTTACTTGTGTTTCTCTCAATAAATAATTTACAGTATATACACGCGGTGACACTCCCATGGGTCTCAACTCAGGGAGGAGGTGGAAAGGGGGGGGGGCATTCTCATAACGGCCACCCCCTCCTTTGCTTATGTATTTCTTTTATTTCCAAGTATCGGGTCTTTCTTGGCCACACTTCACCTTTAACCAGAACTGGGTCAAACACAACCAAAATAAAGTGCTTCACTGTTTGCTTCTAAAATAGGGATACCCCAACGGCCGCGTGACAGAGGGCCACCACTGGAGCGCTCACCTGGACACGCCGTAATCAATCAATCAATCAATCAATCAATCAGGACTTTTTGTCCTGGGCTGGAAATTACCCCTAAACCAGAGCTCATTGTGCCGGAGGGTGATTCCTGCATAGGAAAGGGAGGTCTTAAGGGAAGTATTGACTTGTTGGCACGCTGTGGCTTGGCCAGCTAAGACTGCTTTCTAGAAGCTCCGTGCCTTCAGAAGGATGCTTTGCAGCCACTGTTAATTTTTGGGGGGAACAGAGGAAGGGAAAAAAGATTCCTCTTACCCAGTGACAAATTTTAACTTTCGAAACTTGCAGTTTTAATTTCTAGGGAAGACTAAAACGTAGTTCTTTCTTTAACAAAAAGTCCAAACTAGCCTGGCTGAGCAATTAGTGCATTGGGAAACATCCCGTGCCGCGGTCCAGTGGCTGCTCTCCTCGGCGCCTCCGAACGGTGATATCCTTATTTCAAAATCTCCCTAAATAGAATACCTGGGGCATCAGCAAACAAAGCAAGGAGCAAAGTAGTAAACACATCTTTTTGTTTCTTGTCTTTCCTTAAACATTTAAAAACCAATTACATCTCTTCATCTGTACAGTCACACGAGATCAATGCCAGGGCTCTATATATTAAAGAGACAATATAAATTACATCCATTGACACAATTTTGCATTTCTCTGCTGCTTTACAAATGGAGCTCTAGAGCTGTTAGGACACAACGAATAGTCACGTTGAGTATTTACACCAGGCTGCCTCTTGGCACCAGTTCAGACTGCCCAACGTAGCCTGTTCCCACCTCTTTTGGTGCTAGCTTGGTCTCATCATGACCAGAGACCTCCCCTGAGAGCAGGAGGTACCCCCAAGAGTGACACATGTTTTGGGGCTGGTTTCTGGGAACGTCTCCCCAAGGAAAGGAGGGGAAACTCATCGAGAGGTCTCCAAGATGCAGAACAGAGGTGGTCTTGCTGTTTGTTCAGTGGACGATGAGGTGAACCACAGAGGAACATGGAGAGGAGATGGGCAGCACTACATGGTGGGGGAAGGAGATTGTTGATGGTTTCAAGGCCGGGAACAGACATTTGGGGACAGTCCGGGGAGGGTGGGGGGGGGTCCTCTGCTGCATCCTGTCTTCTGGCTGGATTTTTGACATTTCCCCATTTCCGATACAAGCCCAGAAGGGCTTAAGGTGCAACCGGTCTGCAATGGGGTTGCAAGTCGTGGCCCCAGGACGAGGAGCAGAGCAGAGACCTAGCAGCAAACAAACAGAGCGTGATGTTCCTGCTCCATCCCAGGGCCCGGCCGAGCCGTGGGCAGGCGAGGGGGTGCAGGGCCAGAGAGAGGTGTGGATGGGGTCTCCCACTGAGCAGCCTCCCCGCTGCCAGCTTTAAGGGACTGGGCAGCAAATGGCGCAAGGAACTCATCCAACGCTGGGTAGAAGGTTACAGAAACCACTTGAATACTGGCCAGGTTTCTCCCGTTGTCATCAAGAGTCCTCGGTAGGTCCAGGCAGAGACAAGGAAGCCAGGAATAAAACTACTGAGTGGATCAGACGAATGAACTGGCTAAAACAGGAGATGCCCTTTGAACCACAGCAAACGCAAGCCGGAGCTTGAGGATCGTGTTCCTCTTCCACCCAGAAGACGCCTGGCACTAGCAGGTGGGCAAGTGTGGGACCCTTCCCCACCATTCTGGCCCCTTGCACCACTTTCTGCAACAACAGGGCTGTGGGGAGAGCGGGATGTTCCCAAAAAGCAGAGCCCAGCCCCGTTGTGCCGGCCAGGCTCAGCCCGGTCTCACTGCTCTGAGCCCTCCTCGCAGGCTCTGCTCTCCAAAGACAAAGCCAGGGTCACACAGGCCAATGTCACAGTCACTACGTGCACTTTCCAGACCTGGGGGAGTGCTACGAGGAGGTGGGAGCTCCTTAGCACCCACACTACTGGGAGGAGGAGGAGAAGGAGAGAGGGAGGTGAGGAAGGTCCAGAACAATGCACAGTCCAGCAAAAACTCCTGACCGGTCCCATTGGCAGCACATTCCTCCCAGGCAAGAACCGGGAAGGTGGAGGACCTGGTGCTGAAGAGAGGGGTTGAGATTTGAGGACAACCCGTGGGGCTCTGATAGCCAGCCTCCTGTTGTCCAGCGCTGCCATCTCATCTCTGGTCCCCTCCTGCTCCTCTTTCCCTGCTCTCCACAGTGGGAAGGAGCAAACCTCTATAACAAGCCCAACCAACACTGACTCAAACACAGCAGTGCTACCCAGAGGGCGGGGGAGGTCCCCGAGGGAGCCGTGTTGCCCGGGGCCAGGTCCTGTGTCCTTTCATAGAGGTGCAGCTTGTCTTTGTTGGAGTGAAGCATCTTCACGTCCTCAAAGGCGTAGTAAGCAGCCAGCATGAAGTTGACATCCCCCGTGGTGAGGAGGTCAAAGACGCAGGACTGGAAGTAGAGGTCCTCCACGGGCAGCTTTTCCCTGCACTTGGCCGTGGCTGTTTCGTATGTGAAGGCCTGGGGAGGGGCTGACAGGCTGGGCCCCTTCCTACGAGCACGGCCCTCTGTGGCCTGAGCCGAGCGGATGGTCTGGAAGTCAATCTGTTGGTTGAGCGGACAACCGCGGAGGCACAGGTAGAGGCCCTGACTGTCCCGGTCCTCCACAGCATTGACCACCTCCTCCGGCATCCGCACAGCGAAGGTGAGGTACCGGCCCACTTGCCTCACCACAATGGTGGTGCCAATGTACTTTGCCTGGATCTCAATGTGTTGACCTGACACCTTCTCGGTGATCTTCAGGCTGTTGGCCCCATGCTTGTCCCCACCATTCTTGGAGCCGTCGGCAAAGGCAGCGGGGAGCTCATCCATCTCTGCCTGGTACACTTTCTGGTCCACACACTCCTGGAAGCTCTTGAAGATGATGGTGAGCTGCAGGGGAGGAAAGAAAGGAACAGGGTTACAACCAGCAATGACCACCTGAGAGGACACAACCACCACCAGGAGCAGTGTGGGAGGTGGAGCAGCCATCTCTTCAGCCCAGCCGGGAGTGTGGCCTTCAGCTAGTGGGCAGGTGCTTCCTTCTAAGCAGTTGCCCCAACTTTTAGGCACCCAGACATGGACATCCTGCTTCAGCACAGGGATAAGGATACCATGTATGGAGTGAAGACCCAGACGCTGGGATGAACATACCACCTGGATCTGTGCTGTTATCTCCAGGCCCAACACAGGAGCTCCCATGTAGGTGGAGCTGGTTGGAATATCGTTACTCACAGGCTTGTGGTGGCATGCCTGCACATGCAGCACTGTCTTGCCTCCAGGGCCTGGCAGGTGGCAAAGGGGGATGAGTCCTGACTCTCCTACAGAAGGTGGAGCTTCTCCTCTGGCTCCCATGGCATTTACATCCCAAAGGCTGGACTTCTTCCTTTCCCCGGCCACTTGCAGACCAATAGAATCTTCTCCACTCTTCTAGCAGTGATATGGCAGTAGACTGAGCCCAACACAGCTCCCCACCCTTGGCTGGCCTCAAACACAGGTCCCTTGCTGGAGGAAGGACCTCACAGTGCTTGCTCTTGCCTTGCTGCCCTGGCTTTGCAGGGAAGCCTTGATGAGGAGGAAGAGTAGAGTTTGCATGGGGGGAAGAGCAACTTGCTCTTCTTCCCATGCAAACTATGATTCCTCTTTCACCTCTTACAGACTTGCTTTTCCTCTTGCACCTCCTTCCATGAAGGGGCAGACCGAGACCTGACCAGAGCAGGGCAGGGGTGGAGAAGAGACAGCTCCAGCAGCTCCAGGGCAGGTAAGCCCAAGGGCTGAGTATGAATGGAAAAACTAAGGCTCTCCAAGGAGTGGGCTGAGCACAGTGATAGCTGCCAACACCTCTGCTCCCAGTGGTGCTGGTGAGGAGTCCAGAGCTGCCCAGAGCCCTGGCCATGTCCCTCACTCCCACTCACTCCTCCACTGAGTGCCCAGCTGCTCCCAGCAGCCTTGCTATCCCCTCCTCAGTCACATCATGAGCCACCACCATGCCCTGGGTTTCAGGCAGCGCTGCCCCTAAAATGGCCCTCCTCTGGTTCCAGCCCCACCTCTGGCTGGAAGAAGAAGGCTAGACCAGAAAAATGCAAAAACACAAAGAAAGAGCCCCATGGATTGAGAGGCTCTCATCTTTTCCAACAGCACATGGTCCTTTAGCAATGACTCCGTAATGCTTTCACAGCTCATGCAACAGATCTCATGACTAATCTGTCCTCACCACAAGCCCGTGAGACAGATAACGGGTGAAAAGGCTCGATTAAGATGGTGATCCTGGGATCCAACCAAGTAATTCCAGGTCCCTGGGGTCCTAAAGAACAATTTTTTTTTGAGCCAGGTTTCCCTACAGGAAGGTTTTGACTTCCCTTCAGTAGGTTTTGGTGTCTTTTGGTAGGTAAGGAGTTGAGAGCATCATTAAGTATCTTTAAGACGGTTTAGAAGGGACAAGTCAAAACCAAAATGCCAACTCCAGCTCAGCTAAAAAGGTCACATCCAAAGCTGAGAAACAGTCCCTGTCCTACACGTGCTTCTCTCCTCACACACAGGGAGAAGCAGATCTCCCAGACGTGGCAGGACAGGGTATCTTCCAAAAGCAAGAGGCTGCCTCCACCTAAGCCTCCCCTTCTTTGGCACAAAAAGTGGCCTGTTAGCTTTGGAGTTTGTGCACCACGGACCAACATGACAGTTCATCAGCTCCAGATCTCTCCTGAAGCTGAGGCCATGTCACACAAGCCATGCTGTATCACGGCAGCACATTTTCACTTGGCTTTTCTCAGTGTTTGCCCTGTACCTTTGGGATGTTTATTTAGGCTTCCAAAGCATCACCACAAAAAGACTGTGCCCCACAAAATGCCTTGACTCGGCTGCAAACCACAGAGACAATTACGAGCCTGGGCAGTGGGGAAAGCAGTGTGTGATACTCAATTCCCTCCAGGCTGTTCCTTGCAAGCTGGAGCCTCCCTGGAGGGCAGTCCTGGCTCTGCTTGGGCCTTAGGTGTCTCCCAAAAGGGGCCACCATAATGCCTGGTCTGGCTGTTCACAGAAACCCAGAGTTCCCCCAGGTAGGAGCCCTCTTAATTTGTCATCCCCAACTTTGGCCATGATTGCCTTCTGAGCTGCAGCATCTCAGCCTCCTAACCATGATGGGGCTGGATGTGCTCAGGAAGAAACCACAGGCCATATAAGTGACAGTGGGGACAGAGGAAGGACGGGTATCTGATATTTAGGGCCAAACGCTCAAATTAAAAGAAGCTCCCACCCAGTCTTACCCTCCCCAAGGAGATGTGCAAATGGTGGAGGAGAGAGAAGGTGGGAAGAAAGGCTGTCCAGAAGCACCTCTGCCCTTGCCCACCTCTGCTCACGGAAACATGCCCAAGGCTCACCTTGCTGGTGGCGGTGGCCGTGGAGCCAGGCAGCACCGGCGTGTTGGTGACCTGGACATTCAGGTAGTTATTGTCTATGAGCGGCCAAGCCCCTTGCACCTTACAGGTTTGGAAAGTGTCTGTGAAAGTCCTGAGGTGGGGGTCCCCGAAGAGCCCGCAGTGGGTATAGTTGGGGGCAGCCGAGTGTTTGTGAAAGCTCTTCTCGTAGTGGCAGATTTCGGGGCTATCGGAGCGCTCCTGGCTGTCCCCGGGGGGCAATGTCCGGAGGCGGGGCTGGGACGTGGGGCCATCCTTGGAGCAGTTGTGTTGCTCCATGAGATCATCTATGCCATGCACGGCGGAGTGGTAGGCCAGGTCCCCCCTGCAGGTGCGGGCGGTGCGGCGGGTGCAGTGCGCGTAGGCGCGCAGCGCCGTGCAGAATTCGGGTGCCTCCTCCGTCCCCAGGTGGTGGGAGCCCGACGTGGCCGCCCAGAACTCAGAGTTGCACTTGAGGATCTTGCATGGAGATGTCACTGTGGGAGGAGAAGAAAACACAAGGTGGTCAATGCTTGCGTGAGGGACGTCCAACTCTACCTCCAACTAACCCCAGCAAGAGGCTGGTATCCTCCTCCTGCAGCCCAAACTCATGACATTGGCTCTACCGTGTGACCGGGCCTCGCTCACCAGACGTGACCTTCTCACATGACCCAAACTCTCATGCATCAAAGCCAAAGAAACTAACAGGATCTGCCCCAATTTAAGCCAAGAAGGGAAAGAGCATCCAGCCTTTAGAGTAATGCTCCTGGGGGAAAACCAGGGTGTGGAAGAATGGGATGTATTCATCAGCAGAGATGAAGGAGGATCATTAATGTGGGGGGCATAATGTGGGTGTTTTAATGCCTTTTTAGGGTTTGACATTCAAAGGTCTGTGCTGCATGAACTACTGTGCGTTGTGTCCACACCAAGCTCTATCAGTGCAAAAATCTGCCTGCCTTCCTTCTCCTCCTTTGTGGAGATGGGGAAACCCACCCCTGGCATGACCGGGGCCAGACACATGCCCCAGAAACATTAGAGATTAGAGCAGGAACCATGTGGTGACCAACCCTGCAGCAGATCCGTTGGCCACCCCACCATCCCCACAGCTGCAGCCGTGCACGGAGCAACGCTTGCCAGTGGCCCTGTGGCCCCAGAAAGAAGCGGGAGCCAAAAAACCTCTTTCTTGCCTTGCCGTGCTCCTCTGCCCAGCCCTGGGAGCCCAGTTCCCAGCCAAGGGAACGCTGAGAGAGAACAAGAGGTGGAGGAGAAAAACCGGCGCGGCTGGGTGCAGGGATGCCAGCCGAGCCCCCGCCTCCCCCTCGTGCTGCCATGCGGAGGCGAAGCCAAAGGCAGCAGGGCCTTCGCCAGGCTCAGCCGGCAGGGAAAATTCAGATATTGGTTTGGTTTTGGGTTTTTTCCTTCCCCCCAAGGTCTGCTTCCCTGCAGCAGGCGTGAAAGCAGCTGTGTGAAAAGCACACGGCCGTGACTGGACGTGGCACCAGACGCTGCTCTGCCCCAGCCAGCTTGGGTTCGTGCTGGGTGAGCCCAGGCTCAGGCCACCTAAAATTCATGGTGTCTTCCTTCCTCTCCTCTTAATCGACCCTATCGGAGGGCCTGGAGACAGGCCAGACTCCGGTACAAAGGGACGAGAAGAAAAGCCCCACCGTTTCCAGACACTTGCGTGGTGCCTCTGGCACACGTATGTTTAGAAGGAGGCTGGCAAGGCATCTCTGCCAAAACCATCTCAGATTTGTTTAAAACGAAAGTTACAAAACCCAGTATTGTTTCAGGGAAAACAGTATGTTTTAGTTTTAAATATCACAGTGCTGGAAACCTAAACAGAGCCAGTACTGGAAAATCAGAAAGGGAGACCAAGGCTATAAAACACTGAGAGGCCCAGCTTTAAGAAACAAGCCTGTCTCCTCTCCCCTTCCAAGAAGAGTGAAGTGCAAACAGGAAACGGTGACAGGTTCCTCACAGTTTTAAAATCCATGTTTAATAAACTCAGATGATAGCAACAGCAGCGAGAACCCAGGAGCTGTTTTGCCGTGGCAGCCTCCCATTCAAACCTGTGAGAACTGTGGAAAGCCCTTAACTCATCATCGACCAGAGGTGACTTGAGAACAAGCTTTTGACCCGGGTTGTGGGTTCATGCTTCTGCTAAGCCTTCAAATTTAAAAACATCTCTTAGAATCATAGAATGGTTTGGGTTGGAAGGGACCTTAAAGATCATCTAGTTCTATGGCACGGACACCTCCCACTAGAGCAGGTTGCTCAAAGCCCCATCCAGCCTGGCCTTGAACACCTCCAGGGATGGGGCATCCACAGCTTCTCCGGGCAACCTGTTTCAGTGTCTCACCACCCTCACTGTAAAGAATGTCTTTCTAGTATCTAATCTAAACCTCCCCTCTTCCAATTTAAAACCATTACTTATTTCTTACATCATGTCCCGTTCTTTTCTACCCCAGTTGTGTGGTTTTCCACCACAGACACTTGCTTGAGGTGTGGGTTTATCAGGGTGGAAAATAAAGAAACCCCCCCCGGATGCTCCCAGCAGAAGGCAGGAGTCAAAAAACCATGTGGGAGCGTGACCAGCGCCACCGTTGTCAGTTATCCCACACAATTGTGGCATCAGGCAATTAAAATCATTGCTCTCCTAGTAGTTATGCTAATGCACAGCTTGAGGGTGCCTTCAGGTTGCATGTGGCCTGTCACTGCAGACAGACTTGCCAGCACAGCCCCAGGAGGAGCCGGAGGACACTTCCCTGGACGTGTGGGACCCACGCACCCCATGGCTTCACCGGGATGCAGGGTGCAGAGCATCCCGTCCAGCAAGCAGCCTGCAGAGCCCAGGCTGCTCCAGCCTTCAACTGCTTTCTAGATGGTTATTTCTTTTGAGTAGGAATAAAGTTGAAGCCTGTTGCTCTTTAAGGACATGCTTCATTTGATGAGGAGATGCAGGCGTGGACTGGGTGGGCTGCTGCAAAGGCCCCCCCTCCTCAGTGTTAAACACATCCTCGTGTGAGCATCCCTGGCCGCTGCACCGTCCCAGGGTCACGCATGACTTTATAAGGTACTGAGTTAAAAAATAATTGAAAAAAAAACAAGAAAAAAAACCACCACAAAACACAGAAACCCCACAACCAAACCATGGGCAGGGAAGCCCATCTCCTTCCTCCCTGGGCCTGAAGGGGGAGCGTTCTTCTTTAAGATGTTATCGCTCGGGTTTTGGCACCCGTCCCTTTTTCGCTGTTTCGCTCAGGGCCCCATATAAGGTCAGATATTTCCAAAGCCAGGTGCCCAGCGGCAGAGGCGGTGGGTCCCTCCCAGGCCGCTCATGCCTGGGCTGTCCCAGAGGTGCTTCTCCAACCACACCGGTGGTCACTGGAACCAGCAAAGCCCTCGTGCTGTTGGGGAGGGACCAGGGCCGATAAAGGCCAGAAGGGAGAAGAGCAGGCATGACCTTCTCCCCCTCCAACAAGCAGGCCTTGCCTTGTCCCCTCTGGCAGCAGCTTTGGCACAGCGGTGCAGGCTCATTTGTACCCGGGCCAAGAAACGATGTTTATTCAATTTCGCCTAATCTATTTTCCATCGACTCACAATGGATCTGTTTTTCAACCACAGATGACTTAGCACGGAAACAAACCTCTCTCAGGCAGGAACCTGGCTCTCCCGGGATCTGTGAGACACCCCCGGGGGGTCTGGGTGATGCCACCACCCTTCCCCATGGCAAAAGGTCTTCCATCCCCAGGATGGGCAACTTCAAATCCCTGGCACCCCAGCCACCTCCCAACTACCTCACCATCTTCTCTTTTCAAGGGCTTGGTGCCACCCAAACGAGGCACAAAATCTTGAAACCGACAGTTTCGTAAAGTTTAAAGCCAGAAGAAATCATGAAACCACCTGGACCAAGCCAGCCCCCCGCCTTGTACACAGCCCGGTGCCCCACATTTGTTCAGCTATCCCTCCCATGAGGACTTCTGCGGTCTGCGCAGCCCGAAAAGCCACCCCTCTCCTCTATGGGCTGTTTTAAGAGTTTATCACCTTTACAAAACCCGGGTCTCGGTTCTAAGTGGATTTTATCTGACTTCATTGTAAGGACATAAAGAGAACCAGTGATTTTCTCCAAAGCAGTAAAAGGTCCGTTAGTAACCAGTATGTTTCCCACAAAGATATTTACACACTGCAATCAAGCCACTTGTCAGTCCTGGAGATAAGCTAAACGGTTTGCACTTTTAAGTTCTCCCTGGAAGGTGTTTGCCCAGCCCTACCATCAGACCTCCCTCTGGCAGCCTTGTTTCCTGCAAAAACCTGCCACCCTAATGGGCGATAGGATGCGGGACGGGCGCTCCCCGCTCTCCCAAGGTCACCCCTTTCCTCGGGGCGTCGCACCGTGGATGGCACCAAGATGGGTGCTTGGGCTGTGACCTTTTTCCAGAGCTCCCAGTTTGCAAAGCACCGGGTCCTCCATCCTGAGGTTTGCCTGCCCCAGCATGGTTGGGAGCCCGGGGTATCGCACCACCCGGGTCCCCGTCATCGGTACATTATATCACACACCGCTAAATCAAGTGTTCAAACGTATTATTACATGCACGCATCTCACTAAAACAGCCTTTTAATTAGCAGTGCCCCCTTATTTTCCCTTCAGCTGGTGTCTGGTTACCTGGATCTCATTTACCCAAATCATGTTTGTTTTGTTTTGTTTTTTTTCAGAAAAACAGCACAAAATCGACAATTCATTTGTTCTCCTGGAATTCCTCTAGCCAAGACAATGACTGGAAATTAATTTCAGAAAGCAAAAGCCGATTCCTTTAAGACTCTTGGGTGCCCGTTAACCAGACCTGCTAATTTTCAAGCCCTCCCTGCTAGGAGATGTTGTTTAATATCCTCTCGGTTACTAACGGGCTGGAAAGTATTTCATCACCCACATGTGATGCAAATACATCATCCCGCGTCTTTCCAAATATATGGATTGAAGTGCAGATGTGCAAGCCTCACACATGCAGTAAAAGGCTTTTTGGGAGAACACAGTAAAACACCTTTGGCCTCAGATCTGAGCACCTTGACTTAGGCTCCTAAACACATATTTATTTAAGTAATCTAAATAAACATATTTATGCTGACACCTCAATAGGAAAGGCACAATTCTTGGAGGTGCTAAATACCAGTAACATCTACCAGCCTCAAGGAGATGTGGGCTGCTCAGCTCCCGAGTGGACAGCGGTCACCACCAGCACCAGAATGACCCCAAGAGAGTTAAAAAACCCACTTTGCTCCTCAAAAACCTGGTTGTCAGGATGCCTTTCCAGCAAGATTTCCAGAGTCCAAAGCAAAACCAGAGGGAGATGAAAGACATCAGCCCTTCACATCCAGCCCCTCGCACTGTCCACATCCCAGTGGGGAAGTCTACACGAGCCACCCCATCTGCTGATCATGTTGGACCCACGTCTTGGTCCTGAGGTCCTTGGCATGGACTGAGAGGCTGACACACATCAACCAGTGCCTTGTCACGCCAGGGGAGAGAAATGAGCCCATTGGTGCCGTCCACAGCCCTGATGGACTGGGTGTCATGGGCAGGGACAGCTCTCCCGAGCCCCAAAGGCCACCGTGGGATGAAGAAGACCCAAGGGCCACCTGACCCAAGCTTCCTGAAAGGATTTGTGCGGGATGGCAGCAGCACCGGGCTCTTCCAGTGACCTCCTTTGAACTGTTAATCAAGCACAATCTTGCAGAATAATAGCCTGGTTATTATTGCCTTGTTTGCATAACAAAGAGGCCCAATAAAACTGATTTGACTGTGCTCAGAGGGGGTGTGAAAGATCAGCCCTGAGAAAAGAGCTGCAGGAATGCAGCAAACTGCTCCAAAGCCTCAACCCAGGAAGAAAGACAATGCAATTCGCCATCAAGAAAAGCCCAATAGACCAATAAATTACCCATGTGCAAAGGGATTAGCTCAGGTTTCAGTTGCACTGAAGTGGGGGAGGAGGAGGACCAGGAGGAGGGAACTGAAGGAGAAAAATAAACCTGACTCTCTTAAAGCGCTGGAGCTCCTATTTTGCAAGGGTGTGCAGGGGGAGGTTGGCTCCGTGGGGCCACCTTCCACGCTGGGACCTGGGGTTTCTGCTCTCTTCCACTGGCAAAAGCAGCAGATGCATTAAATCCACCCAAAGGGCCGTGCTGATAAGAGTGACTCTAGATGCATCCGGGAGCACACCTTGGTCCATGAAGCTTCTTTTCACCCAGTCTTTGTCTTGCTCAAGAGGATGCTGGGGAAAGGCTTCTTCCAGGTTCTTTACAGTCAAATGGGGGACAGAGAAGGAGTTCTCTCCTTTCAACCTGTGTCAATCACTAAAGCATCTGGAGGACCTGCCAGGGCCAACTCCCTTTTGTCCTCAGCACCGAGTTCATGGCCCCCCATCTCTCCTCTCCTGGCCTTGAGGAGATACAGGGCAAGCACAGGCAAGAAAAAAAGCAGAGTCAGTGTCTCCATCGGCACAAACCATTGGATGCTGCCGAAGGAGCCCTTGATGGTTCCTGTCACTGTGTCAGCTCTTTTGGCTCCGAGAGTCAGCTTCCCACTGACCTGGCATGCTCAGCGGGGGCAAATGGTCTCTCCCCTGCCCCCACGGAGAGCATCGTTCCTCCACGCTCACCTCGGCATCCCCATGCAGGGAGCAGAGCGAGCAGAGACCATCGGAGAGGGCATCAACCATGAAGGTCATAGCCAGGGCCATGAGTGGCTGACACTGCTGCTCTGATAATTACCAGCAAGTCTTGGGAAGCGCAGGAGACATGATGGATTGAAAGGAGGAACCAGCACTTACAGCCAAAGCAGGACCAGAATTGCAGACTTTGCTCTTCTAACTTCATCCTGGGATTCAAGCTTCAGCATTGCCTTTGCCACAACCGTTGAGGTCCCACCAGCTTGGAGGAAGCGGTGCTGGTGGATGGTTTGAAGGATGCGGGTTTTGCTCCACGGACGCGTACTGCAAGCTGGTGGATGGAGAACAAGGAGGGTGGGAGGGAAGCGATCTCCTCTTGATTCTCCATCTGCAGAAGGGTGCTAATGAAGCTGGATCCCTGCCACGGTGTGCCGCGGGCTAGAAAGTGGCGCTGGAGCTGCACACCTGGGCTTTCCCAGCTGGGGAGTGCCCTGCCGCTTTCACCAAGAGTTCTCAAGAGCTGGTAAATCTCCTTGAAGGGAGTGGTCCATTTTATAGATGAGGACACAGAGGAAGTAGAAGGGTTTCACCCAAGTCAAGCCCAGTGGCAGGAGAGAGATGGGTTTGCTCTCTCATCCCCTACATGAAGCATCACCCTCAGCTTCCTCCCCCAGGCCGACACCACCCATGTCCCCATCCCTCTGAAGCGGCAGTACCCAGGACAAGGCCACCTCTGGCAGCCACCCCCATTCACCGAGTGTTTCAGGTTTCCAGCAGACATCACCCTTCCCCACGCCGAAGCTGTTTTCCCAGGGTGCCTTTGAAGGCACGGCTGCCACCCACCAGCGCCCGGGGGCCCCCCAGGTGTGGCAGCAGGTCCCTCGCCCTCCTCCCCCTCGCCCGGGCAGCAGCGGGGCTGGCAGGGAAACACTCTTCTGCTCACAGGTGTGGATTCCCTCTAGGAATAATCATCCCCGCTGTGCTCTTGTGAAATTTCAACCCTTCAAACGCCGAGGGTAAACGAGACACGAAACGAGCAAGATGGAGAAAAGCCCGGAGCACATAAATCTGGATGAGGCAAATTTATACAATTAAAACGCCTGCCAAAAAAAAAAAAAAAAATTGCGGCATCTCAAATCAGAGGCATGGATTTGGGCGCAGGGTGTGGGGTGGCAGCTGCCCAGCTGACAGGTATGACAGCACCACGAGCCCCCCGAAAACCCACACGGGCACCCAACTAACGCGGGGACCACAGGAGGATCTAGTAGATCCCCTCCAGCTCCCACCCAGCACCAGACTCACTCCCCACCGCTCACGTCCCGTGGAAGCCACCATAGCTGTTCCTCCTTCACAGCCCCAGACTTTCAGAGGTTTTATTTTTAAATGCACCTGATTGCTCCCCAACCCCTCCCCCCTGCCCTGAGCTCAAGGTTTTAAGAGAAAAAGCAACTTGCTAACTGGACCTGACCCCCCAGTCCTGCAGCTCCGCACCCTCCCATCCCCAGCACAGTGATGCTCTCAGAAACAGGCCCTGGGTGATCTCACATCACTGCGGGCTGGCAAAGCCCAGAGCCAAGATCTGTCCCTAAAACGTCCTGCCACACGTCCTTGTCATCTCAGCAAGGGCTGTCTGGAGTGTGTCACGCAGCAAGGAAAAAAAAAAAAAAAAGGTAGCTTGTCCAAAACCCAAAATGCTATAGATCATTATTAGGGCTTTGGGGACCAGAGTCAACAGCTGTCCAGGAAGGAGAGGAAACCGAGGGAGGAGAAAATACTTTGGACTCAAGTGAAGCTTGCTCTCTGCCTGACCCATAAAACCCCCATATGTGCAAGGATGGCTCTGCTTCCCGGGAATTAAATGGCCAAACTCCCCGGGATGCTCAGGCAGTGGAAAGTGGGACTCGACACCCTCCTGGTGCTCCACACCCTTGAAGGACCTACTGTTCTGCCATCTGCAGGGATGCCAGCCCCCGGCTGCCCCGCACACCACGGCTGGGCCGTTAGACAGAGCGGCTCAGTCTGCGCCTACGAGGGCTGCGTGTGTGTAGGAGCCAGCTTGTTCTCCGCAGCAAGAGCCCGATGACTTCATCCAGGGGATGGCATCTGGTTTTGCAGTTGGCCATAATTCAATTCTCCCCCTTGCTGCAGGAATTTCAGCTGGTGAAGCAGTGATTTACTCAGCCGGGGCTGCACTTGAGTGCAAAGCAATCTTGAGGCTACAATCGAACGCCCTGTTATTTTGAGAGCTCACGGACAAGGGAATAAATATCCTCTTCTTTTCATCCCAGTAGTTGCCAAGTGCAGGGTACAAAGCTTTTTAAAGGCATTTAGGGGCTCTCCTCTTACAAGTGCGTTCCGGGCGCTGTGCGTGGCCAGGCAGAGCCCTGCCTGCACAAATTGTTCCTCATCTGCAGCATCAAGAGAGGATTTGCCAGGACAGCCAGAAAAAGGCCAAGGCATCCCCTCATCTGCCCCACCACAGCTGCATCTCTGAGCATCCCCCATCCTCCCCCAAAACCCCTTCCCCATCACCCCAGCACACATCATTCCTCCCTTGCAGCAGCGCCAGGTTCACCCCAGCCCCCTTCAAACCTCCTGGGACCCTAATGTTTTTCGGGTTTTTTTTTTTAAGTCCCAAGTTCCCACACTCCTCCTTATTCCAAGTTTGGTGTCCTGTCCAACGGGCAAAGCAAATCAAACCCGATCAAACCCATCCAGATGGACCAAACCCCCTCGTCTTTGACCTTCTTTGCTGTCCTGCAAAGAAGGTCATCCCCCTCTGGAGCTGTAGGACTTGGCTGGGGGGGCATGTTGTCTCCCAAAGGATTGATGGACTGAGGATGGGCTCACTCGGGCCACGCACTGCCCTGCCAGAGCCTAGGGTTGCTTTATGGGATGTGCCCACCAGGGAGCCAGAAGAGGGACCACCAAACTCATTGCGACCGGGCCCTGATCCAGCACCGCAGCCCGGTGCTCCGGGGACAGCAGGTTGGTGCAGAGACGGAGCAGAGCCCCCAGGATAGGAAGTTTTCCTGGGCACAGCCGTTTGGGCCAGGAAGGCGGCAACCTCAGCTGCTGCCATGATAAACCCCCAACTCCCTCTTAGCATCACACCCCCCCCCCCCCCCCCCCTTTCCCAGTAACCAAGGGCTGGGAATTTCAGGATTTTCTGTGGAAGAAAGCAACACATCCACCCCCTCTGCACTAAAAACAAGGCGCCTCCTTCCAGCCCCACAAGGAGCCTTGCTGGCAATCGCAGAGAACTCCCCGTTCCAAGTAGGAGACCGGCTCCGGGCAAGCAACAAAACAGGGAAGCCAAAATATTTCCAGGTTTACGTTTGAATCCCTCCCTCCTCCTCTGCCCCAGCAACAGGCATGCTGCTCCCCTTGTCCCTACCTTCCCGGGCCCCCCATTCCTGGCGCTGGGGAGGTGTTGTTTTAACAGCCCCTAAGCCCCTCTTCTCAATTTCGGCCTAATGCTGCCCTCACGTCCCTCCCCGCCGCTGAGACAAAAGCCATTTATCAACCCACCCAACACACCTCCAGCAGGGACGGATCCTTATCCGGAATCAACGGCATTGCTCAGATGGACTAAGGGAGGGCAGGAAAATCCCTTTTTTTTTTTTTTTGGGGGGGGGGGGGGAGGTGTTTTGGGGAGGCAGGAGCATATCACAGCCGAAATGGGAAAGCTGAAGACAAACTGGGAAAGCCAAAGCAAACCGGAGAATGAGGGAGAGAGCAAAGCCTGACATCTGGGGGAAAACACCCAGGGCCACATTTAGGAAGCCCAAGAGGGTAGAAGATTTCCAGGGGAACTCGGCTCAGCTTGCACTGGGAGGCAGAAGCAGGGGGGTCAGCTAAGCACCCTGGGGAAATCGGGGTCCCAGCAGGGAAGGGAGAGCACCCACAGGCATCTGATGCTGGGACAAAGAGGACTTCTACCAGGGGAAGTGTCAGCGCTGGCCTGCTCTGCCCAAACCTCCTTCCCCAGCTGCCCCACGCTCAGAGGTCACCCTGACCCATGGCTTGGATTGGGGAGGGGGGGGGGGATGGGACACCCACACCGGTGCTCCCCAGTCCAAGGGTGCTGGATGATGGGGGTCACCCAGGAGGCAGCGGGGTGAAACCACTGCGGTGAGAGCAGCCTAAGAGGGAATCCAGCCTGGGGTGTGCAAGTAGGGTTGGGGGGGTGGTGGTGGTAGGGGGGGTTAAGCAAATAAATAAATAGGGGCAGGACTCGGTGAGGCACTGATCTGACACACTGAGCCCCCTCCTTGGGCAGCCTCCAGCCCAGGAAGGGGTGCAAAGCTTCCTCGGGGGCTGGGAACCCACAAAATCCCAGGAAGCAGAGGAAGGGGGAGGAAAAAAAAAGGGCAAGGATCTTCCAGGGAATAAAATTCCCCCCCCCTCCCCTTTTTTTCTCTTCTACCTTCCCACCACAAAAAGCTTTCAACGCGAGCCCCCGGCGTGCTCCCAGCCCTGCGCAATGGGGAGCCCCGTCTCCGCCTGCGCCCCGCTCCTGCGGGCTCCGGATCGCCTCGTTCTGCCAGTTCTTTGCACCTTATTTGACTGCTGAAGGGAGAATCAAACAAAAGCAGCCAGCCAGATCTCCTATCAAGTTCTTTCTTGCACCGTAAATCTCACCCGCCTTCAACTTCGCTTTGCAACTCAAAACGCTCCCGAAAAAGGACGTTGGGCAACGCGCGTTGGGAACAGCTCCAGAGCTTCCCAAAAGAAAAAAAAAAAAAAAAAAAGGATAAAAAGATTAAAAAGAAAAAAAAAAAGGGGGGGGTTTCAGCTTCCAGCCTGCTAGGAAGTCCCCTGGGAGAAGTGGGGTGCAGAGGGACCCCCCCCAGCGCTAAGGGCAGCGCGGAGAAGGCTCGCTTTCCTGCCATAGGGCTAAAAGGGCAAAAGGGGGGGGGGGGGGGGGAGGGCAAAAAGCAAGTTATTTATTTATTTACTGCATGTGTGTGCAAGACTGCTTCACCTACGGTTATGCAAAAGAAAGGCAGAGGCGATTTAAAAATTAATAAATTAAAAAAAAAAAAAGAAATAAAAGGAAAGTTTTACTAAACTAAAAAAAGATATACAGGGAGGTTTAAGCGTTAGGGTTTTTCTTTCCCCCTTCTACTTTCTCTCCTTTTTCCCCACACCCCCTTGCAAATGAAAAAAAAAAAAAAAAAGAAAAAAAAGGAGGTAAAGAAATTGGAGAGTTTTGGAAGGAACAAATCCGCCTCTGTGGACTGGGTTTCCCCTCCCCCAACAAAAACAAGCACTCAGGGCTTGAAGGAATTTGCAGGCAGAGATCTGCCAAAAACATTGTGAAAAACTATGGGGGATTCATTGGAAACAGATGGCGTTTTCAGCTGTAATTCTGAAATTCTCTCCTTTTCTGACACAATACAAACAAACCAGGGATGGGGAGGGGGGAGAAGGGGGGGGGGGGTTAGGCAGAGCCCGGCAATCGGTGCGAGCGGCCGGGGCGGGGGGGGGGGGTTGCGCGGGGAAGGGCCGGCGGGCGAGGACTCGCCCGGGGGAGCCGATGCTTGCCCGGACCATTTGGTTGCCATCCCTCCCTCGGCCAGCACAACGGGGGAAAGTTTTCCGACGAAATAATGGAGCCCCCCACCCCCCCCCCCTCCAAGAAAACCCCATCCCGGGGAGAAGGGGGAGCCCGCTCGGTGCAACCCGCGCATCCTCCGCGGCCCAGGTGAGCCCCCGCGGCCGTGCTGCCCCCCCTTCCGTGGGTCCCGCAGCCCCACCCCCAGCCCCCCCAATTTGCCAAAATCATCAAGCAACGACCACCCCCCCCCCCCCCCC
>JAOQGH010000069.1:35355158-35487483 GCA_025769975.1 Gallinago jamesoni
ACCTTCACTCCCCTCATCGACCTCCTTCTACTTCTCCCCTTCCCGGGTGGGAGGGTGGGAGCGGGGACTGCACTCAAGGGCACAGATTTGGCATCTGGGGGTGTTGTGTCCCCCCCCCTTTTTTTTTTCCAAGGCATAGAGCACCCCCGGGAAGGGGTAAAAGAAGGTAACCTGCCTGACGCTGTCAGTAACACCACCCTGACTGCCTTCGCTTTGATTTCCACCATCTCCTTCCTTGTGGGATGAGGCAGCGGGGAAGACAAAGAAGATTAGGTCAAGGAAAAACACCCACCGCAACTGCTCGGGGAAAAAGGGAATGAAGAGGGGGGTGGGTGGGGGTGTGTGTGGGTTGGGGGGACCCCCCCATACCAAATCTGAGCCCCACTTGCTTCTTTGAAACATGTGGCAAACTGCTGCAAAGGGAGGGAGGGAGAAAGAGGCCCAGAGACAGGGGGAACGGAGGCGGCTATACAGAGGCTGCGAGAAATACAGGAGGAAAAATAAAAAAAAAAACAAAACAAACAAACAATCGTATCTTCAAAATAAAGAGGCTGTTCCTTACCTGAAGGGAAGATGCAGAGAAAGACAGGGAGGATTTGGAAAAGTCCCAGGGCTGTGGATCCTGCCCCTCTCCCCATACCCATCCATCCAGCTCGAGCTTTAACCACTATCCTCTCCCTGGAAGAAGAGTTTAAAAAAAAAAAGAAAAGAAAAAAAAAAGAGAAGGGAAGAGAGGAGGAGAAAAAAACAAAAGGGAAAAAATAAATCAATCGAAAGAAAGACTTGGGAAAAAAATATAAATAAAATCAAAAGCCCCACATGGCTCCGCGGAGCGATGCAGGGACGGGCGGCCCCAGCTCCGCGCTCCGGTGGCCTCCGCACTGCAAGATTACACAGACTTTTTCTCCTTCTTTCCTCCTCCTCCTTTCCTTCCCCTCCTCCTCCTCTCCTTCCCCTCCCATTACTAAACCAGCCCAAACCATCAATCATCCCGGCTGCCTTCCAATGCCTGCATCCTCTCCCTGCGCCTCCTCCGCCCGCCTCCCCGGCCATGCTCCTCCGGCGGCGTGGAAGGGGCGGAGGAACGAGCGCCCTGCTCCGCAACCGCGGGGAGGGAGAAGAGAGGGGGGGGGGAGGAAGAAAGAGCCTGGCAGACCCCGGGTAAAGGGGGGTATTGCTGTGGCTCCAGCCGCCAAACCCTCCCGTGCCCCGTGGGGAAGGGGGTCGGGGTGGCGGTGGTCCCACGCAGGATGAGCTGCGGGATGGGGGTCTTGAGATTTTTATATTTTTATATATTTTTATTTTTTTTGGCCCGGTCTCCCCGCTGTCATGCAGGGCCGCTCGGTTTCCATCTGGGAGAGGGGCTTCCTCCCACCCCACCGGGGGTCTCAACCCTCCCTGGCTCTCTCCCATGGGCCTAACAAGCGTTTTTGGATTTCCCCAAAATTAAGCAATCTGAGGCCAAGGGCCCGTCATACAGCAGAAGGGGGGAAACTGAGGCAGGGAGATGCTGAGCAGCTTGTGCGGAGCAGGGATTGTGAGAGCGATGCTGGGGTCCCCAACCCTCTGGGTTCATGCCCCCTCCTCCTGGCCCCTGCCCTGGCACAAGGGCAGCTCCTCCATGTGCCCCGGCCCCAGCTGCGCAGTAGGTGTGAGCGTTTCACAACCGTTCCAGGTCATTCACCCACGCTGGCACTGGCAGCGGTGAAGTAAGCCCGGGTGACTCAGAAAACGGCAAGCCTCATAGATCCTTATCATTAGACCGAGAGTCCTCGGAGAAGGGGACAACTGTCAGGAGTCCCCCAATCCTGCTGCCAGCCCGCTGGGGACTGATGGAGGGGACTAACGCATAACCTAACCCTCTCTCAGGACCTCCACCGTAGCTTAGTTTGCACCACCAGCCAGCATCTAGACCTGGATATTCAGCGTTTTCCAGGGGAAAGTCTCACCAGTTGTGTTGGTACAGTTGTCCTGGGGGGGGTTTCACTTCGTAAGCCCCCCCCTAAAGATGCTTTGGGCAGCCCCCAGGGAGATGGCAGTCCTGGGAGCACCCTCCCGGACCATATAGTTGGAGCAGCAGCTTGAAGCACACAGGGATCTGCCCACTGGGCCCCAAAATCCTGCTCTTTTCCACCTCCTGTGGTGCCACAGCATAAAGAGGTGAGGAGGTTGGATCTGCAGCCCCACCATCCCAGGGGTCTGCTCCACCCAGGAATGGGATAAGAGGCATCCCCTTAACAGCTCACTTGGATCCATTTAAAATTTCTTTCGAAGGATGTTTTAGCCACAGTGAACTAGGACAACCTCACTTCTGAATGAGAGTGCCCACGGGTATAATACGCTTTAATTAATATGCTTTAACTGCCCTGTTTTAGATCATTAACCCTCCTTTGATTGAGTGCACCCTCGCCATCCTAATGGTTCAACTCCTTTCTCTTGGGGATCTTATACAAAGAATAAAAGGATGCTGGTTGTTTTACACAACCCCTCTCCTAACTCCATAAACGCCCTTTGACAATGGTCCTGCAGCTTCCTGCGGGCCTGGGATGTTCCTTGACTCTGCTTCTAGTTGTCCTTGGAAATCCCCTTCTCTTCCACCTCACAATCACCCTTAAGGGTGCTTTTTTGGAGTGACGATAGCTTGAAGTCTCCAAGAAGACTTTGTGATCTCCTCCTGTTGTGGACTGAGTCTGCGATTCAGCTACAACAAATATCCCAGGGAAGGTGAGGTGAGGAAGAGGAGATGGGAGTGAATATCCATGAGGCAAAGGGATCTAACCACACCTATCTAGTTCTCCTTGGGGACATCGAGCCCCCTTGCCTCCAAATGAAGGAGGAGCTTCACCTGGGCTTTATCCAGGCTGCAACTGGAAAGAAAACGCTGAAGCTTTTCCATCTGGGACCCAGATGGGATCCAAATAATCCTGGGGCCTTGCCTGACTTGACTGGAGATCTGTCTTGGTCCTGATCCTCCTAGGGCTGCCTTCCTAGGACGATGTCCATTTAGTGGATGATGTCCACTGAAGTCAGGAGGAGCTGTGTGTGCAGAAGAGCTGCCAGCCCGGGCTGAGCTGGGCAGGAGATGAAAGCTGGCAGGCCGGATCCAGACCTGTAGCAGAGGCAGCGTGGGAGGAACGCCTACTCCAAGCACCTCTTTGTGGGGGATGTCAAACAGGGGCAAATATGTCCAAACCCTGCCAGCTGCTGCTACCACCCAAGAAGAAATGCCTGCTGATGGGCTGTGTAGGCAGCTGGAGCTGGAAGGGGCCTGGAGGGAGGAAGGAGAGAGGGTCCATGAGCTGGGGAGAGAGCCCAGGCTGGGGGGAGAGCGAGAACCCCAGGGGATGGGCTTTCACACCCCAAATCCCTTCCTCTCGCTCTCAACCTGTCCTCTTGCAAGGAAACTTTTATTACAGCCTGAAAAACATCCCTTCTGCCACTATCCCAGCTGATGACATATAACACGATCTATTTATTTTGAACTAAAAAAAACCAACCCCATCTGAATCGTGAACTTTTAAAACCCAGCTGTGAAATAGCTGCTGCGAGGCTGGTGTGATTGTTTGACCCGAAGCGCCGCTTCAGTATTGCCGTTTTGTGGTGGCTGACACAGGGCAAGGAGGGACCGGAATCCAGTGGGAAGCATTCTTTTTCAAACAAGACCCTTGTCGGAGCTTCTGCCTTTTGGTGTAGGGGAAACTGCGCTGCCATAAAGCGATGGCCCGATGCCCCTTGGCTCCCCGGTTTTGTAAAAAATTTCTCCTTGATTTTGCTCAGTTGCATCATGCATTGCAAATGGGATTGCTGTTCTTGGCACCGCTCAAAGCAGCGGATTTCGCCGGAGAAAACAACAGATGTGTCCAAACCATAACTGCGGAGCAGGAAAAAGGCCCCAAATAAGGTGTGTTTCTGAAATCCTGCTCCCCCTTCCACAATTTTTTTTTATATATTTTTTTTTTTTTTTGGAATAACCTTCACCTTTCTGATGAGCTGAATCAAAGATCTTGGACTTTAAAACACCTACTGAAATGCAGGTTATGTATGAATTTGGATCTCTGCCTCGCTTAGCGGGGAATATCTGGGCTTGGAAATGTGAAGTGACTGCGTTTTTCCCCCCGTTTCTTTTACTTCTTGAAGCCCGGCCGGGGCTCCCCGTCTCTGTGCAAACCAGCGTGTGGGAAACCACCCACCGCTAAAATGCAAACGCCTCTGAGACACAGCGGCTCCGCGCCGGGGGGGACAAAGGCACCTCCGTGGTCACATACATGGTGATTCTCCCACCCGGTGTCACTGCGGAGGGGTGACACGCACATCACAGCCGGGCAGCGGTCTCCGGGGGGATTTGCAGGATAAGCAGGAGGATCCCAGTTCCCCGTGGAAGCTCGGCCGTCATCACTCCTCCCAACTTGACTTTTCTCTGCCCTGCATCACACCGGGCACGGCCGTGGGCTCCAGCAGGGCTCAATGAAGGTGTCTAATCTGAACCCTGGGGATTACAGCTGATACCTCCCCTTAGAATCATAGAATGGTTTGGGTTGGAAGGGACCTTAAGAGATCATTGAGTTCCAACCCCCTGCCCTGGGCAGCGACACCTCCCACTGGAGCAGGTTGCTCAAAGCCCCATCCAGCCTGGCCTTGAACACCTCCAGGGATGGGGCATCCATGACTTCCCTGGGCAACCTGTTCCAGTGTCTCACCATCCTCACTGTAAAGAATTTCTTTCCAGTATCTAATTTAAATCTCCCCTCTTCCAATTTAAAACCATTGCCCCTTGTCCTGTCACTGCAGTCCCTGACAAAGAGTCCCTCTCCAGCTCTCCTGTAGGCTCCCTTCAGATATTGCAAGGCCGTTATAAGGTCTCCCTGGAGCCTTCTCTTCTCCAGGCTGAACAACCCCAGCTCTCTCAGCCTGTCCTCACAGGGGAGATGCTCCATCCCTCTGATCAACTTTGTGGCCCTCCGCTGGACCTGTTCCAACAGGTCCATGTCCTTCCTGTGTTGAGAACTCCAGAGCTGGGGTATCCAGATGGGGTCTCACGAGTGCAGAGTAGAGGGACAGAATCACCTCCCGTGACCTGCTGGCCCTTACAGCCTTCCTAATGGAATTATTCACTGCCTGTAATTATATGTCTAACATAGCCAACAGGGGTATTTCTGAGGACCGTAGTTAGAGGAATGGATGTCAAGGCTCCTGGTCTGCTCCTGACTCTCCCATGAACTTTCTGCGTGGCCACCCTTCACGTGACAACCTCCTCCCAGCTTCAGCACATGCCTTTGTCTGCTTTGCCCTGGGACAAGGCACTTGGCCAACGCTGCTCCTGGCCTGGTCTGGGTAAGACGTGGTCACCTGTGCAGGAAGCTAATCCTGAAACATTCTGCAATGATATACGGTGGGGGTGAGCAGCAAGAAGCAAAATTGCTCCCTGAAGGAAGAAGGAAGGAAGCCTGGAGTGGAAACCCCCAAACTGCTGTCTGGGGAGGTTTGACAACTGAACCCAAAATGTTCGTGGAAGTAAAACCCAACACCTGTGCTCTCAACAGTTCCCGTACTAAAGACAAAAACTCTGAAGAAGAAAACAAAAACCTCACACCTTCCTCTTTCTGCAGTAATAGCCACAACTCTCATCTCACAATACTGGAAAATGCTGCATTTCATTGGAAAGAGCCTTTTTTAATCATCATTTGATTTTTTTTTAACTTTTTACTGTTTCCCTGGCTGGCCAGACTGGTCTGGTCCACAGCATGACCAGATGCTCCCTGAGCTGAGCACCTTGAAGCTGCCGAAGACACATCTAAACCCCCTTTCCTACTAACCCATGGCGTTACTAACCTACTAACCCTACTAACAACAGCTGGTAAAGTGGCTGAGAGGGCAAAAGTGTCCTCCCCCAAAGGTCTCACTAGAGCTCGCTGAACTTCTGCAGGCCCTGACTGAACGGAGGGGCTGGGGCTGGGCTTTGAAGACTGACCCATTCCTGCACAGAGAAGAGTTTGCTGGTTCAGCTAATCCTCCTCCCCACAGCTACCCCTCTGAACACCAGACCCACCACTCTGGCTGTGGAAAGAGAGGCCAGTGGGCTAGAGGTGGAATAAAAACACAGCTTTCCATACCCATAAACAAAATAGCAAGAACGCTTTGGTGACCTGCAACTTTGCATCCGCAGAGGAACTGATTAACTGCAGCCCCAGCTGAAGTCGCTGTGGGGGACCCCGCTGTGGGCTCTCTCTTCCAAGTCCCTACTCCAAGCTCACAGCCATAAATGTCACCTCTAAACGCTCACAACCAGCCAGGCTGGGCAAGGGGAAGGGCAGATGGGCTGGTGGAAAACTTCCAGTCTCACCCATGACAGCAAGCAAAACAAGCAGGGATATTTCCAGGCAAATAGAGTTTGTCACGTCAACTTTTTTTTTTTTTTTTTTGACTTGGTGGCATTCATCCGTGTCTCTGCCTTTCCCTGGCTTGCAAAGCCCTCTGGGGTGAGCCTGACTCCTACACATGGGGAGCCTGTAACCATCCCTTATTCGCAGCGTTTGGAGGGATTTCACCATCTGTATATTTATTTCTCTGCAGGGAGATATAGATGGTCTTCCTGGCCCAATCTCCTCTTTGGGGGAAGTATCAAGCAACATCTCTTTAGCGTATCTTCTTCACATCTGGGCTCCCCTCTAAAAGAAAATAGAAGGTGGGCTGGGAGGTTCCCAATAGCAAGTTTGAGCGGCCAAATGTCAGCTCAGCAGAAAAGATGGATAAATCTGAACTGCCAAAAAATAAACAGCACAGAAGAACTGCAGAGAACTGGGTGTTTATCAGCGGAGACAGAAACCAGTCTGTGTAATGGGACGGTCTCTCTCTGCTGCTTTTAAAACTACTGGTATCTTGACAAAGTGTAAACATAGCACCCTAATTGCCCCCCCCCCGCCGACCAACAGGTCAGCTAAGGACATCTCCTGGGTCTCATTTAAAGGTGGGAGATGACATGGAACGTTTGCAAATCATAGAATCATAGAATCGTTTGGGTTGGAAGGGACCGTAAAGATCATTGAGTTCCAACCCCCTGCCCTGGGCAGGGACACCTCCCACTACAGCAGGTTGCTCAAAGCCCCATCCAGCCTGGCCTTGAACACCTCCAGGGATGGGGCATCCACGACTTCCCTGGGCAACCTGTTCCAGTGTCTCACCACCCTCACTCTAAAGAACTTCTTTCTATTATCTAATCTAAATCTCCCCTCTTCCAATTTAAAACTGTTGTCCCTTGTCCTGTCACTACACTCCCTGACAAAGAGTCCCTCTCCAAGCTCTCCGGTAGGCTCCCTTCAGATATTGAAAGGCCGTTATAAGGTCTCCCCAGAGCCTTCTCTTCTTCAGGCTGAACAACCCCAGCTCTCTCAGCTGGTCTCAAATCTGCATCTTCAACTCATTGAGAAAGGGATGTTTGAAGGATCCTACAGAAAATGCTCTGTGAAAGCCAACCACCTTGCCCAGGTCTCCATGTGTCCATTCCTGACAGCAACAGCCAGAAGTACAACCCCACGGCAGGACACCTTCCCTGTGCTGTCAGTGACAAAACGCCAAGTGACAGTGTCATCAGCTGATTTAAAATTTTTCCCTGAATATCTGGGAATGAGACATTCCTTCTTATGGGGAAAAAAAGTAAAAAACCAAAAACCAAACCCAAACCCCCATCTTTAATCCAGCACCTCTATAGCTATTTCAGCAAATGAAACTGGGAGATTTTGTGAAGAGAGAGTGGCTCGGGGGGTGGCACTGGGAGTCCTCCCTGATCCAGGCTGGGGCTGGAGCTGGGACTGGGGCTTGGTCGGGGCTGGGACTGGGGCTGGGGCTGGAGCTGGGATTAGGTCTTCAGCTGTGACCAGGGCTGGGACTGGGGCTGAGCTGGGACACTGGCACTAGACTGGGGCTGGGGCTGGGGCCGGGGCTGCGGCCCCACTGGGTGGTGCTGTTATCCCTGCGCCGCCTGCAAAAGTATCCAGTTTATAAAATAAATGCAATCCAACGCCGCCTTAAACCACATGACATAACAGCAGCTTGCGAGCTTCCATTAAAATCTCAATTTGGGGAAATTGATTCTACCTCTGAGCAATTGCGATGCAATTACTCCAACAGGCAGCAATCAAGAATCACATCAAAACAACACCAAACTTTCATCTCCTGCCTCACAACCACCACCACAACAAAAAGCACCTGTCTTGCAAAACACAGCCCGCTTTCCTTAAATGTATATAATATTTAAGGAAAGGTGGAGGTCCCAAGAGTGGAAGCAAGAAGAGGGGCTGCTCTGGCTGGTGCCTCTGAAATGTCCTGACTGGGGGGCTGTATTTTATCCCACCCCCGGCTCCTGGATGAGGTTATGGGCTATTTACGGACTCAGTTCATCAGGAGCAAAGTCTCCCCCCAGCCAGACGTGCTCCAGCTGCCCATCCTCTCCCCATGCACAGATGTGGCCGGCCCTCCCCGTGTCCCACATCTGTCCAGATGCCACCCCCCCCCCCACACACAACCCCATCCCACCTTCCTTCCTTGGGAGCTTGCGAACACCCCAGTGGTTTAAAACCTTGGGAGTTTTAGGGGAGAGCTCTGTGTCCCCGCAAACGAAGCACTCCCGTCGCGATCAACCCCGTGATGAGCTTGCCAACGGAAAGGGGAAAATATCGGGGAGGGGATTTTCAGTTTTCATCAGTGCTCGGCAAGGAATTATTCAATTGACTTAGCCCAGCAGGGTGCATTTTCAGTGGCAAGAAGGGCGGATAAATGAATCACCGCATGCATGCCGGGCTGCTAGCAAGCCAGACAGAGGGAGTGAGAAAATGGCAAGAAGAGAGGTTTTCTGATAATAAATAAATAAATAAATAAATAAATATAAAAAAAAAAAAAAAAAGGGAGGGGGGGAGGCGGCTGGGGAGCGACAGCCTCAACAGGTCCGGGGGAGGAAGGAAGGGCCATGCAGGGAGCCGGGGGCAGCATGCGGCCGGGAGGGTTGGGGGGGGTGGGTGGGGGGCCCCGCAAGCCCTCCGCACCCCGCTTACCTTAACGGCCGCATCAGCCTCTCCAGCCCTTCCCGATGGGGGTGGGTGGGGGGGTGTCGGTGCGGGGAGCGGCGGCTTGTGGTGGTGTTTTTTGGTGGTTTTTTTTTCTTTCTTTCTTTCCCAGGAGAGGGGGAGATAAAACAAAAATGAAATCAAATCAAATCAACGCGAGTGAAATACCAGCAAATGAAATAAAGGCAAATAACATGAAATAGGGAGGGAAAAAAAAAGAAAAAAAAAAACAACAACACAGAAAAAGCGGGGGGGGGGGGGAGGGGGCGCGCGGAGGGATGGCCAACCGCGGGGCGCAGGCAGCCCCCCCTGCCCTGCGCAGGGCAGCCCCGGCGGGGAGCAGCGCGGCCTCGCTCAGCGGGACGCGGGGAGCCGCATCGCCCTCCCGGAGCATGTGAGAGGCAGCGGAGGAGATAGAGCCAGATAGGGAGGTCCCCTCCCTCCCTCCTTCCCTCCCTCTCTCCTTCCTCCCTCCCTCTCTCCCTCCCTCCCTCCCGCACACGCTGAGCGGCGTCGTTAGCACGCAGCGGCGCAGGCAGGGCAAGCGCAGACCCCGGCCAGGCGGAGAGAAGCCGGGGGGCGGAGGGGGGGGGATCCCCGCTGAAATCCCCCCCCTCTCCACCCCCAGCACCCCCTCTCCACCCCTGCACCCCCTCTCTCTGTGCAGGCAACCAGAGTCGGGGTGGTGGCGGGGGGGGGGCAGAGTTGGTTTGGCAGGGTACATCCCCTCCCGGAGGGGGTGAGGATGCTCCACCTGCAGCCAGAGGGTATGGAGGGAAAGGGGGGCTTGGGGGGGCACCCCCTTTCCAACGAGTCGGGCACGTATAGGTGCTGAAAGCATCTTTCCGTTGACGGGGGATTGCAGTGAGGACCGGGGTTGGGAGAGGGAAGGGGCGATGGGGAAGGGATGGGGACCCCAGGATGCCCTAACAGCCCCTCGGTGTAGCCCCCTCCCCTGCCCCAGCTGCCCCAGCACCCATCATTGCCTGGAGTTGGGCTGGGTGGCAAGCTCCCCTCCAGCCTCCCCCACCATCGGGGTGAGCCTGCAATGAGCACCCACCCCCCATAGAGGCCTGGGGGGATGGATTTTGGCATGCCTGGGTACCTGGGTGCCTGCTTTTGCGCCGCTGCGATGGGAAAGCTCCCGGGTGCAAGGCTGTGCCAGCCAGAGTGTCAGACACACAATTAATTACTGCAGCCCCAGAGCCACAAACACGCTAAATATACCGTTGCCGAGCCCTTTGCAAAGTGTTTCTTTCTCCCCCTTTTTATTTTTTTTTCTTTTTATTTTTTTTCCTACTGCAAGAGACAACAATTGCAGGGAGCATTCAGCGGCTCTCCCCTGCTTGATTAAGTCAGCGGCGAAGACAAAATGTGCCCGCACAGCTCAGGCTTAAGGAGGGATTTGAGTGCGTGTTAGGTACAAATTAGAAAATGGATGTGATTTAATCACAACAAATCTAAACAGCCCTGCCACGCCAACCCCGCCATCAAAGAGGGGCCGTTTCTTAAATGTGGAGACTACGGGTGTACAGCCCCGACAGAGGAACTACACGTTTGGGGATGAATTGTGAAAGCAAGAACAGGGAGAAGACTGGGGGGACGTACGCCTGATAAGTTATCAGCTATAGGAGGAATGGCTTCCTTCCCTAATAATTATTTGCAAATCAGTTCACAGTTCTGGGCGCTGTGGGGTCTGGACGCTATAGTAGAGACAGAGCTACTTCTGTCCCAGGCTGCAGGGACGGGAAACCAGGCACAAACCCTGCCTGAGAGAAGGTAAACTGCTTGTTCGGAGAAGCCCAAGTAGATGCAGCAGACAAAGAGGGGGGGGAAGAAGAAGTGATTGCAAGCCCAGGCCTTCCTGCAGGTGCGCGCAGTGGGGCGGGCTCGAGTCCCAGGCTGTAAAATGCTGCACGCTGGAGCGTTACTAATCCGAGTGCCTGGGGACTGTGGCACCACTGTTTGGGGGGGGCTAAGGCGGGTGAGGGGGGGTGAGGGGGTGGTGGTGGGGAATCACCACCTCGAACACATCGTCTTCGGTGACAAAATGGGAAGATCGTGGCGGGGAAGTGCTTTCCTGAGCAGACAAAGCACAAGGCAGAAGAAATGGTAATGTGTGGGGGGGGAGAGGGGAGGGCTGGCAGTGCCTTGGTAACGGCGGCAGAACAAATTGGTGCTGAGCCCAGTTCCTGTTGGGAACTGGGAGCCCTGGAGCAGGAAGGCTCCCAGGGAAGCACAGCTGCGCTTGCGGGAGCTCTCAGAAGTCTCCACCGGCCACTTTCCCCCGCTCTTATCAGTGCGCCCTTAATCTTTGGCATCGCAACAGGAGTTGGCACCTCCAGTTCCAAGTGCAAGGTGCATGGCTTTGACGTTGCCATTTCCTCCATAAACACCCAGCGAGGTGTAGGTGCAACGGCACCCCTCTGCGGGCACCTTTCTCCAGGAGCTTCCCTCTTGGGGTGAGAGCAACACCCACCCAGGGCATTGCTGTAGATGCAGCAGGTGGGTAACTGTGGACTGGAGAAGAGGAGGACTTGATGCAGGATGGACTATTGGCCTTTCAGGTAGGCTCCAAGAGCAGTGGTGTAAATTTGCTCTTGGTGTGTAAAGTACAACCAGGTGAAAATTAAGTCCGGAACACTCAGATTTTCCTTTTTTTTTTTTTTTTTTTGCTTGTAGTGGGAACCCCTGATTTAGTGCCTGTGACCAGTGTCTCCTGCTTGTTCTGAGGATGAATTTGCCCCCCCTCCCTGCACATAGACCTACTTGGCCAAAAACCAAACAAAGCAAATAGTGCCAGTACACTTTGGCCTTCCAGAAATGATTAAGAGAACACGACTGACTAGGCAGTTAAAGGAGGAGTTTGGCCGTGGGAGAAGAGGGATGGTAGGCCAAGATCCATCATCATCAGGCAGGTGGCTGTCCTGAGGAGCAGGAGGGTTCAGATGATCTGGGGTTTGTTGATGGGCTGGGGCATGGGGCAGAGATCACTCCACAGCTCACTGAAGCTGATAGAAATCATCTTCAAGGGTTTGTGGGCATCACCAAGTTGAGATGCAGGGGCAATGGAGACCATGAGACATAAAAGCTTTTCTTTTGCCGTTTTCATCCATACACAAGAGTCACCTAAACCTATTATTTTGAAGGCATTTTCCACACTGCAGCTATCTTCCTTGACCTCTAAAAGATCTGGCTGATCCTGATCTCAAGATGAAAGATTGCCACCTCATAGGCCGTGAACACCCGTCCGTGAGATTAGGCTCTGAATTATTAATACAATCAATGACTACCTCTTTTTATCCTAGAAGAGGCACAAAGGAAAGCTATGTGGGCCCTGAAAGGGAGGGAGGGAGGATTCTCGAGCAAGGGGGGAGAAGTCACCAGTGGAAGATGGTTTTCTTTGGGTGGAAATACCTCTTGTGTCTGGTTATTTTTGGAGGTAGGAACAATGGCACCATTCAGGAGGTGACGACCCAGCTACATTTTTAGGGCTGATGGTTGCCTTGAGAAATCCCCTGTGGGGACCGTGTGTCTGGGGAAGGACATCCTTCCTTCCAGCCCCTTTCCTATATTCAGTGCATCATGGGCTAAACCAAAATGGGATCCCAAAAAGCCTAAACTGCAGCTACAACGTGTGTCATCGTCGGGGAGAGGAAGGGCTGGGGAAGCAAAGAGATGTGTTTATCCTTCCAATGCCACAAAGCTACCGGCATCTATGCTACATTACCCATGCAAGAAGGTGAGACTTGACCTCAGGCAGATAATGGAGCCTGTGTTTTTTGGGCTTTCTTGACCATGTGGAGGACATGGATATCTCCAGACTGGAGCCTAGCAGTGAACCAGTTGGGGATGGACTGCAAGAAGCGAGGCAGCCTTTCCTTTCCCCTCTCCCCTGTGAATGTTGTGTGTGGGTACCGTTAACATGTGCTGTTGGGTCTCTGTTCTGATCTTGAGACTTTTCCTTGGCTTGAGCCTGACCTACCTATTGGGCCATTTCAGCGAAATTGGTTCCATTCTGCTCTATTCCCTGGGAGGAAGGTACCATGGACCCATCCTGATCCAGGACCAGGGAAAAGACACAAGTCCCCAGTTCTGAGCTCCATGGAGAAAATGAAGCCAACTGGATACCAAAAATAAAATACAATCTTCACTCCATTTTTCAAGAGGTTAAAAAAAAGCTATAAAAGCTATTGTGTTCATAGAGCTATTCTTTCTGGGTAGATAATGCAAAGCATTGCTTCAGAGCTGGCCAAAATGTCTGAGAAACAATTTTTTCCTCATTTTCATGAAAATGGGTATCAGCATTGCAAATAAGATAAGAAAAGAAGTGTACAGTTACAATCATGTAGTGCTTTGTGATCACAAACAGATTCTGTAATCCCTACTCAGGGGGCTTTTAGAGCTGAATTTAGCTTATTTCGGAGAATAAAGTTGAGCTCAGCCAAGACTTCTCTCCTACTCCGTATGATCCTCATCTGTTCTCTGGTCACACGAGAGACCCGTGGCAAGGAGAATCTCACAGATGCATCAATTACCCTGGCTGGGGACCAAGCCTCCTTTTTTTCCTGTGAAGCCATTTATTAATACACTGTTATCTATTACTTTTAAACCAATATTTGCTGTAAACATCAAAAAACAATACGCGTTCAACTGCAGCCTGACCAGTAAATGGGGCTGCTGAGAAACACCAGAAGTCCTAGGTATTGCTAGAGAAAATACTTAAGCCTTGGTTCAACAGAGAACTTATAATTTTTGCCACACCAGGAGCTCATTGCTGCTGAAATGCTGCTTGTGGGCACATCCCTTGTCTGCCAGAGTCCCTGGTGAAGAACATGGGGCAAAGATACCGTGGAACAGGCTGTTGAGCTTCGCATCTCCAGGAAAGAGCCCATCAGCCAAGAGCTGCAGCCAAGGAATCCTCCTCACCAGGGCTGAGATTGAGCATTTATGTGTTCTGACCTGGCCAGGCAGGATCCTGAGCAGGTGGAAATATTCCTCCTCCTTCTCCTGTGCTTCTAAACCATCTGATCTCAAAGCATTTGCAGCAGGCATGGGAGTAATCCCTTGGGTTTGGCGTGGCCATCCCATGCTTAAATTTAGGCATGAGTTGAAATATCTGGCTGAGCCAGAGCCTTAGCGTAGTATTTATAGTAGAGCAGCCCCTGTCAGTCAGATGGACTCAGTGGAGCGATGCAATCCACGGCAAACATTAAATTCGGTGCCAGGCTTTGCACAGATAAAGCTATAGAGACAGAGAGATGGACAGGAGTCAAGTGCATCTGGACTCCTGGGGAGCAAACCCAGCTGCTCGTGGCTTCTGCTGTCATTCCTCGACTTTACGTCACAAGATGGAAAGAGCAAAGGACATAAGGTCAGTGGCAAGAAGGTGCCCCCTCAGCAAAAATAGTCCCTCACTGTGATACAGAGCTCTACCTCCATTTCCAGGCAGCTGTTAGATTAGAGAAACATTTTTATATCATTATATATCCTGCAGCAATCTGCAAAGAGTAGCTTGGGGAGGCATTTAGTTTTTATGTGAATTTAGGTTGCAGTTTGCAAAAGTGCTTCGTTCCTAAAATGCTGATTAAGTTTCCTGCAGAGACTGGTGCATTAGAGGGAAGTCTGGCTAGAAGGTCCGTAAAACGTCCCCTGCCAAGCAGTCTGGAGAACCCAAGCCTCCCTAGATAATGCAGTCCCATTAGGTGCCTCATGCAGGGCACAGCCTCTGTAGTCTTCGGTTCAGAAGGCTTCAGCTGAAGAGAGAGTTGGGGGAAAAATTAAATTCAATTGGAAAATTCAGGTAAGGATTTTGGTGTTTTTCCGGAGGGACGATGTTAACTTCAGCCTCAATCACTTCCAGAGTTGATGGTTTAAATCTAGAAATGAAGAGTCGTGGAGGTGGGAGCTCCCAAAAGCTGCATGGAGGAGTTCAGAGAGGGTAGCCCAGAACCCCCAGTCCCAACCAGGGGGACCAGCCACCCTCCCCTGGCTGTCGCTGGTGGCTCGCTCTCGCTCCTGCTCTCCGCTCCAGTGCCTCCTCACCGGGGGGAATACAAATTGGTCGGCACTGGAGCATATGGAAGGGAAGAATGCTCAGCTGTGAATTTCAGGGCCGGGTATTATACAAACCCAGCCACCAGCACATCCCCTTTTCAAAGGCTTCAAATCCGCTACAAATTGCTTCTGAATGACAATGGGAATTTCTCGCCCTTCACAAAGCCCCCCATATTAGCATCTTTATTGGAATAAACTAGCTAATTTCTCCAGTTGGAGGGCTGGTCTGGAGAATCCCTAATACCAATTAGATGGATATTTATCAACACCCTGACGCTTGCAGGGCGGCAGGGAAGGCTGCTGTCTGGTCTGGCGAGTGGCTTGCCACCTGCCCAAGTCCAGATCGGAGACAAAGAGATGGGGACCACTCAGTCCCCAGGGCCAGCAGAAAGGCAGGACATCGCAGGGACCAAGGGGTTCCTCAGTTTTAATCCTCAATATGTTCTTTGTGGATTTGGTAATTTCCAGGCACAGTGTGGGGAGGCTGAACCTGTGTTTGCAGGAATAATGATAAATCTGTGCCCTTTGCTATCTTTCAGGTCCCTGTGTGACAAATATACCTGTGGCTAAGCCAGGCTGACTGACTGCAGCTGGACTGAAACACGTATGGAATAAAAGGAGATACAGTCTGTCTGTCTGTCCATCCTGAATCACTGCACAGCAGTTTGTCATTAAGTTCAGCATTTATCTTGTAAAATGGTTATATAGAAAAAGGAAAAAAAAAAAAAAAAGAGAGAAAAGCCAAACCTCATAAATATAAATGTCCCAAATCTAAAACCTGATGATTTTGCAGGCAAGCAGAACTCATTTCTCACTGTGGGCTGAAAACATGGGATGAGTTTTCTTATCTCCCTCCTTAGTATGTTCCCCAGAGCAGGGTTTATTGGGGCACTCACAATGCAGCTCTGGCCTGGGCCACAGGTAGGATGGCTCAGGACTGTCCCAGCACTGTGCCCACCAATGACCCCGAGCTGTAGCCTGGGTACCAGCCATGCTGGGGTAGCTGCAGGGTTACCAGAAGGAGCGAGGAGAATGGGTGGTGTGCCCTTTTGCTGTAGCAGGTATCATTCATCTCTGATTGGCCAGAAGAGGCTCAGATCAGTTGGATTCAGTGGCTCTGACTGTCAGCAGGACAATATTTCCCCTTTGTTTTTGAGTCAAACTCTCGGATTTAATCCTTGGGGCACAGTTGTCCAGGAGCACTGAGGAATCCATGGTGTCACTTGTGGGGGGAACAAGTCCTTTGGATTTGATTCTCTTACGGGGTCAGACTTGGTGGAGGAATTCTGAAAATGTCTCATCTCCTTGCTGAACAAACACAGCCCGAAGGCAGAGCGGGGCTAGTTTTGACACCGCCTGTCTAATCATCAGAACAGGGAAAGGGCCTCCAGATGTGTGACATCAGAGGCAAAGTTTGGCGACTTCGGAGCGGTTATAAACGCTGTGTGCTGTGTACCAGGCAAAGCAGCAAGCCCACCTCAGGTTGCTGTCTCCATGCTTCCCCCATCCATCAATATTGGCTCAGCCTCTCCCCGCGGTGTTGCTCGGGAGCAACTCCTTGCCCTTCCTGAGGAGCAGCATCCTCCCAGCATGGCAAGCCCCTTCCTGATCTCCCTCCCACCTCCTCCAAGGGTTAAGGGAAAGAGGAGATGGGCCACCAAAATGCGAAATGCCGGTAAACAAGGCTCAGCTGCTGGTGGAGGCAGGGGGAAAGGGTCAAAGGACAAAAATGAGGACAAGTCCCGGCGGCTGCTGCTGCCACCTGCCCCAGCCCCAAGATGGAAATTGCTGCTTGACGCTGCCTTCCTCCCATAGAAGGTCTCACTCTTCCTCTAGACTGTGTTTACTTGGGCTAAAAAATGATTCATTGTTATTTGTTAGAGGGTTTCTCCTCCCCTGGACAGTGGCTCATGAAGGTCCCATGGATGCAATTTGCCTTGGTCTGGGTTTTTTTCTGAGGTGGAAGGCACAGAGGCTCCCGCTGAGGAGGGGATTTGACCCAACACGTGCAGAGCAGCGTGCATCTGCTGTCCATCACACAAAACACTGGGCCACTTCCCTCCCCAAATGATATTTGAGAGTTGCTCCACTAACCACTGATGGGCAGCCACTGCTGGGGTGGGATGCAAGAGCCTTGAAAAGACCGTAGGCTTTCCTGTCCCTTCCAAGTGCTCCCGTCCCAAGTATCAAGCATCTTTCAGCAGCGCTCTGGTGATGGGATTAAGGTGCATTAGGAGTTTTTGTTCTCATCTCTCCCAGGGAGGATCAAATGCAGTCAAATATCTCATTTTGCTGGTTGCTTTTTGAAAAATGTGTGGTATGTGTTAATGTTAGAAAGGCAAGGTCAAAGGAACAGGACCATAGGACTCAGGGCTGGAAAAACCTTTTTAGGGCATGGAGACCGGTCCATGTTATTGTAGCCCTGTTCACACTGTTTGAAAAGTAGTGCAGTTGTTTACCCTCAGCACATGTGCTGCAAGGCTTTTGGCGGATCACAACTGTTTTCTGGGATGAAATGCGAAAGAAAAGCCACAGCTCGTGGCTTTTGTCTTTCAAAACTTGTCCTTCAATGAAAGGCCAAACCCTGTACCAGCACCGCGCGAGCTCTCTCCTGCACCCACAGGCATCATCCTTCCCCACGGGGCTTCCACTCTACCCAAGCGACATCGATATTTATGCCAGGGTTTTACATTTCCCAATTAGGCTGGAGGAACGCGGCCTTGAGTTTCAACAGAGTTTCAGCAGAAGTTGGCACTGAATGGAGACCAACTTTAATTTTCTTGGAGACAACTATGGGATGGCTTAGGAAGGGGGTTGAGAGTACCATATCCAGCTGAAAGAAACATTGGTGTGGGCAAGTGTAAACACAGAAAACCCTTTAGCCAGCAGGAGTATATGAAGTACCTTGCTGCTGGCATCAGATGCAGTTGTTAACTAAGCCCTTTGATGGACAAAGGGTGACATCATTATCAACTACCTCCTGCATACTTGGGTTCTCCACCAATCTGTGACCTATTTCTCCTATGGGGCCAATTCCCCCAGTCTGACCAGCTGGAGCTCAGAGTCATCTCAGCCTGAAACTGTTCCTCATGTGGAGGCAGAAGTGTTTTTAGGTCAGCTGCTCAGGGATACTTTATGCTTCTAGTTTGGTATAGTATGGAGAGCTCTGGAGCAGTCCCCCTGTAATGGTGCCTCACATATTGCTACTCTTGGCCTTTCTCCCCCCACATCGCTCCTCTGTCCTGGATCGCAGTAGTGCTGGGATGGATTGGTGTCCAAAGAGGGTTCCACCTTACTCCAAGCAGATGTGACATGCAGCAGCAAGTAGAGGTGACCACTGGGTGGATCTGGGTCATGCACCTGCTGTGTGGCTCGAAGCGAGTCTCACACTGAGTGATGCAAATGGGAGAGTTATAAACCCTTTCAGGAAACAGATTTGCAAAGTTGGGAGTTGTTTTACAAGCAGTGAAGTGAAATTAGTGGTAGCAATGGCAGAAACACTGTTTTTGTGGTGAAGAAAACATTGTGTGGACGATGCCAACACAGCTCGACCAGCTTCCTGCAAGACACTTCTGAGCAGTTTGTTTCACTTTGGCTCTTGGCACCATCTCCCAGACCTACTCTGTTCGCTAATGATTTTAGCTGAGTTTTCAAAAGCCAGGCCTCCCAACCCAACAGTGTTGCTGAATGAGAGGTAGATTTGCCAGAAACGCCTGGACTCAAACCTGACTGTGGGCTCTCTCCAAATTGTCCTGGACCAGAGCTGATGTCCCATCCAAGTCAGCAACCATGGATGAGGTGGTATTGGCCGATGACTTGGCTGCCGGGCTGGGGTGGGAAGACAGAGGTTACATTTTATGAGGGATGTGTCTTCTATCCCCTTGTCATGAGTATTGTTGGTTCCAGCTCCACCACGCGGAAAGTTTTAAAGGTCTGGTTGCCCGCTGGATACCTGATAGGCATCCCTGAGCTTGGATATCAGGCAGACTCTCCTGCAGCACTTCTTGTAACAGGGATGCACTTCTTGTCTCTTTTATGCTCTTCGTGCCCATGGAGCCCCAGTTGCACTGTGGGGTTAAAATTAACTGGGAAGTTAATTTTGGGGAGTTCTTGGGGAGACGTGACCTGGAAATGGGGGCAACCCAGCAAACTGCACAGGGCTTTAGGGGATGAAATAAAGAAGCTGGTGCTGTTGTGAGGATGGAGTACAGTCAAAACCATGCAGGCAGATGGGGCAATGAAGGGAAACTACTCACACCAGGGTTTGTCAGGCCACTGTGATTAGCAGCCATGGCTCTGCTTGTGGGAGATTTCCATTTACAAAGTTAATAATGTACTGGCAGGAGGGAGCGGGAAACCAAAAGCTGATTTTTTCAATTGTTAATTATCAAGGTCACATCTCATTTATGTTGGGTTTTCCTGCTGTTGTGCTTTAATTTCATTACAGATGTGTTTGTTAGGGTATAGCTGGTAAGAGCACAGATGAGCACCGAGAGAATTCTCCCTGCAGAACACAATCTTTCTCCGAACAGACAGTTCATACATTGCTTGTTCGTAGCAGCATATTTCTGGAAGACAAGGAATTTTCTTCCCTTTAAAAGGACTTGGGGGAAAAAGGACCATCATTTCCAGGCAGAATTTTTTTCTGAGGAGGATCTTTTTGTGCCTGGCTAAGGAGAGACATGAAAAGGTCAAAGAAAATTAAAATCACATGCTCAGAACATTTCAGGGCAGGTGTTTTTCCTAAGCCAGAATTTAGTCTTTGGAGGGTGTATCCCAGGATTTACGCTCCCCCTAACATTTCACCTGTTGCATTAGTACTGGAGGGTGAATGATTTCATAACCAGCCTGGTTTCCCTGGACCCAACTCAATAACTTGGCTTTAAACACGTTGCAATTTTTGCAGCTAGAATGAAGCCTCAGACAAGTGCTCTGGTCTGGCTGCTCATCGCTGCATTTCACTTGGCATGTAGGCTACGGATGAGGAATGCACAGAATTTCCTTTTCCACCCCGTCAGATCCTCTGTCTTGAGCCTGGCCCAGCCCCAAGAGCACAACGGATGCAGCTGGAGAAGGGCAGGTCCAATCTTGCTGCTAAGCTCCAGTGACACTTAACCTCCTCTGCTGTGTGATCAGCCAGCAGCTGGAGGTGGACGCTAATAAGTGGCCGAGCATCAGCTGCTGCTTGTTGAAATGGGTCCTTTGTGAAGGAAGAGGAGTTTATTTCCCAGGCTAGAGGAGGTGGTGATGGAGGTTAGGGCGCTTGTGGGAGAAGGAGGAGGTGGCCTTGAATGAAGGTGGTTTTCCTGCTTCTGCACCGTGATTTCTCCGTTGGTGTTGGTCTACTTGAGCAGGTAATGGGACTGTAGACTTCACCCCTGCCTCCTAAAAATTGCTGCTAAGAGTCTTGTCCTAGTGTGAAAACTGAGTGCAACTAATTGTAATTTCTTAGTGTCAGCAGTAGGTGGGAATCAATAGGGAGCTCTGAGCTATTGAATAATGAGACCAGTTAATCCCTTGTGTTGCTCTGGGAAAGGTGTTAGAGAGGAACGTTAGCCCTTCGGGGCAAACTGTCTTCTCAGTGACACCTATGCTCTGTGAGACAATGAGACTTTCCCACAGGTCTCTTAGCTTGGCCTTGGTTGCAATGGGAGCTGTAAACATAAGATCAAATTCTGCCTTATCTCATCCCGAAAAATTATTTTTCTTGGCCTGGAGTGGAACGCTAACTGGCTTCTTTCCTAAAGCAGCTGCAGAGCAAAGATGGGATTGAACAAACCTCTTTCCCTTGAGTTTAGGAACAACTCAAGATGGGTAGAAAACTGCTATTGCATCACTGATACAGAAATAACTATAATTCACACCATGTACAAAGATAACAGTGATGGCTCTACTGGTCAAAACTATCTTTACTGCATCAGGAAAACAAGTTTTATGCCAGGGCCTTTGCTAAGAAATGACCAGAAGGGGTTTGGTTTTGTTTTTCTTTTTTTTTTTTTTTCTTTCACTGGAATCATCCCAGCAAACATGCATCCCAGTGCATAAATTGCTGGAAGAAAATCAGACTTCAAAAGGCATTAGAAAATATTCCTCTTCCTCCCTGGATTATAGATTTCCTTTATTGGAAGAACAGTGCCTTGAAAACAGACTGTAATGAAATTTGCTGTTTAATTAGTCTTCATTTTATTTATGTATTTAATTTTGCTGGAATGGTTAAAGACTACTCAGGTTGAGGGAATTTATTTTTTTTCTTCTGTGTATTTCCTTATCCTAAAATTTTTAGGACTATCAAACATTCTCCTTGATTTTGCTAGGAGGTCTTCCTTGGCTGTGCAAAGGCAGGTCTGCCTAATAATGTTTATTAACATAATCAAAATATTAACAAAGACCTCTTTTAAACAAAGTGCTGGCTAGGCACTGGAATGAAATAACTGTTAACAAAACCTATGAGTTTAAACTAGAAAGGAACTTTCCCCAATCATTCAGCTTTGTGTTACTAATGGTGTCATTATTTTGCTATTCAGTGACTATATAGGGCTGAATTCTCACTTGAATTTTTCACATCAAAAATCAAAGAGAAATCAAAAGAAATTTCTGGAATGATGTTTTTCAGGCTTCTCTATCCAGCAAAAAGGAATCTTATCTTAATTATCCTACATACTGCTGTTTCTGAACTTTTGGCCGATTAGATTGGGTTGGATTTAGTTTAACCCAAAGCAATCATCAGGTCATGGTGACTCCAGAAACAGTTCTTATTTTTATTTTAAACTGAACTATTTTGTTCTTGTCTCCCCGCCCCCCGCCCCAGTTGCTATAAAGCAAAAAGGCTTCAGTTGTCTTTTCTCCCGAGAGACCAGCGGCAGTGTGCAAGAACAAGCACTATGCTAATGAAATCCTCCCTTGGTTTAATCTAAGTGGGGATTTTGGTTAAACTCTGTTTGTTCGGTGACCCCACTGGTACAGAACTGCTCTGGCTGTGGGACACTCCTAGAGAGATTGAGTCTGGGGGCTGAACCCAAGCAGTGGTAACCCAGCGCCAGTGTTATCCCCAGCTCCTGATGCTTTGCTGCCTATGGCAAGGGGGAAAACATATTTCTGGTCTCCTTTGTATCACCAGGAGTAGCTTTGTAAAGCGAACAGCCACCGCAGCGATGCCTTGTGGCCCTTCTCTGCGTGCTGGGGATGCTGACCTGGTGGTGGGGAGGTGGAAGGATGCTGTTCTGCTTGAGCTGCCATCCTGCTGCCTGGCAGAGCATCCCGGGTCCCCAAGCAGGTCACGCAGGCTGTGTGTGCTGTACCATCTCCTCTGCAGCAGGCAGGTAAGAGCACAGCCCCACCTCACGGTGCAGAAAATTCCCTCCCAGACTCCGAAGCATATTACAACGCTGCAGGATGTACAAAATGGACAGCATGTGAAGTGTTTCCTTATAGGATAATCAGAGGAAGTCATTGTATTAAATATCCATTTGTGTCATTAGCCTTTTATTTGGTGCTTTGTCCAGACATCCTGTTTGCTTCCCCTTTTGAAGTAATGAATATGTTTCCTGTGTGCCGGGTCCGATCCAAAGCTCTCATGTGAAAGCAAGGCACTGAGCTGAGATCAGTCGTGTGCTCAGTGGCGAAAGACATCTCCAGACTCACCTTGTGGGAGGAATTTGGAGATAAATCCAGGGCAGTGTTTATTGGCTGCCCTTAAAACCATGCTCCTTGAGCTACCCCATCCAGAGGCTGTAGCTACCTGCTCCCTGTGGTACAGGGAAGGAGTTTGTGGTATTTGACACCTCACGCTACTGTGGTGGGGCAGTGCAGCAACATCACTGTGTTGTCCTGCGTGGTTCAGGGAACTGGTCCAGCACCCTGGGGTGCACAGGGCAAATGCTGAGCCATAATTCTGTGTATTAGGAGGTACTGCTCATGAAGAACCAGGACCTATCCACCTTTAAAGGTGGGAAGTGGCAAAGCTGCTCCACATCCCTTGCCCTTCCTCCTTCCCATTCTCACTGTGAAAGCTCCCGTTGCCTTTCATGCAGGAAGGATCAGTGTCCAGCTGCCTGTTTGCAGTAATTCCTTCATACCTGCTACCTTTGTCATCTGAATTTGTGGGCTGAATCTGGGATGGCCCCAGCTGGCAGAAAGAGCCACTCTGGTTTTAAATCTGTATCTGAGAAAGGAGATGGAGACTTTGTGTATGGGCCTGGAGGCAGAGGCATGACATATGCTAATGAGTAGATTATAGCCACATCCAAGATACACATTGAATACCAGGAGGAATGTTGTGCCAGCATGTGAGATCCTGCCCCAAGAAACAGCTGGAGGAGCTGCGTAACCCCTTCAAATGCCTCTTCACCCTCGACTGCAACGGGGAGGGCAAGAGGGAAGGCAACCAACTATTTGTGTCTACCAAAGAAGTGCCGGTCTCTTTTGCTGCCAGGCTGGGAAGGGTTAATCAGGGAAGCACAGCCACTAAGGACTGGGACTGTTGTTCCATGCAGATTGGCTTGTTCTTGTTTCTTCTATTGATCGCAATCACTCAGAGCTGTGCCTGTAACAAACTTCCTTAAATCATTGCAATCATAATAAGCACACCTTGGTAAATAATGCATGAGATGTCTGTAAGCCTATATTCATTAGAAGGAAGGTGCATATAGAGTGTGGTAATCATCTGGGCTTGAGTAGGGGCTTAGCTGGTTGGATTGAGATGTAGTAGCTGCTAGGGATGAGCCCTGAACTGAGTTGGGTTTCAGGCAGGCTACCCAGCCCCTCAAGATGTTGGAAATATGGACAGGCTCCTTTTCACATTCATGAATTTTGCATGAGATGTTTAAAATGCCTCCGAGCTTCACAGCATAATACAGGTTGGGCGGAAGTGGGCTTGTGGCAAGTCTCCAAATAGCATACGAGCAAGGCATCACAATTAATAGTATTTAATATATCTTAATGACAACAGAACACATAGAGGGTAGCAAGTTTTGCTGTGAAAGCCTCATAGCCAAGTTAATGGTCTGGATATTAGAAGCCTTCGTTTTAAAATGCAAATTAAAAATGCTTAGTTTTCCATTTGTCTTAAGGAGCAGAGCGGTGTTAAAATGTGGAGCTTCTTCAAGGCAACCTTGTCTTCTCAGGCTGGGGCTTGGTGTAGTCCTTGGCCAGACCTTACAGCAGGGCAGGCTCAGGTGCTGTAACCTTCATTGGAATGTTCCCAGGGCAAATTGCAGGGAAAAAAAATAGTGAGGCAGTAATTTCCACCTCCCTTTCATCCTAGGGAGACTATGATTATTATATTTTTTTTTTGTTTGTTGGTTAAATGACAGCAATAAGGACAGTTTGGCTTTTGTATGGGTAGAAGGGATGGAAGCGGCGGCAGAAACATTCCTGGTTGTATCAGACAGCTGCGGATGGTGATGGGTCATTTCACTCCATTATGGTTTCTGGCAAGTGAGTATTAAAGGGTGTGTGAGGGCATCGTTTCTCAGCGATGACTTCATTTGGCTGTCTAAACAAACAGCCATTCCTCACCAGGTGCAAAGGGCCTTGTATTTGTTTTTTTGCCTCCATGAAGGGAAAAGAAATACCTAAAGTGAAAATAGTAGCAGTGGATTGTATCTGTTTGACAGCCGTGGTGGTCTTTATCTCCTGCAAAACAGCCGTGACGTGAGCGATGGCAAGGAAAACTCATTGGTCCATGCTCAGCCCCCATGGGGTGCCTCCATGGCCAGATGAGCGGGTTCAAAAGCCTGGACCCCCAAACTCACAGACCTTCTGTTTCTTACTGGTTGTCTGTATCCATCTTGCAGGTCTGCTGGGTAGTACCCACAGTGGGTTGTGTAAGGTCTGAGCTTGCACAGTGCATGGAGGGCTTGCAGAAGCAGTTGCTAACCCCCTGGAGGTATGTGCTGGAGAGAGGGCTAAGCCTCCAGCGGGCTTGATCTGTCTGAGATTGACCGTCTCATAAAACACAAGTGTGGGAATTGATCTTGTGGATGGTGTCTGAATCTGGCCTCCAGTGAAGAGACAAACCTGGCTGGTAACTCAATTGTGCAGCCAAGTTCTAGCTGTCTTCCTGCACCCCATCCTTTGCTGGTGCAACTACCTGCATCTGAAAGCTTACCCTCACCATGCATCAAACCTCAGGGATCTTGAAGCCTTCTTGATGTCAGGAAGTGGAAAGTTTGGAACTGTTGGGGAATCTCTTGTCCCTGGAAGGAGAGATCCTCTTTGAGAGTGCCAAAGGATCAGCTCGTTTAAGGAGATCATCTCAGCTTTGCTTCTTTCTGAACCAAACCAGAGTATTTTATACGTGCAAACAATTTAAACTTACTTTAGTCTCCTAAGTAGGCCACATCTTAGATAAATTTAAAAAATCCAGCTCTCCTGTTGGCAGCCACATCTTAAACTTTCATTAAACTGCTCTACCTTCATCTCTAAAGCTGTATTTTTGTCCTTGATACTCTTGCTGGAAGGCTCTTGCGGAAACTCACAGCTGGTGGTTACAGTTAATGTAAGGAAGAGAAGTAAAACTTTTCCTCTCTAAAAATACATTTCTGAGTGTCAAGCTCAGTCTTATCTCCAGGAACAGTCTGAAGAGCTTGAGATAATTTTTTTGGGTCCTGTTTTTTTTCCAGAATCAATTCTTTTTGCTTCTTCCTAGCGTAATTAAAGAAATAAATCCCCAGCAGCTCAGCTCCACATAGATCAGAGCCCTTCCCCGAGAAAAGTGATGATCCTAGCTATTTTATAGTTAAACTATATATTTTATTTTTTTTTCCTGTACTTTTAAGCTGCATCATCTGTCACAGAAGCAGAACGACAAAGAGAGGAAAGGTCAGTAAATTTTAAGCTGGTCCAGTTAGACTGGAGAAGAAGTATCAGCTACCCGGGGGAAAGCAGATAAATGGGGAAACGTTACCCTGCCTTCACCTTCCCACTGCGCTGCCTCGGATGCTGCTTGCCTCTGCAAATGCTCCCAAGAGACGTGGCAATCTGTAGCCAGGAAGCTAGTGGTCCTGGCAGGCTCCCTTGGAAGCAGTGCCCCCAGTATGGGCACCCTGGGGAGGGGTATGGGGGCGAGCGTGGTGGGTAACACATCTCTGCTGGTCCCACTGCTCAGGGAGGCAGCTTCACCCTCCAGATGGTGGTTAGAGCCCATCAGACTCACTTTCTTCCCTAACCTGAGCCAGGTTAGGGAAGAATCCAGGCGAGGGCTCCGAAGGTGAAAGGCTAATACGTTCGCCTCCCTCCCTGCCACTGAGCCCCCGCCTTGGCTTTGTTAAGGTGATGCACTAACTTTGGGAAACGTGGCTCCGGCAACCTATGAATGATGAATGAAATGGGAAAAAAAGCCATGATGGGTGTGTGAGGATAATGCGCTGGCTGCCGGGCTGTTTGCTCTGTGATACTCGGTGAACAGGCTGCAAAGAAAGCTCAGCAAGATCCCGGTCAAAAGGAGAGGACAATCAACTGGAAAACTCACTGGGTTCAATTATGGGCTGGAATTTAATCCCAGTAGGTTTGGTAGGGCAACCATTTGCCCCCCAGGCAAAAATCCATCTTGCAAGTAGGTTTCTCTGAGGTGTCAGGACAGCATGCAGAGGTATTAAGCTCATAAAGGGTTTCTTATTTGCAGAAAGCCCTGAAGATACCACAGAAGCTTGTACAGATTACTTCTGCATGAGGCCATAATGCTTGAAGTGAAAGGAGCTGGGATGCTCTTGTGGCTGGGAAATCCAGGCTGCAAAGAAGAGAGGGTTGGTTAAAGCCCATAAATAGTTCTCAGCTAATGAAATTGCTGGGTGGGGAAAAGGGGAAAATAGCTCCTTTTTAAAGCAGATGAGGCAAACATGCCTCCCAACATATTTTCTGCTCATAAAACTCAGTCTGGGTTTCTAGGTAACTAGTGGTGAAATCCCAGGGAGAAGTTTCTGAGGGTTTCCCACACCAGCTAGATTTGAATAACTGAATGGAAGTGCTGAATATCAACCTTATCTCCCACAGAACATGGCTTACAGCATCCCACCTCTCCCAAGGATCACTCATGTATGAAGCAAACCTGAAAGCCAGTGGGTTCTTCACTTTTGGAGACCCACTGCTGTGATCCAACATTCACCAAGTGCAAGACAAAGAGGGACCATTACCACACAGTCTAGCCCAATCTCTGGGCTATTTTTGCTAAATCCTAGTTTAGCAAATCCTAGTTTTGCTATTTCCAATTGTAATTCTGGATTCCTGAGCTGCCCATCTTCTTGCAGGACCATCTCCCTTGGGTGGCTTGTTCACCTGCTGGGCATTCATAAGGTACTGATCCTGCTCCGGATCTTACCGTTTCTTTATTCTGTTTTATTTCTAAGCAGCGTTACTTTCTGGAGCTCAAGTTCTCTGCTGGTCTCAGGCTCACCTTGAGCTCTGCTTATGGCCTCGCTGTGCTTTGTAATAAGGTAGTGAGTCAAATTAGTTATCAAAGGCACAGAGAAGTTCAGGTATTGAGATGGATTTTTTTTTTTCCTTGCTGGCCGTGCTTTGCTCACAGGACCAGGTTGGAGTGAGCAGTGGTCTTATTAAAAATAATTTTTAATATTTCTTCCTGACTCTTGAAGATTGGTTTATGCTAATTATCATTGCACTGGAAATAAGCATTTGGATCCTGTCTAAGCCTTGATGTGAGCAGAGGCATTATAATGAAATCAGATTTGATGAATATTTGGTTTAGATAAGGTTTTTTTAATACTGGCCCGTCTTTACTGGGGTGCAGGCCAGTTAATCCAGTGAGTGAATGATAACCTGGTACTTTGCTGCAGTCCAAAATAGATTCTTGCCAGTTGTAAACTGAATCTCGAGTCCAAGGAAGCCTTGACTAGCCAAGTGGGGAATCCGGGTGGGTTAAATGCACTAGTGCTCTTTTATGACCAGGGACAATTTAAGTCTAGGTAGGAAACTTGATGTGTTAGTCATTGCTGTTAAAAAGCTATAGAGGATGTAATCATCCAGCTGGTCATCCCTCCAATATAATTGGGCCTCAGGAAGGGGAAGGTGGAGCTGCTTTTCCTGTTTGCAGCCAGTGCTATGGGGAGCAGACAGGGATGCTGAGAGGCAACAGCACAGAGATCATTTACTGGTGGGACTGAATTTAGTATCACTCATGTGCCCATGCAGACCGGTGGCCACACATGTGAAAGGTGCAGGGCAGTGCCTGTATCCTTCCCCTCCTGTGGAGGCAGGTGAGGAGCTGCTGTGTGTGGAAAGGACAAGCTCAGAGGAAGGAAACAGCACGTGCCTGCCATGAAATCTGGTGATAAGTACATTAAAAGAGGGTGTCGTTCTGCAGATGTAGGGGTCAGGTGTGACTGTCTGCAAAGGCTGAGAAAGCTCTCAACATCTCAGGATTAATTAACACAGGCTGCCAATCTCTGCAAACACAAGCTGCTCTTGTGTTTGCAGAGTAGAAGGAGCTGTAAATGAAACACAACAAACTGTGCAGCTGACACGTGAAGAGAAGAGGTTGTCTTATTGATCAAAGTCTGGAAAAAGATTGGCTGGTGAACTAGTTTCAGGCCAATCTTGCCAGGTGTGGGTCTAGCCAATTCCTGTTTCTGGCAGAGATGCTGGGCAATCCCACCAATTGCTCTTGCCTTTGCAATGTCCCATTTTCTGTAGCTGTTCTCCTGGGTTCTTGCTCCCAGACGCTTTGGTCTAATAGATGGTTTCTGCTTCCCTTGTCTCCTCTCTGAGACAACTCACTCTACTGTGTCAGGCTGGCCTTTGTTGTACAAGGTTACCCAAAAAAAGCCAAGAGTTTGCAGGACAGTCCAGTCTGACTGAGGCTCTCTCTGACCTCACTCTTGCTGTGAGTCTTGTCTCTGGTCTCTCAACCCTGAGCATCCCTCTAGCCCAGGCTTATGGTTTAGTACAATCCCAGATTTTTCCATTTCCTAATACCTGCTCCAAAACCAGTTCTAGTTGGGCTCTAACCACTTGGGCCACCTGTATCCTTTCCAATTTTAACTGATAGCTTGGAGCCCATGTGTGCTGCTAATGCCTGTTCAGGTATTTAGCAGAGGCTGACTCGTGTTGCGAGGAGAGGACTGTATGTTCTGTACATCCCTCCTTCCCTGAAGCCATTTTTTTATCTTCAGATCTATTTTATTCCTCCCCCCCCCCCAACCACTCTCTGGGAGGACAGATATAAATTAAAAGCAAATTATGCAACCTGATACCATCAGTCAACAGACACCTATCTCTGCCCACATACCCTGAATAAATGAAACCACCCTCCTATCTGACTACAGACTATGGAAGAGCTGGGGGGGGTTTGAAGGTCAAAACACTCAGACACTGTATCCATCATGCGTTTGGGTAGATTTTTAAATAGTGCTGCATCAAGCAACTGCCTTTCCCTTCACGGTTGTGCTTGGGAATGCTGACAGTTTCAGGTGACAGCTATTGGATCCAAAAGCAGAAGCGATAGCACGGAATTCCCTGTGGAGGAAAGAGGGATGATGCGAGTTTCTGTTCACTGTACCTGATGCAGATTGGGATCTGCTTCCCGTTACAGGGAATATTCTCTCCTGTAGCCTCTGCTGCAGCTGCACAAACCTCTGGAGAGTGCTGACACCAGGTGAGGAGATCTGGATGATGGGGTGCAGGATGTTCTTTCCTCCCTTATTGTGGAGAGGGGGTGCACGATGACACTTTTTTTTGGCATTGACACCAGGTATGTAGCCTTCCAGCTCAACTGCGCCTGTGCTGGAAATCAGAGTTGGCTGCATTTCATTTCCAGCCCCCTTTTGACCAGCAGGAGATCTGGTGTCTCTGGATCCATCCAACACCGCATACTCCATCCATCCCTCTGGCCACCCCCTCCCTCCTCCCAGCTGCGGTTCATCATCACCTGTGTAAATGCTGCTCCCTGCTAAGTCCGTGCTTGCAAAGCTTTCAAAGGCTCCAGACACTGAAACCCCACTGCTCGGGGCTGTGCTGCAACCAGCTGGGTGCTGTTTATTGCCCCAAAAGGCTGTCCTTAATCGCAGGAGCCTAACGAGGCAGTGCCGACCGAAGGGCTCAGCGCAGGCTCCTGTTTCATCGGGGGCGGCTGAGCGCAGCAGTAATTCTCTCCTGCTTTCTCCCACGTGAGGGTTTTGTGTCTCGGGATGAGATACAGGTCTGGCCGTTCAGTGTGAGCTCTCAAGGCTTGCCTGAAAGCCCTCATCCCCCTGTCCTCTCTGCCTGCCCTTTCCTTTTGGGCAGCGTGGGGCTAACCCCATCCTGACACAAGGGATGGTCCAGCTCGTGTCCCTAAGTGTGTTCCCACATCTTGTGCTTCTGTCCTGTTCTCTGCAGAGCTGAAGAGTTGATTTGTCCTCTGAAAACCCACTGTCCCTCTGGAGAAGGGTGAGGCCAGGCTTGTCCTGAAGCTGAACGCTCTCCTGTGGTGGAAGGTGAGGCATAAAATTAGGCAACGGCGGGAGCTAATGGAAAATGAGAGTGAGCTCAGGGGTTCAGCTTGAGGGTCCCATAGAGCAGAGCACTCAAAACAGGTTTCCTTGCAGCTATGGACAGCCTTCTGCATGGCCTGCTCTCCACCAGTACCTGCTAAGTTTCTCTGTTCCACATTTAGTTGGTTATGGACCGAGAAGCCATCTTTGTAGCATGTCACCATCTCTGGGGACAATGTTCCCTTCCTCATGTTTGCTTCTATGGCCATGCTGTAGGACCAGAAAAGTGTTTCTTCTGCTTGGTCCCAAGCTTCCAAAGTCTCGTTTATATGTCTGAAGAGTGCTGATGGATGCTGTGGGTGGGGAAATGCCCAGATTTTCTGTAAATCACCAAATTCTCTGCTCTCAGTGACATCCAGATAGCACTGCGGTGACTGTCTGTGCAACTTTGAGGCACCCTCTGTCCAGAGCTCAGACAAGGCTGTTGCATTTCAAGTTGCCTGGATAACTTTTCCAATGACAAGCTCAGCCCACGGGTAAGGCTTGAAGAATGTTGCTACACTTCCCAAGAGCACCCAGCTTTGGAAATGCCATTTCCCCTGGTATTTGGAGTTCTGGAAGCTGAAACCAGCCAGAAGATCAGTATCTTTAATTGTATCATGAGGACTTTTTGGGAAAAGGCATCTGTGTAATGAATTGTCATAGGTGCATGAATGAAAGTGTTGAAAACCAGCCGAGAGGTGAAGCACATGGGGGAGGGTGTGTCTCTGGGTGTGCTGAAAGGAAATGTTATCTCCAAATTGCTCATTAAGAACTTAATTTTAATGTCCTGATTCAGCTCCTGTTTATTCCGGTGCAATGGGGAGCAGCTCCCCCGAAGCGAAGCCCGTGCCCGGCAATACGGCGGTACCAGCCAGTGGGGTTGGGGCAGGAGGAACTTAAGAGCAGAACCAAGCCCTGCATCTTGAACTCATCATTTTTGGACCACACAGTGGTTGTGACTTGACCCCAAGAAAAGCCCTATTTCTCTTTCGATATTATTGAATATAACTCCCCCTGCCTCATTGATACTTCAGTCTACCTGGCTTTGACCATCAGTCAGCCCTGGATCTGTTGGGCTTAACATCCAGTCAAGGTGTCATCTTGACATCCAAAAGCTGCTTTGGCAGATTTTTGAGGCACCCCGTGAGTAGTCATTCATTGTTCACAACCTTCAGCTAATAAGCAAGTAGCAAAGCGGCTTCCAGAGCTGTGCTCTATTCCAGCAGCTCCCTTTGCCAGCTAGAAATTACACTATTTTCCAATTTCATTATTACCTATGTTTTTTATTATAGCATCATTAGAGTGAGAAAACTGGAAAGGAAGCAGGGATTGTATAATGCAGGAAATAGTGAATTAATACCTCTACCCTATGATGGAATGGTGCAGAGCCGTGACAGTGTCAGGAAAATATAGAGCAAATACAGTTTATGCTGGCTGGATGAGGATGAGTCCTCCGCTTGCTCTGAGGAGTATTAACTCGCAAAAAGAATTATTTCTCAGAAATGCAGGGTCTGCGTTTTCTTTTTGCATGCGTGTGTGCTCGCTGGTGAATAAGGTCATCACAGGGATATGGAATATGGAAAAAAAAAAGGCAGCTTTTATGGTACATAGATGGGCTTTAGCACATCGGCAAAAGAAAGCTGATTTATTGCCTGAGAAATGGTGTCAGGGCATTTTAAGAAAGGGGCTACGTACGATGACAACAAAGAATTGTCTATTCCTTACCACGTGGTTCTCCAGTGCTAAATCCTGAGAAGTGTTTATTAGCTCTTGAGCATTTATAACTACCAGCTTCAGTGGACTGGGGTCTGAATAGGAAAGTGCAGCTCACGACAGCCAGGAATGTGGAGGGGTTTGTCTTTTTTATTCTGAAAGAGTAGGCAGCACTGAATAGTGGAAAACAACCTGGGTTTGTGTTTTTTTTTTTTTTTAATTATTTCTTTTTCCCTGCCCCTTTTCAAATGACATCTATATTTTCAGGCTTGCTGACCTTACACTGACATACACCAATCGGACAAATAGCCTGTTATTTACTGCGTGCCCCAAAATTCCTGCCGGAGCATGGAAAATTCAGTTGTTACAATGCACGGGAACGGCATCGCCTGCAGTTTCTGCGGGCGCTCAGATAAAGGCAGGCATTTGTAAAATGTAGCCCTTGAAACCCCACTTTGTTTGTAGTAACACCAGAAAGTAATTAAATGCCGGTATGTATCATTTTTATTTTGACACTGTCTTTTGGGAAGTTAAGTGATTAGTTGGGGTAAAGAGCTCGGCAGCAGAAACCGTGTGTGTTCGCTGTTGCCGTTGTCAGAGCTCAACAAATGTCCTTTTAATAACAGCTTGTTATTCAGTGCGCTGGGTTGCAGATAGAGGCAGGTTTTAGAAGCAACTTCTTATTTATATATCTTCTGATCATCCTGAACGCTTGACAGCCCTGCAATAAAGATGCCTCTTCGCTGAGTAATGTCTTCAAAGGAGCTTCGGGCAAACTGATAACGCAGGGGGAAAACAAGCAAATATCGGCTGGAAAGCACCAAGGGGCAGGGAGCTAGGACTCTTCAAAGTATGAAAATCCGGATTATACAATTTCTAGAGCCTCTTGAAGCTCTCTGCAGCCTGTTGAGAGCAGAACAATCTCTGACTTCCTGCGGGGAGGCCAGCGCCAGGGTGGAGAGATGCAGCTGGAGAAGTCGGGAAAGGCCAGGAAGGTTGGGGAGAAGCTCTTTGCATCACCTGAAAAAATGCAAGGAGGTGGAAGGGAGCCAGTTGCGGTGACCTGACCTGCGATGAGTCCCTGGAAAGGCAACCAACAGCTCTCGGGCTCGTTCCTGCTGTGGCTGCAGAGATGAGCCCCAGCGGCAGGCTGGGGCCACCCCCAGCAAGGCTTTGAAGGTCCAAGAGCTATATAGGAAAATTATGGGATGTGAAATAAAATACTAGGCGATCGATGAAAAACATACATTTATTGAGATGTAACAGTCAATTGCATGGCTGTTAAATGGCTATAACCATGTATTAAATAATCAGTTCAGCTGGTATTTATTTAATATAATCGCAGCCTATTAAACCTGAATTAAGTACAGAGTTAAGTGTCTCTGGGACACACAGCTGAAAGTGGTGCCAGGAACATTTTATGTTGCTTGAAACCCTTTGCGGAAAACTCCCACAAACACAGGCCTTGCAAAATTATCCTTTGTTTGACAGGGGAAACACAATCTGAGATTTTTAATTCTGACCTGAACTGCGGCAGAGTTATCGCAACTTTTACCTAGAGCAGGGCTTGGCGTAGGTGCATGATTTCAGTAGATCAAAAATACTCGACTGGCTTTTTGGAACCCTTCCTTTACAGATTTTGTGTGGTTTATTTTGCTTTATTTGCACATCTTTGCTCCCCTGATTGCCTGATCCTTATGCAGTTATTCACACCAGCACAAAGCCAGTCCAAAGTAAATGTAAAACGCTGCTGAATAAACACGGGATTTGCTCTGACCTGGCTGGGCTCACAAACGGGAGATGGGAATAAGGAGTGACTCTTGGAAATGTGAGGTTGGAGGACCCAAGGGGATGTATAATCCTCAGCTCCCAACAACTTCTCATTTTCTTTCTACCAGATTTGGGAGGTTTGTGCTCTGGCTCACGATCACACTCCTTGGTACCTGGGATGAAACTCCTGTTTGTCACTTGGTGAAACTGCTGCCATTGATGTTCTGGGTTTGGGTCAAGGCATTTATATTTTTGCTTACTTTACTCCTCTTCTTTCTCCCTTTTAGTTACAAGTGAAACCAAGCAAAGATGAAATGTCTTTCAAAATAAATATCCAGACCGAGTGCTGCATGAACTGCATATGGTGTGCGTTATAGCTTGCAAAGGGCAGACCCTCACTCATTAGCCCTCCAAGCCGGGGCTGTCTGTGGTATTTTACGTGCAGATTATTTGCGCTTCTTTTACCGGGCTTTGTGCCTTTCCCTGGCTTCCTGAGCCGGTATATCATTCCACCCTTCCCGGGGTGTGGGAGAGCTGATGGCAATTTGTTGTCCCCATCTGAGATGACTCCCCGGATAGCGGCAAATACAAATGGAGAAGAGGCGAGTGAACCCACGTGGGGTGTGATCCTGCCTCCCAAAGCCTCCCTGGCCTTGCAGCGGGAGCTGAGATGAGCCGGGATTGCGCTAAGGGGGCAGATCCCGGTTCCTGTGGAACCTGAATGCCTCTGTGTAATGAATGCTGCCGGCTGCGATCCCGGATCCCCTCCCTCTGGCTAATTAGGCTGTGTTTAACACCCAGACAAAACCCTGCTGCACCTGCACTGCTTTGGGAAGCACAATGCTGGGGCAGCCAACAAAGCGGCATGGCAGGGACCCCAACTCACTGAAAGCCCCGCCATCCCTTGCGAGCACTACTTTGAAAAAGGATGATAGAAAAGGGAGGGGAAGGAAAAGAAAAAAAAAAAAAAGAAAAAGAGAGGAGGAGGAGATTCACTCACTTGGACTTTTTCACTGTTGGAGAGAATGGGTGAAAGCCCCACAAAAGCGGCTTAATAAAGAGGAGAGGGAGAACAAGGCGAGAGGGGAAGCGCAGGGCAGGCTGAAAGGAAGGAGGGCTTTCCAGGTTGTATTGTCCCCTTTGCCCTCCAGAGATCCTTAGTCAACGCCTCAAAAGCCGTTGATGACATCAAGTTGATTGGTTTTGCCGCAGCCGGCTGGAGAATCGATGTGGCCATCTTCCACGTAGGACCCACTTGTTAGGAGGACAAAACGAGACTCATTCATGGGCACTACAAAGAGGCCAGCTCTGCTTTGATGTGGTGATGGATGGCCCCTTCACCTGTTTCTTCCCTTGAGAGGAACCGTGGGCTGCATTTTCATCCAGCTCCCTTGCCAAGTTCTTCCTAGAAATAGCTGCACTTCAGCAATAGGTGAAATTATTTCTTTTTGAAAAAATACCGAAATGTCTCTAATGAGAAGAATAGAAATAATTTTCTATCTCCTATCCAAGAAGGGTAGACATATTCCTCTCTGCCCAATACATGTATGGAAGGAGACCTTATGTAGAATTTGTGTTATTTTATGGCCATATTGGATGACCTTTAGAAGTCCACTTTTAGGACATGACTTTTAGAAGATGCTGCTGCTTTGCCATAAATAGGGGTTAAGTCTCAGATGTGCCACAGGAGGGAGATTCAGGTTCCCATGCTGACTGCTCTGCAGTGGATGGAAGTAGGAGAGAGCAAAGTGGGGTGCATTGCTCACAGTCCCCTGCAAGTCAACCTGAATTGCTATGATTTTTCGTGCGATAGGTAGGAGGGAAACCAGAGACAGGACAGTTAAATGACTTTCCTAGACATTGCTGAAAAAATAAATATTGAGGATGGCTATAGATCTCAGGACATTCTTATTTCCAGGCCAAAGTGGTCATATCTTTAGTCATCTTTTCTTATTATTATTTGTACAGGATGGAGAAAGTGGAGCCCAGGAAGCCCAGTTGGGGTCACAGGTCTGTTGTGTGAGGTGCTGTATTTCTCCTTGCCTGAGTTAGCACTCCCTGATCCAGAGCTTGGTGCAAAATTCCTGAGAGGGATTTTATCGGAGAGAGTCTGTCTGCTATGAATGAGCTCCCTGACTTAATGATCCACCTTTGCCTGTGCTTAGGAGGTCTGGGACACCCCAAGCACAGCCACATCACCTTCACAGCATCCCCAGAAACACCAAGGCATCAGGGACACGAGTGGGTTGTGTGTGACTGATGAGTTGCAGGATGACGCAGTGATGTCTGGCATCTGGGACTGCAGGACAAATGGTTAATTAGGAGATTGCTCATAAAAGCAGTAGTAACAGTCATTACAAGCTTCAGGCATAACATGGTAGACACCGAAACATGAGCAGAATACATTCAGGCTTAAATAAGAGAGTGATCAGAAGGTCAGTCTCAACAAGAATCCCTAGGAGTCTAATATGCTGGACATAAATTAGTATCATCAGTTCAAACACCTTGAAAATTGGAAGTAAATTACTTCAGACGTCTAAGACAGATGGTATTGATGCATCAGGCAGAGCCCCATCTCTCAGGGCAACACCGGTTCCTCCCTCTCCCCTGAGCTGGACCGCGGCAGTGAGATGGTGGGACTATTGCTTGATGACGATGTGAAATCCCTGAACCTTCTGGAACAACAGATGAGAGCAGAGGAAAAAAAAGAAAAAGGATTTGTGCCTGGGAACAGATGATTTTTCTGGAAGTATTGCTTCAGTTTCATCCAGAAGACAAGCAGCAGAGAGAAAAACTAGTTCACTAACCTAGTCTCCTGCTGCGTCCTTCTACAGTGATATAAATATGGCTGGAAAATGTCTGTACTGTTTATTACTTTGAAGTCAAATGTGCACCGGTTATTTTCAGAAACATGGGAGAAGAAATGCTTTCTGGCTGGCTCTGAGTTGTTAGGTCATCTGATAAATTTCCCTTTCCCTGTCCCCCTGCTTTTATATACATATGGAAATACAGACACGGATATTTTAATGTATATATTAAAACTAGACCAAACCTTGGTCTGCTGTTTGGAGATGTATGGCATAGAAATAAATCACTGAGGAGAGCAAGGAAGGAACTTGTCCTGCTCCCTGGCAGCTTTGTTGTGCTCAGGGCTGTACAACCGAGCAAGACACAGCTCCCGAAGGAGTGGGCAGGCAGGTGGATGCAGATCAAACCCTACGGGCAGAAAGACCATCCACAATTTTCCTGTGGGTTTGACAGGGGATTTAAACGTGTTTGGGGAGTAGCTGGAGGGGGCTCAGCTCAACACTGACAGCTTCAAGTGGGGAGATGACTCATGGCAAGGAGAGAGGAGAGGAGGGACAGTTTCTCCATTCCTCGGGGCTACATGGTTGAACAGGAGCTGCAGCCCTGGGGGACCCTGCAGAGGGGGCTGCTATGGAAGTGGTGGAGGAGAGGACATAGGGGGCAGCTCCCTGTCTTACCCAGCTGCCTGAAAGTTTCCCAGGGCATCAGCTGCCAACAGCCTACCAAGGTGAATCAAGACTTTAAAGAAACCACAAGGTTAAAGAAGATTATCACGCTCTTTTGTTTCCTGCATGTCAGGTTGCTGTTATTTGCTTTCTGACCCTTATGATTAGATAAAATATATAAATAAAAAAAAGACCTTGAAAAGGTGACTTAGGTCTACCCAGGCCCATCAAAAGTGGAGGTGCTGTTCTCACAAACAACGAGGTAGCAGACCTGGCACATAGCAGAAGACACCAGGGACTGATCCCCCACTTGATGCCACCAAGAGCAAACGAGTTTTGTATGGGAGCACCCCATGCTTTCCAAATTTCTGCCTTTCCCTCAGAAAGCTGGGATTGTCCTGTCTGTGACATGGGGACAAGGCTAATTGCAGATCTCAAATGCTGGAATGGCTATGCGCAAAGCTCCCTGAGAACATGGCCTGCTCATTACACTCATTAACATTGTCCGTGCTTTTCCAGACACGCAATGGATGGACAACCACATGGCCTCAAGAGGATTTTGTGCACAGAGCTGTGCCCTGATAGAAAGGAGAGCTGTAATGGGGGGAAGGGCAGGGCCTGGGGTTGTCTTAATTGAGTGTTAATGGGTCCCAACTGGGAGACAGGCTCAGCTGGGTGCCAATTACCCTAATTGATAAGAAGCTCTGATTGGATCCTTGGAGGAAGTGAGTTCCTCACTCAACTTACTAAAGGGAGGCTGGAAAAGGAAATAGCTGTTGCTTAAAAGGGGCAAGGTTTTGGTTATTGATTTTTTTTTTTTTTTTTTTTTTTTTGAGGCAGGGAGGGTCTGTCATTATGATTTGGAAATTTGTTGTGAAGCAAGCGGAAGGACTGAAAAACAAAACCAAAAGAGCTGTGTGGGGGAAAAATGAGGATGCGGTGGAGCAAACAAAAATGCTTGGAAGACGGTTTCCCAGAGCGTGTAGGAGAAGGGAGCCTTGCCAGGGCTTCCTGATGGGTTTCTGCTTGTTCAACTACTTGTAAAGAAAAACTAAAGCTGCTTCTGCTGTGGTGTATCCCCAGTGAAGGAGTGGGGCTGGGAGAGTGATGGGTGGAAGCCCCAGGCTATGGGGAAGGGGGAGCTGTGGCTCTGGCTCCCTGCTTGCTTGCAGCTGCAAGATGCAGAGCTGAGCTGTCTGGTTGGCTTGCAGGGGCTGGTGTGTGCTGGAAAGTGGGGTCCCCAGAGGCGTGCAGTAAGATACGGCTCATCCGTGTGTTAGGGTGATGCCTATTTGAGCTTGAGATAGCTCTATACTCACTGTCGTGTGAAGCATCAGGCTCTGTGTCAGTGCTGCATGGAGAAATGGGGCCAGGGAAAGCAGGGTGGTTTTTTTTTTCTATGTGTCTGTGTGAATGACAGGTTTTGACTTAAAATAAGACAGTTTCGTTCCTCCTGGGACTTAGGTATTACAGCTCTTGCACAGTTGGACTAGATGAACCTAAAGGGCATAGGCACTTTTGGTTGTCCTTGAGTCTGTCAAGAGTTAACCCTGGGCAAATAAGAAAGAAACTGAGGCACAGAGAGGTCATGCACCAAATGCAATTCAACAAGTCTAAATTAGCTCCATTCTGCCAGATAAATCAAGACTAACCACAAAAGCACATCTGCTGGTGGAGGCTCTTTGCTGTTTATTTTGCTGAAAATCCTAGAAATTCTTCCTTTGCTTGCCAAATTAATCTGCAACCCTGACTCCCTGTTGAGAGATGGTACCTTTGGTGTGTCAGTCAGAGCCCTTATATCCTTCCCCCAAAGGGGTTTTCCTTTCCTGTAGGAGGAAGGAGTGCAGCAGGCATTGTACAGTCTTACTGCAGTGCCAGGCACTGGTAATAACCTCATTAGAGGATCTCCTCTTCCTCTCCCTTTTTCTCTCTAGGACCATAAAGCACTTGCAGATGTGAAGGCAGCTTCCAAGCATGGCTCACCTGCTCTTTGCAGTGCTTGGTCTTGATGCAGCTCCAGGGAGCTCTTTAGAAAGCCCTTGTAAAAGTATCAAAGGGGTTGACTGGATGTTTTTGTTAGGGTGGATATATTGCCTCTGATTTGGTTTTCTGGCCTGGGCTTTGTTGCACTGTTAAAGCTTTATTCTTCTATGAGTAGCTAAGGTACCTGGGCAGACCAAAGGGCTAGTTTGCCCAGCACCCTGCCTCTGAGGCTGTACTTTCCTACTCATTAGTACTGGTTTTATGTGTTGGACCAGTCAGTGATACATCTGATCTGGATCATCTGTTGGCACGTACAGAACTTGTGCTGGTTTTACCCTTGTAGGCGTGGGAAGTAGCCACGTAGGGAGTTGGATGCTATTTAATGCAATACAGACACCTGATCTGTCAGAATTAATCTGCCAGTACTCTTGGAGCTGGAAAAATTATTTTTTTAATTGGTATGATGCTTTACACCTTTTTTATCATGTCTTTGAGCTATAACTGGGCACCAAATGTTGGATTTAATGTATTTTTTTTTTTGAATCACAGCCTTAGATGGTCAATATTAGATGCCTTTGGAAAGATGATCAGAAGGGGGCAAGCAAAGTGATTCACCTCATACTAATCTCTCAGCTGATGTTAACAAAACAAGACTGGCCATAACCATATGAATTTTATCTGCCTCTGCCGATGAAAAAGGAAAAGTACAACAGAGACATCAAGGAAACCAGCACAGTCTCAGCCCCGAGTGAGCACTGCTGACTTATCGGCTTTTAAATTGCTGACAAATGACAAGCTCCTGTAATGATCCAGTTCAGAGGGTACCTTCTTGGAGAAACACAGGGATGCTCCTGGCAGGGTCATTACTGGAAGTCGTTAATCACTGATTTGATATTCAAAGCTGATGGCGAAGTCAAAGCAGGTCAGCATGCTAATGGTCATCAGCGGTGGCAACGACCAATTTCCACAGAATTATTGTCAGTGCAGGCAGCAATAAGCAGCTCAGAAAAAGCAATCTTTTATTTTTAAATGGGAACCAGTATGGGGTGGGCTGGAGGGGCAGAATGAACCGCTGCCTGACAGGAGGCAGATTTGCTTCTAATTGGGAGAGGTGAGCAGTCAGAAGAGATGCAGCTGTAACTCCAGGGGCAAGCAACATTTCCCAGCTGAGACCATCTGCTGTCATTTTCAACTGAGAAATTAAAGGAGGTAATGCTTCTGGTTAGTGGGAGGGAGCTGGTGTGCACCACGGGTGAGCATTGGTTGGAGGGTGGTTTGTCCTAGGGACTGGAGAGCTGTCCTTCCTCAACTGCGTGCTCCAGCCTGGGAGCTGTGTGCTCCCAGTTTGAAGGTGGAAAACATACTAAGAGCTCTTGTCTGAGAGCACACTATCCAGGAAGACTGCAAAATGCCCTTTTGTATCCAGCACTGCCATTTTCTGACAGCCCTAAAGACACCCCAGGAACAACTGAGGCAGGTTCATGGTGTGTTTTCCCCCAGTGCCACGTGGTGATATGGAATTGGTGCTAACTGTTGGTTTGCCAACATGGACAATTTTTCTGTGGCCCCTCTTGTTTGTACCTGTTGGTTTCCTGCTCTGTTAAAGCAGTTGTGTCAGTTTTCCATGCATGTGAGTTTCAAGTTTGGTATTTTGTTTTGTTTTTAAACACCTTGATGAGTGGTTTTGCATGAAACATTTTCATTTCCTTTCTTTAAAAGAGAAGTGAGAGCAATGATTCTCACCAGGAGCCAGAAGTGGTGATGCCCAGTTATGGCTCAAGGCGATGAGGGGCTCTCCAATCTGCAGTTATTCCTGCACTCATGTCTGAGGAGCTGCTGTGTTAAATCAGAACAAAAAGACTGTCCCAGCCCTGTAAATCTCCCCATCTAACTCCATCCTGTTATCTCAAACATTTTATTTTGGGAAAGAAAGATTCCGGCATCATGTTAGGGATTCCTCATTACTCAGAATTATTGACTCGGGGTATGTGAATCTGAGACGTCTTGAAATTATTTCTCAACAAAAGCATAAGTGGTGGGAGAACAATACCTCTGGAAATGGAGAGGGCAGGACAACAAACGCTGTTTGATCACAGTGACCTTTGCTAAAGGCAGCTTTCCATCTGGGGATGAGGCAGGAGCTTCGTCACCCTTCCCTTCTCTGCCCCTGTGCTCGAGTGGCCTTTAGCTGGTGCGAGTTTTACTGAAATGGACACACATGTACTAGGAATTGGACTTGAGACCAGCAATTAATTTCACATAATACCTTTGTTGTCCCTGACTTGGACCAGATTTGAACTGGTGACCTGGAGATGAAAGTCACCATAGTCCCTTAATAGTCCCCCGAGGCAGGCAGGCAGCCTTCTTGCTGGCTGTGCTAAAAAAATCATGGCCAGGCTATTTCCCTGCCTCCCCTCAAGTTTAACCCTCTCCCACCCCCCTTCCTTCTCCCCACCTCCTCCAGCTCTCCTTTGCCTGCTGGGCATGACCAGGATAAAAAGAAGAGCAATGAGAGCCATATGTGAAGCCTTTTAACCCCTCTGCCATGGCCTGTGGTGAGCTTGGTTGAGGGGTGAATAGTCCTGGGGTCCTCTGGGTTGCTTGAGCCTCCAGATGTGGCTTTGAGGAGTCTGCACAAAGTGAAAATGTATTTGCTGGAAAAGAAATGGCAGTGTTTGGGGTAGAAGACCTGTAACTGGCATCCAGCTGTAGAACGCAAGGCTCTCCCTGGTTCCTTTCATTCTTCTGCTGGTGCTTGTACGGTCCTTACTCTGCTCTGGTCCCCTGCTTCTCCCCACGTGGTGGCAAAGGCTGGTAGGGTGAACTAGAAGGCAGATTCCCAGCACCTGTCATGTTTCAAGTCTGAGTGCAAACACAAGGAATTACCCATTCCCATAATGCATTCCTGTCCTTAATGTAGACTGGGAAAACCCCTCTGGCCTTGCAGGATCATCCGTTTTCCTGTTCTCCATGTTGCTGAGCCATGAAAGTGGAACTCTAGAAGCCAGTGTAATACTGTCGTGCCCTCTGGTGGGGAGGTAAATCGTGTGGGGCTGGGTTTCGCTCTTTCCTTAGCCAAGAACTTTATAGCTGGAGCTGTCTTGCCTCTGGGACCTTCAGAAACAGTGCTTGAAATGTATTTCTAAAAGGGGATTAGCCAAGCCCAAATGTGTTCCTGAGCGGAGCGGGCAGGGAGTGCTGGTTTGCATGTCCCTTACCTTGACTTGTCTTTGGCCAGTCTCCTTGCCTCCTCTTGGTGTCCCAGAGCTCCTTGTCTGACCCTCACTTTTCAGGGGAGAGGTGGGAGGGCGATGCCCTAACTGAAACCCGGGGTGGGTAAGGACCCAACGGAGACTGTTCCCATCTGATGGCCATGCAATTATTCTTGTGGAGTACCTGTAGCTGTCATCTTGTTCCCAGCAACGTCCAGGCCTCCTCTGGGATGAGAAATAGCCCCTCAGCACTGGTGGAGTGGACGTGCTTCCATTTGAGGTAAGGGTGCCGTGTTTCGGGCTGCATCCTCACCAGCAGCAGCTGGGTCTGCTTAGTGCCAAGCCTAGGCTGTGGTTGCATGGTGGGGAGGTGGAGTTCTCCGAGGTGTGTTTTATCCAACCCAAAATCCATGTGAGAGGAAGGAAAAGTGAACTATAGCCTATGAAAATATCACATTTTGGTGCTTCCAGGAAGTGTCTTGCTGTGGTCTGGAGAACACCAAGAAGTGACGGGCGTGCTTTGGCAGCAGAAGGCAGCAGTGAGGTTTCTGCTGCAGAAAACTCCCACCCTGGAATGCAAAAGGATTTTATTGGCACTAATAAATTAAACCTCATGTGTTGACTCTAAAAACGCAGTGGTAATGAACCAGCCTGGGTTTACAGATAAGGGGAACAGAGCACAAGAATTTTGTGCTCATTTATCTGAGGCTGCAGGACCATCCAGCAGTATGGATGGGGCGATAACTAGGAGACCATCTCTCTTGCACAAGGATCTCCTTCAGGATTTTGCTCCTCACCACAGCATACCCAAATATTCTCTTCTGAAATCTTCCCTCTGATTTTCATCTAGCAAAGCGTGGTGTACTTGTTAATTGTCTTTGACAGGTTCCTCAGACAACCAGTAGAGAAAACTTCTCTATCCAGAAGAATGCCTTTCTGCTGGGGGCGGGGGGGGGGATATGTTCTGGAAATTAAAAAAAAAAATGCAGAAAACTCCACACGTCCCACTCTGCCTTTTTCCTCCAGAGCTGTGGTTGCTCAGCAATCCCCCCTTCGAGGGCTGGTTGCCAGATTGGTGACATGAGTTTGTTAGGAGGGGGAACACGTTTCTGCAGGTCCCACGCTGAGGAGTGTGCAGGCAGGAGCTCTGGAAGGCCTTCCGTGTCTCCCCACCAGCTGATGAGGAAACAGGAGAGGCACCTTTTCCCCAGCTAATATTTTTCTTTTCCCTCTGTCCTCTCCCTCTTTCACAGATGTCTTAAAGGACCTTACAAAGTCTCTTGCATGTGGGCTCTTGGCCCTGCCGAAGCAGGAGCTGCCTGCAGGCAGAATAACCTCCTCTTGGACAGCTGGATGAAGACATCACTCGTCAGGCATCAGCCCTCTCCAGGTAACAAATCTCCTGTTCCTGCTTTGCAGGAATGTCTGCAGTCACACGCTCACACCTGAGGCTGTCAGCCTTCAAAGCCCCTTCTGCCCCACAGCCCCTGCTCTCCTGGGCTGACCCCCTCCAGCCCCCCCAGGGAGGAGGAGAGGTGCACACACACATCCAGCTTTGGTGTTTGGCCCTGTTGTAGCCTGAACAGGCTCCAGTCCCAGCCAAGCACCTCCTGGCTCTTGGGATGGTGAGGAAATCTCACTGCACAGGGCAAAAGGGAAGGGAACAAACTTCTTCCCTGATGGAAGGGGTAGTGAGGATCTGGTGCTGCCCTCCTCACCGAGCTGCAACCCCCTTCTTTCTGCCTTGTCCCATCCACCCACCCTGGCTGCTCCACCTAGCACCCATTGCTACCTGTGCCTTCTGATCTCCCCTACTATATAATAATACTGTTAATAATAATGATCACTTTACACTTATCTTTTTTTTTTTTTTTTACCCCCCTGAGGTCACAAAGTGAAATGGGAGAGCACGAGAAAGGATTTACGTGAATGTGAAGGACACTAGTTCAGGAGGTTGGTCCCGGTCAGTGAATTAGTGTCCCTTGGTGTCTTGCCACGGGGAGGTGATGAGATGACAACTCGGTCATCCTGCTGTCACGCAGGAGAAAAATGAAAGGGTATTGAGCAGCAGGAGTGAGGGCTGGCAGTCCTGAGAGGGACCATGCCTGCTGCATGTTGCATGACATGGAGATGGGACTGGCTATGATGACTATGTGGTCGTTTAGAAACAGGTTTGGGGTTTAGGTCCATGCCCAGGGGATTTTGGCAAGATCCTATCTGGGGATCAGGCAAGAAGATCGTATTCCCCTTGTGTAACAACATGAAGTGCAGTAACAAGGAGTATGTTTTTGCCTTAGAAATTGTGTTTCAGTAGATCAGATGATTGACTTGTTAAGCTTTCTGCTTTTCAGTAGGGTTTTCACTTTGTATGCTGTCAAAAGCCAATTTTTTTTTCGAGTACTGTATCTGCCTTGTGTGTTGCGCTGTACATGGGGAATGGGGTCTTTGAAACACTATTACATTTTTTGCTGGAGAAGCATCATCTCATTCGAACAACAGGAAATATTTCTGCAGTCCTGGCCATGTGTCCCAAAGCATGAATCGCTCCTAGCACATGGGAAAGGTGCTGAAAATAGCAGCATGCAGACCTTGGGGAGGAAAAAAAAATTAAAAAAAGTAAATGGACACATGGTAGGCACCAGGAGAGAGGCAGTGATGGAGCCCTTCCAGGGAAAACAACCCTCTGTTATGGGTCATGGAGTAAACACAGATGTCTTGAATTGTAAGTGGCTGGAGGAAGCAGAGCAGAGCCATCGCGTGGTTTGCCTTGTGGCAGGACTGCTGGGATAGTGACCACCATGGGAGACAGTAGAGCCCGACTTGGAAATTAGCTCTGGGGATGGCACAGAAGCCCTGCATGGGACTCGCCAATTGTTCTGGCTCCTCAGCTGCCCAGGAGCAGGTCCCAGGATGGCTTTCATCCTGTCCTACAGTCTGGGACCTCTCTGCCTCCACGTTTGCCTCTGTGCTTACTGGACAGAGAGGACTTTTGATTTTTGGCTTGAACTTTGGAGGAATTTATGGCACAGAAAAAAACCCCAAGAAGCTTGGCCAAAATCCTGCCTCATGAATGGTTTTATCAGACTGAATATTCAAAGCCTGATCTCCTATATGTCACCGGGAAATCCCACCTTTGCTCACAGCTTTAAGCCTGGAGAAAGAGGACTCTTAAAATAAATCCAACTCATGGTGAGTGAGAATTGGTAACGTGCCCTGAGAGGGGAAGACAAGAACTATCCTTTCCAGACAAACCTCTGGGCTTACCCCTGCTGTGGGAAAAATTGTTTATATTACAATTACTTAGACATGGAAAATAAAAGGAAGGGAAAAGTCAATGATGATTTAAAAAATAAGGATGAAGCAGTGACAAAGAGCTGATCCACTTTGTCATTTCTGGGTGAGCAGTCGGGGAGGAGCACCATGATGAGGTGTGTAAGTCCCTCCTGAGCTCCCAGCTCTGAGGGCTTGGTCAGCTGAAGACTGTCCAGCCCTTTCCACCAGTTCTCAGTTCATATTGCTCCCATCCTTTTAGTGACTGAAAAAGAAGGGGAAAAACGCAGCTTGAAAAAAAAAAAAAAAAGGTGGGAGATATTACAAGGGCATCATCCTTTTGTTAAGCCTGCGCTTGGACATCTCTTGGCAAGGTTTCCTTTGGAAGCTGGATTTGACTGTGTATTCTTCATGGAAGGGAAACAAGAGCTGCAGCTGCAGAAGTGCTGTGCAATGAGACACGGAGCAGCTCAGCTCACTGCAGGGAAAAGGGACCTGGATTCTGACCTCACCCGGGCTGCAAGCAGTTGCAGGAGGAATAAAAAGTACATCTGGGCTTATTGCCATGAATAATATGATGTCTTTACATCCTGACCTAATTGTATTAATTCTTCATGGCCAATATCATATGGAAGTGGCTGATTAGTACCTAGCAATGAGAGTGGTATTGGCCATCTGGTGCGCTGGGAAGAAAAAAAATCATCAAGATGAAACAAAACTGAAAAACGTAAGTCTTTCAAATAATGAATTAGCCGGATTCATTAAATTTCAGTTCAGATTTATCTCTGCTGACACTTGCGTGTGGGCAGTGGCTGCATGGCTGTATCTGGGAGGAAAGTGGCTGACCGTGCAGTGAATTGGGGTTGTTTTGCAAGCAAGGCTCCCTAAGAAACAGTGGTGTCAGCTCTGTTTCATCTGACTTACCATCAGTTTTTTCCCTTGCTCTGGGCAACCCTGTGTTAAGTTTCTGTGAGTCCTTACCCAGGGAGTTCAGCTTGTTTACAGGCAAAATTAATTGAAGTCAACTTCTTTTTCCTTCCATGAGTTAAAGCAGACAGGGAAACGGATCTTTTTTTCTTATGTCTTCCCTAAGCTTGGAAAAGGCATCTGAGCCTGGTCTGGCAAGGCAGTCCTATAAATCCTTTCCTTTAAACTCTGCTCACATCTGGCTGCACAATGACAGGCAGCTCAGAGACAAAAGACCTGTCTGTGCTTTTGCTCTTGTTGATTTCTTTTTTTTTTTTTTTCTTTTCTCTTCCCCGCAGTCCTGAGAGAAGGTGGTATGAGGGAATGGTACTCGCCATCGACCTGAGGAACACTGCAGCTTCTCCTGGGGTTTGGCAGCAAAGATGTCTCATGGGATCTAGTAAGGCTGAGGGTCCTCTTCTGGAGCATGCACACTCACTGAGATTTGGCTTCAGATGCTACAATATTGGGATTCTTTCTGAAGAATTTTTTATATATATTTTTGTTGTTGTTGTTGGAAATAGCCAGGAGGAGCCCAGCTTGGTTTGGAAAACAGGGTGGGAAGCTTGAAATGAGTACTAGAGGGCTCCAGGGGGATGACAAAGTGGCTGGGTTCCTTGGATGGGTGGGGAAGAGTGGTCAGGGAACCTGGGTTTGAGTCAGTGGTTTCCATCTGTGTAAGGGTTGGCCAGAGGTGAGCTTGAGCTTGCTCATCAGCCAAATGTCCTTGCTGGACTGGCCACTCATGAAAGACCTGGGTGTGCCAAAAGTTTGCTGTGCTCTGCAGCCCTTCCTCCTGGAAGGTTTTGAGGAAAAGGTTTTGTTTCTTTTTTCTCACAGGGACTTTCCTGCACAGCACCTGTGCGGGCTGAAAACAAGTGAGTTTGGATGGTAGGGCACTGGAATGGGTGATGGGAAGGGGATGAGACCTCTTGGCTGGTAGAGACCGTGTCTGTGTGCTTGCACCCCAGAGCTTGGCTAATTCTGTGCTAAATCTCCGGAGTCAAGGAGGTATTGAAAGCGACTTCAAGGATGGTAAAAAGTGGTGGATAAATTTCTCGAGCAATTGAAGTATTTAAGGAGAGCTCGTAGAGCTTCACTTCAACAGCATGCGCTGCTATAGACTAGGTTTAGGTTCAAATGTACAGACTATTACTCCTGTGGTTCTGACTGTTGGTCAGGTGATGCACCCCTGTGTTGGGGTGCTGCAACACTCATGCAATGGTCTGAAAGTTCAGTGCTGCTGTTGTGATGCTGCTAAGAAGGGAATGGGCCAAAGCAGACACACCATGAGGGCTGGTTCTCACCTCTTGGAGGGGGTCGTGTGTGGGTGTTCCTTCTGAGAGGCATCAAAATGGAAGGTTTGGGGCAGTCCATTTATGCTTTACCAAAAAAGTCACCATAATAAGCATTATTAAGAATCACTACAAGTTGCTGTTGAGTTGCAGAAGACAAACATTTAGGGAAATATCTTTCCTCCCTTCCCCAGACTCAGCTTCAGTCCCCACTTCTCCTCCCTCCTCCCTAGTCTCACCTCCCTGGCAGCACCAAAGACTCCCCTAGGTGGCTGCAGTTTTGGGGTGCAATGGGTTGTTTTCCATGGGTTTAAGAGTGTTTGGGAAGAGGCAATGTTTGGCCTGGGGTGGTTCACAGCCTCCACACACAGAGGACACCCTGCAGCCCCAAACCCTGCTGTTCATGCTTGATGCTTCATCACGTGTGGGCATCATCTCCAGCTGCAGACTGAAGGAGTTCTCTCTGATAACAAAAATGCTCTTCAGACAAAGAAACACGATGTTCAGAGAGAAGCAGGAGTGTGAAGTTACCCACTGAGCAAGGGCAGCACCGTGAACCTACGTGAGAGCCCCGATCCCGTGATCCCAGGTTATGGGGAGGAACTGAGTGCTTTTGTCTTTATTCTCTGTTTACTACGTGCCTAATGAACTCTGGTTTTGCTTTTAATTTAAGCCTGCCCTTCTTCCTCCCTCACCAGTAATTAATGATCAACACCGTAATCCAGCCTGATTGCTCGACAGACCAGGAGTGCTCTATAACCACGGCCTTTTTTAACAGGCTCCTTATTAAGTGGACTCGCTGGGTAAACAAGTTGGGGGAAGGCTGCTGCAGAGTAATATATTTTCCAAACACTCCAGAGTTGCCAAAGCTGTGGACCAAAGTGTGTGTATTGTGTGTGTGTTCAGAGCCACGAGAGAGAGTCGTTTGTCACTGGCTTTAGTGACAGATGCTCTTAATTGTCCACGCCTTTCTCTGAAGGATGAGTCATGGTCATGCTGGGAGAGCAGCAAGGGTTTTTCTTCCTCTGGTTTCAGAATAACTGTAAGCAGTAGATGTATAGGCTTATTGCAAAAAGCCCAAAATTTGTGATATTCATGGAGAATTCAGATTCCCAGGATGCAACCGGCGCCTTGTATCCCCTATTGATTGTTGGACTTGATGGTCTTAAAGGTATTTTCCAACTTAAACAACTCTATTTAAGCAGGTGCTGGAAGATCCAACCTGCTGATAATTGTGGGATGAAGGCTGTGCCATGGGCTGGGACTGTCCAAACATCCTCCCCCCTTCCCAGTCCTGCTCCACCTTGACTAGATGGAGTCTTTCCCTGGATTTATTTCCCTTGGGATTACGATGATGGATTTCAGACCCCTACTGTAGGTATCAAGCTGTTTGCAGGGAAGTGTTTCATGGCTGTGGCTGCTGATGGCTGCAGTGAGCTTGGGGTGCGGTGACCCCAGAGCGTGTCTCTCTTGGACTGCAGGCTTTGCTCTTCTCAAAGGTGCAGGGCTGCTGCTGGAAATTGTGCTGTTGAGCGCTGAAAGGTGGCTGTCAGGCCGTGAGCAGCTAAGAGTTGGACTGGGGCTTTCCTATTTATTTTACTTTAAGATGCAAACGACAGTCGGGCGGGAACCACTTTTGATCATTCACAAAATCTGGCTGGGTTTTGCAGCAGTGACCTGGGGGTCAAAGGCTTTGTGCCCTCTTCAGTCCCCACAGAATTGAGCCTATTGTTGTCCACGAACTGCAGGTACAGCCTGGCTTTCAGCCAGTGCTTGCTTTTGAAGCCTAGTAAGCAGTTTCTGAGTGTCCCCTCATTGTCACGCTTCGGCTTTTCACTCCGTATTTGCAAGGCTAAAAAAGTGGGATGGGAACCAGCAAGCCAGGCAGGCTGTGATGGGCCAGAGATGGACTCCTTCATCCCTCCTTCATCCCTTATTTCCAAATTGCTGTGACTTGGGTAAAGCTCTACCTAATGGTAGATCTGATCAGCCCACCATCTCCTGCAGCCTGTCTTGGAGATCATCTCATGAAATACATACCGCGGGTCCTCCCCATCTCCTGCCAACCTGTGTCTTGTGTAGCTCCTGTGTATGAACCTCTGCTTTCATGCCCTGGGGAAACATCTTTGTGATAACATGCCCGAAGGTGGATGGTATGTTGAGGCCAAACTAGTATGGTATTCCCTTTTTTTTTTGGATGGACGGTGTGATATAATGAGCAGTTAGGTGGTGTCTCTGCTTTCAGTGACAGGACAAGCATTTTTCTCTGGGATCACTCCATTTTCCAGAGAAGTGATTCTCCCTATATTTCTCCCATGGACTCCTGATGTTTGTTCATTACTAATGTAAAAATAAACAGCATCTTGCTTGAAAGCAAACCTTTGCCAGCTGATTACGGGAAACCGAAAATATACTGAACTCCAATTCATCAGGGCATGATAGGATTTGATCCTTTTATAACTGTTATGTGGGTGACTGATAATGTTACTAATAATAATATCATGTGATTAATATGACACGTAAGTTATAATTAATAACAACATTCCATGGGGTGGGAAGGGTGAATTCAGCCAGACACCTTTCCCTCCCCATCCCCATCTGAAACAACATGTCTGTGGCAATAAAGCAAGTGTTAAAAGTACACCTGGCACGGCGTATAATAAATGCTACAGAATGAATCACAAATAAAGAAAACAAGCTTCCATTGATGAAAAAAATAAGAGAAAGATAATCAGCGAGTGACATCAGTTGCAACTGACGGCACTGTGCAAATATGCATTTATATGCAAGCAATTTGCTTAGCATCGATGGTATCTGTTATGAGGTAAAACCAGCCTGGTGCACTGTGGGAAGGTCCACGAAAATCGCAACAGGGCCAGCATTTGCTAACCTGATTTAGGGCTTCACTGAACTATGGATTGTCCCTGCAACCGCTTGGCCTCTGGGGAACTGGAATGGTTTCTGCTACCTGCATTTTCCATGCGTTCGCTATAGCTGTGACCAAGGTAGAGATAACTCCCACCTCCAGCGATCAGCAGACTAGGCAAATATATAATTGCATTTATTTGATTTAAAAATAATAAAAAAAAAAACCAAGCAAAATATCTTATACCAACATTCATACATGTTTGTTCATTTGTTCCAATGTTAGCAGGACACAAACATATTGTTTTCAAAATATTCTTAATCCTCTCCAGCAGTTTTACTGCTTCCAAATATGTTCTGTGCCCCAGCTCAGCAGTAGGTAGTTATTTAAAACAATACATTTCTCTTACGTGCAGTGCTTTCTCAGAGGTCTTGGCTTGTTCAGACTTTAACTAGGCTTTTGCATGCAAATTTAATGTGTCATTGTGGCATACTTAGGAATAATTAATATGGAAGGGTTACTTGTAAATTAGTACTGGGGACAGATTTGTGAACCCAACCCCAGCAGTGTTTTTCCTTTAAGACCTGGAGCTGATGACAGGTTTGATGTGAGAGTGTCAAGTGACATTTACTAGCCAGGAGTATTTATATTTTGGATGTGTGTGTGGTGGGAGATTTTTTTTTTTTTTTCCCCCTTCACTTTTTTCTGTACCCAAATTTTGCAGCTGTGCTTTGATTTACATGAGGCGGACAAAGTTGCAAGTTTACAGAGTTCCAGTTTCTTCCCTCATTAGAAACCAGAATGGCAATTCCAGCAACCCCCCGGGAAAGGGGCTGCGATATTTTACCTCCAACACGAAGACAGCTGGACTTATCTATCTCATGAAATCTTGGCTAAGACACGGTGAATATAGATGCATCTGCTACAGCATGAGGCTTTTCCCTGTGAAAAGTCATACAAGGCTGTAAACACTTGTGGGGTGCAAGAGCCAGCTCTTTTGCTGCCCAGAAAAGCTGATTCCTTAATAGCTGCAGCACCTTTCAGAAAGCACAGTGGAAAATATTTGGGAGTTTTTTGGTAAAATGTAAACTAACTAACTAAATTGAAGAGCTGCAAATTCTATCTTAAAAGCTTGGAGGGGAGGGATGCCCTCCTGTTTCAGGATGCAAACTGGCTTGTTACAGAAGGGAACTGGGAACAAGCCTTCCCCTGAAACAGCTGGGGCTGGTCCCCATCGGAGTCAGGATGCGGGGCCAGATGGTCTGATCTCCTTTGACAATTCTATTTTTTATTTACATGAAAACACACTTTTAGTTGGAGAAAAAAAAAGTAGCCAATTCTGCTGTGAACAAATATAATGAAAAATTTCTCCATTCTGAGAAGTTCGCTGCCTGTCTGTCATATCCCTGGGATTATCAAACAAGGAGCAAGCAGATCAAGAAGAAAAAGCATCAGCTCTTTTTTTTGGCTTTCAGGGACCAGCAGAAATACAAAAAAAAATGCTGGTGGTGGATATATCGACCTGTTTTCATTATAACTTCAGTGTTTCTTTCAGCTGAAAGAAGATATGATATGTCTTGATTAAATGAAATGTCATCTGAGTGTTGAATTAATTACGTAGAACATGGGCAAGGGCTTGGTATTGTATTAATTTGGATGCTCTGGAGAAAACATCAATAGGCTGTTTGCAAATGATAACTTTATACTCTGTCATCTTCTATGTAGGGATCTTCCAGCTCTTTGCAAACAGTGATGTATTAAGCTTGGTAGAGGTAGGAAAGCATTAAAATTTCTCTTTTGTACAAGCTACAGTAGCACTAAGAAAACTTTCAGGCTTTTCCTGTGCAGTTCAAAGGCAATGGGAGTTTGATATGCAAAGGTGTGTAGGACTGGACCCTAAATAAACCATTAAAAGCTTTTCTGGTGCCTCAGTCTACTGAGTTGCACAGGATCTGCAGAAAAGCTGGTAGAACACCAGATTTCCATGACTTTCAGTACTGAAGTTTTTTAAATAGTATTAAGTTGTTCCCTGCCTGGTGGTTCGTTAAGAACCAGACACGCCAAGGTTTGGCAAAGATCAAGATCATTTTTACAAGCCCAGGTTGACTCAAGTGAGTTGTCACATACTGCTTTCCGGGAAAAGGCAATTATAACTCAGGAGGTTCTGATTTGGAAATTATTTTGGCAGATACCTTCTTTTAAAATGGATTTATGCATGCTAAAGCAGTAGTGAAGATGAGGTGATGGGCAAGGTGAATCAAAGCAAAAGTCTGTTTGAGTGGGGTCACTCTGCTTTATTTCAGAGAGGTGCTAAAAGCAAATTTGAAGATATTCCCTGAGTTGGCACCACGTTTAAAAGGTCATGTAGGGCTTGAGGAGGGGCTGAATCTAACTCCTGGAACTGTGTAAAAGTGCTTGAAACCTGCCTTTTGGAAAGAGCACGTGGGCAGAGATGTAATGACTAATCTACCCACAGCATCTCATCCCTTGTTTGGGTTCTAATAGGGGCAAGGCAGGGTAATTGTGCGGGTTCACTGCCTGCTCAACCCTTCACCTTCTCCTAAAGATGGCCAAGGCAGATTCTGTTACGTATCGAAGCACAGAGCCCTCCCCAGCCAGGTAGCATATATAAATAGCAGGAATCATTACTGGCAATTGTTGTGTGAGATTTTATAGCGCAGATGTAGTTTTATGGTTATGATTTATTTTTACGGTTCGTTGGATCATGGCCCCCGATTTACTTCATAGCTTTCCAATGTCAACAATTATCAGGCAGCTGCTAATTGGGGCTGGATCAGGATCAGCAGCCTACCGCTGAAAATCTCCATGGGTGACATCTCTGACACCCTCGAAATCAATGGCAACAAGCCCGATGACACCGAGAAAGCCAGAAACTTCCCTGCTCCCCTGTGCCCATCTCCGATGACAGGTCTGCAGAACTCAGAACGAATCCTGATTTCCATCCTGATAAAAGCTAATGAAGCATGGAGGAGCATCATTAAGCCATAAGCAGATTTTGCCTTAGTGTCTGGATGCAAGGGGGGAATCAGAGGAGACTTTTTTTGTGTGCCAGTGGTTGTATAACTGAGTGGGATAGCGTTCTGGAGAATTCAACCTGTGGATAAGCATGAGAGAAAGATAAAAGGGAAGAAGGAAGAATTATGGCATCATTAGAAAAAATGGAAAAAGAGTGAAAGCGTTAACTTTTTTGACAACATTTCGTAAATTTCAAATTCCTGAAAAAGTAGCAAAAATTTGAAAATAAAATGTAGACTCGCCATAATTTGTTTCCAAAAAACCACCCCAATGGCACCAACAATCTCAGGTGTGACTTTTGGTCTCAAAATCTTTTTGAGCCTTTAGTTAAACTCAGTTGTTCTATGCGTCTTCTACAGGGCAAAATACTAAACAACGGTGTTCCCCACCTGCTCTAACAGCGGCAGAGACCAACGTGAGCTGTGTGGCCCTTGAATGTCCCCGTTGCCACCTGTCCCGTGGCTCTCAGGAGGCAGAGCCTGCAACCCTCGTGACAGCTGTAGTGTAGGAGGGGCAGGAGGTGGGTACGTCCAACCTGTCTCTTCTGCAGGCTTAGATGGCAGATCACGGTAATCGCTCTGAGCTGCGCAAACAATGGACATATGTGCGCTCAGGACAATTTGAAAACATGGATTTGATAGATTTTTAAAAATCTAAGATGCTCTTGGTGGTGTTTTTCTGTCTGAGAAACCACTAAATCTGTCATGCTCCGCTTGTGTGCCATGCAGGGAGGTTGCAAACACCCCAGAACTGATTCCCCCAGCCGTATATTTCACCTTCCTTTTGATTGCTCTGTCATTTAAAGACTTTAGATAATAGGGCATTATTCTCAGAATTGCTATTATATTTTATTAATAGGATGGGGGGAAATTTATTGTCACAAACTCTGAAAGGTTTGCACTTGGAGCACTCACAGCTCTTGAAAAGGGGAATTCATTTAGCTGCCTCGTTTGATGGATGTAGACGCTCATCTCTTCATCCTTACTTTTCCAGGTCCTACCAGCATTTGCAGCCCATGGGGGCAGGTCCCCTTCAGCATCGGTGGCAGGAGCAGCACTTTGGTCTCCAGGTCTTCAGACATCGTCCAGAGCTGATCCTCCGCCAGCCGCCGTGGTGGGTTGTAGTGGTGGAGGCTGGGTTAGTGCTGGTGGCTGGAGCCCAGAAGATCTGAGTTTTCCTCTCCCATCTGCGTGTGTGGGTGTGTGTACACGTACGTACAGCCAGAACAAGTCTGTTCCTGTTTGGGAGATCAGTGTCAAAAGTATATTTTGTAAGAGCTGGCCAGGCTCCTGTTTCCACATTACTAACCAAAAGCAGTTAGCTGGTTTTTTTGGGGGCCTCTGCTTTCCCAAATCAGTGCACGGCTCCGTCTCTTCCTTTAGAAAAGGCAAGGGAAGGACGTGCTCCAGAGCTCCTTATTACAAGAAAGTCTCTCCGTGAAGGTTCCTTAGCAGTTTGTCTGGGTTCGGTGGGGGTGGGTATGACAGTGTGGACAATTTGTGACTGCAGCAGTAAGGGAAAGAAAAACCCGTGCTGGGGGATGGGGACCAAGTTGCAGAAAGGTTTCTGCTCCCCTGGTGCTTACAAGAAAGGAGCAAGTACAGACATGTGGGACCTAGCTGTGTCTCTCCCTTTGTCTCTACAAATTGTACCTTCTCCAACGCTCCAGATGCTTAGAGCAAGGAGGGTTCTTTTTTTACCCCGAAGTGCCTGAACACCTGAGGCTGAAATTCCTGTTCTCCCTTCTGCCTTCCCTTCACCGTGCTGGGTGTCTCCTTCATTCATTAGCCTTGGCAGGGGGTAAGCCACTAATTGCAGTGTCCTGCGAGCGCCCATAATTTTGTTCAGTGAAAAGCATCGTCTGCAGGTATTTTAAGCATCGCTATGCAGCTGGGGATGGGGAAAGGGGTAAGGTGTGTCGGATGGAAGTGGCTTTGCTCACCCCTTGGTGGCTGCGGGCAGGTCAGTGGCTGGCCTGCCTCTGCTAGCAGGAGGAAGAGGAGGGGGGGAAGGAAGGAGGGAGAGCACAGCTTGCTCCAATCAGTGCGTTAACCCATCCCGCTGCCTCTCGAGTTTAGCATCTGGAGGGGGGGGGCAAACAGCAAGAGGTGGCCCTCAGGGGAAATAAGACACCTGTGTGGGAATCAGCTTTTACTTACTAGCCGTTGCCTGACTGTTGGGTGTTTTTGTTTTTTTTTTTTCTCCTTTGACACATTTTTCTCTAGCTCCTTTTTCTGTCAGACCCAGAAAAAATGGTATTTAATTTGCAGATACAGCCCACAGCTGGAATAAATGTACGCATACCTGCACCTTCGACTGGCTTTAGGTATTTGTCGGGGGGAGCAAAAGTGCTTCCATATTCTTGGATGAGGGTTGTGCATTTTATGCAAAGGAGGAATATAAATTCATAGCTACCTATTACAGAAGTAGCAGCTGGTCTTATTAGACTTGCTTGTATCCTAACTGATCTATTGTAGTGACAAAAGCGCTGTTTTATGGTCTGAAAGAGGATGGTCTGTGACAGCTGGGGCACACAGGGGGCTCTGTGAATCCCCCATGGCCAAGCTTGGTAGTGGTGGGTGCTGGACAATAACTGTCCCGAGAGCCAGCCTGTGCACGGAGCTACTGGGGATCCTGCCTTTAGCTTATTAATGCAAAGACCTCACACTCATAAACCAACACTGACAAATTGATGTCCCACATGGAAAGATGTGAAGATGATCTTTCCTGGAAGAAATGCTCCCAAATATTCTTATTGATGGAGCTGGAAATAGAAATGGGAATTATTGACTCCCTGTTCAATCTGTAGCCAACAGATTCAACTATTGAAAGAAATCAATTGGGAAGTCAGTGGGTGCTTTATGATATTTTAGTGGTTCATTTCCAACATTTCTAGTCATACCCTTTCAAATATCAAGCGTCCAAAAAATCCTTGATTGGCTACAAAGAGTATGGTCTGTTTTTCAGAGCTGTTGAGATGCTGAGAACATATTGAAAATGAAAACAGGGATGTTAGATGCCCAAATATGTACTCAGGAGCCCAGGTTGAAGCACCTGGGTTTGCATGCTTTGTTTCTACTATCTGCACCTTTCAAAAGCAGAAACCAACTACTGTGTTGCTCCCTACTTATCATTAATCCAAACAATTTGAAGAGAGTTCATTTTGTTATAAATCAGCCAGTTAATTCTGTTTGTTAATTCACTTTGCTGCAAATTATCAGGCTATAGAAATTTTCTGTACATTAACACCACAAATCTTGCTTTGGCACTGTGGTTTTCAGAGCAATCCACAGCTAGCTGGAGTCAGATTTGTTAATATTTTCCTTTTTGATTTTTTTTCTCATTAAGTCCAGTTCTCATGCATCTTCTTCTGTCTCTTTGCTGGCTACAGAATCCTTAAGGTCCTGTCAATTCTGGGGATGGGGCTCAAAAGGTCTTTGGGGAGAGCTGCTTTGCATCCTGAACTCAGGAGCAAGTGTTACAGGTCCCAATTTGCAAACAAGGAACTGCTGACACTAATTATTTTTTGTTGTTGCTTATCTATCTCTTGATAATTACTGCAATCCAATTAAAATCATTGTTCCTTGCAGGTGGCATACTCCATTTCAATTTCAGGAGACATAAACAACAGCAGCTTGTGGAGCAGATCCTTCTGCAATGGGAAAATTCACTTCTGTTTAAAAAATAAGATAAAAAAGTAGGAAAAAAAACCCGAACGCAGATCCTATGGAGTAATCACAAGCCTCTAGCAGTGGAGATTTAAGACAGTAAATACTGTAAACTTTCTAGGAATGCTTATGTTGTGACTCGCTTTTTGATGGTATGGATGAATGTCATGAACTATCAAAAATTTCTAAGAAAATTCTCAAGAGAAAGCACATCTATGCATGCCGGGACAAAATGTGTTTTAGAAAAAAATATATTTAAAAAAAAATAAATAAATCACCATCAGCTTTCAAGTGGTTCCTGAGAAAATTATCTTTAAGTGACTGTGGGAAATTGGCATAATGATTTAAAGCCGGACTGGAAAGTCACAGACTACATGTGGGTCCTAACAGTGAAATTAGAAGTAACGTATACGCTGAGCTATGAGACAGATATTGCTCTAATGAAAGGCATAACGGTGACATTGCATGAACTTAATATTTAGCCAATGACGTTTACACTTCGCGAGAGCCCAGGGGAGGCAATTAGGAGGGCTGTAGAAGGAGGGAATAATTTTACCTGTCACATTTCTAAGCGGGCAGCTCTTTGTATATGTGTGCCTCTGTTTGCATATTTGTATGTCTATGAAAGATCCAGAAACTAATGAAATAGAGGGGCTTGGTGGGGACTGTCAAGCCTGTGGTTAGAGGTGGGGAAGGAGCTATTTCTAAAGCCACAAGATTTATTTGTGAAACTGGTGGGTAGGTGGGGGGTGAAGTTAGCAGACTTTAGCCTTCAGGGCTTTCATCTGCTTTATATTCAGGTGGAAAAATTGCTAATTGTAACAGCAGGCAGGTAAGTTACCCGTGTGCATCTTACAGATGACTTAATTAAATTTTTATTTAAAATTTGTTTTCTGATTTTTTTTTTCCCTCTTATTTCTCAGAATGTGACTGGGGGGGTAGGTGGAGGAGGCTCCAAATTCAGCACTTGCAGCTCATGCGTCTCCAAATGGCATGGTTCTGCCCAGAGTTACCCAGGCAAGCCAGAGCTTTCCTTCTGGGATGGGAAATTAGGTGACTCTAAGCTGGTGCGAAGAGCTGTACAAAAATGGCCCGTTCTCCGGGAACTGGCAAATACCAGAACTGCAGCGCAACACACGCTCCTGTGCTTGCTGGAAGGTTTGGCTGAAGTCTGATCTCAAGTTCGTGGTCATTTTCATCTCTGTTGGTTTTGGGAGGTGTAGATCTGCAGTATTTCATGCCCGAGGCAAATAAAGCTGGTGAGGGACAACAAGGGCACAGAGCACCAAAATGCCAAATCCAAGAAGTCATTTCAGTGTCAAGTTTTTAGTGATTTTCCATTCTCTCTGAGATGTTTTCAGGGTAATTTTTTCGTTCAGTTGTTTTTTTCTCCCCAGACAAACCTTCTGCCCCATCTCAATGCTCATTGAGGCATCTCCAAGTTCCTTGCTGTGGAAGAGGGTGCTGGGAACACCACCATGGACATAACCAAAACTTTCTCGTCACCATGCAGTTGCCTGTGCCCAACTGGCCTGAACCATCTGAGGTCCCCACCTTACCTGCTGGATGGTGCAGCTGAGGCCAACCCTTACCACAGGCACTGGGAGGGGTTTCAAAGTAGAGGGCAAACATCTCAGGAACTTGGCTCTGGTGCCCTGAAACAAAGAGCAGTGATGGGTCCAGGTATCTGAGGTACCTGTCCTGCCTCTGCCAGAAGTTATCAGCCTTTATCCATTGGTAGTGTGAATACATGGATCAACTGCTGCAGCAGAGCAAACTCATCACCAAACAGTGATTTGAGCTAAAACAAAACTGACTTTAAACACCGCTGTGATTCTGAGGCAGTTATTTTGGAGGGGAATATGTATGAACTAGAGCTTAATAACTTGGCTTGAGCCAAGGGTAGAGAAGGTGCCTCACTTAGCCTGAGGAATGCTTTTGACAGAGAGACGTTGATGCTGGGACCAAGATGTCTTTCCTGCACATTGAAAGATTTCACTGAAGTCCAACTGCTGTAGGAACAGCAGCTTCTCTCTCGATCATGTTTTTGGTTTTAAGACCCATTTCTAGTCCAGCAATGAGGAGAAAACCCAAAGTTCATTCAAATGAGCTTTGGAATGGAAAAAGTCATGTTAAATCTACACCAATTTCATGGTCTTGTCTGTGTGGGTCATGACTTTTTAAAGACCAGGGACTGACAATCACGAATCACATGGGGTTGGAAGGGACCTCTGGAGATCACCTAGTCCAACCCCCCTGCCAAAGCAGGTCCACCCAGAGCAGGTTGCAGAGGAACATGTCCAGGTGGGTTTTGAATGTCACCAGAGAAGGAGATTCCACCACCTCCCTGGACAGCTTATTCCAGTGCTCTGCCACCCTCAAAGTAAAGAAATTCCTCCTCATGTTTAGGTGGAACGTCTTACATTCAATTTTGTGCATGTTTCCTCTTGTCCTGTCTCTGGGAACCACTGAAAAAAGACCAGCCCCATCCTCTTGACACCTACCTTTTAAATGTTTATAAGCATTGATCAGATCCCCCCTCAGCCTTCTCTTCTTCAGACTAAAAAGACACAAGTCCCTCAGCCTTTCCTTGTAAGAGAGATGCTCCAGGCCCCTCATCATCTTTGTAGCCCTCTGCTGTCCCCTCTCCAGCAGTTTCCTCTCCTTCTTGAACTGGGGAGCCCAGAACTGGACACAGTACTCCAGTACTGCCACTGTGGCCAACGTTGTGTTACCAAGGCTCGGCACTTATCTGTTTGTGGAAAGGTGATGGTGGGGAGGGGCTCGTGGTGTTATTTTTCCAAGGGCCTGATAGTTTCACTACCTAATTTGGGAAGCGGGACTATCTCCGACTGACTCTTATCGCCCTTTCAGCGCGGCAGATAGCAGCCAGCGCATTACTCACTGTTACCCCGCAGATATCTGTTTTCTGAGTATGTGTTAGAAAATGTGGCAGCCAAAATGGTGAAACCTCTCAGCACCCGGCATGGGGAGGTGGCTTTAGCCCCACTGGGGAAGAGGTGGATGGATGTGCCCTTGTCACCTGCCGCAGAGGTTGCAAGAGCCTCATTGGCTCTGCTCTGTTGTCTCTCAATTAGTCACTTCTCCAGGGGGTTAAAGGGTGGGGAGGGGAATAAACTGTAAATTCTTATGAGGAGAGGCTGAGGGAGCTGGGGTTGTTCAGTCTAGAGAAGAGGAGGCTGAGGGGAGACCTTATTGCTCTCTACAACTACCTGAAAGGAGGGTGTAGCAAGGCAGGGGTCGGTCTCTTCTCCCGTCACAGGCAATAGGACACGAGGAAATGGCTTCAAGTTGTGCCAGGGGAGGTTCAGGTTGGATATTAGGAAAAAATTCTTCATCGAAAGGGTTATCAAGCATTGGAATGGGCTGCTCGGGAAAGTGGTTGAGGCATCATCCCTGAAGATATTCAAAAGATGAGTAGACATGGCGCTTGGGGATATGGTTTACTCTTGGGTTGTTGTGGGGATTTTTTTGGTTTGGGGTTTGTTTTTTTTTATAATGATGATCTTAAAGGCCCCTTCCAACCTAGGCAATTCTGTGATTCTTTAAACTTACGTTACTGTTGCCAATACTGCAATAATAAAGGCAACTTTAAAAGAAAGAAGAAAAAACAGTCCCTATCTGTTGCTGTCTGCTCCCTGGCAGCTGGTTGTGAGGCACCAGGAAGGGATTTAACCTCTTTCAAGGAACACTTTGCAGCTTTGCCTTCCACTCGGGTGTCAATGTGCTTAGCTTATGGGTGCAGGTTTTTTTTCCTGTTTTGCAGATGGAAAATCAAGCCATGCAGTTCAGGGATGCCAACAGCTCCTTGCTGAAAGCCCAGCATCACCCTGGCTGTGGGTGTCAGTAGTAGGGACAGCCTGGATCATCCTGCACTCATCCAGATTTAAGCCTTAGGATGCTCCCGTGCATCCCTACTTTGGTGGTGAGTCTGGCCAAGCAAATCCTCCCACCCGTTTTGGTACTGGAAAAAGCGGTGAGATCTTGCTCTCAGATGTTCTTCCAGTGTAAAAAAAAATGGGAGTTTTCAGAAGATGGACTGAACCTTTCCCTGCAATTTTGGAAAATGCACTAGGGTCCTTTCCAGCAGAGGTCAACTCCCTTTTGCTCTCACTGGGGGTATGAGGGAAGGATAAGATGGAGTGGAAAATGTTTGCCATTTCCTCCAAGTGTGATAGAGAGGTTTTAGGATTGCATGGGGCTCTGATACCTGCTATTGCCATGGTGCTGGATCCCTTTAAAATAGGATTCATGCTTTAACCTGCAAAGATGAAGAAACATCAACAGAGATTTCATTTATTTTTTTCCCAGTGGCAGAAATGTTTGTTTGTTTTCACACAGCCTTCTGACTTGAAACGAAATAACCACCCTCCCAAACCACTCCAAAATCACTTAGCAAGTTGTCTCCGTGCCTTCTGAGGGACCCTATGGATTTTCAGACCCATCTGCTTGTGGATGCTCGCTCTGTGTAACAGTGAAAAGAGGTACTGCGGAGGCTGGAGAGCCCTGGGTAGAGCCATGAGGCTGTGTCGGTAGGAGGAAGGTGCAGGTTGCACTTCCTCATCATGATGTGATGTGTGCCAGACTGGCTGATGTTACTGAGAAGCACCTGTGGTTTCATTTGATCACCCTTAAATCTGTTCCAGGGGAAACTATTAGCCAGGAACCCACGGGTTTGTGTGTATGTGTGTAGTGGGGAGCAGAGACAGAAAGGAAGTCATATTGACTCACAGCAGTCAAGAAGGATCAAAGATTGGCAATTTTTGACACGCAAAAGGGTAAGTGATGCTGAACTCTTTCTAGTCTGATTCCAGCTGAACACAAAGCTTTTTAATCTCTTAACCCTTACTCCTGAGGTGCAGCTCAGACATTTAGGGTTTTATGGCTTTTTGGAGATTCTCTTCTGTGTGTGACCCTGGTCTCAAGCAAATAGCAAGGCACCCCAGACTGTTGGATAGTGTGTGTTGAATGTTGAGTGTGGTGTTAATCTTGCAAGCTTTTTTGGTTGTTTGCCTCCCTTACAGACCGTGAAGTGAATTGATGGGAATCCTTACTGAGAAAGAAGGAAACCTACAGTCACCATGAGTGTAATATCTCATTTCCCATTTTGATTTGCAGAAGCTGAACCTAAGATGCTCCTCACTCTTCTGAGGTGACCCTTCATATTCCTGCGCTGCCTTCAAGGAAGGTGTTCTTGGGCTCTCCTCTGTTGTCTCCCCACCTAAACCATTCACTTGCTTTCTCACCAAATGGTGAAAGGTTCCTCTGTGCTTCCCAGTACATGGACTGTGACGGTGAACCCGTGCCCATTGGTTGTAGATACGAATGCAGTGGTTTGTTTTGAGCCTTGTTTGTATTGGGTTTGGTTTGCATATTTGGGCTGGATGTAAAACCCAGCGGAGAGACTCTCGCTCAGCCAAGGCCATTTCTGCATTCGCTGCAGAAGAGCACGGTGCTCCAGGGAACCAGTTTTATTCCAGGCTTCGCCAGTGATTCGTTTCTGGATGCTGCCTGCGTGATTCCCTCTGGGCCTCAGTTTCCTGTTCTGTAAAATGGAGATAATACCCTTTTATGGCACAGGGCTGCTTTGAAGCCTTCGCAAAATACTCTGATGTGTTTGGATGAAAGTTTCTATAAAGCGGATTTTAAAAAGCATGCAGCTCTCATTGAGGGACTTGTATGATGTGATCGGGACTCCAGAATTACTCCCCAGGATGAATGTGTCTGTGTCGGACCCTCAGACAATGCTGAACACTGAAACAATATTCGTGTAACTCTTCTAAAAGCATCCACTGTTGGTGCCCCATGGCAGGGTTTGCTGCTATTCATTCTTTTTTTTTGTTTATTTTATGTAAATCCTTTTTCCTTCTCATTGAAAACACAAACAAAAAGAGGGGATGACAAAAAATAAAGAATTTTGCCCTGTAAGCCCCATAAAATCGATTCAGCCCGAAGACGTTTTTTAATGCCAACCCTCTGCTTGTCTGTCTAGTTTTAAAAGAAACTCCCCTCTTTCTCCTGACTGTCGTATTATGGGGAAAAAACCCGCGAAGGCAGAAATGAAAGCGATGCAGAATTTTTGTCTCCTCTCTTTTCTCATTCCGGTGCCTTTATGTGTGCTCTCCCCCCTCCTCCATCGCCCTCCCTCCTGCTCTGCCTCAGTTCCCATTGAAATGTCAAATACAGCAGTTGTCTGCAAGTGAAAGAGGGGGCTCCCTGGTGGGAACAGGCTGCCCTTCTAACCTGAAGGCCTCGGCTGTTCTCTTCTCCCCTTTTTGGTGTTTCCCATCCCACTTTCTCAGCAGATGTTGTGTGGGGCAGCACAGGCTGTAAAGGAATGAGTTTCTTTTCACCTGGCCATGTGAATGGGCTGGCACAGAAACGGTGGCTTATTCTCTCAGACTCTGGCAACAGCTTACACAGAAAGAGATTGTTTCTGAGAGCTGTTTTTTTTCCTTTCTTTCTTTTTTTTTTTTTTTTTCAGACGAAGATAGGGTGAAAAAGGCTGAGAAGCGCTGGCTGTATTTTAAGCTTCCTCCTTGGGTGCCAAAGGAGTCCTTAGAGTTTTGTTGCTGCTACTTTTGTTCCTTTTATAGTTTCAATTCAAGCCCCAGGCTTTCAGCTCCCCTTTGTCTTAGCCTTGTTTTTCCCCAGCAGTTGACATGAGAATCGCTTCAGTAAGATGGTGGAGGTTCATCCAGGAGCGTTGCCCCCGTTTAGTCCAGGGCTGCAGTTTTTCACTCTTTGAGCGGCTGGGTGGTGAAAGTTTGCGAGAGCGTGACACTTTGCATGCTTCTGCAGGGAAAATATTTAGTTTCAAAAGAGTTCTGTCTGAAAATATGTGACAACGTGGTGCAAAAATGCTCAAATTCAATCCTAACATTGAGTTTTCACACTGTGCTGTTTGAGATAGGAGAGGCACTTTAGAAGTGGAAGAAAACGAGGGTGCTTGAGTTTTTACCCTTTATCCTTATTTTGGCTCACTGAATTTCTGACTTATTGTGGCTGATTGTCCTCTGTAGCCTGCTTGTTCTCCCTCATCAAGACCTTGGGTATCTAGGGTTGGCCAACTGAAGTGCACCAGAGAGGTACCAGGTAGAGACATTCCCCTCCCATGTCCAGATGTCTTCGCTTGGCACCTCCACAGCAATGTCACTTACTAAGCCCCCTTTTGGCCATGACTCTGTGCCCTGAGCCCAGCTCATTATATTAAGGCTTGATCTATATTCAAGAGCAAATGATGTACCTGGGATTGTGGATTGTTTGATCCCTGATGAGAGAAATGCACGTGGTGCTAATCCTGAAAAATGGAGCTGTCGTTTCCTGATTTAATGAGTAAATAATGAGCTATTCTGAAATACTGTAGGGATATTATGCCAGTGGTTCTCTTTGGGTATTTATACACATTTTAACTCCAGTTATTTTTTTGTTGTGTGTGTGTGTGGTTTTTTAAAAATCTGAAGTTTATTTTTGCAGTGGTGCTTGGAAAGCTGTAAATGATCCACAAGGAATTAACAGACAAAAGTCCCTGGCTCTGCTCCACCCTATTGAAGTTGATGGCAAAACTCCCATTGACTTCAGTGGAAGTAACAACTAAGGCTTGTGAGAGTAAACAATAAATCGGTTTTATAATCAGAATATCTTTCTAAGTCCTGTCCTGAGTGCTTTATGTGACTGAAGTGTTAGGTGCTCATATGATCATGAAAGGCATAAAAAAATCACAAGCATCTTCTCAGGTGAAATACAGAATTGTGAAGGTGACATTTCTAAATTTGAAAGCTCTGGGTTGACTTCACCTTTCAGACAATGTTTTGGAAACCTGCACTCGAATTCTGTTAACAACAATACACGCAATGTGTTTGAGAGGCTGAACTGACTCTCTATCCAGCAAGTTTATGAGAACTTTTTCCCTTTCCTGTTTGTAAAAAGTACAGTTTTTAGAGATGTGGGACAGGAAGAGTCAGGACACTGCACCTCCTCCCTGGACAAGTGGATGTGTCACAAATCCCATTTAAAAACTAACCAGGTTCATCTCCAGCCAGAACTCCTGCACGTGCGATGCTTGTGGTTGGAAGTTTGCAGAAGCGTTTTTCCCTGTGTCTGTTCTGGCACATCTTCCAGTGTTAAAACTACTCCCTTAAATAAACGGATGGTAAAAATAATTCAGAGGTATAGTTCCTATTTAACCTGTTTTATCAGTGGACTTCAGATGCTTTTTTTTTTTGAAGGAAACAAATATTATCTTACATTTTACACATGGGAGCCCTATGTGCTCTATGCCCTATGCCTCTATGGCATGGCCAAATATGCAAGGGTAGAGTTCAGCCCATTCCTAAGTCTAGCATCTTATCCCCTGCCTTTTAAAAGCTTTATCCCCAAAACGTGTCTTGAGCTAAGGGCTCTGTATTGTAAGGTTTTCCTATTGATTCCTTCCCTGGAGTTTGTGGCTTTTGGAGGAGATGGGGCATTGCTAATTGCTTCAGCTGTTCTTGACTGTTACAGGGCACTTGAGCAGAACTGTGTAGCCTGAGTGTTTGTGCTTTGTAAAATAACCCTTCGGCCTTGCAGAATGGAAGGATTAACAAGTTTAGCCTTCTTGATTTGTTTTGAATTATTTTGTACGTGGTATTCGTCTAGGGCACAACGTAGCTGAAGGTAAGGCAAAGTTGTCACTAGATTATCTGAAGATGAGTGCCATGGAAATAAAGTGCTATTGTTGCTCTTCAAGCAGTGACACTGACCGAAATAAAAGACATTGGGGTAGGAAATAGCAGGCTGCTTCCAGGGAGCATCCATGGTGTACCTCAGATTGCCATGAATGCTAGCCCTGCTAGGCAACCAGTGAAGGGAGCTACAGGCAGCCGTAAGCCAGGCCAAAAAGAGAAAAAGAAAAAAGGACTAACCCTGAGAAAAAGGAGTAAGTTCTTCCTAATCGTGTTCTGGACTGTAACTCTTTTTATTCTTGTCTTTTGTTGCATTTTCCCCCTTCCTTTTTCACATCCTAGCAGCTGCCAACGGGTCTCGGTGCTGGAGACTGTTGGGTGGCCATATCCCACCCCTCCTGCTCTGGCTGACCTCCAGGTGGGCTTGGGAAGAGTTGCAGCCCATCTGCAGGGTGGGCTGTGCCCCATGGCATGTGGCCACGTGAGCTGGGTCAGACTGCAGTGTTGACCGTGACCCTTGGGAAGGGAGGGTGAAACCCACCATCTGCTGAAGGACACAGAGTTTGATGCAGGATGTTGGTAGAGCTGCCATGTCACCTAAGGGTAAAAATCCAGCTGTAATGGACAAGATTTGCTGAAGTGGCTGGTGGCTAACATCATGTTCAAAGTGTTTCCAGCCTTTAACTGTCTGAACATTTGCTTTGAAGAAGGCAGTGGTGGACAGCAAGAGATAAAATAGCATGCCCGTGGCTAGATGAGAAGTCGGTGGCAGAGGTGAGAATCACATGTGACTCTCCCCTGCCCAGGCAACCACCCTTGCTTCTGGGCCACCTTTTCTCTTATCGGCTTGTTCAAGCAGACTAAACCACAGTTAAAATCACAGTGTGAGGGACGACAAAAGGGGAGGCTTGCTCAGGGGAGAGAGAAGTGGCTTTGGGTGAGAGCTGAGGAGCTGGAGCAATGCAGGGCATCAGGGCGAGGGTAGCGGCAGCACCAGCAGAAACTGCTCCAAGGCTGCCAGGAATTGAGGAGCAGGAGCCGTTGAGGTAGGGAGAGATGCCATCCACGGTGATGGTCCCACCTCTCAGACACATTCATTGCTGTCTGCTTTGTCTCTGACATTTTCCTGGGCTCTCTTCCTTTATTATAAAATGTGGATTGGAAAAAAAAAAAAAAAAAGCAGTTCTCAAATCTTTATCAAAGTTCTTGATTTGATTCATCAAAATTTATCATCTCCCATCTCTAAATACTTGAGCAGTGTCACTGGAGCAGTGATACCCTCTGGAGATCAGAGGTGAGGCACCTCCTGCCTCAGCACAGGCTCGGGGCTGACACGTAGGGAGGGCTGCTGGCGTGGCCAGCTGTAGCTCAGGGAGCAGCCTCAAGAGGGAGAGAAAGAAGGCTTTCTCACAAGCTTTTATGACCAATGTTCAAAGACAAATACCTTTAGAGAAGAATAGGCTGGGCTTTCTGGCTGTACAAAACTCAGCCCTGCAAATCTGCTCGGTGGCTTTGTTTTCCCTGATTCTCCTCTTCTGCCTGATCCTTCCCTTGGCTCCTGCTGATGAGTGGTGACTGCTTTCTAAACCTGGGGACTATGCAACTTAGTCTGGGATGAGGAGTCTCACCTAAAGGGATTCAGGTCTGTGCCTTTTCTCCTCGGTCAGAGATGCATCATCCCCACGAGTGACAGAACAAATGGACTGGGCAGGAGGGAAACCAACTGATTAGTTTCCTTGAACTGAAGGATGCCCCGGCGCCGTTTGGTTAATCGCTGGACAAGGTGAGCACAATTGGACAAATGACCAATATAATAAATAACAAATGGAAAACACTATTTCCAGCAAAGGAGCTGGCCGTTTAAAGGCAGTGAGAGGTTTGCAGCACCGGCCCTAACAACAAAAGTTATCCCAAACACATCAATGAAGCAGAGCTCCAAACACGTGAGGCCAAGCCACCATGAACCCACTGCATCGTGCTATTAATAGGAACGGGGCCTCCATTAACTGCTTAAAGGATGACGCAGACACATCAGAAGAAATTTGTGGTGCACGTAAAGAAGCAGCACATTGTACCATATCTAATTGCCAGAATAATTATTTTCTGCTATGCAAATTACCAGGAGCAAATTCACTGCAGTACATTTATGTGTATTTAATTATCATCAAGAGCTGGAATTGAGGGACTAGATTTAATACGTTCATAATGAAATAGCCAGAATTTGTGTGTGTATTTCCAGAGAACTCGTTATTTTACCACAGCTGGATTTGTTTATTTTAAATAAATCATTATGGCAGATACAGTTTCTGCATGTTTGCCCATTTGCCGATTTATCGTGAAAATTGTGGTTTCATTTATATGGGTGGTTTCCATCAAACACACATCACCCCTCTTGCTTGCAAGCTACACATTTCTCAATGTTTTAAGGAGGAGCTCAATGCAAAGACAAGATATTAGTTGGTGTATAAACCAAGAGCAGAGGAGCAGGAGGAATCAGGATGACCTGGGTTTTGTAATGGGCCATGGGTCTTCATACTTGCAGGCTGAAAACTTGAATTGGAGCTTCATCCGTTTGTAAGCCAAAGCTGTTATTGTTCAATGGTTATTTGATGTTGTCCATAAGGCGAGTTAGTGGTTTTGGTTTCTAGTGAATATTTTACAATTTCTCATCATAACATGAAACAACAAAAGTGGACACGGGATGCAAGATTACCGCTTCTGAACCTGAGATGGTTCTTCCCTTCTTAAGCTTCAGGCTTTCTGGACCAGAGCTTTACTGAAGATGTGGGGATATAAATTCAAGGCTCAAGTTATAAGAAAATATTAAAAGTGGTAAGAAGTACTTTTGCCACTTAAACTTTGTACTTTGGTTGTTGTCTGTTAATGGAACTGTCGGAAAGAATGATCTGAAAACCAAACTGTGTAGGTGGCTGTTCAGCTAAGAACAATCCAGGAGTGGTGTGTGTGACCTGATCTTATTGAAAACTGGGGATCTGCAGCTCTGAAGATGCTGCTCCATATCAGTGCCAGCTCCAGTAGAGAAAGCCGATTGTTAAGGGACAGATTTATTTCCCGGGTCTCCTGCCTCGTAGCTTTGCTTACCCTGATCTGGAAGCAGCAACCTGGATGGAGTTTGCTTCTGCTTGACACCCAAGTGCTTGTTGTGGTCGCTGTTTCACAACCAAGGAGGGAGGCTCCTGAGCTGGCCGGGTCACTGCGTGCCATGGCGGTGCCAGGTGAAACCCTGGTTCCAGTAAAATTAGGAACACAGGCCATTGCCAAGCCCTGCTTTGTGTTTCTTTGCTTTCCTTTTATGGATTTCAACTCAAGTTGCCAGACTAGGGGTAATGAAGGGTCATGAAAGTACCGTGTTGTGCCACGAGTGGAGGGATGGGGCCAGCTTCTGGTGACGTCGCCATGAGGTTGCCCACAGGACCCTTATTTGCAGTGTCCCTGTGCTGGTTTGTGTATAATTGATAGGTACCCTAAGGTTCTGCCTCCCCCGCCTCCCCAGGACACCCTTTTCTGTGTTAGTTTATTTTTTAAATAATTAACAGACTTTGTGACTGCCTGTCTATCTGTCCCCCTGGAATTCCTCTGCAGCTGCTCTCATCACTTCCCACAGCCCCTCCCTCTCCTCCTCAGGATGCTTTTCCTTTCACTGTATCTTAAAGGGGTGTCTTTTATTTTAACTTCACTGTGCAATGAATGTAACCCTCTGACTGTTTTGTTGTTTTGTTTTTTTTTTTGAATGGGATACCCTTTGCTGCTTGCTGGTATCCTGAAATCTTCCTTTCCCTCCCAGAGGCACAACGGAACCTTCCGCTCCTGACAAACAAAACCTGATTTCAGTCCGAATAACTCATTGCAGGGTAGCTCTGGTCTGATGGGCTCCTTTCTCTCCAAACCAGTGGGACAAGTTGCCTGTCCCTGCAGCGTGAAGGGCGGGGTACAGCTGAGGATGGACAAGGGACGCCTGTTCCCCCCCTGTTTGTCCCCTTCTGCGCATCCCCCCTGTGCTCAGCGGTGGCTGCAGCTCGCTGTGGTCTGGCCAATGTGGGGGTTGACACAGCTGGCGTGGACGTGAGGTTATTAGAGCAGCCCACCATGCGTCTTCTGCAGCTGTTGAGACCAAGGATGAGAGCCTGTTCCCTCTCTCTTCCCACTGCACCCTCCTTGCTGTGGCACTAGCGATGGTACGGGCAGCAGAGAAGCTGTAGCACTTCTTCATGCCACTGGGAGATCAGATATCGAAGGTGCTGGCTTCCCTTAAGCTGCCACGCTGGCCTCTGGTCCCAGAGAAAAGTCCTACTGATAGGAGAAGAACATTTGCTCCACGTGCGCTTTGTGTAAGTGGTCAGCAGCAAAGATGGATGCTGTGGCCTGATGGAAATGGTGATTTCTGTGTAAAAGCCCGGGATCCTAGAGAAATGTCATTTTCTGGGCATGAATTTGGGAGTGAGAAATGCTATGACTATGCTTGTTGAACCTGGACCTCTTTTCATTGTCAACAGAAGACTTTGTGCCTCTTCCACCTCATAGGAAGTCCATCCACCTATTTTAGTAGCTTTATAAATAAAAACCTTCTTTCCCATCTTTACTTGCCTGGGCTTGCTGCTCTCCAGATCCACATTTTAATTGACACACAGCTTGTGGCGTGGCTGGAGGCGATGCCAATAATGCACATATTCATGGCATGGCAGGCAGATAGGCCCCCCTCCCTCCTCAGACACCATCATTCAAAGCAAACATCAGACAAGCAGCCGGCTTTGATGTGGGTCCTGGGTTTGCAGCCTCAAAAGAGGAATCTTTGGAGCCCCGTTTGCGCTCTTCCTTGTGCCAGACATTGCAGCAATGTCATAACGGCCAGGCAACTGTGTCCTCAGCATGATGAATGGAGTGTTTTGCAGTGCCTCAGCAGACGTGGTTGTGTTAGAAAGTAATCAAGAGCAAGCCTGGGCTTTGCAGGGATGGATGCTGTGAAAATAATAATAATAATCAGGGATGGGGAGTGGGGCAGGGAGGGTGGTTGATAGGGCTGTTGTTGGACCATCTGAGGCACTTGTCAGAGGACATTAGCCCTGCAATTAGGAGAAGCTGAAGAGGAGGGAAGGGAAGACAGCAAGAGAAATGCTGCAGAGGGGGAAGCTTTGTGTCAGCGCACAAAGCTTTTTTTTCTCAGCGGGGCTGCTGGGATTTGCTCAGGTCTCCTCCCAGATAAATTAACTCAGTACAACACCTGCTCCTTTAATATGGCCAGGCAAACTACTCCACTGCAGACCTGGGCTTTCTTTCTCTCTCCTTTTTTTTTTTTTTTTTTTTTTTTTTTTTTTGTCTTTAAATGACATGGAGGCAGCCTGTGAACTCCCTTGTCCTGTTTTCTTCCTCCCCCCACTCTCCCCCCCTCCCAAACTACCCTTTCTCACGGAGGGTGAGGTTTTTTTCCCCCAGAATAAGGACTGCAAAAAAAAACTGGCTGAAAGATTTAGAACAAAACCCCACCAAAAAAAGCCCCCAAGCTGGCAAGAGGTGAAGGGTATGTAATTGCTATTCCTTATGCAGCCCACTAAAGCTGCATGTTTTAACCATCTGAGGACAGCAGGGAATTTTCTCTTCCAACAGAGTCAAATGTGGGGTTTGCATTTTCTTTCTTTTCAGGAGGGGTGCGGGGAGAAAGAGGTGGACTTCATTTTCCTTGGGATTAGCTAAAGCTCCTTCCACTTTTATGTTGGCAACGTGAGGTTTCATCAGACCTCTGATCCTGCGCTGAATAAAAATATAACATTACCGTCAAACTGCAAAACGGAGGGCTTGAACTTAACTGGATTAAAAGGCATTCGATACAGCATTCTTCACTTAACGGAGTGATAGTGTGTGTGGGAATGCTGCTGTGGTGCCCAAATCAGTGCCGGAGCGTAAGGGGGGGGGTTTCTATTCACTGCTCCTGACTGGAGAACCTTGGGCTGAATTTTCTTCCAGGATATTCGTCTTGATGCTCAGTTGTCCCGTTGCTGCAATTCTGTCGATTTTATTCTTGACAGTGCACCATTGGCAATAGGCTCGCTAATCAGTAGGGTGTACCTCCTACTCATGGAGATGTATGCATGAACCTTAATTGCAAATAAATGCGCTGAGCCACATTTGCTTATGGTTTGGTGCTTGTCTTTCCCATATGAATAAACATCCCTGGCTGCTTGTCTCTGTCCTGCCGCTGTTTCGCAGCCTGTTTGCCACCGTTGTTTCTTGGTTTGCTCTTCGGATACCTTTCTTGCCAGATTTTGCAGGCTTTTCCCCTCTCCTAGGTGGGAGTAGACTTTTTCCTGACCTCCACTGATGGCCCGATGTATGGTGGGTTTAATGGGGTATTTTACAGTGGAGCAGAGGCCTGGGAGAATCCACTCGTGCCATGTTGCATGTTGTGTCTCCCGTCTCAATGAGTGCCTGCGTGCTTGGATGTATCCCCATATGTCCAGTAATGAGCATGGGCTAATTGCCTAGGCAGATAGAAAAATAGATAGGTAATTTGTAGCTATTTAATTTTACATTAGGCAGAGGGATGTAGGGGCAGAGGCTAATGTTGTTGGCATTTCTTTTCAGGGTTGTTAACCAGATATGCTGCCTCTGGGGCATAACAATGCCTCCCTCGGTAGAGCTTTCTAATACTTTTATTACGTTCTTATTAATTTAGCAATGGCCTAAAGTCTGTGAGGCACCTTCCAAAGCATGATCCCTGCCCTGAGGACCTTGCAGACTAATTCCAAAGCATGATACAACCAGGGATTACTCAGTGAGGGCAAGAGTCTAATGGAGTAAGAAATGGTTTGTATTAGATAAATGGATAAGAATGAATCAGTGGAAGAGTTAATCACGTCGTTCCTTGCAGGCATGCGGGGATACATGGCTCCTTAGGAGGTCTGTGGTGTGGGTGGTGGGCTTAGGAGAGGTCTTTCCAAGCAGGGAGCGTGGACAAAGGTTGTTTCCCACCTCCCAGCTCTGTTTTGCACCAGCTCCACATGGATGGCTGCTCTCGGAAGGAACGTACTCCAAGTTCAAAGAAGTTATGTGAGTAAATGGTCTGGTCAACGAAAGCAATTGGCTGTAACCTCCAAAAAGGGAGAGGTCCTGTCCCCCCAGGGACACAAACAGCTCTCACCCCCTCTCTCCTCTTAGCCCTTGAGATGCAGAGGGATGGGAGATTTATTTTTTCGAGTGAAATTGCAAAACTGTGCCTTTTTGCCATGGATTTCTGCTCTTGGGAAGCCACAAACTGATGGTCCCAAACAAAAGAGCTCTCCAGGAGGCTGGGGAAAGGGCCAGAGGGGAGCGGAGGCTGGAAAAGGGCTCCTGCTCAGGGGTGGCCGAAGGGCCCCCCCCACGCTCCCCAGCACCTGTCCTCCTCGTTTGAAGCCTGTAAGCTGCCCAGCGGCTTGTGGGACAGATGGGGCTGTGACAGCTGAGGGAGCTCAGGGCAGGAGGGATGAAAGCGAGACGGCGCGTTCCCTCCTCTCGGTGCCTCGGCAGCGCGGGCTGGTGTGAGCCAGTGGAGAACATTTGGTGTCCATGTGGCATCTGGCAGCAGAGTTTGCTTCTCTGGCATTTCCTTTGGTGAAAGGAAGAGCAAAGCAATTCGCTTCCAAGCAGCTGCTCTGCTCCACTGGGAGGGAATGGCATCCTCCTCCTCCCTGCCCTGGCCCTTCACCAGGGTGCTACAGCACAGTCCCCTAAACCAACATCCCCAGCCCCAGGTAAACATCCTTTGCCCTCATCTATTCCCTCTTTTTTTTTTTTTTTCCCCTTTTTTACTACTGAGAAAAGAAAAAGTCTCTGCATCACTTACTTTCAAAACTAGTTGCTGTGGAAACCGGACGCAGGGTTTAAAGTGTCCGGCTCTGTCTTCTTGACTTCATTGTTTGAATTTGAGTTGCTGGAGCAACAGATCGCTGGGAAGAACCAGTGAGGTTGAGGTTTCTCTTTCTTTTTTCCTCCACATTGCTTTTCTTTGGGGCCTGAGAGCACCAGCAATGGTTTGCTTTTCACTGAAGACACACACTGTTAACATATGATGGGAAGATGTCAGGCAGCATTAGAAGAAATGGAGGTTAGGTCAAAGGCTCGTTACAATGGGAGAATTCCTACAAAATTTAAAAAAAGAGAGAGAAGATGAATGAGCCATTATATTTCCCAAGATCAGAGAGTTAGAGAAGATGTGGCTCCAGCATGCTTAGTATTAGTCATTTGCCATGTAATGCTTTTCTACTGGTTGCTCTGAACTCTAAGTTTTTCCAAAACAGAGTCATAGCTGGGGTGATAAGCAGAGAATATAAAATGCCATCAGATATAACTATGTAAGCTAATACCACAACATAGCTCCTTCATTTGTTCTTAACAAATCATTACGCTTATAGCTCTCTTCCAAGAAGTTTTTCTTTCTCTCAACATCATTTCTGCCTATAGAATTGCTCTTTAACCCGTCCCAGACATCTTTCCTTTGCATTGGGATACAGGAGAGGATACTGGACCAGCTATTTACTTAATTATTGCTTTCTAAAAGTTATATCTCCTCCACACTGATTGGCCAGGGCTCTGGCTACAGCCAGGAGGGTGGTGGGAGGGTGCTGCCAATCTGATGCACCAACATCACATTGTACCAGGAGCATCTAGAAGATGTATCTAGAAGATGATTCACCGAGTCTTCAGTAAGCACAATATTGTCCTTTATCAAAAAACTTGTAGCCAGAAATGCTTAAGTCCATTTTCCTAGATTGAGACTCTATCATTATGCACTGTGGTGGCTAAGAGATTCCTGGTCCTAGCTGAGCTCTTTGGGTGAAGAAATACTGTGTTCCTGCACAGAGCTCTTTGTCAGATTTGCTTGCTTTTCTTCTGGCGTTTGTGTTTGCAGAGTGTGAGGTGACAACAGCTACTAGCTTTTAAGCTGATGCTGAATTTGCAGTTCTCTGGGTTTGAGTTTTTAATTTCTTCCTGGCATGAGGCTGACCAGGCGTGGTGTAAGACCAGAGCAAGGGGGAGGCTGGAGGTAGGATGATGCATACACTGGAATACAGTTCTGGCATTGTGCATTAAATTAGTAATAAGTGAAATGTCAAAGCAGGGGCTGGTTTTTGGCAAAGGCTTTATGCTTAAAACCGAAATGATAAAACTGCTGCTCTTTCAGGAGCTAAACGTGTCCTTGACTACCTGACAAAATATCTATAGGATTTCAGTTTGTTTCAGTAAATCAGGTGTGGCCTTACATGATGGTATCTGATGGCATAGGATAAATGAATGTAAAATATGGTTTTCAATAAAAATTCAACTGGAAGTTAAAAGCAAATTTTGAAAACAAGATTAGAGAAATAGTTTTTATAAAAAAAAAAAGCGAAATCTGCTGGCATCAAAATAAAGGAAACTGTCACTAAAAGGTACTTTAAAAGCTGAGCTTTTCTTGTTCCTAGAATTCCTGCTAATGTATCTGACTGTCCAGCTCATTCCAGATTTCCATATATATACATGCATAAAAAAGTGCAGAACTTTTTCACTATGAAGTTATGGTTTCAGTATTACACCCTCACTGCCCACAAAATGCACAGAATTCAAATTAACAAATATACATGCCTCAAAGTCTACACAATGTCAGCCACAAATATGCATGCAAGAATGCTGGTTGCTAGAGTTTGGAGTTAGCTATTAGTGAACAGTTGTATGGCGTTCAGATATTTGTTCTTAAATGCCACACACGTACCACATGGTTCAGATGTGGTTTGGGGAGCTATAAAATGGGATTTCAGAGTGGATCTGTCCCTACTCTTAAACCCATAGCTCAATTAGGGCTCAGATACATCTCAACTATTGGTCTGGCGTCCTGAGTCTGGGATATTGTGAATAGTTGGGTTTTGTGGAGGCTAAAAGGCAGGGATGCAGCTGCTTATTAGTGAATTTGTGCACGTGCCAGTCTGCAGTGAAATGTACTTGAAATAACCTATCCTAGATGCCTCTATGAGGATGATGGCCCCAATGATTTAGCTATTTTGGTTCCAGCTTGAATTATTCATGTATTTGAAAACACTCATGAATTATTTGTGTTTTTGCTAAATATATAATTTAAAAACCCAAATCCTTCCGATGAAATATAAAAATTAAATTTATTTATTTGTTTTTGCTGGTCTGAGATGCTGCCCCCACCCCAGAACAGCCTGTTGGCCGTAGGCTCATGGGGACCTGCGGTGGCAGGGCACAGCGGTGTCTCCGGCATCAGCATCCCTGCTTTAACCTGTGCCAGCAGGGGACCAGCCCTGATTCAGCAAGAAAAAGGGACACTCTTATAAAATTTAGATCTAACCCCAATTTGTTTTCTTAACTTCTAGGTGCTGGTTTGTTTTTTGTTTATTTTTTGAGAATGATGACTGTCTTGCACACATGGTCTTAGGGTTTAGCACCTGCTTTCACAAGCATCTGGATTTAAGGTGCCCAGCAGTGGATCAAAAGAGCTAGTTCCCTGTCATGGAAAGTCCCGATCTGGTATCAATTCACAAGCTGGTTCAAATGCATCCAACTGTTTTGGTGACATAACTTTATCCTGGCAACCTTTACGCCAGGTCCAGTACTGCCCGTCACCTTCAGGCTGACATAATGTGGCCAACTAACTGAAAACTGGAGCACGTTGTGTCACGTGCTAGGGCTAATTCAACAAAAATGTGTTTGTGCTTGATCCAGATCAAATCTGTCTTGCCATGGAATCTGGGAGGCCAACAGATGTGACACTAATAGACGTGGAACCACAGCGTGGCCTCTTCCCCCCTTCCCAAACATCTGCAGCAGCGGAGGGGGGACGGCAGTGCTGGGAGGAGGCGTCCTGTAGGAACCACCAGTTCTGCTCTCCTTTAACCATGTGAACTTCCCAGCGCTTACATTAATTTTAAAGAAAGTACTTTGGCATAACTGGCCTAAAATCTGGTGTCTTCACCTCAAGGGATTAGTTTCTTCCAGGGGAAGTCTGAGGAGCTGCACTCTAGTGAAGATTCTTGATGTACAGTGTAGATTTTCTCATTATTTTTTTTTCCTTGCAACTCTTTCATTGCAGTAGAGCTTAACTAGCTACTATGTTAGTAGTTTTTTAACCTCTTTGGGCTTCAGATTGTCTGAAAGATCCGGCTGGTCCAGCGGCCTTGATTTCACCTGGATGCAATATTGCCCTGAACTGCCCAGTGGTGCTGCTGTAAAAATTGTCCCTTCCGTTCCATTCCTGAGAGACCAAGATCTGTGCTTTTCCCTAGTTAAAAAAAAAAGGCAAAAAAAAAAGCGCCTCATAGTTCTCCGTCAGATTCCCTGGTCTTTTTTTCTCTCGTATTGACTCTACATTCCGCTAGAAATCTTTCACTTCTGTCATAAGAATTTAGATATGTGTCGTCCCCCCCCCCCCATTAGCTGATTAATGTGCTTTCTTTTTTTTTCTAAAGTACCGACTGCTTATGCTGGCTGCTTCTTGTGAGTGTGTGAGTGTGTGTGTGTGTGCTCAACAAAAGCCTTTTCTCTCTTCATCTCTATATTCTGGGACTGAGGCCAAGTTGTGATTGTAATAATGTAATCTCTTCTGAATACTTGAAGTGATGGGAAAAAACGAGATTTTGAAAATGAAATAGATTAATCTATACAGCTAGAGGGGGGAAATCATGCATTTTAATTAGCTCTTGAGAGTAATTTTCCTTAAAGTAGTACAAGCCAGGTGTGCAAAAGTATTCTCCTGCCTTGAGAGTCTCGCTTCTCCTTCTGGAGTCCTTGGAAAAGATGGTGACAAGTTCATTTGGGATGTTTCTACTGAAGGGACTGAACGTACGGCAACTTGAAGGGACCTGATTTTTTTCAGAGGTTGCACTTACGGCACCGTCTGAAAATCAAGATCCTTTTCCCCTAAAAATGCCTCAAAAATGGAAGCAGCTGCTCACTTCAGCGTGCAGGAGGACTCTACTGCTTTGTGTGCTTGCGCACACAGGGGAGCAGTGATTTATCAAGTTATTTTATTTAACTTTTGTTCAGGATGAGATCATTCCCTAAAAGGTGTTTGCGGTTTATTACCTTGCTGACTGGAGCTGCTGGCTCTTCTGCGTGCAGGAGAGCGGGGAGAGAGGATCACAAATGCCTATCACTGGCCAGGGGCTAGTACTGGAGGAGGAAAGTTGACCAGCTGTAACACACCAGTGGTTGTGACCGTCCTCACAGCCTGGGCTGGGAGAGCGCCCCCAGGGAATGGCCATCACTTGGCTGATGAACACCATCTATGAAGTTGAAGTAATCTTTTGATTATGGGCAGTATTCTTTGAAAGCCCTTCTTGGTTGTGAAGCCACTTAATGTTCACCCTCATTTCCCTCTTTTTAATGATGAAGGGGTAGTTTTCTGATGTTACAGCGAATTAAGTGTAGTGACTGGGGCTGGAGAAACGTTTGGCTCCTTGACAAAGATGTTTGTTGACTGATTGTTTGAGCCTGGTCTTTGCCCTGAGCCTCCCCTACTTCCCCCATTCCAGGTGCCTAACAAAAATCGCCTATCCTGGAGCGCTTACAAGCTCTTCAGCCTCCTCTTTCAGCCCTGATCTACAACCACTGGAAAGGACACATGTTTTTAGGGAATGTGCTGCTTTACCTCAAGTCTGAGTTTTATATCCCAGCTAGGCATACTGAAATTTTTCAAACTTCCTTTTCAATCAGTCACTTTGGCACTGTGATGGCTTGGGTTCCTCTTTTCTTAAGTCTGTTTTAATTCTTTACCTTTGTATTTTAGCAGCAAGTTGCCTTGAATTTACAGTTCCTGTTGAATTCCTCTATGAATAGCACCTAGGTTTCCTACTCTGCAGCTGCAAACAAGGTTTAAAAGCTTTTGGGATTTCTTGGCAGCTAATAACTCCCAGACTTCAGCATAGTTCATTTTCAAAATGTTTCTCATGCTTCAATCTGGACAGCGTTATGCAGGTCAGGGAATCCTGTCAGACTGGGGGCCAGGGGAGGATGTTCCATCAAAAGCTTTTTTGGCAAATTTAAAAAAAAAAAAAAAAAAAAAAATTGGGCCAAAAGGACCTTTAGGAATACTTCTTAATATCCTTTCCATCCAAAATAGGAAAAGCACCTGTAACTGATGCCAAGCACAAGACAAAATAAATAAATAAAAAAAATAAATCCCCAAGCAAAGACCTCCAACTGGAAATATTTCCTGAATGATCTCACTGAGAATCCCGTAAGTGGCTGGATCAGTTTTAGGGAAAAGGGAACACGGGTTTGAGCTCCGTACTGAAAGACAAGAAAAAGCTTCAGGAAAAAAACAGAGCCAAACCCAGATGCAAACTGTCAGAGGTGCTAGAATTTCTTTCATTCCTGACTGGGACCTCTTGATGTTTACACATAAAAGGTCATAAGGATACAGCAAGACTTAAGGTGAGGAAACAGGTCTAAAAATGACATCGAATTACGCTTGTGTCTTTCATCCTGTGCCCACCGTGGTACAGAAGTAGAGCCAAGTAGGGGCAGAACCTGTAGTATGAATATTGTCCTTATAGACCTGGTGTCAGTACATGAGGGACGTAGCATGTGATGGGCTGAGCAGCAGAGGACTTGTTTCATGTCGTCTTGGACATCAGCAGTTCATTCAGCTGTGCTGTGCAGTAGATGTGCATGTGTTTGGAGTGTTGCCCCACAGAGGCAGGAACCTTTTAGACTTGTGCCATCACATAGATTTTGGGCTCCCCTTTTTTACAGCCTTGTACTTTAGCAAGAACAAGCTGCCCCATCGAACCCATCACCAAGTTGGGGTTTGTCCTTAACTACGAGTGGATCTCTGCTTGCATCTGACCTAGCGTCAGATACCGTCTCTCTTTTTTAATGACGTTCCTGCAATTAGTATTTATTTTAGATTTAATCAGTCGGTGCATGTCAGCTAATACCTCAATAATTGTGATCTTGCTGTCAGGGAGGAAGGAAATTAAACCTCATGAGGTCACATCAAAACTGTGAATCTGGTATCAGTGTAACAGGGGTCCTCGACAAGACTGATTGTATTAATGAGGGACAGGTACTTAGCAGATTTAGAGGCATGATCCAGACAAAACCACACAAGATCTTTTCTGTATGGATGGGCCAAACTTAGTGACTAAGAGACACACTTGGATGTGGTATTTTCAATTAACAAAAACACCAGCTCAGAGCTGGATCTCTGTTGTCCAGAATTTCTGTGACTTGTGCTCTTCTTCGCTTCTACTCTTCTTAATTTTATTTCTTCAAAGTGGTTAAACGGGATGTATCTTCAGATGCAAAATCCACCAGTCTTTGCTTCCAGCTGCACTGAAAATATTGCAAGGCATTTTCTTGTTGAGGGTAAGAGATGTAGAACAACTGGATCATACAGATCAGATGTTTTCAACCTGCAAATTGCAAATGAATTTGAGAGGCCTCCCTCCTATTTTAACGGCCAGGAAAAAGTCTTGAAATCTTTCTTTTCCATTGCAACATAGGATCATGAGATAGAAGAGACTGAGACCTGCCAAAATAAATAAATCCTCATTGAAAGCTTACTTTGAGCTTCAGAAAGGATTTGAAGAACTTATCTGAGTTGAATTAGTTTGCCTAATCTTAGTGACAATTTGGCTGGAGATGTTCACTCCTCTCAGATGCACTGCAGCCTGCGTGTTGTCGTACTTAGACACAGACTTAACAAGAACAGAGAGTCTCAGTGAACTTCCATAGCACCATCTGAACACCTTCAACTTGCCAGACTGATGCATTTCATCAAAGTGGACTTTTCTGTCACAATACGACAGCTGAATGCGAGGTATGAGCCTGCAACTGCAAGTGTGTTTAGAAGGGAAAGTAATGCATATGCCATATGGTAGGAATTGATGTCTGGTAATAGATGTTTCATATATTCCAAGAACATCATTTGCTCCAAATGAAAATTCATACTCTTTAACTCTTTTTTAACCCACACCTTGTATTTTTAAGTTGAGGTCTTGCTTAATTCTGCTTCTGCTTTAATGGTTCTGCTGTCTCGGAGATTTCATACCATCATACCCGTCCTCCACGAATGCTATCAGTGGTCTCAGCTTCACGTCGCCCTTCATCCTGGTGCCCCCGCCGGGAGGGCTCTGCAGTGCTGACAGCTTTTAATGAGCTGCAGAAATCCAGGGCAGAGGGGGCTGCTTTCAACGGGGGGAGGGTGAGCTTATCTCTTTATTTACAATCTCAAAAATACTCTCGGGTCCTGGGAGATGAAAAGCCTGTGCGTGTAAATGTAAAAGACAATTAGAGTGGTGTTACTGGCAAGTGAAGATGATGGAAACACCGTGACAGAACTGTCCCCTGGCAAAGCTCTGGTTGGAGAGGGAAGTTCTGTCCCAGGCTCGGGGCGCTCCAGGACCGTGCCCATTTCATCGAACGTTTATTAGAAGAAAGAGAGGAAAGAGTTTCCAGCTTTATTGCATAATTCAGTATTTCAGTGGGTTTGGAGTTTCGTGTTCTGATGCTTCATTTCAAAAAAACCTTTTTGTTTTAAAACTTTTACAGTACTCAGCTGTAAAAAAAACTAAGTTACTTTTTGTGCTCTTAAGAAAAATAAAAGGAAAATTGCTGAACAATTTGTAAGGCAGAATCCTATTTTCAGGAGAGAAGTGATCCTTGAGCACTTGATAAGAATGGCATTGGTGAGTTTTCTCTGGACAACTTAAACCTGACTTGGTTCAGCAAAAGCAGTGCCTTACTCTTTCTGTGTGTCTTCAGTAATGACCACCTCTTGGTCTTCTTTATGCATCTCACTTTAGGAACAATATGGAAATGTTGTGGTGTTTGAGGTGGAGGATGAACAGTGTTCAAGACAATGCATCACTGCTCAGTGCTGAACTTTCCTGGGCTGGAAATGAACAAATATACCATTTTTTCCCTGAAGCTCTTAGGTGCCTGCAAGGTAGCAGAGTACTCTCAGTGATCAGTTTAGGAAGAACCACCCAAGTAGTGGTACTGGAGAACAGGCTGCAGTCTCCTCAGAGCTTCATACAGTGCTTTATCTAGAGGGAAGTGTTCCCCACTGCTCCCTGACACCTCCAGTCTGGTCCAGAGGAAGAGGATATCTACCAAGCCCCCATCTGCAGCCTTGCATGGACATCTTCAAAGGCAACTGGGCTCTGGGTTCCTGACCTGGCATAGGATGGGCCAGCAGAGGTCTTCACCATGGCAGAACAGTCCTTCAGCTGCTGCACACCCCATATATATATATATATATATATTTATAAATAAAATATGTCTATGTCCTGGACACAGTTATACTTTTCTCCCTGACAGGTTTCCTTTTCCCCCTCACTGTATATGAATCTGATCAAGCTGTGTAACTTGAAGTGCGTATGTGTGGAGGTCTTGTGAGGATGCACGGCCAAATTCAGAGGCATTTTAAAACACTGGAGCTTTGCACTTCAACGTGGTACCTTCTGGTGCCAAAGAAATTCACAGGTTCTTATGTGAGCTGGAGGGATGTGTGGTGGTGTTATATGTTTGCTTTGGAGGGCAGCCTACAGCCAACCCACAGGGATCACAGCCCATTGTGCTAAGCGGTTTATACACATATAATGAACAGCTGTATCTGACCCCCAAAATGTAAAATGCCTCTGTAATGAGTCATTTCTGAGAGGGAACATCCAGTCATGCAGAGAGAGGAACAGTTGAGTGAAAGAGCTGGAAATTGGTCCCGAAACTCGACTGTGCTCATGAGGCAAATCTTGCTGAGATTGCCTGTGCGGGTCTGCTTTCAGCTTATTGCCAGCTGCAGGTGAACGTCTAGAGAGAGGGGGCTCAACAAAGTATTCAGAAAGAAGAAACGAGAATACTTCAAATCCGCCGCTTCCCCACGGCATGACAATGGTGGGATATTAAACTCGTGGTGCCTGTACTTCCTTCATGGACAATGTGATTGCTCTCAGCTCCAGAGAAGGTTGGAAAGAGGAAATGTTTTCTCCTTGCTTCTGCACATACGTATTTCTGAAAGCCTCAGGATCAATAGACAATTTCTGTGCTTTTCCTTGTGCGTCTTCTGTCATTGTGTCGTTTGCTTTTGCGGCATGCAGGGAGGAAACTCAATTAACTGTCAGGGAAGGTGAATGAGCCGGACATGCAGTAGGAGCCTAAAAATCAGGGAAGTGAATTCAATCCCTGTTTGTATCAGCCGTGGGACAGTGGGAGGAACTGATCCAAGTCACAAAGTCTTTTGACTCCAGCGAGGCAAAGGATTGCGTGGTTCAGACGCCCATCAAATAGGGCGACAAAAGTTGTTCCTGATGAAGACCAGGGGGGCACGTCATCGGCTCAAAACAAGGGAACAAAAACAGAGCAGAGAATTGCAGCCAATGTGCTGGGAAGGACTCCAAGAAAATAGTGAAGCTGCCTCTTTGTGTGGACGAGACACGTTAAATGGACAATGGAGTGGAAAGGGCAGACTCTTCATTTGCAGAGAGAGACCTTATCTGGTGTTGTCTTCTTCCTCCTGGACTAGTGCACGCACATTTTGGCTGGTGCCAAGAGAAGGTGCAGAGGAGGTTCCTGGGATTTTGTGGCATCCCTGAAGACTGTGGTGCTCTCTGCTTTGTGATATACAAATCGAGTATAGCAACAGAGTAAAGTTTTCAAGCCATCTTTTCCACCATTTTATGATGCCCTGGCTGCAGCAAAGAGAAAATAGTCCAGGGCCGCTTCCCATGGATTGTTTGTATATTTTGCTGGAATGATATTTGTGATGCACAGACCCAGGTTTCTTTGCAGGTATGAGAGGAAGAGAAATTTAAGGAGAGAGGAGAAAAGAGAGTGCTGGTAAGAAGGAGAAAGTCTGTATTTTTTATTTTATGAGCATATAAGCAACCCACTGTTATACCAGATATAGGTGTTGGCTTGTCAATTTTGATGCAGAGAAAAGGCGCCTAGAATAATAGATGGGCTCCTGCTAATGGAAGAATGGTTTGTATAACTAGTAGAAATAAATAGGTATGTAAATCTCCAGCAAACTAAAAGGCACTTTTAGCTGTCTCAGGAAGATGATGTTGGTGTAAAGAATTATATTTTTTTCCCCAATGTCTCTGCTATTTCCTATCAAAATAAGATCTTGACAGAGAATAAGATTGTGGAGAATGTTTCTCATGCTGAGACAATATGTGATCAGATTTTCTGTACGGTTACAGAAAGAGAAGCATGTCCTTAGCCTAAATCTTTTAACTGATCGTTAAAAAAACTTTCTCTACAGCAACTGGCACGAATCACAAGCTGCATCCTATATGTGAGAAGAAGTGGAAAGTGGAATGCACCAAGGTACCTGCTTAAAACCTGTGTTGTGCTCTTAGATTGCTGTCAAGGGACGGAGAGCCACAGGGAGTTACTTCATGTTCTCGTGAAGAAGCCAGACAGGACAGCCAGGAGGAAAGAAGGCAGCTGCTGTAAAATGCTCACTCCTCAAGGCTTTTGGCCTACCTGGTGTGACTTTCTGCAATCACACTTCCAATTTCTACATTGACTTAACCAGTCAGTCCAGTCAGTGCTGGCAGGTTGCATTTTCCTGTCATTTTTCTCAACCCATGGGCCTGGGATGAGATGAATATCACGGTGGCACAAAGAAGAGGAGCTTCCAGGCCTTGCAGCCTGCAGATGTACAGATAAAGTTGAGAGGACATCTGGTCTCAGCCGCAGTCTGTTGTTAGCCGGCTGTGGTACCAGAGAGACAGGCTCTTGGCAGAAGTTTCTAAAGTGGCTTGAAGCGGGGAGGAGGGAAGGGTTGTTGAGGATTATCCTTTTTTATTCTTTTGAAAAAGCAGGAGGGTCCTGGGGAGAAGGCTGGGTGAGAAAAGCTGCCAGATGTGAAGAGATGCTCAGCCAGAGTTAAATATCCAAAGACTGAATCCGATTTTCTAGGAGAAGATGTGCAGAAGTATCCCCATGCAAACCTTTCATGTGTTTCTCCAGACTGGCCTCACCGTTGCTCACAATAAGAACAGTTTTCAGGCTGGTGGGTACCCTTCCCCACTCTCAGCCCCCACAAAATGCACATACCAACCAAAGATATACAAGTTTTGTTTTTTTTTTTTCACATTCTTGTTATAAAGAATCATCCCAAATAAAGATAATCTATAATCAACCTGTAAAGGTATCTCAAGGTTTTGCTGTATGATAAGCACAAATAAAGATTGACTATCTGAAATTCAAATATGCCCCCGAAGCCCCCAACTCAGAAGTACAAATATCTCCCCCACACAGAACCACCTAGGGTCAAATTTTCTGCTGGTGCAAACTGGCAGAAATCCATTGAATTCTCCCATAAATCAATTTAATTAAAAGTGTCTTTTGATGTGTCTTTGTTTAGCAATAACGTTCATTTGAGAAAGTGTGATGGCAGGAAAACTAATCCCTTCTTTACGTATCATCCCCCTACCCCTTGGCTCAATTTTAATGTTTTTAAAAAATATTTATTTTTTTGAAACTGGAACAATAAATGTATTGTTCACAAAGAACCTTTTGTTCTGCCAATACATTCGCTCAGAGGGACGCTTATCTATGGTTGTGTATTGGAGAGGGAGGAGAGAAAAAGCCGGTGCAATCACAGGTAGAAATTGTCCAGATATGTAACCAAGATTAATTCACTTGATGAAATAAGACCACCCTCCTGCAAAACTATACCTGAAGCATAAACAAAATAATACTTTTCTGAACGTCTGAAATAATGTAATTTATTTAAGAACATTTTTGTGTTTTTTTTACCTTTTCTACAAACCTAACTATTTCACTGGGACAAACTCATTAGGCCTAATTCAGCAAAACACTCCGCAGCCAAAATTCACCAGCTTAACCACATGCTTAACTTTAAGCAAGAGCTTAAGTCTCAGGCATCCAAACCATTTATGTGTGACTTATTCCTGGCCTTTTGGAGAGCAGAAGGAATGCAACGTGGCCAATCCATGGCTGATAAGGAGGCAGAACCGAAGTGACAGACTGAGGTGTTGGGAAATATTTGCTTGACTCTGAACTTGTGTATGGGCTGGAAAGGGTTCTGAAGCTTTCTTGAACTCTGTGGGGAATCCTTCTGATTTGTTTCCTGCTTTTCACATGGGTTTTAGCCTGTGCACCATGATTCAGCCCTTGCACCATGACAGCATGTAGCACACAGGCTTCTGGTCTGCTTTGGGAAAAGACTGGGACAGATTGTTGGTTTGCAAGACTGCTGTGGGTGTCAAGGATCAGCTCTCAAACAGGTCTCCAGTCTTCAGGGAGCCTCTGATTTTAGGTTACTTACACTGTACGGAATTTGTGTCTTCAGCATTTTCTCACCTTTATATCATATGGTGTCTCCCCAAACCCTAGTCCTGTAATGTCAACACCCAACACTATGATACTAACCTATTATCACTATCACTTATTTGTCCTATGCCAAGACAGTCCTAAAAACAGGTCATGCTGGAGACTGTGAGTCCGGGCATTCTTTTAAGTATCCTTGTGATCACTTCGTTTTCATTTCCAACCTCTTTCCTCTGGTAAAGGTGCCATCCAAAATATGCACTTAGGTAAAAGCGCATCTCCCTGTGCAGCAAAATGATGCAGTGGGTCCACATTGTACTTTCTTATTGTTTTAGTCCACCCCGGATCTCCCCCTCCTCATCTCTCTCATCAGGGAGGAACTGTCACTCAGCCATCCTTTCTCTTCAGAGCACCCCACAGGTTCACAGCCCTCCAGGCAAGAGTGTGCTGTAATGAATGGTATCATCCAGTGGTTTGTAGCAAGAAGAAAGTCCTGGCCTCCTGGGGACTACAGAAGCAACGTGGGAGAAAATCCAGACATTGAACATATGCTCTGAGTAGGAGACTAAAGATATAACGTCTTGGAAGTATTTGAGATTTCAGGTCCCCTCTGGTTGGCTTTGGTGGATGGGCTCCAGTCCTACCTCACAGCTCGCTGTTGCCTGTGGTTTCTCCTCTGAGGTAGATAAGGGCTACATATTCCTTGATCTTCACTTTTGCAGTCCTCACTGAATATAAATGCGTGGTTCTTTCATGCATGAAAAAGAAGACTGTGTCAGTGCTGCTACAGTGAGACCATCTACTGAAACCATATTTGCTGTATTAAATTCATTTTTCTCTGAAGTTTCCCCATCATATGCTGGATGTGTTGAGCTGATGAGACCTCCTTGCTTCCTGAAATGTTTATAGGCTTTCGTAAAGAATCTGATGGACAGTCTTATCCTTTGAGAGCAAGGATTTAAATTTTAACTTGCATTAAGCAGGGGTATACTGGGGGATAAACTAATATTTCATACTTAAAAGTCTTATTTCATTTGATCCAAAGCACCATATTTTTCAGAGTTAAACATCACTGCTGGCAGTAATTTTACATTTGCACAACATTGAATCCTAAGAATAGTTCTGAATTGACTTTACAAACGTCCCCTTTTTGGGACAGAAGGAGGAAAAAGAAAGGAAGAAAAGACTGCAGGAGCTAAAATTTAAAAAGACAGTCCGTTCATCACCTAAATAAAACCCACGAAGTGTTGAAATGAGGTCGAAAGATATTCGTTAAGACTGTGAAGTAGAAAGGCAGCAATTACTTCTTTGGAAAGTTTCTCTTAAGGACTTAAGTAGAAGCCTGGGGGAGGCTGCCTCCAGTTAGAAGGAATTGCCCCTGGCTTTACCGGGAGTGAGGGAAAGAAAGGAAGCAATTACCCGCTGAACAATGGCGCATTAAGACTCTCCTTTCTGTTTTCAAAACCAAGCTCCCTCCCCAGTGTGTTTTCCAGCTGGGTGAGAGGAGGAGATGGCCTCCTGGAGAGGCAGCCAGCTGCAGACAGGGATCCTCTCTGCGCTCTCCTGCAGGGCCCTGGATGGCTGGGCAGATGCTGGAGATGGAAGAGGGGGGGAAGTTCTGTGGGACCTGTGAGGCTTGCTCCTTCCTTCAGTTCCAGGCAGCTGGAATAGGATTTGCCAGTTTTGGCAAGCCTTTCATTATTCTTGTTCCTCTCCATGCTGTCGCCTCCCTGCCTGCTGACTCCCTCAACTGTCCTCCATAGCCAAAACTCATCCAGAAGCTTCTAGATAAGAGGTCCTTTTGTTCTGCTCCCTCCCCAGTTTCCCTGGTAGTTTATCAGCTGGCTGAAAAGTTTGGAGAAGGCTGAGGGGAGACCTTATTAATGCCCATAAGTATCTAAAGGGTGGGTTGAAGGAGGAGGGAGCCAGACTCTTTTCAGCGGTTGCCAGTGAGAGGATGAGGGCAACAGGCACAAGTTGGAACATAGGAGGTTCCAGTCAAATATGAGAAAAAACTACTTCACAGTGAGGGTGCCAGAGCCCTGGAACAGGCTGCCCAGGGAGGTTGTGGAGTCCCCTTCTCTGGAGATTTTCAAGACCCGCCTGGATGCCATCCTGAGCAACATGGTCTAGCTCTGGGCAATCCTGCTTCAGCAGGGGAGTTGGGCTAGATGATCTCTACGGTCCCTTCCAACTCTAAAAATTCAGTGAAATTCAGTGAAATTCAGTGAAAAGCCGAGAGCATCACGTGGTTTTCCACATCCTCATCTCCTCCTCCTTTCTCTCTGCCCAGGACAGAGATGGACCACCCATACCTGCCCCAAGAAACACATCCAAACCTTGGGAGGCAGAAGGAAGATGGGCTGGGGATGAAACTGAAACACTTCAAGCAGATTCAGCTCTCAGGCACTGGAACTGGCTGAAGAGGACGCAGAGAAAACTGCGAGGTGTTGGACTCCCTGCAAGGTGTTGGACTCCCTCCTCACCTCTGGAAGCTAGGGGGAGTTGGGGAGGACCAGCCAAAAGTGCTGAAGAAGCAACCCCGAGCTTGTTTAAAAAAAGTAACACCACCTTTTTTAATTAAAACCCAATGCAAGCCCCCTCTCAAACCTGCCTGGCCACCAGAGCGAATTGCAGAGCATCTCGCAGGCAGCAGAAACTGCTGCGGGTTTTTAATGCCTTGCTGCAGCGGTGTCCCTGGGGGGGTAAAATAAATCAGCGGCACACACGGCCCTGTGTAAAGGTCAGTGAGAGGCGTTAAAGACAAGAGGCCCTTCCAAGGCTCCGCTACAGCGTCCAGGGCAGGCGGCGGAGGGAGGGATGGCTCCGTTAGCCGCCCACGCAGGACCACTGGCCGGGTTTTGACACGTGGCTCTCTCCTTGCATGTTCACCGATCTCCATCGGGATGTTTACCCGTCTCCATCCTGCTCCCGTTGCTTGGCTGTGCAGGGAAAACTCATAGCCACCGGTGTGTCGGGCTGAAGCCGGTGAGCAGCCGGAGCCCTGTCTGTTTTAGGAGGTCTGTAAAGCTCTGGTAGGCGCTGGCAGCTCTCTCTGTCCCTCCTCTCCCTCTCCGGCCACATCTCCTGCTCCTCCCTCAGCCAGGCACCCAGTCTTGGCCTCCGGCCCCAGGGCTGCACACAGCTGGACGGTATTTTTGGGCTACTTGGAACAGCCGATTCCCACCGCCTTTCTCAGACAGCCTTGTTCTTCTTTACATATAACCTTAAAACCTTCTTCCTGTTTTTCCTCCCGTTGCCTTATCCTTACACTCTGCTTTCCCAGACCCATTTCTGCCCTCTTTCTTTCCCCATCTTTTTGCAGTTAGGTCGAGGGATGCTTTCCCATCTCTAGGATGCTCATTTCTGGTTGCCATCCGTGAACAGTGTTTTGCCTCCTTCCTCACCACTCTGTCCCCAGGTCTGCGTTTCTCCCAAAGGTCACATGAAGCACATGAGCAGACATTTCTGCCGCCGTGGGTTTGGTCTGCAGGCTGAGTGACTGGAGGGGTCTGCTTATCTGGGTGGAAACCACCCTGATGGCATGTGTGTGCCTTCCACGCCTGTCAGGCTGCCATAAGCTGCTGCCACCTTCACGTGTGCACTGCCTCACGTGCGTTAGAGGGAATTTCCCCCCTTTCTTTCCTCCTCTGGATATTGCCAACTTCAAAGAGATTTCATTCTCCATATCTGTAGGTCAAAACACTTGAACACATGGTGTGAGCAGGGCTGACCCCTACGACAGTGGGTCGCCAGGTCAGGAAGGTGACTGGCTTTGTTCCCTGGACAAAGTGAACGTGTTGCAGCCTCTCTTGGGGCAGTCTCTGAAGGAAAATCGGTCAAGGTAGGGCTGCACTGACCCTGGAGACTTCGGTGTCCATCCAGGATAAGAGGACTTGATAGCCACAAGGTGGACTTTGAACTCATCTAATTATGTGACCTTGATGCTCTCTAAGACTGAGTCAACTCTTCTAGACAACACCGTTTCTAGTGGCATGGATGCAGCCACTCTTAGGCATCTGTGTTACAAGCCCCCAGTGTCTTCCCATTCTTTACACCACGTGTCTATTCAGCCCATGAAAAAGTGAATCAGAGGTGCTCTTGGGTCTCAGGAGCAAGCTTCTCCCCCATCCATGCTGTGAAGCCTGAAGTTTGAACTAATTACCATCTGAGCCCTGCTTTAGGGCTTACTGGTAGAGAAGACCTGAACACAGTGAGGACTTTTGGGTAGGTCTGAGGAAGATGAAAGCGGGGTCACAGGTGAGCCTACCCACAGGTGTCCTGAATTTAGCTCCTCTCTGCTAATGCAGTGGGAAAGTGATAGCTGGCAGGCTGGGTGGAAGTAATGAAAGTTATGGAGCTCAGCTGTTGAGCTGATGCTCCTGCTCAGAGAGTATATATACCCATCCAGTCCCCTTAGAGAGCTTTGTTTGTTTTGCTGGGCCTGGTGGGAGCAACAAATTGTGGTTCTTCCTCCATCAGTTCACCAAGGTAGGACTGTTGCTGTGATGATTGTCTCACTGATGTTCTACTCGTAGGTGGGAATAAGGAGGGGAGCCTGCGTGCAGCCCTGTGTCTCTCCCTGCTGTGTGCTCCTCTGCCCAGCAATCTGTAATCCCAATAAAGCACCATCTGGGCTGTAAGCGTGCAAATACCCAACATGACAGCACCTCCAATGCCTAGTTTATGCTTATTAATAACAAGCTGTAAAAATAGCAGTCAGACAAGATGAGATCATAAGGCTGATCGTGGGATGCCATATGCTGTCTGTTTTACTGAGCAAGCCTCACACGGAGGAGACCTGTGCTCCCTTCCCAGAGCAGGGTGGGATTGGGGGGCAGCAAGGGGGTGTATGGGTTTTTTGGGAGGCCCATGGGAGCAGAGAGGCTGAAAAATCTCCAAGTCAGGGGAGCAGCAGCTGTACAGACAGGACAAACATACTGAGGGTTTTAGGTAGTTTTACTGGGCTGGACCTCCAGCTCCTCTGTCCTCCTATGACAGAGACTTTCCATAGCAACATATCTTTCTGTCTTTAGGGTGATGGTACCGTAACAGAAGCTTTTTCCTCTTTTTCTTGATTTTGTTTACTGTGAAGTTAAGAGTTAAAAAAGCCTAGTGAGAAAATGCTGGGCCCATTTACATTTGTACATGCTTCAAAAAGATGATGTAGATCTTGGCCAGCAGTGGAATAGCAACATTTTCTGTATTTAAAGGAATGATATTTCCAGCACCTAGCAGTGTCCTTTTGTCTTTCACAGTCCTCTGGCTGTGAAGTGTTATTCTAGATTATGGCTCTTCAAACTTTGATAGCTCATGGACCACTGTGCTGTGTCAGTTAAGTGTGAAGGGCAAGAACCTACTCTCTGCCAACCTGGGCCAGGGTGTTGGGGATTTCTGCTCAGGAGATCTGCCCATGTCGCACCTGGGCTGTGGTTCGTGGCAAACAGCAGGAGCAAACTTTCTGAATCCTTCCCTCTGTTTCAGGATTTTATTTCCTAAGTTATATTGTTGCTCCCTTAGTAAGGCCCGGTGGAACATTGTATGGAGACTGTGGAGCTGCATGTTCAAATTCCCCTGTGGACCCTTCCCTGGTTCCCCTTGTTGATCCATTGCTGCCTTGCCAGAGGGGATATTTTTTTTGAGGGGAGCTGTGTGAATGCAATACCCAAACTAGCCCCGTTCTTGTCTGGTCTAAAAGAGGCTCAGGTGCCAATTAAAGCTTGTGCAACCAAGAGAGAGTGGGACCTTTGGTAATATCCCTTCTCAGTGCCGCAGGTTCTGCTGTCCCAGGATGTGTGTATGAGTCATTGTCTGGAAATCCAAGTGGCCAGATGTCCGCCAGATCCAGCTGAGCTCCTGGAGTTGCTGACCTCAGCATAAAGGGTGAAGGGAGCCTGGCGGTCCCTCCCCTGCGGAGGTGGGCTTGTGCAGGTGAGGGGCTCGGCGCGTCCCTGCGGGCGGTGGGGCAGGGAGCCAGCGCTTGTGGGGCCTGCCCCAGGGGAGGCATCTGGAGGCAGCTGGGTCCATCTCCGTGCCCCTCATTGGGGGTGGGAGGGGAGGCTGTGAGAACAGCTGCCCTGAAGCACTCCCTCTCCAGCTGCTTTTGGCTGCGGTGGTGGTGGCTCTCGAGGAGCAGTAAGAGGGACCCCTGCAGGCCCCTGCTCCAAACAGCTGGGGAAATGCTCCTTTGGGCTTTGCTGGTGCCAAAGGCTTTTTATTTCTTAGCCCTTAATCCGAGGGCTCTGCCCCTCACTGCTCCCCTCCATCCCCTGGGCTGCGATCTCCATGGGAAGCCCAGGCGGACGGCGTCGCTGTGGTGGTTGTGCCGGGAGCTTCTGGAGGGAGGCAGAAACCTCGGGCTCTGGGTTGTGTGTTGCTTTGCAACCAAGACAGTGTTCTTTTACTAAAAAAAAACACCATTATCTTTATTTTTTTTTCCCCCACATCATTGGGAAGCCTGGTGGCGATACAAAATGTTGGTCTTCTGTTTCTTCTAGACAGTGGCATGAGAGGTTTTTATTAAAATAAATAACTAGTGTTGAATTTAAACACTTTAAAGTGTTGTGAAACACTAGGGACTCCTATTTTGAGGATGGTCATTGTCTCGCCAGGAGAAAAGCACAGCTTTCTGAGGAAAAATGTGTGACTAGATGTAGTTGGTAATTTGTTGGCCAAGGCTAGTGGTCTCTCCTTGCTTCAGATCCACCTCCAGCCTGCTCCGTAGACCTGGGCTCAGCTGTTGTATCACCTGTTGTTGGCAACTGAGTTCCATCAGCCTTCATATGTGAGGCAGCGTTCTCCTCCTTGCAAAGGAGAAATCAGCCAAAGCCCATAAACTCTGTTGTAAAGAATAAGGCACTGCAAGCAGCAGCTCTGCTTTAGGGCATCTCTCTCCTCATCAGTACAGTTGTCCTATGGGTACATTGTTCACATACATGCCCACCTTGGGGGATGTATAGAACTAAGGCTCCATAATGTGCTGCCATGCTCTAGGAGTGTGACAGGAAAAAAAAAAAATTAATCCCTTTTTGTAATCTGGCCCTGAAGGATTCTGGCTGGAAGGTGAGTCGGGGCAATGGCTCTGCAGGAGCCTGTTGTAATTGCCAGATTTAGGATGTTGAGCTCTGAATAAATCTCTGCTTTTACTTTGCTGGGATAATTCAGGCTTGAAAACTGAAGTGACAGCTTATAGCCAGGCTTTTCAGTTTGGCTCGTCAAAGACTGTGCGCGTGTGTGTATATGGCTAAATGCAAATAAGCTGCTCCCAGAAAACACAGTGTCACAAATGCTAAACTTATTATCTGCATGGACTGATGGTGTGAGGGACTGAAGACCCCATAAATTACCTTCTTTCTACTCGGAGTGAAAGTGATACTGGTGCTGTAGTCCCTGACAGTAAGGAATGGCTCCCTTTCTGGTTGGACAGGTTTGATTGGCCACTAATTTACTCTCCCTCCTCTCATAATTCAGCACAGCTTTCTTGGTGCACTCTGCCAGCTCTCACCAATTTGCTGCTTGGAGGATTTTCATGCAAGTGAATTGTGGATTCTAGTTAAAACATGTACAGAGCATGCTCCTGCTTGATGGCTCTGCTCTTAGATGTCACAGGAAGAGACAGTGTTTTGTATAACTGCAAGAAAAATACCATGTTCTAATTAGTGTAATTTATAGTCCCTTGCAGGCTAAAACAACAGCTGATGAGTCATGAAAGTTCCTTCTTCTGACATTTGCTGAAAGAAATGTTATTTTAGCTCCCATGACTTTTGGGGAGGGGGGAGGGAGCAGTTGGTCTGAAATGCCTCACCCCTTCTCCAGTGCCTACCCCCTTCAAGAAATTTCCTGTTTAAAGATTTCTGGTGTGTTGCTGTGCAGTGAGGAAACATTAATTACAGCCATGTCTAATTATCAGTCATGGTGGATCTCAATTTGAGTGTCTATATCAGGACAGGAGTTCCTGAGTCCATTGTGGTTGCTGAGACAAGAGGTTCCAGTAGCTGCGATACTGACTTTGTTGAACCTGATGTAACTGAGCAGACAGAAGACTGGACATGAAGGTCCCCCCATGTGCTACAACTAGGTGCTGGTGTGTTGAGACATATTCACTGTGGTTGGTTGAGGACGGAGAAAGTAGCAAGATCATCCTTGAAAATGGACTGACTTACAACCACCTCTGGTCCCTGTGACCCAAGACTTTGTTCAAACTGATCTCTGCAAAAATGAGGAAGATGAACAGCTCGGGAGCTGCTCATTCTTAACCACAGCAGTGACAAGCACAAGTGTGGGGGATCCCTCCACCTTGTCCTGGAGGCTGTCCCTAGCCATGTAAATCTGGCTCCGACCATCAGAGGTCAGCAATGGACCTGCCCAGCAGCCAGCTTGTCTCCTTGGAGCACGTGTTTGCGGAGTCCTCTCCATTTAAGTATAAGGGATGCCATATGGACTATTTAATTCAACATGTGTTGTCCATGCATGTGCTTGGAGTGGTTAGTGACATAAAAGATCATCTCTGGAATAGCGGTGTCTACAGCAAGCTGTATGAAAGGCTTTACCCACAGCAAAGCTGAAGATTGCTTTAATGATTTTTTTTTTTTTACCCTGGTGGTTTTTTTGTTTGGCCACCATGAGATACAGGCATTGTTCAGTTTTTGTTGGAAGACAGGCTCTTGTTCCCGAAGAGTAAGTAAAAAGATGCCGAAGTGGTGGCTACTTTGCCTATGCATTTCAAGAATTTATGGAGGTATTATATGTTATGCTGGAGGAAAAAAAAAAAAACCCAAACTGAGTGAAAACAGATCTGCAGAGAGGTCATCTAATGACACTGCAGTTATGAAGGGTCCTCAGACAGCAAGTGAAGTGGTGGTTGTCTGGTTCTGCTGAAGACGTATGACAGACTCCGTTGGTCCACAGACCTTGCACTTCTAGAAGTCTTACTTCAAGTTCTGTCTTAGGCCATGACTTTGAAGAATTTCTTTAAAATTGTTTGCTCATGACAGAAAAAATCATTGCTGTTTTGACTCAGTTGACAGGCAGTGGGAGTGTGCACCTGAGAGTGGAGAGTCAGTGGCCAGGATGAGGAGGCAAAGGTGAAGATGTGAGAAATGAGAATCCATGAGAGGGAATCACAAAAAAAACCCTACAAACCAGGAACTTGGTAGAACTTTGTAGGATTTTTGGTTACCTCTGTGTAGCTTGCTACATCTTTAGCAATGTGTGACCTTTATTTTTCTGGCTTATCAGGATCAATAATAAAACAAAATCAAACACCAGGGAAAATACTGCTTTGTGTCCTTATGTGAATGCTCTGTACCTGTGCAGCTGTACAAACCCAGAGTAACTCTTAAGGCAAGAGATGACCTCAGCTGAATGGTGCTAGATAGCAGGATTTCTGGCAGACAGACACAATTTTAGGTTATTTTTCCAGCTATTTTTATGGCTGTTTATGGGATGGTGTGTATAATCCATTGCTGGCACTTGCAGCATTGAATGATTTTAGAAAAATAGTGAAGGATTCAATAATTTCCTGAAGGGCTAATTTCTCAGGGGGAGGAAAATTTCTTTCTTAAGGACACCACTTAATCTGAAAACCCCAAATCCCCAGGTAAATTTATCAAGCCTCTGTTTGTATAAACACATTGGTTCAAAGAGCTTTTGGGTGGATGGATCATTCACATAAGGCCTATCATGTTTACTGAGGAAATGTCAGGCAAAAATAGGACTCAGTTCAAATTAACCTGAATCTTGCCTTTATTGGTGTATTTGGTCTTAGTTTACCTTTTTTCTTCTTTGTAGCAAGAGGTTTCAATTCCTGTATTCAGATACTCGTACTGAAGTTTTAAGAGTTGTGACAAAACCAGAAGCATTTGAAAGCAACATCCTCAATATTTTGTCAGGCTTTTGGGGGAGAGGTGTGCCGCTTTTCAGTGTGACTAATAGAAGTTTGCATATGACTTCTAGCTTTTCCCTTCTTGGTCTTATTCCAGCCTTCTGCCTTTTCTCTCCTTTCTCTTATCAGTCACTGCTGCCCTAATATTGTCCCAGCCCCTCCAGGGCACCAACCCAGCAGCTGAATAATACCATAGAGAGTGGCTGATTTTGTTCTTCTGGTTAAATCTGTGCATGAGGTTACAGATGTTGCAGAATGGGAACATAAGCAGAGATTGCTGAGATATCAGTGGGAGACTTACTAGCTGCTTACCAATAGCTTTTTCCTCCATTACAGCTGGGGTGACTTCCTGCAGCCAAGCGTGGCAAACATTTGCTATCATGAATGGAGGCATATTTCTTTCTGCCTGTTAAGTATTAAGATAGCCTTGATGAAAAGGCTGATACTGATGTCTTGGACTCTTTGTGTGATAACGAAATGTTGTTATACTGTGTAGCTTTGCTGGTGTGGCCCCTGGATTTCACAGGGCAGGGAGGTGGCTGTGAGCCTTTGGTTTGTGGCTTCCTTCCCAGAGCTGACACTGGGCTTGAGAGTTGCCCTTTGCATCTCTCCTCCTACTTGTACATCAGGTGATTTATAGTCTCTCTGCAGAGACTTCCTTGTCTCCGAAGACAGCAGTGGCAGTCTTGGGGAAAGCTACAAACGCCTTTCCATACACTCAAAGAAACATCTCTGGAAGTGGGACTCTTTGGGGAGATACTACAGGTTGAGGGTTATTTATTTCTAGATATTAAGCCAAGAGATTAGGTGAGGAATGCTGTTTGAGTGGAGGCTGATGCTTTGAAAACCAGGGGTCTGTGCTACGTGCTCTGGAAAAAGGCAAGATGAGGTTTGATCAGGGTGAGGCAGCAGTAATACTATGGGAGCTGTGGATGGGATGAGGTGGGGATGGTCACAAGATACAGGAGTGCAGCTGAATGGTACAATGAACAACCAATAGCACTGGTTGTGCTATTCTAATCCTAATTTACTATTCTCCATCCTAACATATTTTTCAAGCAAGAGAAATTATCCATCACAGCTTGTTCTTCATTGGCACTATGTATGAGGCTGTCAGTCATGAAGATGCTTGGTGATCAGTGGGCTCCACAGCTTGGTTGCCCATGTAGATTCTGACCTTGGCTAATGCAGCTCTAGAAAAAATAGAACTGATGTTCTAGTGTTGGAATTTCTTTCTCAATGTGTTGTCTCCAGAGATGTCCCCTGAGGTGTCTGTTGTCCTTAAAAGGGTCCTAGCCTAGGCTTAGATATCTGAGACATTAGTCTGGACATGTCAGTGGCTCTGTTTATCCCTTCTGTCACACATGAAGTGAAGGGAGAGATCAGTGGCTTGGATGGAGGCTAGAAATATGGATGGTATTTCTGCCTCTGAGGCAATTCCTTTGTGATCCCATAGGCTGCTCTTGGCATATCCAAACGCCTTTGCAGATTTAAGTCCTTTATTTTAGGGATCAATATCCAAAGTTGATTTTCCATATAGTGTGCCTGTGTTTCTCTGAGTTAGTGATACATAGCTATGTGCCAGGGGATGTTGTAGGGCACCATCCACACTGCCAAACCTTGAGCCCTAGATCTCTTGATGGAACTTGCTATCCAATTGAAAAGACAAAATTCCTTGAAGAGCTTTAAAACTAAACCCTTAGAGCATTCCTGAAATTGTTATGAAGTGATACTAAGTAAACACCTAAGGCAATGTTTAGATGTGGCAAGCAAAGATGCCCTGAAGCTGTTGTGACTTGCCAGTTACCTCTTAAGTAGTGAAGTTTAGAGCAGCCAAGGACTCTGTTTTTGACATAAGTGACCATGCAAGGTATGCGAAATGCCTGGGTAACTGTGGCAATCTACTACTTAAATTGGAACATGGCAAATCAATTGCCAGTGGGCAGGCAATGCAGCCTTCCTCAAGTGGGGACCTGAGTGAAAAACATACTTGATGCTCTTAGAAATTGCTTTTCACCAGCTGCCATATATCATAATCAGTGTGGCTGGGGGAGGAGAGGTGGGAATGTCCCCTTTGCTCCTTTGTGTTGAATGAAAATCTTAGTTGAAAAGCTTTAAGCCTTTTCAGAAAAGTAGTGCCCCCCATTAGAAAGGCTGAAATAAGCCTGGGTGTTACACCTAAAGCTAGTGAGAGTCACTTTTAAACCCTTCATTAATTAATTGTGATGCTCATATGTAGTCTTATTCCACTAAGTATAATTTATACCTGTGTCCAGTGGTGAAGCATAGCATAGGGCACAGGGAGTGATAACTTCATCAATTTGTAAGCACAGCTTGTGTTTTCCGCTCAGGATGTTAGAAGATGTAATGAGCAAATACCTTGCCTAGACCATAATTTATTATTTTTTAGGAGTGTCAAGCTCCTGATTGACAGAATGAGTTTGATGGAGCAGCTGATCAAGCATGTGAGCAAAACTTTATCTTGCGTCATGAATTCCTCCTCTGAAGTCTCTACGTGGTCTTGCTGGTGACTACATTTTCCAAGACTTCTGTGAATTTCCCTCCTACCTAACCAAGGAGCTCTGTTTTCTTGGTGGTTTTTTTGTTTTTTTTTTTTTTCATAATCCATCAGAGCTCTGTTTCCAGTTAAGGAGAAACTGGGTTTGGTTTTAACAAAGATGGACAACACATGTATGCAAAATATGCATGTGTCTTGCTCTTCATGCAACCAAGGCGATTGAGCAGTCAAATCGGAGACTGTCATGCTTTGTGAAGCAGATCTGAGGCTTGTGTTGGTGTGCTTTAGGAGTCCAATCTATTGTGCTCAATTATGCAGAGAATTAAAAATGATGCTCATGTTCCCATATTCCAACAGTATGTCTGAACACCAGGAAAAACTTCACGATGTACTTACCTTGTTAGATTGCGAGCCAGTGTCCTGAAAGGAAGTGGAGAAGCCCTGGGACAACCAGTCCTTGCACTGCCAGGTGGAAAAGAGGGGGTGTGAGGCAGGTTGAGTGCACCCTCACAACTGTGTCCAGAATAAAGCAGGGGCAAAAGGGAAGAGAAGTTCTCAGGGGAAAGGATGTGGTTACTTGGGCAACTGATTGCAGAAAGCTGTGAGCTGGGAATGGGGGAGAAAGCTGCTAGATTTTCTAGGAAAGACTCCTGTGGATCAGTGTGACAGTATAGGATGGGCTGCTTTTAATAATCTGTTCAGAGCTATTTCTGCAAGAACAATGAATCTCTGTGCCTCAGTCACTCCCCATCTGTTTTCAGATCTCATCTGAAAACTTGTCTTTCCTTCCTTTTTCTCTCCCCTTCCGCTTGCTCTCTGCTGTCTTTTTTTATTTTAAGTTTGCTTCTCTGCTCTCCAAAGCTTTTGTGAGGATGGAGTTCGAATGAGGCAATAGGCAAGGTTACATGCATTACGCAGCGAAGCAAGAGCTGATTTATTTTTATTGCACTCATTTATTTTCTTCACACCCCAAACATCTTAATGAAGGAAATGATTTAACCTTTTGCATACAAAGCACAAGCCAAGGATTTCTGGATTCATGCTGTAAAGTATTGTGAATGTGAATTAAAAAAGGAAAAGCATTAATCCCTCCCAAGTTTGATGCAGCTGTTGCGAGATGGTGGTGTGAGAGGCTTCAGGTGATGTTATTTGCTGTGGGAAAGATTACTGCTTTCATTCTCCGGGTAAATATGAAGAGTAGTCTTTGGTTTTCTATATAAATATAAAAAGGAGCGAGGAGGGGAAAGGCATTTTTACCTAGGTGTGTCCTTCAGTGTTACTCCCCCTCCTTCCTTATGGTTCATGGTGGAATTCAGGTTCTTTGGGAGAGGCAGCACAAGAGTGAAATAAGGATATGAGGTGTTAATGGGTTGGAATCTCTTAATGCATTAAACATAGGCTTAGGCATTCTCTCTTTATGCTCTTCCAGTCACCCTACCCAAGCTGCTCTCAAGGGTATGCTTCCCCTGGGTTAAAATAATGATTTCTCTGCTCTTCATTCCTAGTGCCTCTGTTCAGTAAGTGTTTCCAATTTTTCATTAAGATAATTTTGCTGTGCAGATTTTTTTTCCTTCCCTGACAAAATACCCAGCTGTATGCAATTGTTTTCTTCAGGTAAACTCCCACCACTTCTCTTTCCTGGGCCAGTGCTCCTGCCTGACAGCCTCCTGTTTTGATAAATGAGACCAACCTAAAGGGCAGTGTCTCGAGCCGGTTCCTGTGCTGGCTGAACCTGTGCACGTTGGCCAAGAGAGCTCAGGCATTCTTCTTGCTGTGGGAAGCTTACACTAAAGGTCACAAGAAGATTCATCGTGCATAATTCTTTTTTCTTTTTTTCCCCCAAAGACAGTACTGAGAAGTGTTATGTGCCAGGAATGAAGGTGGGTAGTTAAGGAAGAGCAGTGTATCGAAGCTTGCAACCTATTCTGAAAAGATTTTACTTGCAGTGGTCCAAAGTCCTTGGTGGGGGAATGACCAGAGGTCAAGGAAGTCTTGTCAGCTGAAAACAGTCAAAGAACAGTGCCTTAGTTGATAACCTGCATTGAAAGTTATTCTCTGGACTGCAATCCCATCGATTTTCTTTTTTTAAGACTTGCCTCCTTCCTATGGCTGTTAGGAGTGTGCAGTGTTAATGGATGCTGCTGTTGTTTCTAGCACTGTCTATCTGAAGGCCGTAAATATTTGAGGCTCTGATGGTGGGTAGTGGACCATTTGGGACAGGTAGACCTTGAAATCTGGGATTATTAAACTGTGTTATTAACTAATTAGCATGAGCTGATCAGCCTTTGAGCTCAGTGAAACAAAGTCTGCATTTGTTATGTTGCACAGCTGTGGTTCTGTCTGGCTGTAAAGCTTGTGAAGCTCTTCTGTGAGACCCAGTGGTGAAGAACAAATTCCAGCTCATCCTCTGTCCGGTTCCCCTCTAGCAGCTCCCTTCATCCCACCCCCAAATTAAAGGAAGAGCTTCTCTGAAACTCTAAATACATAGCTATAGACCAGCTAGAATAACTCTGGCTCAACTTTGTTATGAAGTAACACTGACAAGGAGTAAGGAAAAAAGCATTTAAAGCCAAAAAATCCACTAAGAAAAGCCAACTTCCCTGTTCTCATAATTTCTAAATAAATGCCTTATCAGCAGCATTGCTGTGGCACATGCAGCTTCCCTGCTGTAGTTAGCTTGTGATAATATTTTATCTTCCCTTTCTTACAGTTCTCACCGCATTGTAAATGAGACCTTGTGTTTTTCCCTTCAGCATCCAGTTTATTCTCTGCTTGAATCCACAAACCTTAAGATGCACCGCATGGCAAGGAGGAAAAAAAATAATAAGCAGAGTTAATTTGCTGGTATCTGCTCTGAACACGATTGCTGTTAATTGTCAAGCTTCATCTTTTCTCCTGGCTGCAAAAATAAGCTGGTTGAAAGTAATCCACTGTGAGCTTCTGTATTTTGCTGACAACTCGCCAGCTACCAACTAAGGGTGTGATAAATGCCCAAATGTATGTTTCCAACCAGCTCTCCATTCTTGTGCTTTCAAAGCTATACTTTTGGTTTCAGGCTTGTCATCAACATGCCTGTTGCCTCCTCTGACAACCAAAACTCAGTAAAATATCGCCAAATCCACTGGCATTTCAGGCTTGGCCAGCCTGTGCAGCACCCTGAATGCTGCTGGGTGGTGATGCTGACAGCCTGCTTTCTAGAAACTTAACAAAATTCTCCTGAACAATGTCATGCTGGCAGCCTGCTGGCTGGGCAGGGAGGATGGTAATTGTTGTGGGTGACAAGAAGGCTTTCTTTTCTTGGGGAGAGCATGGGGAGGGGTAGAGTGTGTGCTGAAAGTTGTTTGACTTGAAAAGTAATACTGAAAAGGTCATGTTCATTTTCTGACCAGAATGATGCAATGGAGGATTTCTGCCCATATCATCCAGCCAGGGAATGGATGTATCTGGCAGTTTAGGATGTGACACTGATATGCCATGTCCAGCCACTGTCTGATAAAGATCCTTAGGTTTTATAAATCTGGGTCTGACTAGTTTTTTTCCAAGTGTAATAAACCTCAGAACTGGGCTTTGTTGAGGTCAAGGCAGATGTGCTCACTGCATAAACTGATATTGGCTATAAATATTCTCTTTTCATTATGTTGCTCCCATGAACACACAGTGCTGTTAACGACGCTTTGCTTTAATACCACAGTTAGTGCTTTTCCTCCCCCTCAGGCTTTAAAATGATTGACCAGTTATGGTCTGGGAAGTGAGTAGCCTTGTCTTAAGTCTCTTTGGGAAGGGATGGACAAATATTGAGGCTGTGCACTTAATAAATTTCACTTGTCATTTTCCCTGGAGATCCATGAGCAATATATTTCTTGACTCTAAGGCAATGGTTCAAATGAAACTTTGATGCCCTGAAGAATACCTGCAAAAGATAGACCAAAGATCTACTCATCTTAACCCAGAGTTCTTGTTTGAGCCTGAGATTTAAAACACAGGAGGGAATCTGATGCTTCTTTGAACCCAGGTGCAGCTGAAATTAAAGATATAGTTCAAAAAAGCGGCAAACATCTTGGCTGCCAATTTGAACATGGTGTTTTTCCACCTGCTGGAGCACAGAGAGCAAGAGAGGGCAGCACAGACAGATAATGTTGCTTTTTTTTGCTTCTTGTTAAAGTGGCATTTTTAATTGAATCTAATTGCACTCAGATCAACGAGTGAGAAGAATGTAGGTCTGATGGTTTAAAATAATAAAATGAAGGATAATAGGGTAAAGGGAAGACCTAATTATGGGAATTTCAAAGGGAAGGCATGAACTGGGTCAGTTCTCTGCCCTCTGCGTTTTTTCTAACCATGCTTGCTGTAGTACCTCATGTGGTTTGATTTAAAATGCTCATAGTAATGGAAACTCTACTGCTCCATGGACAAGTAGACCTCTCCATCCTGACCTCTGCCCCAATCCTCAGTCCAGCATGTCCCTACCTTCATGTCATCCTTGTAGTCTCATTACTTCAGCCCCCACAATGGTTGGACACATGCTAGCACTTTCTTAACAAAGAAAATTATTATTAAAGATCTCAAGCCTTTGTGGATCACATTTCTACCCAATATTAGAAATGGATCCATGGAAGAATGGTACAACCTTCTCTCACTTCAGAAGTTTGACATAAATGTCAAGGTTCTAATCTATATAATAAACCCACTACTGAATATTTTACAGAATTGTGTTTTCAACCTGGGCAAGGGCAGTGGCTATTTCTGGCAATTCTTTATTATGTGCATTTTGGGAAAAGTCAGCCCACCCTTTGAAAACAAAAAAGCCTTCAGACATCAGCATGCTACAGCGCTTGCAGTGCAGCAGTTGATCATGTGATAGCATAAATAACAGGACAGGCTAGTGGAATAACGTGAGGAATAAAGCTGACACAAGGACTTGAAGATAAAGGAAACTCTGAAAAATGAAATCCATGCCATGAGAGCAAAACGTCACAGCTGGAGGACATCAGAGTTCCCAGTTACCAATGATGGTGCTGTATTAGAGACACAGTTAAATGCATTTTTTTTAATGGGAATTAAAAACAGATTAATAGGCCAGAAGAGAACCACAGTGTAGACTGGTTAGATCTGACAAACAACACATGAGCTTTTAGAAATAGAAAATTTTTTTTCAGTGATTTGGGCACTTGATGTGGTATTTCTGTAAGCACACTGGGACCTCTGGCTGAACATCTGAATTGTTACAACTGCTCCTGAATCTTTGGGTGGGGAAAGGTCCAGAAGGCAAAATGACATCACTGAGGTCACGCAGAGCCTGGCTCTAAAGGCAAGAGAAACTTCCTGCTTTCTAGACTTGGTCCATCTGGGTGATCAAAGAGGACTGAAGAATTCTCCTAGACCCCTCACTACTGTTCACCACCTGTTTGTAAATGATGAGCATTTCCTTACAGTATTGTGGCTGTTTACACAGTGCAGCATTTTTTTGAGGTCTAATATGCCTGAGTTGTGTGAATCTGTTTTATTTTCCCTTCTCTTTTCTGTGTGAATGGTGGCACTTGATAGTTTGTCAGTGAAGGGAGATTCTAAACAAGATTATTCCTCTGTGGGGAAACATGACAGGGTCATCAATGGGTTAATCTTGACTTTCTTCCATCATAGCTGCTTTTCTAATTATAAATGCTGGCTGACAGTATGTATTATCAGAATTCTAGAAGCTGGGCTGTGCTGAGGGCTTGCAGGCACTATTCCTCTCGAGCTCTGGGAGCCACCGTGCTGTGAGGTGGTGGCAAAAGACACTGGAAACTCTATCATGGCCTGGCAGGAGGATGGAGATGTTCAGCCACTTACCAGACAGTGTGAGCAAACTGATAGCAATTCCCAGGAGCTGGATCCTAATTACATTTCTCTGCTTGGGGATCATTTGAACCTTTAATGAGAGGTTGGTAAGGAGAGAGGGAGAGGTGGCTTTTTATTACCGCTGAGGAGAGGGGATGGCTTTGCTGCCAGGGAATAGTCTCCTTCCAGTGCCATACAAAGGTAGATGCCTTTCCCATCCACTATAGAAATGGTATCTGCTCCCTTTTCATCGAGGGAGCAGACAGGTTTGGCTCAGTTAATGGTTCCATTTCCCCATGTGTTTCTTTCTGGCAGCAGGATTTTGCTTTGCAGAGATGGGTTTGGCATATGGTTCCCAGTTCTGATATTTGGTGGCATTTCTCTCTGCTTTTTAGGGGGTGGGATGGAAGGGAATATATATGAGACACGCAATTCCAGTTTGGTAATCTCAGAGGTGCATTTATTGTCGTACAGACAGTGGTAAACCAGTCAGTATTGTTTCCTATTCCCCAGTGACTCTGATCTGGCCCCAAACACTTTATGGCTTAGGGCTTCAAATCAGATACATCGATGTCCTGCCCTGTGCCCCTCTGAACAGGTCCAACATGGGCACAGAACTGAGTGTTGCCACAGAAATGTTACCAGGATTAGTTCAGAGGTTGCTTCCCCAGTTGTCTTTAGCCAAAAACCCTTGCAACTAAAGACTGCTAATGGGATCGTTGGTGCAAAGTCACGAACTGGCTTTTTGGGGTCCATCATGTCTCTGTAAAATTCCAAATCACCTGATCTGGGAACAGATCCAGTATCAGACAGTCTAAATCAACCAGACAGAGAACAAATGCCTGAATAAACTGTTCCAGGAATGTCAGGAGGGGAGTTCTGGGATGTCCCTGACAAAACAGCTTAAAAAGGCTGTAGTGGTTTTATTGAAATCTCTTCAGCTTGAAGAATAACAAATTGCAAGACCTAGCCCACTCTGCTTTCAAGTCCTGATGTAGTTGGGAGCCTTTTGATGCTCACTCTCTTTTCTGATGACTTTAAAAACCTAATTAAATTCTATTGCTGCTATCAGCATTTTGGGACTTTGACCATCTAAGACTTGTCAATATTGTTCTTGCCATTCTGCACTAATTTATCACAGATTACTTCTTGTTAACCACGGGTTTTTCATACAGAAGGTCTTATAGCTTCAGTGAGCAAGTGCTGATCACAACATATCAGCAGAAATATGTTCAGCTGTGAACAGAAAATAAAAATTTGAGGATTTCTTCTGTATCCCATCTTTTGTGATGCTGACGAGGTGGCTGAAGGATGAATAATATGAGAAATCTATGGATAGTACATGCTCCTCCTAAAATGAGGAGTCATGATGTTCTTATAGTACCATGAAAAGTTCTGCTAAGGACATCACTGCATTTTTTTTAACTGGGAAAATATGAAAGTTACTGTCTCTTCCTCTTTGAGGTGTTTATAGCCTAAATGTTTTAGCTGTGTGGTGCCACTATCAGAGCAAAGACACTAAATGTTCAGCAGGCCCCTGGGAACCCTCTGTAGAATGTCAGACTGAGTTTCCAGACTTTGGGCACTGGGAAAAGTTTTACTATACTCCTGAGTTACTAGTGAGGGTGGTATAGTTTAAACTGCCCATCTTCTATTGCCCTCTTTGTTCTCCAGACTCATTTTTACCTTCTTGCATAAGCTTTTTTTCAGGCAGAGAACTGGAGGAGCTTTTCCAATAACATCAGCATGCTTGAAAAGGAAAAGACAATTTCACAAATAACTAGTCTCTGAATGGATACTAAAGGGAGTAGTCAGGGTTGTTCCCTTCAACATCTCCTGTGCAACGACTGTGGGTGTTGGCAGAATCTGCTGAGGAAGGGATCACACAGGCTTCATATTCTGTAAATAGCATCCCCTATGGCTGCTGTTGGAGAAATCCCATTGTGCTACATGAACGACTGATCTAATAGGGAATTCACATACTCTTCAAGCAGCCCTATCAGTCCTTTTCCAAGTATAAATCAGAGTTCTGGAAAGTAATCATTGCTCTAAAAAGGTTGGATGTGCCCTGTGTGTATGTCTGGCACACTCACACAACTAAACCTCCAGCTGAGAACCTGGCAGAGTTTGCAGCCAGGTGCAACTCTAGCTGAACCAAAATGAAGCATCTTGAGTCAATCCAGCTGGCATCCTGCTGAGTGTCTTACCTTTTGGCATAATGTTCTCATTTACTCAGGCTCCTTATTGTGATGGAGCTCTTGCTGTTGCCTGTAGTTCCTTTAACTATCATAATTCACAGTGATGCCTGGTACCCAAATGGTTAAATGCATTTGGCTTTGCTGTCCTCCTCAGTCCCTGTAGGTTGTGTTGGAAGAATTGAATGAAATTGATAGAGCTAGCATTACAGTGAGCAAAACCCCCTGAAGAAAGAGTAGATGGGTGGATAGAGAGAATGACCCCAAAGAAAACAGCTGTCAAGGGCAGCTATTGGTTTATCTTTCATGGAAAGAGAGATGTAATGAATTCTAAATTAAGAGAAACTAGAAGCAAGGCTGTTTATCAGCTCTCAGCTGCAGCATAAACAGGCACTTTAGAAGTATCGACTGCAGTCTCACTTAATGTACCAGTAGGTACATTTCCCCAGTGCTTGGGAACACCACGTAACTGTCAGGTTAGACTAAAGCCCCGATATTTAAGATATGCTGGGTCAGAGAGAGAACTGTTTTGCATCTTAGTCTCCTTTCAGAGGGTCCTTGAACAGGTTTTCCTTTTCTTTGTAAACTAAAAGAGCAACATGTGCATGTGCAGCCCAAATGGCCCTTTGCCTAAGGTACAAACATATGTAAAATCCCCAGGGACAGCACTGTGTAAGGGTCTCCTTCGCAATTACTGGAGATGCTGAGACCAAAACAGCTCCCGAGTTAGCTGTATTATGAGAAATCTCAAAGAAAATGTTATCCTACCATCTTCTCTGTTTGCACTAAGAGAATAATTGCTTCTTTGTAACCCTTCTGCTCAGACTCTAGCTGAGTATTTATCAAGTGACCATACAGGGGTGGTAAGCAATCTGACAACTGACTCCAAATAACGTAATAAGGCTGACTGATTAGTTCTTGCTATTCTTGACTTCATTTTTTTTTTTTTTCCTCACAGCCTGTCTCTGAGACACAAGACAGGAAAGGTTATGTCTTTCCAAAGAGGGTTTTGTGCCATGAGCATAGATTCCCTTACATTCACCTCTAATGTAAAGGAATTCTTGATGCTGCAAAATATCATAACCTAGACAGGACCCTCAATTATTCACAGGAACATATTTGACAGAACAAATTTTGTGTGTTGCCCACAGAAAGTGTGAAGTCTGCCTTTGAAAGAAACTCAAATCTTAGCATCTACTTCACAGCGAAGTGACTGATATCTGAGACTGTATTTGGGAATTATGTCCCCAGTAGCAAGCATTATAAGAGATGATATAATGTATCCTATTAACTTGTTTGATGGGCTGAAGAATATCTCTTAGGACCTGGTGAGTGTTTAGTGAAACATTACTTTTCCTTAGATTGGGTGGAAATTTTGATTCTGCCGTGTCTTGGGCTCTAGTGTTTGTCTTATGTTTAGACAGATGACAGCAGGAGGTTTCTGCAGCCAAATAACCTGTTGATTATCTGGCTTTTGCATATCATCGTTATTGAGCTGTAGCTCTCTGGAGGGGCTTGAGTACTAATGGCTAAGCCACAAAGCCGAAGATGCTAGAAGTGGATCCTCCATTTCTTCATCACCACCACTTTCCCTTAGCTGAAGTGTTGAAGATGAATTTGTCTCAATGTGCCAGCTTAATAAGGTCAAAATCCAGATGCCAAGGATGAATATGGCTCATTACATTATCTTCTTGTGAAAACAACCCTCACTATCCTCTGAGGTACTTTGACTCGTGTCCTTATGTGGCCACATGCTCTTTTGTCATTTTTGCACATTTTCATGTCTTTAATTAAAAGAAAAGGCCTTCCCCATGGAAGATTAATTAGGATAAATGTGCTGCCATTAATATCTGCCATGTTTGGAAAGAGATGATTCACCCTGTGATTAAAGCCAAAAGAATCTGGAATCTGAGGAGTAATTAGCCCTCAGCGGCTCGTAAGTCTAAAGAAAGCACTATTTATCAGTGGCAGTGCTAATGCAATTACTTCTCCACTGCAGCCTCCTGGACTGATAAATCATAGCCTGAGCATTGGGAGAAGCTATCAATTCAAGATTATGCTTCTCTGAGTCTACAAAGAGAAAAGGGGGAAACAAAGGGGCAGCCAGCTCCTCACCATCTCTGTATCACAACTATGGAGGCCAAGGGAGTCTGAGCATCAACTCTGAATCCTTTTCCTCCTATAGAAAACCATGAACCTTTCAAAAATCATGGCAATTGATAGAAATCAAGCCATAATTTCATTTTTTTTTTTTTCAGGGAACTGAATCCAAGAGAAGTTTGTGTTTGGTAGCTGTGAACATTGGACAGAACAGCATATCTCTGCTGAAGCTGAACTTCTAATCCATCTCTGCTTAGAGTATTTTTGCTGCAATGGTTTTGTTCAGGAGTGGTTGGTGAGCGGTGTGTTTGGAGATGTTGCTGCTTCATGTGCTGCTCCTATTTGCTGTGTTGTTGGGTTTTTAGAACTGTTTTGCAAATCTGGAGAACCTTTCCTGTGGGATCTGGAAGGGCTATGAAAACATTATTCAACACCAAAAAAATATTCTCCTTTCCTTCATAGCACATGTAGATTCACTGTTCCAGTCTTTGACTTGAGGCGGAAAGGGATGATATAAATTATCTGGGCCCCTTTGAGAAAGCAGGTGCATCCTTTGTGATGCTCTGCTCACTTGGGTAGAGGTGTGTCTTTTTGCATGAGGGATTTGTCCTTGAGAATTCCAATTCCCACATCCATAATAAAAGCCTCATAAAACCAGATGTCTTACAGAGCAAGTAACTTCTGTCTCTTCATCCTGCTGTTTCATAGGTGCCATTTTCCAAGTCTCAATCTCGCGACACTGTACCACGTTGAAAGTAAGCTCAGATCTGTCAGAGAAGCCGAGCCTTTCCAATTGATGGGATGGAAACCCTGTGCCATTGCATTCCTCAGTCCCTTCCATTTCCTGTAATGCATAATATGGACTAGACCAGCCAATAAAATGTCTGGAGGATATGGATGGGAATACGATATGCTAGGAATGGATTGCTGGCCTGAGCCACAGGGAAATAGTGTGGTCCATTGCATTGTGGTGATATACAACAACTATGTGTTTAAACTTGACTTCTTATCTCTGAGCAGAGCCCAAATAAACAAGCACAGCTGAGGGAAGTACCAGTGGGGATCAGACTAGATGAAATCTTCCTTCTCACAGCTGCAACCTGCTGATAGAGTTGTTCTGGGATAATTTTCTCTATTTATCCACTCTGACACAGAGGAATTTGTGTCAAGACTCAAGCTGTTTCTTGCACCAGCTGAAATAGTAACCCTGTTTTAGGTGTTGCAGGAATGTTGGAGCTGAAGCCTGTGTAGGATAGAAGACGTGTTCAGTGTTTTTTGTTGACCACCTTCATAGGTGCTTTCCATAGTATTTCACATCTGCTGTGTTTGGGCCACAGATGGTGGTAGGGTTAATTGTGGAGCAGCAGTAGTGTAAAGATGAAGCTTGTCCTTCAAATTCCAGGCAGGTCTTCATTCAGGGACATGGAAAATGAACAACGCTTGGGATGCTCTTGTGGCAGGTGTTAATTGTGTTGGTTTTATTTTTTTTTTTAAGCAGATGGGCAAACAAAGACAGACTGAGATTTCTTGAAGGAAAAGATAACAGATTAAAATTATGTTAGCAGCTGTTGTGTTGCATTTGTTGACATGTTGGCTGAGTATGGTACATGTCATGGTGAAACAGCTTCCATCAATGGAAGAATACTGATTACTTTTTCTTTAGACAGTAAAAGAGAAGTCTGACATCCCCTTTGGCTGCTGAAAAAATAATAATCTGATTACTTATTGTTCCTCTTCAAGAAAACATTTGACATGAGATAAATGTGTTTTTTTTTGAGATTTTCTTCAGCAAGTGTGTCCTTGACCTAGTTAGTGAATTATAGATGCTGTTTGTCTTCTATAAACACTGACTCCTTTTATTTTCACAGTGCAAACATAAGGTGGTTTTGATCACTGGGGAGTGGCTTGCCTTTCTAGGCCCAGTTCTTTCATGTCAATATGTGTTTTATACATATTCTCTGTAAGAACACTTTCCTTGGGTGAAGAAAGGTGGTATTAAGAAAGTCCCAGTATCTGTTGGCAGTAATTGTGTGATAGAAAATTAGCTTCAGAAACAAAATGCAGAATGAAAAGCAGTGGGTTGAAGTGACCTGTTGCCTTCTCTGTGTTGTATACTTCCTTGGGTGAGCATGAATACATCAATTTTCTTCCTAGAAGGTCAGTAGTGGGAGCTATTGGGTTACCAGGGAGGTGGGTTTCGAGAGATATTTGATGTGTAATTGCTCTACTGGTTCTGGTTATCCACAAGGTTGAGTTTGTAAAAAGGATGCAATGGGGAAAAAAATGGCTGAGTGAAAATTGACTTGATTTTTTTTTTTAAAGATAATTTTTTTCTCCGTAAGAATGAGGAGCCTGTGATTCCTGGTGCTTCTGTGTGAGGCTCAGTGGACCAAAGGGAGAGATTGTTCTCTCTTGGTGCTTGTTGCATAAATCCAAATTTTGCAGTTCATCCCAAACACTCCTTTTCCCTGTTCATGGCAGCAGTGGATAGAGAGAGGTGCTGGGGGTGAAAAGGAAAGGACTCCACCCAGCCCTTAAGATCATCTGCTAGTTGCTTATTTATGTTCTGTGGTTTGAGCTAGTGTTAAAGCCCTTGCTGACTTTGCAGTGGTAAATAATACTAACGAGCTGAAATGTCGATACCTCGTAAAGCTAGGGATGTTTCAGTAATGCACGATGGGAAGTGAGAATGAGACTGGCTTTAGATGTAATCTGGACACTCAGACATCTTTCATAAAGGCTAATTTTTTTTTCCTCCTCCCTCTCTTTGTCATTTGGGATGGCTGACTGGATTCAAATAAAAAGGCAATATAAAATGTACATTCCTAGCTGCACAGGTGGCTTGAGCAGAGGTGGGCTCACATTTTAACTGGAGTCAGTTATTTCCCATGTATTTTGGTGAAAAATTCAAAGGCACCAACCCAAAATGCTGTATGCTGAAGCAAAAGTCTATTCCTGAAAGCAGTTCAAACACATGGCTACAGAAACTCTAATGACTGGCAATTATGTCTAGCTTTCTAGGTAAATATGCTGCTGATTTTTAGAGCCAGTTAAACTACCTAATCTGTTCCCATACACAAGACAGTAATCCCAGAATACTCTACCCCTTGCTGGAATACACATTTAAAGAATATTCTAGGGGTTCTTTAGTCATTGTTTAATTCTTTGCTACTAATGATCAATTGTAGGTCTTTCAGGAGGTAGGAATTGAGCCTTTGTTCACTTCTGGTTTTGTTCTTGAGATCTCTCAAAAAGTCAATGTGTCAATGTTTTTTCCTTTGTTTCGTAATACAACAAATTCAATGGAATTGGCTGCCCAGGGAAGTGGTTGAGGCACCATCCCTGGAGATGCTCAAAAGATGAGTTGACATAGTGCTTGGGAATATGGTTTAGTGTTGGTTGCCTGTTTTTTCTTTTTTAATTATGGTTGGACTAGATGATCTTGAAGATCCCTTCCAACCTAGGTAATTCTGTGATTCTGTGAAATGGCTGTTCTGTCAAATTCTGGCTGAGATTAGATTTGGAAGTATTAAAACAGTGTTTAATGGAACTACCTGAGTAGTCTCAGAAATCTGGGGAGAGAACTTCCTCTTAGGAGATTTGAAGCCCTTTCCTGCAGTTGCAGGAAAGTTTTCATTACTGTAGCAAGCTTCCTTTTGCTCCCCTCTGTATCAGCCTGGAGTTTATCCTTCACTTAGGGGTTTCTTTCTTCTGTGTTATGTTTTCTTCACACCTGCAAAACCGATCAAAAATATTTTTTTTAAAAAACATGCTTATTTTCTTAGTTTCTTTAGAGGAACTTGGAATTTTAACAACCCAGTTTCATAAAAACCAGTGTCATACCAGAAGCCTAATGTGTGCAAATGTGTGTATGCAGTTTGGAAGTTTGCTACAGAGCTGCTGGCTTGCATGCAACTTCCCTGTTTTGTTGCAATTGCCATGCCTATGAGCCCAGTGTGCAATTAAGTTTGAGCTTGGACTACTGAGTTACACAATTGTAGGAGGTGTATGGGGGGGAAATCTTAGAATTGCCCCAGTGTTTGCCTGGCCAGAATTGGCCAAAAATTGTTCTGTCATCCTCAGCCTTAAAGAGTCACTTTGTTTCCCTCCTTGTGTTGTTGCAGGACAACATGGAGTAATTTCGGTTTGGGAATGGTTCTGGACATGTGCATGGGAACGTGGTGTGTTGAGTGTCAATGACACCAGTCCTATGCCAGTAACCCCTGTGACCAGAGGGACCCACTGGTTGACTTAAGTAAAAATTACATTTCATGTTTCCAAACATGACGGTACCTCTGGTTTTCCCAGGTGCCTCCTGCAGTTTAGTTCTGTTGTCAACCCATTGGTCCTGCACTGCTCTATTTAGGGTTTCATTCCTTTATACTAATGTATCCAAATGCTGGATTAAGTGGATTGTATATGGATATGCTGCACAGGAGTTCAGCAGAAGGGGAATTGTATTACTCTGCACTTGCTGTCAAAAGATCTTGTTAAAGTTGTAGGCGCTAGTGGCTTCCTTGTACCTCTGAAATGTGGAGCACCATATTGACTTTGCAAAGAGGCAGAAGCCCCCTGCTCTCTTTTCCTTCCCCCTTTTCTGTGGGCACCCTCTGCTCAGTGGGGCCTTTCAGCATCCCGTAACCACCCTGGGAGGCTGCAGCAAGAATAAACTGTGTGTACTGTTCAGCCTGACAAGAGCCCCGTTAGGATCCTCTGCTCGCTCGTTAATAGCAGATGCCCACGATGCCTTGGCTTGTGTTCAGGAGGAAGCCAGCCATCAACACTCAGCAGCTCTGTAAATACAGCCAGGGCTGCAGATGCCTTCCAACAGCATCCAACATGCCATATTGGGTCTTTGAGCCGAAAAGCCCTTGGCTGTTTTTTCTCTGGGCATGATCTGGTTGCCTTCATTGTCAGCCCTGCACAAATAAATTAGCAACTGCCCTTTTAGCTGGAGGGAACAAGGCAGACAGTTTAGGAGGAATGTGATACGAGTGGGCTAGAAAGCTCAGACCTGAAGGATCACTGCAAATATCAGCATTCCCTACTGGTCAAATGACAGGCTTGGGTAGTATTTCACTCCTTGGTCTATTTAATCTTTTTCCTGTGCCATTGGAAAATGGAGAACTGTGAATTTCCTCTCAGTGCTTTATTCTTTGTGCAGATGGAATCAGAAAAATGTCTTTTAGGACCTAATATTATGATAATCATTTTTAAATTTGGTATATTTACAGGTGTAACAAGCCTAGGGGAAAGGGAGATACTTTTTTCCATCTGGGCCACACCAGTGTTTCTGCAGCCAGTGGAATTCATTATTATTACACTATTAGTGATAAATGTCCTGTATTAGTGAGGAACATAGGAGGGGTGAACGTTACTAGCTTGCACATTGCACAGCTGTATTTGAGTGGACCTGCTTTTGTCTGCGTGGTGATTTCTGACCATTTCTGTGTGCAAATCTATCTCTTCCCATGAAGAAAGTGGTGGAGGGATTATGTCTAAATGTATTTGTGCATCATCACAGGATTTTCAAGGTCCAAATTAGGAGCTGGAGGTGGAGACCGGGAGCCTGGGAGATAGGGATGAGGAGGCCAGGGTCATACACATGATTCTTTTCCTGGCTGAAGGAAGTTTTCTCAGTTGCTTTTGCAAGACTTTGGCCACCTCTGAGTCAGTTCAGACTGGCCACCCTGGGGGCATCCTAAAGTGTGCATTGGTCACTTGGGAGGTATGGGTGAAAGCATTTAACAGAATGAATCCACTGGGAAATGCTGAGTACACCAATAACATGTCAGGGACTTCTGCTTTTCCATCTCCCATCTTTGTCCCATTTCTGTTTTGTATGGAGATATGCAGACATGTTTGCTACTTGCCATTACTCAGTCATTTCCTAAATAAATCTTTTCAACAGAAATCCCCTAACACCATCTCTGCTGGTCGTGTACTCCTTCCTCTGCATTAATGTCTATAAAGATCATTACACTTGCTCTGGGAGACACATCCTTTCATGAGAACCTCCTGCAGCTGCACAGACCTCCAAAATGCTGTTCCAACAATGTCAAAGTATCTGCTAACATTTTTGTTCAACACAGCATGGGAAATAAATTTAGACCTTAGACTGGGTGAATGGGTTTTGTTAGTAATTCCAGCTTGGTCTGGTGGCTTTGCCTGAGGCCTAGGATATGAAAGATTTCTCTCTCCCTGTGGCTCCAGTAGAAACAGGAGTTTATTATTTTCCACACCTCACTGGAAAATAACAGATGAGGCATCTTGAGGAGTTTACATTTAAATGTTTGGCTGGTCTTATTCTGGCTGGGAGACTGAAAACTAAAGTCACAAGTGGAAATAATGCAGATTGGGGGGCATTTTAAAACTCGGGAAGCTGCACGTGTTGACTGTTTGCCAAAACCCACAACTAGGTACATCAGGAAAAATACCTGTAGAGTCTATCTGCTTAAGGATCTGTAGATATTAGTATTGCAGTGAAGAGATGTGTGCATTTACATTAGCCCAAGATATGTATTTTTATTATGCTATAATGCTGTGATAAATATTTATATGAGGGAGTATAGCATTTGGAACTGTATGTAAGTCTATCTTTCTTTATCCACTTAGCTAGTGATTTTCCCTTGTGTGTCATACTTTATGATATGACTCAATAGTTAAAATACAGTCAGTTCACCAAAATGGTACCAGTGAGAGTGGATGCTCTTAAATTTATGCCCCTCATTACATCTCCAGACTGCGTTTTATACAAGCTATTTTAATGACAACTGCTTTATTTTATTCCCGTTTGCTTGGATTGCAAATGTGGTGCATCAGGAAAAGGCAATTTTTTTCTGTATCTGTATTTTAATGTGTAAAGTCCTGGGGCGACTAGGGCTTCTTGGCTTTCTTATGATATAAAGAAGAAGCAGTGAGAAATCCTTAACTAGGTTTTCTGTCCCTGGGAAGTTGAGGATGGTTCAGTTACAGGTCAAAGCCAATTCTGTGCAAAGTTCTGTTTTGAAAAATGTTACAAGAAGGAAATATGTGTCATTAACACTCGTTTCTGTTACAGGGATAACTATTCTTTTTCCCTTCATCTTTCTTTCAGCCAGTAGTTTGGGGAAGCTGTCCATATAATTGATGATATCTGATTAATATTATTCAATTATGATGTCCTTCTCACTATGAAAAATGCCTGTATTATGCACACAGGTACTTACCTTTCATATAAAGCCTCGCAAACAGGCTCACTAGGGTAAGACAAAAGAGTGCTCCACTTTAATGTCTGTGCTTGACAAACAGCAGATACGCTCAGGAAGGAGCTGGAAATTGAAAAGTCAGTTCCTCCTGTCTCTTGAGGATGAGGAGATGGGAAGAATGGAAGATAGCAGGGGCAAGACAAAGAGAGGTTATAAAGAAGGTCAAAAGGGCGCAGTTCTCCTGTCCTTGCCCTCTTTATTGGATGCTCTGGCCAGCAGTCTCTGTGGGGTGTCCAAGGACTGTCTTAAAAGGATATTCTCACTTTTAACAATGTAGTTTGTTAGGGTAGGTTTGGAGCATGCTAGGAAGGAGGTAGGAATTTAACGAGTATGTATGCTTTCATTGCCCATGCTGAATCTCTTCTGAAGGCTGCCAACCCAGAATATTTCAGTGGAGCTAAACACATTTCAATTACTACTATTTTTAATTAAAAATAAATGTCATAACTCATTTGGCACTCTGCTCTGACCATGCCTTGTTTCATCTACGATTATTTAGAAGAGTGCTTAAGACAGGCTAGCGAGATGTGGAGTCTTTGCAAATTGCAGTATGAATCTAATTTCAAGTGACATTTGGCAACACAAGTAAGTGTTCACTTGGAAATCTGTTTCATCTTCCACCCGTGTAGATGAGCTTGTGCTCCCAACACAAACCAGAGGCAATGCTATGGCTTGGGCTGAAACCATGGGATGGATGCCTTGCTGAGTCACGGCGAGGTGCAGGGAGCTCTACCCACCTCTCTGTGCTGGCAGATGTACACATATACGTGGGGAACCTTTTTGTCATTCAAATGGGAGGGACTCTTTATCAGGGAGTGTAGTGATAGAACGAGGGGTAATGGTTTTAAATTGAATAGAGGGGAAATTTAGATTAAATATCAGGAAGAAATTCTTTCCTATGAGACACTGGAACAGGTTCCCAGGGAAGTTGTGGATGCTCCATCCCTGGAAGTGTTAAAGGCCAGGCTGGACAGGGTTTTGAGCAACCTGCTCTAGAGGGGGGTGTCCCTGCCTGTGGCAGGGGGGTTGGAACTAGATGGCCTTTAAGGTCTCTTCCAACCCAAACCATTCTATGGGTCTGCATCTTCTTGGTTGGGCAGTGTAAGGTAAGTGAGACCTTCTGAAATAAAGAGAAAAGGAGAAAGCCAGATGCAATCCCAGAAGCATGATTAACTTTGGCAAACTAGCATGGATACACTACACAAGTACAGTTTATTTTTTCACCTGATTGATACAACCGACAGGCTTCCAAATTGCCTGTGCGGACTGAAAATGGCAATAATAATCCCTGGCTCTCATTAAAGATATCAACAGAAGAAGTGAGAATATCCAGAAGGTGAAAAGTCTGAATTGAATCTAATCTATGTAAACATAAATTTTCTTGGAGGTAACAGAGTCCCTTCATTTTCCTTTAATATAAGTCAGAGCTTGGTGTGCCTGAGTGGTCAGTCTGTTGGATAATGTTGTGCTGCTCCTGGAGATTCCACACTTTCTACTATGGTTTAGTGAGTGATCTTTTCTGCTGAGGTGCAAGTCCTGGTCTCCAGCCAGTCTTCCTCCAGGCAACTACAACTATACAGCCTCACCAGAGCGGTGTCCAGCATTATTGCATGTATAAGAGGAGAGAGGAGCCATCACAGGGCCATCTTGAATTTGAACTCTTGTTTAAAAGCTATATTTTTGTATGTTGGATTTTTCTTGAATGAAATCTATGCCAAGCTTTACCTTTTTTGTGTACCTTTAAAATTGCTGTCTTATTTAACATGCATAGGTAACTGCTTATTAAGAAAAATCTCAATTAAAATATAACATCTAGCTTTCATTGGGATTCCTATTTCTCACCCAGTTTTCCACCTGGGTTGGCTTATTATGATATGAAGGGGTGAGCTGATTTGTTGCAAACCACACAGCAAGTGGCTGAGCCAGGAGGAGGAATATCTTGCGTAGCATTTTATTCACCTATTCCTGTATAACAAAATCTCATTGTGCCACCACTGATTCGGGTATTCAATGGTTCAAAGTGTCAGCAGCTCCTATGGGTTAATTTAAGAAGCAGGGTAGAAGGAGAAATGTGGTCTGTCAGGCTGACATGCTGGAAAGATGCTGTCAGATATTGGTATCCTCACCATGCTCTTGTCTTTTCTCAAATACAATCCATGTCATATGTATATATTAAAAAAAATAAATGGATGGGGTTTATTTCTTCAGCATTTCTTCATTTAAAAAAAAAATGCTTCTTACAACTCAGAAAATAAAACCAAGGAAGCACTGGTTGGAACTGGCTTCTGGCTGCTGTGACCCTGAAGGGAGGTGGCCAGGAGCTGCCAGCAATGCAGCAGGAACAGCAGCTGGCTTATCCATTCCCCTCACTGTCCCTTTCTCTCCACCTTGTGTGTCGCCTGCTTTCCAGCCTGTGGCACATCACAACGCTAGCCAGGTATGAGCCTCTGGAAGCTCCTTCTAGGCAACTGGGTGGATTTTTCACTGGCCAGTCCTGTTGTATTTTTTGCAGCCTATATGCCCTGGTGGAGAATTTGGCCAACAAACCAAAGCCTATCCAATATATCTCAGACTTTCAGCTATAATCCTGCACCTCCCTTTTGGCAGGACTTTTTATAAGACTTTTGCATTCCCCAGCCTTATTCCTCCTGAAACCTCCTTCCCCACTAACACCTTTGGCTGGCTGGGATCCTGGAGTTTCTCCCTTCCAAACGAAGGGTCTGGCAGGAGGAGGGATTGTCCCCCAGAGCCAACTTGGTGGCGGTTTCAGCCATTAGGAGAGCCCTAAATTAAGAAATTTTGTTTGGCGGCAAAGCCAGGATTTCATAATTTTCTGTTTTTATTAGTTTGTTTGTACTTCCTTAGCCCCTGGATGATAGATTTTAAACCACAGACCTTGTTGCAATCCATCTCTGTTCTTTCTTAACTGTGCTATTTGGCTCAGTCTGGTCCCACTAGACGTTTAGTAGAATGTCTAAAAAGCTGCAGAAACTAGGATAAAAAAATGCAGAAAGAAAAAAGAGGGAAGAAAACCTCCTCTTCCCCCTTTCACCTTCCAGAAACTTTGGCTTAGCCATGCGTGGTCCAGAAATGAGGACTTTCCAAGACAAACAGGCTGCATTATCACACCAGACTCCCCTGGCAAGGAATGAATTTTAACAGCCTAAAAACATATTTTTAGGTGGATGGGGGACAAATAGTTACAAAGCAAACACTGAGCGTGTTCGCAGGTGTGGTGCTCCATTGTGTTAGCCAACCAGATGTTCTGCGCTGGGACGCTGCCCTGGCCTTTTCTGGGATGAAATGTCACTCTCTGGATGAAATAAGAGCAAAACTCTGTACAGTTTCCTAGAACAAGCTGAGTGTTTAATTTGTAAACTATTAATATAGCTGTGTCTTTGTATTGGGCAGGACACCAGTCAAAATAAAAGTGTAAAAATTGACCTTTAGGAAAATTAACTACCATTGGACCATAAAAAGCTAGACTTGCTACAGCAAGCAGTGGTGCGTTTAAGTACTGTGGCAGTGCTTTATAAACTATCTTGTCACATGTCACTGTGGGGCTGAGGATTTGGGGGAGCTGTCTGTGCTCGCCATCCAGTTTGAGTGCATGGAGAGTTTGTGGTGTTGACCTACCTTGATCTGCCACAGCTGGGTGCAACCATGTGCATTTTGTGGTGTCAGGGAAAGGTGAAAAAAATGTGGACCCCAGCATAAGCCAAATATTGAGGATATCTATGAGCATCTTGCTTAGAATTGTGTTTTCTCTATTGCTTCTTCAGCAGGCTGGATTTGGGAGAAAATATCTCCAGGCATTAGAAGAGTGTTTCTGGGTCTTATATCCCAGGATTCAAAAGGCAAATTTGACAAACAACGGGGTTTGAGAAGCTAAGAGTAGGCTTTGCTAATACAGGGATATTATTTTTCCTATATAAACAGGTCCTTTCTTCACAGGAGTAGCTGAATACAATTATTAACTGCTGCTTTGGATCAATGAATCCACTGTTGATTCCACCCTTGCTTGCATGACGTCCAATGTGTGTTTCTTTCCCTTTCTAGTGTTCTTACTGGAGAAGGCTTCTTCAAGGCCAGGCTGGATGGGGCTTTGAGCAACCTGGTCTAGCGGGAGGTGTCCCTGCCCACGGCAGGGGCTGGAACTCTATGATCTCTAAGGTCCCTTCCAACCCAAACTATTCTATGAGAACAGCAGCACAATTTGTCATGAAAATCAAACAGGTTATACTCAACCTTTACCAAAGAGCTCAAAGGAAGAGATTGAGATATTGACTCTTGTAAGCTTTGTTGCCTGTTGAGGCCAGTGGATACTTTTCTCTATTATGTCATTCATCCAGCAACACACTGACACATCCTGAGCAGGAACCTGTTTTCCCTGCATGGAAACTGGCATGGTCTCAGTGTTTTCCCCCCAGGAATTAACATTGCTTTTATTTTTCCTGCTCCCTTTTGCCTGATTTAAAAGCAAAATGGGGCCTCTCTTTGTGTCGCACCTCTGGCAAGGGCCACCAGACTGACTTCTTTGGTTTTCCTGTTCTATCTGACCTATTCCACACTTGCTTTGTCCTTGAAGCAGCACTGCTAATTGACAGGGATTCGGAGGAAATGCATCCATGTCAACTACTGTCTGCTCCGGGATCTCTGGAGAATATTAATAGCCATACTTACCTTTTTATATGGCATATTTAATCCATAGTTTGGAAACCTCTGCTGCTCTGCTCTTGTGAAGACAGGCTCTGGGACTGGAGGGGGCACTTCTCATTTGTCCTGGCAGCTCCTGCTGAAGATCTTCTCAGTTAAAATACCAAAGGCCAAATTGCCATGTGCACAAAAGCCGCATTTCACCTCCCTAGCAATGCATGGCATCCTAGGGTAGATGTGAATAAAAATGGCCCTCGAAGTTCCCTTTGTGCTCTCAGAATAATGTAAAACAGCCCTAAGTGAGAAATCAGGCCTGTGTGTGAGAAGGGAGGATGCTCGGATCATTAACAAAGTGCTGCGCCCATCCCCAAACACTTGAGGGCCGTCAATTCTCTTCCAGTTAATAAACCATTTATATGTGGCCTGCTTTTAGCATGGAGCAAAATATTTTTTTCATTCAAGCTGTGATGTATAATTATATAGCTGACATCAAACGTGAGCAGATACCAAGTGAAAGGAATGAATTTGGTCCCGTTCCTGTAATTCTATTTCCATGTTAACAATTTTCCCCCCTCTTTAAATTATATTTTTATTGAAAGATTCAAAGGTCAACTTAGACATTCAGAGAAAATTTGTAACTCAGATTGTTTAGTATTCTCTCATACAGTGCAGCCCTACATTACTCTGTGTCAGCAAATTAAGGAAACGAAAGTTGTGGCCAAGGATTACAATAGTACTGGTGTTAACCTTTTATAGCATATGGCATCCGATCAATTTTAGCCACAGGAGAAACTCGCTGTTCACATGTGGCAAGTGGGTGCTGAAGTTTTTAATCTAAAAATGAAATCTTGCCTCTAGGAGAGGGATATAAAGATCATAAATCTTCCTTGCTGCTGGATAAACCTCTTGAGTAGCTCAGATCTTTTCAGCCACATGTTTTTCCTTGATCTATTTTTTTCTTCCTTTCTTCCTCACTCGGACACAAAGGGACATCTATTCTACTTGACTGGAAGGGCAATACTCTCGCATAGAGATACTTGGGTGCCCATATATTCACGAGATTGGGAGTCTGGGAAGATGGATAGGTAACCTACAGCTGTCGTCTTTGTTGCAAAACCCTTACTTTGCAACAAGGTCTAGCAACACACATTCACCTAATGTCAATCTTCTGGATGGTCTTAGGGAGGTTAATGGGTTTGCTCAGCTGTTTTAAGTACCTTGCTGAATGGAGGTCAGAATTAATGAGGCTGCTAATTATTCAGGAGAACTAAAATTTAACATTAGGTTTGCTTTACACAGTAGTTGCTGTATACTTGTTGAAGGCAGGCTTGATTCAGCTTGGTCAAGAAATAAACGATAGGCCAGTTTCACTTCATTACTGTACAATGTTGGTTTTTGGTGTCCCGGGAAGTGTTTTCTTTCCCTTTCTGACGTGAGATTTTTTTGATCTGCTTTTCTCCACAACACTTAAGTCTTCACTCCAAATCACAGCAGCATATATTATGTAGTCTTGGAAAGGCTTCGTTTTGCTCTCTATACTTAAAAGCTAAAAGCAATATACAGATTGTTCTAAAATGTTGTTAGAAATAAATTTCCCGGGGGGGGGCGGGGCTTTGTAATAGGGTCAGAGTTTATTGGGTAATGCTCAGTGAGTAGATGGTCCAAAGATTAGGAATTATTTTAACTGAGGCATAAATAATTGAGCTGAAGGCAAACTGAAGTCAGTGATCTTGCTTATCGGGTTCTATTACTGTAGGAGATCGTAGTTCAGTCTTTCATGCTCTACAGGACTAGTGTTAAGTTAAAGGTGCTATCGTGAGCTGAGCAAGTGAGGTACAGTCCGAAGAGCCTACTCATGCTGTCGTGCCTGGGTGCTAGAGTTAGGTGGTCTGTAAATGTCTTTTGGAGAGAGGATCATCTTCAGATAGGATTTCACAGTCTCTGATTTAATCTCCTGCTTTGATTTACCTCTGAAGGAGGCTGTTTGTGGCTTGTCTTGAACACAATATCACCTCAGCAGCAGGTGGGGGACTGACAAATGTTGCTGGACCGGGTTTAACATCCCTTCCCAGTTCCTGAAAACAGATGTATTTTAAGGGGTAGTATGGGCCTACCCTTTCCTACTCATCCCTATGCCCTGTGGCTCCAGTGCCTGCTGGAATTACAGGATAGGCTGACCTGAGTGCCTTCACAGCATACTTTTCATCTGATAGGCTAGACAAGTTCTGAATGAGCTATCTATTCACCTTCTTCTTTCATTTCAAGCACCTCAGGTACTGTAAAGAGGAGTTGCATGTTGGCTGGCCCCATAACTGATGGCCTTCCCAAGAGCGAAGAAATGAGCCCTGAATTGCTGTGCACCGTTTTTAAAGGTAAAGGGGATGTTCTATGTGAAGACAGCCCTGTGTATTTGATGTGCTGGGAAAAGTAGAAGCTTTGGTTTCAGTCTCCCTGCCTGCACCAGTGTCCAGGATCGATACACCACAGAGCTGAAATCATGCAGAGGTGCTTAGAATTGAATGTGGGAGCTAGAGTACTGAACCTGGCATCTAAAGCCTTGGAAAGCATTTACATGCCCAGCTTAAGAACTGGTGCCATTAAAACACTATTGCAAAGGCAAATTGTAATGTACAGAATGTCTAGGGCTATGAGGTTGGCTCTTATTTCTTTAAATGGGCTCTTGGTGGGAGGATGGAGTGGCAGGGGGCAGAGGTTGGTTGGCAGGCTGTGGTGAATGGGAAACGATCCCATGGAAGCAGAAGGCTGGAACTGGGAGAAGTCATGTAACTGTGAGATGAGTCACGCTCTAAAAACCCCACAAAATGACACATTTTCTACTTTCATTCTGCTGGAGTCTGTGAGCTGAAGAGATTGCTGTCCCCAGCTCCTTGCCGTAGAGCCCCTCGTGGGGTTACTCTTATGATTTTTCAACTCATTTTAATAACGATGATCCGGTGTGCTTGAACTCCTATAACATGAGCTCATTTTGACAGGAAAGACTCTGCTAACAAAGGGGCTAATAATATCCTACAGAAGGAGAGCTGGAATGCACTGAGGATCATAAACTTGTCATCTCACATAACCGTAGCCAAAGGAAGATGGAGATTCATAAGAAGGAGGTTGAGTTAGCCTTGAAAAACAGGTCTACTTACTTCTAGATTTAGCAATTATAAAATCTATAAATAGAAGGTTTGTGGGGTTTCTTTTGGTAAAGAAATGCTGAAAGAAGTTGAATTTTTAATATGCTTTAGCTATTCTGTAATCTCTTCAGATATGTGTAGAAGGATCTAATTCTAGCACTTCACATATAAGGAATATTAACATTTCATGTGAACCATTCTTTAAACTGTTGCACTCAACAGAAAATGGATAAATTTCTGCTGTGCTGAGGAACTGGTTGGCATTAATTTGGGAGTCCAGTATCTGACACTGGATGTGTAGATTTGAAAGAACATTGGAAAATGAACAGACAGGCAACTACACATAGACTCCTGATGCTGGAGACTGTTTTAGAGGGGGATTCTGGGGGACAGTGGTTCAGAAATGGATCCCTGATGCCTAGATATCCAACCTGTTCCACAAGGTTCAACCGACAGATAGCGTTAGTGGTGTCGGGGGTCACATCAGATAACATCTGTCTCGCACACGGAAGCCAGCACGTTCAGTGGAGGTTAAACACAACCTACAGCTGCCAAAATGGGACGGGAGGATGGAAACTGTCTCCTGCTAGACCTTTGGGATATTATCCTTTTCTCTGAAATATAATGTGAAGGTCTGGTCTGTGAAAACGTAGAGTTACTTCTTTTAATTTTTTTTTTTTTTATTTAACTGGGAGAAATAAGTCTTGATTGCATCAGAAATACAGCGACTTTATGCTAGGCAGGACTCGCAGAAGCGAAGCTGACAGGAGGCGGCTGGACTACAAATTAAAAATGAAGCAGACCAGCCTTTTCTCATTCCACTAGCTCAGAAAAATATTGAAAGTAAACCGCTGGCAAGTAGACAGTGAAAAGTAAATTAGATTTGGGACCAGATGGTGTAGATCAGTATAATACAAGTTGATGTCAATAAAGCAGTGTGATTAACGCTGCCAAGAATATCACTCATGATCTTTTTCAATTTCAGGTGTTATTTGTAGCACAGGTGAGGCAGTTACACACAGACGCACGCACAGATCATTTTGGAAAGTGGGATTTAATTGAATCTCTGTTCCAAGAGAAAGGACTAGGCCTGTATCCAGATTTATTTGGAAACGTGCAAGGCACTGGAGACTGTCCTGGAGGGGGGAATCTGGGGCTGAGGAGGGAAAAGAACAGCAGGTCTATGGCTGACCACGAAGCAGGACTTGATCCTGAGTGCTGAAAGCTTTCTTGTGGAGAAGGGACCTGAAAGGGCTGTGGTTGGTGCTGAGTGCCTGGGAGAGCCTCCCTTGAGTGCTTTTTCGTTTGTGTGCCTGCGTCCCTCAGCGCTTCGGAACAGTTCAGAGGGATTTCCCGTTGCTCGCTGCTTGGTCCATACAATTCCTTATGCGCTGCCAGCAGCCTCCCTTTCAAGGGCAAAATATTTACCTGAAATGCAATTCTCTCTCAACTTCAGTCAGAATATGGATGATTACTTATGTAAATACTGTTGCAGAAACAAAGCATGATTATTCTTCCTTTTTACCATAGTCTGAAGCAGGAAGAGCTATGGTGCCACATGAGAGATTTCTTTTTTTCTCTTTTTCTTTTTTTTTCTTTTTTCTCCATCAGGCATATCAGAACTGTTTAGTTAAATCCCTGGGCTTTCTCAGGTATGTCCCTCATGGATTAATTTAGCATACAATTTGCAATCATGGTCCAAATTAATAGAAGATTCAGCTTCAGGAGTATCTTCATGGTGCATTTTATCAATTAAGTTTTTTATAGTTAATAGTTGATAAGAAGAATCAGTACTAGTTCTTTGGGCCAGTTAAAACATGACTGTTTTGTTGTATTAAATGCAAGTAATAATAAATTATAGCTAGCTTTAAAGCTATCCTGACTTGTATATGCTGTCAAAAATATTTGAACTGATGTTTCATATGAAAAAAACTTTTAAAGAATGGACAGAACATGTTGTCCTTTACATAACGCTTTTTTAGAAAATTAGTGTCTGATAGTTGTGCAATGTATATTAGGATGATGAATGTGACTTCAATATGCTTTACATAATTTCAATAATTATAAATTTTATTATTGTTCAGTAAATAAGAGTATGTCTAAATGAAGTGTTACCTCAGCAATATCGGCTTAGTCTTGTAAAAAAAAAAAAAATCTATTCACCTTCACTGTTGGTGGATATTGCCTGACTGTAATATATCCCTGAGACTCTTCATTTTCAGGATGCTCTGTGAATTAATTATGAAGAATACTTCATATAGTCAATTTTCTCAATGTAGTAGTCCAGCTTCTGATGGCCCACTGAAATTCTATATAAATATCTGATAGAAGAATGGGATTTATGTAAAATAAAGGCCTCACTAGTGTATTAGATACAAATCTGAAAAATAAAATAGAGTTGTAAAAGATGAGTTTGATGATAGTATGAGGAATACCTTTAAAAGTGAATCACGTCATCTTGGGTGATGTAGTTGTTTTCCAGGAAAAATCTGCTGCCAGGGATCAGGGCATCCCTGGCAAGCTTAAATGTGCAATCAACATCCTTCGACAGAGCTGAACTCTTTTCTTTTGAATGTTTTTGGTAAAGGAGCTTTGATCAGTTTTTGGTAAGGAGCTTGGTAAGAGAATTCAGCTCAGTTCAGGAGATGAGTATCAGTCAAAACTGACTTTGTCACTTTTGCCTTTAGGCAGACATGAAATAGTTAGGCCAGCTCAGAGTATTTAGACACTTCATTCTTATGTCCTATGCCGTGGGAAGTTAGACATTCAAATAGAAAATTTGATCCTTATAGATGAATATTTTGTTCTCTGACTCTGCCTTTTGAAATATATTTTTAATGAATTAACATGCAAGTTCTTCCTTTTCTGGATGTTTCTTTTTCAGTGTTTCTTGTGCTCATTAATCACATTAGCAATTCCTAGTCTTTGTAGCATGCCAGGAGTTAATGTATTCGCTCCCTTTTGTGTGTGTTTATAAGCGTGTGTCTCCCCTTTGGTTTGTATTGAATCTGAAGCCTGAATTGACGATCAATGGCTCAGATTATTTCCTTGCTGTCAGCTATTGACTTTCTCTCAGCCTGATATCAGAGCTCCTTTCCCAGGGTGATGCTGGCAGGGGAGAAATAAGAGGGGGAGAGCGGGCAGGGAGGTGAGGGGGAGCTAAAGAAAAGCTTGATAGAAGCCTTGTAGTTTATCTTAAAGCAGCTTTAACTGAATGTACATGAAAAGGGTAAAAAATTGCCAGAAACCTGCAATTTGTGGTGGAAAATCAGAGAGGTTGAAATTGTCTATCAATGATGCCAAAACCGGGATAGCTTTTTTCCAAGAGGTTTATTTATTTATATGATGACTGTTGTTTCCCTCAACCTGTTTTGAAGCCCTAAACTATGTAATTAGTGAAACCACTATGCTAGCTGGGGAGTGTGGCTTCCCTTTATTACAGCAGAGGTAATCAAGACCAGCATGTGTGAACACAGAGTCCTCCAGGTTCTGGAGAAAGGCTTTTCATCTGTCCATCTATTACTGTGTGGGTTCTTGATTCATCATTCTCTGATATATCTATAATTACCTACCCCAAAGCACAGTAGCCACAAATTATTTCCCAGTTAGAATAGCAGCATTTTACCTTTTCTGCTGAAGTGTCAAAACAGAGGGTAAAAAAGGTAGATGCTTTCAAGGGAAAGTGAATTTGTCATTAGAATATTAATAGCTTCATTGCCTGCTATAATAAAAGTCTCTCTTCCACAGGGAAGAGATATTTTTTTTTATAGGGAACTAAGCATCTTTATCCAGAATTCTTTAGTCTTTGAATGAAAAGATCATAAACGTTTAAGTGACAGTATAGATCTGGAGGAGAACGGGGAGAAAATGATGGAGTAGTGGTGAAAGAGAAGCTGGAGATGGGTGACTCTTTGAAGGTCTGGCAGCTGGTTTTGGAAGAAGAGATCATCCTGCATTGATCAGTGTCTCTCCAACTTGGCTTCTTTTCCCACCTCTACCACTGAGGATGGGAGGAATCCTTCAGGCCAAGAGGAAAGTTGCCGCTGACCCCAGTGGACTGGAGTCTTTGGCATTGCTCCAGGGCTGGAAGGCATAGATGGAGGGTGCATGTGGCAACCCTGACTCAAAGCCCTGACACCGGTGTGGGAAGCTGGGCAGACAGGTGGGATAACTTCTGCCTCTGAGTCAGGGCATTGAGGGTGAAGCTGTTCCTCTGCTGGGTGTCCCAGTGCCATGGGTTTGGAGGTGGCAGAGGACAGGCTGGAGGAGGAAAGGAGAAATGTGCCTGTGGACAGAGAAACTGGGTTGCTCTGATGTCAAAGTTGGGGCTGTAATTAAGCAGTTCAAGGTACCATGGGAATTAAAAATAAATGCATTGACTAAGGAGACAGTATAGTATGGTTTAGGCAGCTGACCAAGCAGTTAGCACAATCTCTATTTTACACCAGGGAGATCCCATTCTGTCATAGATCTTCCTGGGATGGGGTTCAATCCTCCCCTCCTTTCCCCATGCTTACTTTGTTGTTTAGTTCAACCCCATGTTTTCATCAATATAGTCTGTCATTAATATACATGGCATACCTATGTGTAAATACCAATATATAAACTAACTTCATCTAGATTGGAAAGATAAACAATTACCTTTAACAGAATTTCTCCCCACTGGATCTGCCTGGAAGCAGACAGCAGAAACGCTTGTTTAGCCCAATTTAGTTTTCATTTAACCTGACCAGAGAGTCTATATTACAAAAAGCATGCGGCCTCCATAATAGGAAAGTCGCTGTTTACTTAATCAAAGATGATTAATGCATTGGTTTTACATTAGTATCTGCTTTTCTCCATTGTGGGAGTAGTCAAGGGATTCCCTTTATCTGCCAGCAAGGAAGAACATGGTTTTTATCCTATCCTGCTTATTGTGCAGTCATGTCAGCAGTAAAAAATGTCTTTAAACATGCCTTCTTTTATCAGTGGAGAGATCAATACAGTAACTTTCTGAAAGCATAATTCAGTTACATGTGTTGTGGGAGACAAACGCGAGCTCTTTTGGTGAGGATGCTTTTCAGATAGTCAGAGAAAGGCAGCGTGGACTTTATTTCTGAACAGGGTAAGATTAAAGGGATTTCAAATGTGCTTTGAAAATATTTTATAAAGGAGGATGGTTCAGGCTTACAGTAGGACCAGTGCTACAGAATGGAAATAGAGCATTGCCACAGATAAAAGTATGCCTTTGCTTCCAGTGGAGTCAACAAAAAAATCTCTGCTGCTGAACTGGATCTAAAGCTAAGGATGATAGTGGTGGATGGCAGGCACAGCGGCTGGACGAATGTATTGACCTCAAGTGAATGTCACCACTGAAGTGGGAAGTTTTCACAGAAGAAATAACTTAAAGGGTTACAGCCTGCCCGCCCAGAAATAGGCTAAAAGATTTTGAGGAGCTTTGAAAGGTGTTGGTCAAACACATCCCTGACAGATCTTTGCGCTTGGTAAGTGGAGCATAATGAAGTGGTTGAAGGAGACACAGTGGTGCACCATGATCTTTCCTGCTGCTTTTTCTTGGGTAGAACATGATGTTAAAAGAAACGCAGCAGCACTATTTGATGATTTTTCCTGGCAGGAGAGGAAGATGAGAACCCAAGTCAGTAAGCAGGGTACTACAGTGAGGTTACAATTTGGTCAGGGTATCACCTCAAAGGGCTTGAAAAATATACCTCAGGTATAGTGTAAGAGGATTTTGAACCCCCACTCATTGTAGTTTTCAAGAGATTACTTTCTGGGTTTTCTTTTCCTGTTCATAAACATAAAGGAGGTTTTCCTACTCCCTTGAGAATGCATAAGTCCTCCTTGACTACAAGAAAGTTTGGGCCAGAACCTTCCCTAGACCTTACCATTCGCAGCACCACTCAGAATAATTTTAATTACTTGTGACTACTTTTTTATAGCATGCTCACAAAACCTCATCTTGAATCAGAAGACACATCCATAAAAGCTACTGAAATCCAGAACATTCATCACATAATCGACCGTAAAACATTTCTTTCTGATGACTTTTTGTCTTTAGCACATTGTCAGCCAGGTTGCACCTCACTACCTCTCTGCAGAAATGTTTTCATTTCCAGACTGATTCCTGTACTTGTCATAGTCATTAACATGTAAATACATCTCATAAAGCACATAAATGAACTCATAATTATAGCTTTTCCAGCCATTAACACGTGTGATAGTTAAGCCTGATTATGAACTTCGCCTGTCCACATTCATTGGCAACACATTCCTGTGGGTCTCTGTATTTCTTTGCCTGCTCAGAGTTGGACTGACTTGGAAGTACATAAAGCTAAAATCTAATTAGTTAAATAGCAGTACTAGTCCTTGCATTGGGCTTAAATGTGCAAGAGAATCTCTTTTTCTAATTTTCAAATGTTTTTAACCTGCTTATTGAAAATATCATCCTGGAAATATGAGTCCTGACTTTGAGAGATGCCCTGGAATTTAACAGCCCATTATTTTTCTATGGGCAATTTATTGCAGTCAGAAGTGATACAGTTCATGGAAAGCGGGTGGATGGATGGCTGAATCATTCCATCACCTGTCATGACTCATTCCCATCATTTCCATCTCTTCATGAAGGGTACATAAACATGTCTGCAGACTTAATCATGGCCGAGAGCGTCTCATTAAAATATTACCTTGGTTAGGGTCAGGAAAATGGTTATATAGCCCCATGGTTAGACTGTAGAAGAGAAGGGGGATCAAGATTTTGACTGCTTTATTCAGAAGTCATCCAAACCAAAAACATGCTGGGTTTGGCAGGGGAGGGACTTCAGTCTATGCTCTTTCTTGAGCTTCTCACCTCGGCAGGTAATTCCCCAGATCCAGTTCCTTCAAGTACTTTGTAGACTACTGGTTGGTCTGGCCCCTGTGTTATGAGTTGGCCTACACTTTGTGTGTGTTCTGTCCTCCTTCCCCAACAGACTCTCTCCTAGGATGAACTGTGCAAACCCTTCTGTGGCTTGGCTTAATCCACCTTCAAAGTGTGCTTGGGAGGGTTCATACAGCCAGTTCCTCCTGGCAGGTGCTTGCTCAAGCCATGCTGCAAACTGACCTGCTCTGAGTTGACCAGTCCAAATGCCACGTGGCTACAGTTGGCTCAAGCAGGATTTATTAGCTTGCAGAGGGCACTGCATAATCCAGTTACACAGCTTCTCTTTTGGAGCTAGCTTGTGTCTGGTCAGGTTGGAAGATGGTTAAAAGTCTCTGAGAAAAAAGCTGTAGCCTTAATGTATGTGTATCTTTCAGAAAAAGCTCTGGGTTGGATTTGTTGTTTTTATTTTTTTTTTTTTATTTGGTTGGTTCTGGTGGTAGTAAGACCCTACTGTAGAGTTAAACAAGTGCTTGAAAGGAGGTGTGTACATAGGGACTATTTCTCTGGTGCAACTCAAAGTAGAAAGATGGCTGGATTGCTTGGAGGTGGGGAGCTTTTGTTGTGGGGAGCTTTATCATTACTGACACTGGCTGAGCAAGTCTCAGGCTGGTGGAAGTGACAGGAAGACAGTTTGGACCAGGTACTCTACTTCAAGCCCATCTCCAAGAGATAAGGGAAGAGAAAAAAAAAAAGACTGAATAGTCACATTAAAAGCTGTTTAACAGATGCTTAAATCTGTGCAGATAAGGTTATTATTATTTTGACAATAAAATTTTATTATTTTCTTGCTGTAATGCCTAAGAAATCTAATCACAGATTGTACTACAGCAGGGGTAGCTCAAACAGGCAAGCAAAAATACAGTGTATGCCCAAAGGAGTTCATAATGTGGATGTCACATACCCTTGATAGCACAGTGGCTCCAGGCTGAGCACAGTGGTGATAAGGAGCTGGGACTCTTTAGCCTGGACAAGCGAAGGCTGAGGGGAGACCTTATTTATGTGTATAAGTATCTAAAGGGTGGGTTGAAGGATGTTGGAG